>CM043708.1:35108228-35828228 GCA_023969325.1 Oryzias curvinotus
TCATTCATGAACATTTTAAAAGAGAGACCCACTCTGGTGAAAACCATGTTTTTGGTGTTTTTAACATGTCCTTGTGGCTTTTTTCTGATGATGGAGGACAAATATAAAGAAAGTTAATCTGGAATTTGCATTCCTGAGTATTCGCTCATCAATATCTTTTGAATCAGGAGCAGACGGAAATATGCTGTTTGAAAAAGATTGTATTTGTGACGCAGAACACATGCTGGGCGATAGACGACTGGAGATGCTAATGCATGCTTTTATCATGAGGAAAATGGATTATTGTAACGCCCTGCTTGCTGGTCTTCCAAAAACCAACATTAAGAACCTTCAGCTTCTCCAGAACTCTGCTGCACGAGTTCTCACCAAGACCATGAGGCTCACATCACCCCAATGTTAAAATCCCTGTATTGGCTCCCCATATGCTTCAGGATTGATTTGAAGATACTTTTAACCGTTTTTAAATGTCTTAACGGTCTTGCGCCTAAGACCCATCTGTTAACCTGGCTTTCAACTAATTTTTTACTGCCACTATTTATTTATTTATTTGTTTTATTTATTTAATTATTTTTTAGCAATCTTTTATTTTTTTATGAACTCACACTAGATTTTAATGTTACTTTAATTTTAATTTACCTTATTTCACAGTTTTATTGTTTATAGCTTTTATTAATATGTTTACTTTTTCATTCTCTTTTTATTTAATTTTTTTCTGGCACTTCCTCAGCTGGAACCTCTCTCTCTGGGCCGGCTGCTGTTCAGCCACTGATGGCTCTGGATGGGGACCTGCATCACCTGTTTGCTGTGGTGGAGCGGTCCCCACCTGTGATGCTATTTTCTGATATTGATTGATTGATTGATTGATTGATTGATTGATTGATTGATTGATTGATTGATTGATTGATTGATTGATTGATTGATTGATTGATTGATGGGAAGTGGGGTTTCCCTGCCCCATTGGTCCCGCCCACAAATCAGAGGGGATTTTCTGATGGCCTCCTGCTGCTTTGCAGAAACTATGTCCTAGAAAACAACAGGCTTTTGGTTTTGGCAGAACAACGACATCACCATAACCCCTTGTAAAATGTTCTCTCGCGTTATTGCGGTCAATATGGCGGTCTCACTGTTTTGAATGCCTTTTTTGCTCCCTCTTTCTGCAGCACATTGTGTTCTGGCTCCTGATTGGCTGTGGATCAGTGTCACTCACCCTGCCGTGTCTCCTGTACAGAATATGTTCGGTTTGCCACATCCACAGAAATCTTTGTTTTCAGTCTGTAAAACTGGACGTATTTTTCTATGAAAGTCTGAACTTTGGGAGTTTAAACAAGGCAGAAAAGAGAGTGAGAGTTCCACATGAATGAGATTCTTCATAGACAAGGCAGAAAAGAGTTCAAATGTTCATGTCTGTCTGAGAAAAGTGGATAAAGCGTGCAGTTGTAGTTTTACTGCCTTTAAACCTCTGTAATCCTTCTTTGCAGATTGCACCTATCGCAGGTTATTTATAGAACGTACCCCCACAATAACACTAGATCAAAACAAAAGACGATTGGACTCAGCTTTTAACACAACCCATTTTCTTTATTATTATTTGCTTATATATTTCAGAGGCAGACAGTATTTTGGAACTAGGCTGTACTCTTACAGGGAGTGAATTTTACTGTGGTTTCCTGGTGAATTGAGATCAGTTGTCTCTGTTTTTCAAAGCAGCTTCAAGGTCAATATGAAAGTGTTGCAACAGGCTCTAATGGTTGTCACATCCTTTAGGTCTTCCAACCAAAACCTTGTAAGTGTTCCAAAAACCCACTCTAAGACGAGAGGAGATCTGTCATTTCTTCTTTGGAGCTCCCTCCCATTGTCGCTGCGTCAGATTGAGTCCGTTGACTGTTTTAAATTTGAGGTCAAGACGTTTTTATTCAGGAGAGCTTTTAGTTGCCTTACTGTGTTTTTTTTTATTATTGTATTTTTTACTTCTCTGTGTTTTAGTTTGATTTGATGCTCTTTTTGTAAAGCACTCTGTGATTCTTTCAGCGGTGGAAATAAAGATATTCTGTTCTGTGGGACCTGAAAGCCTTTTTTGTAGTCAGACGTTCAGGAGTTTTCTGCAGGATTTACAGCCTACAGCCGGACTGCTTTCTGCTCTTTTGTTTGGACGGTGTGATGTGAGGACGTCCCACAGCAGGACCCGGGCTGACGAGCGGCACAGTCACTCTGAAATGACTCGAGTCTGTGATGTCACCCTCCACTCTCTGCGGTCGGCCCGTTTCTCTCCCGGTAATTATCGGGTCATGATTTGGAGAAAAGCTGAGCAGAAGTCCCAGTGTGGTTAAGCAAAGCCTCCTCCTCCTCCACACACACACACACACACACACACACACACACACACACACACACACACACACACACACACGTCTTTGTTACAGACATGGATGGTGTGCGAATGTTGGGGGAGGTTGGAGGGAGACAGAGGGAGAGGTGGGAGGGACGATGGGAGGAGCCGGAGGGGCCATCTGCTGGGGGCCAGCAGGTTTTTGTTGTGATGGAGTGATGAGACTGATAGATTGTGGTTGTCACCTACTGCTGGTTTAATCAAGTGAAAGTGTCCCAGCATGTAATCCACACACACAACCACAAACACACACACACAAACACACACACACCCACACACACACACACACACACATACACACACATAAGAATCAGTCAAAATCTTACAGAGTACAGTGCAGACAGTATGGCCACATATAGAGGAAAACGTTGATGATGATCATTTTTTCATGTTTTTATTTAAATGGTTTTCATTAAGATAAAAACCGGAAGCAGAAAGTTTTCATGGAATCTGACTTTCATCCTCCTCTGGCTTCGCGACCTGATTTAGGTTTGGAAACAAGAGACTGAAAAGAAGGAAAAGAAGTGCGCATGCGTGATCCCTCACTAAAGCGGCTGCATCAAGCGGACACTGCAGCGGAAATGAAAACAATCGCCTTTCAAAATAAAACGTTTCCTTCAGGTGAAAAACCATTGTCCCAGTTTGACGAAGTTTTTAGTCAAACTGGGACAATAGCCAGTTTGATAGGTTGAAGAAATGTTAGCTCAAAATATTTATTGTTACAAATTGTCCACATTTTGAGTCACTTTTATTAATGTTTGTGTTTTGTGTTTGGGTTCTGTTCAGTTAAACTGTCATGTCATGCTATGATTCAATCCTCTTCCTGTAACTCATTTTTTCTGTCATGTTTGTGGTGTTTGGCAAGTTATTGATTATTGGATGCGTTCTTTTACGAGCCCAAACCTCTTGGACCCGTAAAGGAACACACCACTCCAATCCAAATGTCTTGGGATTAATTGACAGTTCTAATTTTTTCTCTTAGGCCAGACAAACAAACAAACAAACACTTGAATCCCCCACCTCAGAAAAACGGAAATGTTTTCTCAAAGAAGTTACTGGACATCCAAAGATGGCTCAACAGTTTTCCTCCCCCATATTTTGTTTGTACAAGAAACTTGGAGAGGTCCGTTTTAAAAATCGATTTGGATATTAGGGTCTTCTTTTCTGCCAAAATAAACAATATTTGGATCATTGATTAGGTCTGTTGACTGATTTAATGTTTCTTAACCAAGCATGTTTTTTTACAAATCACTCCTAAAGGGTTATAAATAGGAAAAAAATAAACTGAAAAAGTTAAATTTTTTTATTCATGAAGAAAGGGGAAATATTAATATTTCATTTAGTCGTGGAGTCATAAAACACCATTTTTAAATATTTTGTTGTATTTTAATGTCACGGCTCTTCTGACTAACTCGTTTTTTTTTTTTTTTTATTTCTCCAGACGTTTTGGTGTCAGGTTTGACCTGATGGGCCTTTATTTTGAAGGTCCCCCCGGAAGTGTGCGTCAGCGCAGCCCGGGGTGCCGCAGGCTGCTGGACCCACCGGCAGCGGCAGCAGCAGCAGCGGTAGATGCTGTCCCATCACCAGATCCCACCCATCGGGGCCGCCGCGCTCCGCTCCTCCGGCGCCCGCACCATGACTCCCGCATCCCGCCCCGCAGTCTGAGCCGCTCCGAGGACACGCGGTGTCTGTCGCGCGCATCCAGATCACCTGCACGAGCATCCAGAGCACCCGCTAGACGTGAACGGCGACCGAGGCGAACTCCACCACCACCGCCGCCGCGCCGCGGAGCTGCGCTTTTCGTCGCAGAGAGAGGCGTCCCGCCGCACAGCCGCCACGCACGGTCCCCGCCGCGCCGCGCCGCAACATGTCATCCACGGGCAAGGACTCGAACAGCGGGCATTACGCCAACTATGTGGGACCGTACCGCCTGGAGAAGACGCTGGGCAAAGGACAGACAGGTGAGTGAGTCTCCGGAGGCGCGCGCGGCGGCGCCGGGATCCCGCGCGCAGCGCCGGCGGTGCGGGGATCCGGAGGCGGGGAGAAGCCTGGCGGATGCGGATGTTTTGGTGCAGGGGGGGGTGGGGGGGTGGAGGAACAGTTTTTGGGATGGAGGATGAAGAGCTGCTCTCCTGCTGATGACTAGGATGAGGATGAGGAGGAGGAGGATGATGGTGGTGCTGATGATGATGATGGCTGTGCGCCTTTAATCGTTGTTGTCAGGCAGACGGAGCAGGGCGAGGAGGAGACTTTTCTGCTGTACTCTCATCGGCCTCTGCAGGAGATGCTGCGCGCGCGCAGCCACGCACGCACGCACGCATGCACGGCGCCGCAGCTCTTTCTTTAGTGGTGAAGGCATTTTTTTTTTTTTTTTGGTGTGTGTGTGGACTTTTTTCTTTTTGGGCTTCAGGGAGGAGGGACCTGCAGTGAGGAGGCTGCCTGCTGGGGAATCAGGGTTCTCCCCGAATCCAAATCCTCTTGGATCAGTGGTCCAGGTCCAGCACACTGGACCTGGACCACTGATCCAAGAGGATTCGGATTCAGGGAAGCCTCTGGGATCGGTAGTCCAGGTCCAGCACAGTCATGGAACAGGGGAGACCCAAATGGGTCTGCATCTCCTCCAATGTCTTGATTTGATTTATGACAACAACAAAAAAATCCCGAAATCCTTTGTGGTAGAAGCTCTGATTTCTCCTTCATGTTCTGCCAAAAACACCAGCATTTAGTGACGGATGGGTTATGTAACCTGCTGCTGATGTTCCACCATGATCTCATTTAGCTGCTGCTGCTGCTGCTGCTGCTGCTGCTGCTGCTGTCATCTGGAAGCCCTCAAAGTCGTAGAGAACGTCAAAGAATTCCAATCGTTTGGAGAACTTTCCCAACTTTTGGACGCTCCTCCAGAGCTGTTCTGAATCCGCTGAGGCTGTGAGGCTTTTACGGCGGGGAGTCCTTCCTCGTGGTTTCGGAGGAGCGGTTTTCCCGCTGAAAGCGGCCTCCTCCTCGGGATGGCTGGAAGGAATTGTGGCGGGAAGTCCTGGTGTTCAGCCACGTTGCTGTGCGGTCCGTTGGCGGGGAGAAGCGTCTGCTCGCTGAGGACTTTTGGATGTCTGTGCCCCCCACAGAGGTGGAAAACATTTGAACAAAGAGCTTCTGTTGCTGCTCCTCCATGATCTAGACATTCACATATTTCACATTTTATATTCACTTTTCTTCATTCCGAATGGGCTGAAAATTCCAAATGATTTTCAGCCAACAAGCAGTTTTTGCTGATTTGCTGTTTTGCACCGACACAGCTGTCAGCAGCTCTCTTGTTGCTCACTTTATATCCAGTTAAAAGGCACAGAAAGACAGAAATGTCTCATATGGAGTCATGTTTGGGCCTTTTTTCCAAGCGCTATGCTCACTGTTTTGAGCGTAAAACCAAAAAAAAAAATGATTTCAAAAACACGTGCACACAAAAGAACTTCCACATTCTCCTCTGAGCAGGGCGCTGCGTTACAAACAAAGACATTTTTCCAATCACGCACAAACCTTACCCAGTCTATGAGAATTTCCGGCCAATCAGCATCAACCTACGTGTCCATGTCTGTGATTGGCTGACTTTTGCGGCGCTTTTGTAACGCGGGGCTATCACGATATCAAACGGTGCCATACACGTATGGCAAAAGACGGCGATAAACGGTAAACTTGAAGGTTGTGTCCGAATTCCTTCCCTACTCACTACTTAGTGTGTTCTCCGTTTTGTAGTGCTGCTCGAATCTGCAATTCCAAAATCCAGAGCCCTAGAAATTTCCCACAAGTCTCTGCGGAAAAAAACCCAGTGTGAATCAATGCTAACTAGATTGGCAAACATAGACCACAATGCATTGCGTCGGAACAATTTTTACTAAAAAAATGTGTTTAAATGAATTTTCTTTAATGAACCATCAAGGTTTTTATCTTCAGAAGACAGTGGATTCTTAAATAATCGTCACAAAACAATCATATTAATTAAATTTTAATTTTGTAAAATCAATGAGGTCATATATTAAAAAAGAAAAGTAGTGAGTGTGGCGTCTGAATTGCTTTTAAAATTCAGGGCACTACATAGTGCTGCACTGTCTCATTTTTTAGTAGTTAGGGGTTAGGGTGGGAATTCACCAATGTGTCAAAACAATCCTATGGCGGTTTGAAGTATTTAAGCAATCAAATAAATCCATTTATGCATTTGACCAATCACATGGAGCCCTTGACGTCGTTGACCAATCGGATGCAGCTCTTTGATGTTCCTCCTATGCTGTCGAGGGTTGTTTGGCGTGTAATTGAACCTGTTGCAGTGAAAAGGAATGGATGTTTTTGGTTGTTTTGCTATTTGTTTGCAAGTTCTATCGTCATGGCAATATTGATAATTAACATCGCAAAGTGTGAGTTTTCCTCATATGGTGCTGCCCTAGCACATATATGTAAGTCTGAAGTGCAAAATAATGTTTTGGAGCAAACAAAAATGTTAAAGTTTTACGCCCAAAACAGTGCAGTGAGGAATAACGACCCAGAAGTCCCTCCATAGAAGTCTCCCCCCAGTTGTGTGGGATTCTTGATTTGTCACAATCACCGCATAACTGTGTGTATTTGCAATTCACATACACTCGTGCTTAAAAAAACGTACACAATGTAATTTATGCATGTATGCACGCGCAACTTGAAATTACAGCAGTCACACCAGCTCAGTGGCCTTGTGGTAGAGTGTCCGCCCTGTGACTGGAAGCCATGCGTTCAAATCCAAAGACCTACTGCCTCCCTGCTTGACACTCAGCCTTAAGGGGTTGGATTGTTGTACTGGGGGGGGGGTTAAGCCACCAAATGGTTGTGTCTGCAGCTCACCAGGTCAAATGCGGAGGACAAATTTCACATATCTAGGTGTGTGACGGAGTTGGGACTTTAACTGTAACTACAGGTACGCCCTGACAATGACCATCCACGCATTCTTAGACGTTTTTTTTTTTCTTCAATCTGAATATTTAGGGAAAGAAGAAAAAGAAAAAAAGGTTTTTAATAGAGATTTTTCACAATAAAGTTCAAAGATCAGAAAACTCTGATGAGCCAGAATTCTGTTTAAAGGCATCATTTACACATGAGACGTGGAAAGAGGCTGCTCTGTGTGTAAATGTGTGTGTGTGTGTGTGTGTCAGGCAACACCATTGAAAGATTTGTTTGCTAAGGAGCCGTTTGGAATTCGTGGTTAGCTATTGCTGCGAGCTGGGTCACCCAACCAGAGCGGACAGCCGGGCTGTCCGCTCTGGTTGGGTGACCCAGCTCGCAGCCGGAGCTGCGTCTTGGTGCGTCTGCGTTGATGTGTGCGCGTGCGTGCCCATCCATTCTTCCATCTTACCAGGGCTTTCCCAGGCTTCACGCGGTGCTCCACTTCTGAATGTTGGCCAGCGGTTTGTGGCGTTGCCATGGTTTCCGCTCTCCTCCGGGGGACAAAGGCTCCTCTCTTCGCTCCCTGACGGCCGTCTTTTCCGCTTTTTGTCGTCACCTCTCACACTCGATGCCGGGCCGTCTGACCCGATGTGCCACAGAGGAAACTGGCAGAGTGACGGCTGCTGCTGAACGTGTGAACATCCACCTTTCCACCTGTGACTCCTCCACCCCCACCCCAAAAAACATTTACGTCTGTGTCGTTTCTGATTCCACTCTATCTGAATTGGCAGCAGTTCCACCCAAACTACAATCTGGATCAACATCCAAAACTGCTTTTATTTTATTTCTATTTTATTTTTCTATTTCTTTATTATTTTATATTTTTTGTATTTTTTGATGTTTTTTAAAAACATTATCTTATTCATTTTTTGATTCTTTTTTTTCAATGATTTGATTGCAAAAACACACAGACAGACAGACAGACAGACAGACAGACAGCCGAGAATCATGAAGCGATGTTGATACTAGGAGGTATTAGCAGCTGTTCCAGCTGTGGCCCTCACTGATCTTGAGTGGTTTTCTTCAGAAAAATACGATTATTGCTTTTGTGTTTTGCAGTTAGGCTTCAGTTGAAGACACAGCTTTTCTTGGTTTTTCATGAACGTTCCCTCACAGTTCCCTCCAACTCTGCGTCCTTCTGCTTCGTCCCTCCATCCTTTGGTCTGCTCGTCTTCTCAGTGCTTTAAATCCGTCTGATGTCATTATCTACAGCTAGCATGCCAGCTACAAAAAAACAGAAAAACTATTTAAGAAAATGCAAAGAACTGGAGACTCAAACTGCAGCAGCAGCTGAAATTCAAGCATTTTGTCCTGCAGGTGATTTATAGACCCACTCTAATGGAAATGGTGTTTCTGGTCTTCTTTGGGCCTTTTTGGTCCATGAACATCTTTGTTTTCCTCGTCTGAGCTGGAATCTGGATCTAAACTGTTCGGCTGGATACCTAATGTTAGGTTGAGGGTGTGGGGGGCTGTAAGCTAGCAGGAGAGACTGTAAACAGAGACCTCTCAGCCATATGGAGGGGGGGGATTGCCACCCACATCTCCGAGGTAAATTTCTAATGAGCTTCTGCTGTTCCGCAGAAACTATGTCCTAGAAAACAACACCGATTTTTTTTATTTGAGCTACAAACGGGATAATTGTAATTAAAAGTGGTAAAACGTTGAAAATATTTCAGAAGATGATCAGAGACTTTAAAGCCAGATGCGTAAGCACAGGTGATGCTGTGGAAAAACCTTCTGCAGAATGAATAAGCCATTGATGACTCATCAGGCTGGAGCACCAAAGTGGAGCGTCATGCCAAAGAAAACTTCTATGAAAAAAGAGAAGCAGTTTGGACTTTCTGGCATTAAACTGAGGGGACATTTAGTGGTTAACTGAAGTCATGACAGCCATCTGAGGGCGTCACCTGAGCACCAACGCCGGTTTAATGCCGAAACGGAGACTTTGGAGTCGTCAGCTTTGCTTGGTTTGACTGGTGTAGTTTTTATTTCTGACCTCGTAGGTGCATGTCATTATCACTCAGAAAGCCTTTGCGTGGCCTCCTTCAGAGAAAAAGCCCTTCTGGCTGTTCAGACGAAGAGTTTTCTGATCCAAGAAGCAAGAGGAAGATGGAGGCGTGGAAGGCTTGGCCTTTCCGTTTGAATCCAGTCTCACGTCTGCTGGAACTTTTCTGCATAGCAGCGGTTTGGCTCACATGGATTCAGAATGCAGATCGTTTAACACTTTCTGTGCTAAAAGGACCAAAAACAAAGATTAGTTGCTGCAAAAAGATGAAGATGTTTGAATTGGACAAAGAAACCTGGAAGCAGCATTCAAAGGTGACGTGTTTTATGGGTCCATTTGCTTCAGCGGTTCCTCCTCTTCCTCCTCCTCCTCCTGTGATGGAGCCTTGGCGAGGCAGAAACGCCGCCTCTGACGTGGACATGTGGGGCTCATGAGGGCAGAAGACGGGCTTGTTGGGAGGCGACAAAGGGAAGAGATGCAGGATGATTGTGTTTCTGTTTAGAAGGAAAACTCCCGCCTTCATCTGCTGCAGCAGCCAGCGAGTCCGAGCAGCACACATGGACGGCCGAGGAGCCCGTCCTCGCTGCGACCGTCCTGCTGCTCGGATCTAACGGCCGCCTTCGTGTGTGTTCGTCCCGCCGCGTTATTGATGTGGAGAATCCCGAGGATGTGTGTGAGCGCCGGGGCACAGATGGCTGCCTCCAGGAGGCTGAAATACGGCTGCATTATCAGCAGGCTGCAGGTGGTGGAGCGCCATCGCTCTGACCTCATGTGAATGCAGAAGTTTACAGCCAGAATGAAACACTCGCAGGAGGTTTTCCCTCTCTGTGCTTCCAGCTCTGTGTTCCCTTCAGCTCCCTTCATTTGGATGCATGAATGTGGAACCGCACACGCCACATTTCTGCTGCCTCATTTCCATCTAGAGAGGATAAAAAAAACATCAGCATCCTGTAAAAATGCCAGCAGGCTGCTGCACACCCAGACGCTGAGAATCCATCCAGGCGCTCCTGAGATGAGATCGTGTGAGGACTCATCCATCTCTGAGTGTCTGCAGGAATGAAAGCAGCTGATTTTTTACGCGAGTCCTTCTGACTTCAGGCTCGTCAAATTCAATTTTTGCTTCACTTCAGTCTAACTTGTTTGAACAGAGTTCAGCAGTGAGACGCACAGAACATCTGCAAACCGCAAAGCCCACAAGAGGCAAGTGTCTGCGCTGCACTAAACCTTTTTACCCCCGTCTTCCGATCTGTCGCTTTCGGGGTCACGGGGTTGCTGGAGCCTATCCCAGCCTGGACAGGTCAGACATGCAACCCCCATGCACTCCACACAGAAAGGTCCCCCAGCCTGGACTTGAACCGGGGGCCTTCTTGCTGTAGGGCAAGAGCTGCGCCACTGAACCTCTGAGCCGAAACTCCTCCATGCAGAGACGTCCTGCTTTAACTGAGGCAGAAACCCAGCAGAGAACTTCAGAGTAAATGAAACCTCGTTTATTAAACTCCTCATCAGTTCACACGCATCGTCTTCAGTGAAGGCAAACACAGGTTTGGACTTGGGATGGGGGGGATCAACCAAGCAGGACCCGGTAAGGAGCCCCAACATGCTCCTCCCCGCCTCCTCTCTGGTGGAGGCGCGTCTCCCCAAACTTCCATCATGGAGTCCCGGCTCTGAGGAGGAAGGTGGACGGAGTTCAAGTGAAAAAAATGAGGAATTTCCATGAGAAATGCTAGTTTGGAACAAGAGACGAGCAGCGGGAGGAGGAGGAGGAGGAAGAGGAGGAGGAGGAGGAGGAGGAGGAGGGGTCTTTGGATTGGCTTTCTGTCTGCCTGCAACTCTGCCTCTCTGCCAGGAGGTCATCAAACTTGTGCTGGGTGGGTGTTAACCCCCCGCATTGTCCTCCGTCCTGTCTCTCTGAGTCCTTTCGGCTTTCTCCTGCCTCTTCCCTCTCCTTCACCTTCCCATCTGAAGGCTCGGTTTCCACGGCAACCGGCGGAATGCTCTTTTGTGGCTGGTTGGAGGTACCCTCACTCCCCATCTCCGCGTCTCCCGCGTATCCTTTCTCAGCCCCAGAAGGGGGGAGGCGGGTGTTTCGCTCGAGCCATTAAACAATGACTGAGAGCTGCCCCCCACCCCCTCACATCGCTCACGTCCTCCGCTCCATCGCTCTGCTCCTCGGCTGCGGTGGAGCTCCTCAGCCTGCAGCTCGGCGCCTCCTGCCTCCCCGCTGCCTGAATGAGTCATCATTGAGAGGCGGCAGCCTTTCCATCTCCCAAACCCGGCTAATGCCTCTCAGTCCGCCAGATTACCCACAGCTTTGTGTCGCAGGACGCGTTCCCGCTATCTCAGCCCTCCTCTCTCTGCTGAGCGGAAGCTGCAAGAGGAGAGATGGGAGCAATCACAGAGAAATAAAGCTGTGGAGCTGCTGGATTGGGTTTTTTCTCATGTTGGGAATCTGCTCCAAGTCTGACCGGAGTCTTCTGCCTCCTCCAAACGCTGCTCCCACATCTGAGATGGGGGAGGAACCACAGCTCTAAAAGGAGGAGCAGAACTTATGGTGCAAGAACAGGAAGGAAAAGACTTTCTCCTCCCAGACTCCTCTTATTCAAACCTCCATCCTCCTATCACTTGCTCCTCAGCTGCTCCTTGTCCTGGATCAGCGTGCTCCCCGCAGACTCCTGAAATATTCATGGCAGCTGGATCTCCTTCTTATTTCCCCTCAAAATTCCGGGGCCCTCTCCGGGGACGGGGACATAAAAGTGCCGCAGCCCCTCGTATGACAGCAGATTTAAGGCGGCATACAATTATGGTGGGAGCATTTCAATGCAAGCCTGCTCTGTGGCCCAGTGGCAGAGTGTCTGCCTCCAGATGTTATGCGTTTGATTCCATGGCAGATCATACTCAAGGCAGAACGGGGATGAAATGCTGGATTGGGGGAACAAATCAGACGCTGGTTTCCGATGTGCCTGCAGCTCTTCCTGTGGACCAGTCAAACCTGGAAAAATGTTGCCATAAATTCTGGGGAAACCGTCTCTGAGCTGGAATTACAAAAAGATCCCACATTGACTCTGCTAGTTCTGGTGTCCTTGCAGCAGCTAAGGAGGATTCAGATTCAACCTTGAACCTGAGCCAAATGGGTTTTTACACAGGAAACTTGAAGAATGAATGAATGTTTTCCTGGCCCAAACTTTCAGACTTGCTCTTCTTTTGGTGCCTGTGCGTCTGTCCCGTTTCTGCCCTCTGAAGCAGCTCTTCCTCCGATCCAAAGCAGATCTGTACCGGACATGGAGAGCGCTCGTCCCTGCAGCCGTTGGAATGGAGCAGCTCTCATATGTGGAAATAGGAACTTTGTATTTGCTGTCTTAGCGCTGAGCGTCCAGCTTTGAGGGACCTGGGGGGTGCAGCATCACTGTCAGCGCCCGCCGGCGTGAGGTCACGGCCAAGGTCGAACCACCTCCTCGGGTGGAGAGCGAATTACCGCCTGAACGGCGGGAGTTGAATTATCTGAAGGTGTCGTTGGTGAGCGGCGCTGGAACAGAGTGACAGACAGCGGGGCAGGACTGAGCACAGCCGACAGCTGTCCAAACGCCTCCCTGTGGTCCGACGTCTGAGACCTTTCAGAGCGTCGTGCCTGTCCCACATCTGCTGAAGGCAGAGGAGGTCTGGAGGATCTGGAGGGCCTGTTTGAGGAGTTTTTCCAAAATCAACTTCTGCTCAAACTAGCATGAACCTGCAGAATAATGTCCAGTGTCTTCTAAACTGGCATCTTGGCCTCGACTGCCTGCTGCAGTGGATCCGTGTCTGAGCTGTGATCCGTTCAGCTGCTCTGATTGGCTCTTTCTACATGGAACAGGAAGCTGCTGTGGCTCCTCCATCATGAATCTCATCCACGCTCTTCTGTTCTGCAGCATCAGCGACATGTTGGATGTTTACGAGCTTCACAGTCTGAGATTTACTCCAGTGTTTCTGTCTGCACTGCAAAAGCAGACCCTTTAGAAAAAAGTCCACAATTCTTTAGATAAGATATTTTCTTTAAAACAAAAAAAGCTTTTTACAAAGAATTATTAAGTTAGAAAAAACACTCTAGTCACTAAGTCATGTTTTCTCAAACCAAGATCATTTTGCTCATGAAAAACTGTCTCGATAAGATTATTTAGACAGATTCTTGCATTCTCCGTGCTTCTTCTGTTTGAACACTAAATGCTCGTTCAAGAACCCGTGTTTATTGTGTTTCTGAATGTGCGTCAAACGCCTGGTGTGAACGCAGCCTGAGGCGCATCAGGCGCCACAGAGAAATCCGTCAGTCAGACTTGATCCATTATTTTCACAATAACTTTCAAACTTGTTTGCAACACGTTAGAAGCGTTAGCGCGTTCACAATACTTGTTTATCCCAACACGCAAAGACAACGCAGTCCGACGCCGCTACATGTTAGCCGTGTTAGTTTATTCACAATCACACCCAAACCTGACCAGACTGATACCTTAACAGAACGCCGCTCAACATCACTTCAACATCCATAAACACAACCAGGAATAATCCAAACACAACCAGGAATAATCCAAACACAACCAGGAATAATCCAAACACAACCAGGAATAATCCATATACAACCAGGTATAATCCAAACACAACCAGGAATAATCCAAACACAACCAGGAATAATCCAAACACAACCAGGAATAATCCAAACACAACCAGGAATAATCCATATACAACCAGGTATAATCCAAACACAACCAGGTATAATCCAAACACAACCAGGTATAATCCATATACAAGGAGCACCAGATTCAAAGATTTTGAAAGAGTGCAGAAAACAAGACATGGCAAACCTGCTTAGTGTCACGTTCAGCCTGCATGGCATCGTGAAAAACTAAAAAATCAGACTTTAAATGATCTGGAAGGGACATCGGGACAGGTCATTCCTCTCTAGTCTGCAGCTGCAGTTCTCTAACTCCTTTGCTGCATGTGTGGATCAGGAGGAGGAACTGAAGAAGTCCAGGTTCTGCAGTGGATCCTTCAGGACATTTAGCTGCTGTGCAGGTGGAGAAGGTGCTGAACAGATGAGCTGCATTGACTGGAAACTTCTGTCTCTCCTCTCATTGTAGTTATGATGATAGTTCTAAATATTCCATGTTCTGTGCAGTTATAACACATCTCAAATAAAGCTAAAGGCTGCTCTCTGTTATGCTATTCTGATGAAGGATCAGGAGTGCTGTCCCCTGCCAGCACTTATGGGAGGGAAGGACGGACACTGAGTCTTCATTTTGATGAGGAGAAAGCAGAATCTGAAGATGAAAATGAGCCTCCCGCAGGTGAAGCTGAGAGGAAGTGGGTGGAGCTGCTACTCCTCCATTATGGGAGGAGTCTGATTGGTTTGGAAGCCCAGCGTTAACGCCACGCTGGATGAGCTGGAAGAGCTGGAAGGGCGAGACGGGGAGGTCTAGAGTCGGGCTCTGACACACACACTTGTGTCTTCCTGCTGGCCTTAGGATGTAAAACATGCTCAGCAGAAAAAGCGCAGGGCTTAAAATAAAAGTGGTGCATAAAGCTGAGAGCTGCAGAGCAGGAAGCAGCTTCCGCTATTTTAGTTCTGAGAATCTTAATTAAGCTAAATGCGTCTCAGAAACGGCTGAAGCAGCAGAGAGCTGTAGTTTAGATGTAAGAGATGCCTTCTCTGTTTCCAGCAGTCACTCATTGAATGCAGTGTTGTTGTTAAATGACTTTAAAGCTGAAACACTTCAGAAAAACTGTTTATCTCTGCTGGAGCAGACGTCCAGTGAGTGGGAGTGCTGGCAGGAAAAGGTCTTTAAAGTCCACTCTGTCCAAAAGCTGCTCTGACCTGAACGAGGGTCTCTGTTCTCTTGCAGGTGAACTCTGATGCGGTTCACTTCAAGGTGAATGCAGACCAACTTTCAACCGGCCAAAGAGAGGACATGCTGTGAGCTGTGTGTGTTAGAAAGAGAAAAGAAATGCCCCATCAGGGGTCAGAAGGACGAGCAGGAATAGCTGCTTTTCAGTGTGTTGGTCCGGACTCAAATGAAGAGCTGTTGGGACTGCAGGATTCTTCCGCTTTGATCTGTTCGGTCTTTGCTGCTAACCTTAAAGACCCACTCCAATGAAAACAGTGTTTGGAGTGTTTTTAACATGTTCTTCCAGCATTTCTCTCATGATGGGGGACATGTACAAAGAAAATAAAGCTCTAACTTGCATTTCTAAGCATTTCTTCATTAAAAACATTGTGAATCAACGAAAAGATACCTTTGGAAAAAGATCAAATCTGTGACAGAAAATATGGTGGGTTGGCCACAAGCTTCCTGCTCCGAATTCTCAGCAACAGAATTTGAGTGGGCCAAAGCAAGTTTTAATCTTAGTTTTCTTTATTTCCTACATCATGAGAAAAACGGCAGAAACACCATTTTTACCGGAGTGCGTCTTTAACACCCACAAAGTTATAAGTAGCAGCATTTCTAAGTGATCTCCTGTTTGCCACACTGACCAATCCCAGCAGAGTAACCGTGCATGACCAGGAACTAAAAGTGCAGCAAACACAGGAAGTGGCTGAGCACAAGGTGCTGCTCTTTATCTACAGTCTGCTCCCCGTTTCCATCCCACCTGAAATGGAGCTATCCGTGGTGATGGAGCTGCTCCTCACAACCTCCAGAAATGCAGCAGAAATGTGTCTTTTGTCCTTCACTGAAACTCTCTTCCTTTCTCTAAAGCAATCTGGACTTTTCCTGTGAGTCAGCACTCGCGCTTTCCTGGAGTGAAGTGGAGGCAAATTTCCATTTGAAGAGCAGCTTTACTTCCCTGCCTCCCGCCTTCCAAAGCCGCAGCTCATTTCGAAGCAATATGAAGTTTGAGATCTTTCATAATAGATAAATAAACCTGCCTGCCTTCATCCCTGAATCCCCTGACTGCAGCATGACGAGGTGACCGAAGCGGCGCTGCCTTCAAGGACACGGTCATGGATGGGAAGTCCAGTCAGGCACCAAAACCTAATGACTTTTTTTCCGTTTGCACATTACCCATGAGCGCCAGGGGTGGGCTGCGGCATTGCGCTCTTTTCACTTGTCATTGATGTCCGTTTGAGTCCAATTGAAGCCCCTGAAATCCGTCCAATCAGGTGACACAATCAGAAAGTGGGACAAACACATCCCACCTCAGGATTCGGGGGAAGCCTGTGCACGTGCGCTGTACCGAGCAGGTTCCCAGGTGTGCGCTGGGTAACCTTCAGTGCAGCTGAAGTGCTGCAATACAGCAAAGGCAACCTCAATGCAGCAAACACACCAACCTCCTGACTGTGAGTCTAAAGAAACCACAGGGCCTCTTTGTCATTGAGCCAATGTGCTGCGCTCAGCGGCGTGCTGGGAGCCGAAGTCATCGCAGTTGATGGTTGAGTGGACTTCCACTTCCAAACTCACCGGGCAAAAATGTTTCTGAGGCCGTGAAAGTGAGCACGACGCGTTCAGGTAGAACTGAAAAAACAGACGTTGACCTGCAATGATATTCAGGCAGGATTGGTTCTGGTTCTGGCAGGATGTTCAGACTCACTGCCCCAAATATGGTCTGTCTACAACCTGTTTTGCACACAGCGTCATCAAGACAATCACTGCTAACTTGATAGAGTTCAGAGGCTGTGGGTTAGCATTGCAGAAGGTTATAAAGACTGCTGATCGACCGTTAGGACAGTGGATCTTTTAAATAATCATAAATGACTGCGTTAATAAAAAACTCAACTATAGATTCATTAAAGTTTTAAAGACAAATTAATATTTCAGAGTTCTCTTTTTACTTAGATGTGTCTTTTCCATTGACTGCATATGAGATCTGGACTGGGTGACCCCTCCCACCCAACGTTCCAAACAGGAAGTAGCTGCAGGTCCCAAAAAGCCAAAATCCCATAGACCTCTATAGAGTAATAAACAGCTGGTCCTCAGTCATTCTATTGGTCAGAAGATCCATTCTTGCTCTGATACCTCTATTTAACATCTTCTTGATAATCTTCATTTTTTTTTATTTTTTCTGCAGTTCAAATTATTCCAGTTATAAACTGACCAATCAGATGCCTCCATAAAAGTAGGTGGAGCATGTTGGCCAATGTCCAACGTTTAAGACGTGACAAATTTGTGTAGACCTTCCAACAAGCTCACTCCTAATTGGTGAGCATTGACATTAAAAGAACAACCCCTCCCCCTTGAGTTCCAAACAGGAAGTGGCTCCAAGAAGCCAAAATCCTACAGACTTCTATAGAGAAATAAACAGCTGTTACTCAGTCATTCTATTGGTCAGAAGATCCGTTCTTGCTCTGATACCTTTATTTAACATGCTCCTGATGATCCTCATTTCTTTTTCATGATATTTTTTCTGTAGCCTACGTTATTCATGTTATAAACTGACCAATCAGAAGCCTCAATACCAGTAGATGGCCTTGTATTGAACATTCAAAGCGTTTGATTGACAGATTCTCCCGAGCCCGCTTTCAGTGGTAGGGGTGTGGCCTTCTAACATGCTCACTCCTGATTGGAAAGAGGGGTTGCCATAGAAATGTAGACGGGTCAATCATGGCTTACTGAGGACATCTGGTTCCAACGTAGTGAGGGACATATCGTGGAAATATTACGACTGAATTGACCTCATTTGGTTGGAACCGAAAACAAGCTGTTTTCTATGGATGATGTCACACGCGATTGTCCTGTTATTTGCTATACAGCTAATGTTGGTGAGGATGGTTGCCATAGAAACGCTGACTCAGACAAACTTGGACTAATCCCTGCCTAATGACGACGTCTGGCTCCAACATGGCAGCACCCATGTCAAAAAGAAATGGCTATCGGATGGACTTCATCTGGCTGGAGCTGAAAATAAACTGTTTTCTATGGATAACATCGCACTCACTTAGTCCAGGTCTCTGATACAGTCAGTGGTTTTGCCGGTTCTGTCAGTGATGTCCCTAACATCACTAATGTCCCAAACGTCAGTAACGTTGATAACGCCCCCCAAGACACCAGAAACAGCAGACAAATCTGTGGATTGAACTCAGCGGCTGTGTTTGAACATGCATTTTGTCGTCTGTAAAACTGCTCGGTTGTTGATCTTCATCAGGGTGTGTGAGCATGGCAGTGAATCCTCGTCTGTGTTGCTCGGTTTCTGCTGATTCCCATAATGCTTAGGGGCCTCTCTGCTTCATGCCTCAGAGGAATGAGATGAAAAGAAGGCCTGCCTTGCTCTGGGGCAGAACCAGGTCTGTCTCAGCCCCGCCAGGATGGGTTTCACCTCGGCGTTGAGGTGGATGCCTTTGTTTTGGTTGCTGTCCTGCCTGAACACCCAGATGGAGTGAGGCTGCCGGGTGCCGATTGGGCCCCAGAACGGCCACCTCCCCTGTTGGCCTTAATCTGCTGCTAATCCGCAAGTGCCCGGCGGGCTGCGAGACGACAAACAACTCTGGTTCCCCTCTGGCGGTGAGGAATGGAGCGTTTCATCGCCGCCAGCGGAAGCTTCCGGTCCCTGAGCCTCTGCTGCGGGGACACACTGCTTGTGCTACGGAGCAGAGATGCGTGTTGAGAACAGCTCCTAGCTTTGTCGTCCAAAGATCATCTGTTGTGAAAATGTTAGCCTGGTAATGAGAGGAAGGGGTGACAGGAGGTCATGACCCTCATTACACCACCTGCCAGATGGTCGGGCACCGTGTTGGGGGGTGGTGTTTATTCGTCTGTGCATGTTAGCATGGATGAACAATGCAGGTGATGGCACAGATGAGGCGGTCCAACAGGAGGGTCTTCCGGCACCCTTCCATGATGTTTTCTAATCAGCGAAGGAGTCGAGGTGCTGATCGCTGCTCCAGGAGGAAGTTGTTCTGTAGCCTGACGGTGAACCCTCTCAGGAGTCTGAGCTCGTGCGTCCTCTCTGCCCAAACGCTGTCATGGCCTCGCCGCCCGCAGAGCAGCACAGACAAGTGGGATGGGGTGGGGGGCCTCCAGTGGAGGGACGGACCCAGCTCGATCCCTGTGCTTGACCCCACTGATGGAGCTTTTGTCCTTCAGATCTGGACTCCACAGTCTGCAATGATATCGCCATGGAAACAGACCTGAGGATGACAAAAATGACTCATGGACAGAGAGACGCTTTTTAGGAGTATAAGAATCTATGGACACAAAGTGTTTAGGAAGGGATCTAAGCAAAACATCAATTTTATAAAATAATGTGGGGAAAAGAGACGCTGAAGACATTTTTTCCTCCTTTCTCCCTGAAATAATAAAAGGAAAAAATAATCCTCAAGCTTGTTTCCATGACAGTTGGCTTTTGGTTGTCTTTGCTTCATTAACCTTATTAACTTCCTCGTACAGTATTCACATTAACCAATCTTTTCATTCAGTAAATAATAATTTCACTCACAAATATAATGACAACCTCAAACTAGGCCTGCACAATAAATCACAAATTTATTGTTATCGCGATATCCAGCTGTGCAATACGCCTATCGCAAAAGATAATGTGCTAAAGCAATCTTATGGCAGCTTTTAAGCCGTCAAGGGGGCTACTTTGGTGCAGTGGTAGGGCGGTCGTCCTCTGATCGGAAGATTGCTGGTTCGATTTTCACCTCAAAGTGTCCTTGGGCAGGACACTGAACCCCACCTTGCCTCTGGTGAAGCCATCAGTGTGAATGGGAATGTGGCTGTACAGAGATATACGCTATTTATAATCAAACAAATCTCTTTCTGCATTTGACCAATCAGATGGACCCTTTTTATGTTAGAAGCTGGCCTCCTATGTAGACGTGGGTCATTTGGAGTGTGATTAAAGTTATGCTAACTCTTATTTAAGTCAAACTGTTGCAGTGAAATGGAAATGATGTATTTTAACTAGCTCAATGGCCTTGTGGTAGAGTGTGTGCCCTGTAACTGGAAGGTCATGGGTTCAAACCCAGGCCAGGTCATATCAAAGACTCTAAAAATGGGACCCACAGCTTTAAGGGGTTGGATCGGAGCCACCAAATCGTTTCTGAGCACAGTTAGGCTGCAGGTCACCGCTCCCCCAGGGGATGGGCCAAATGCGAAGAACTATCTGTATGACAGATAGTAGTACTTTAGTTGTTTTACTATTTGTTAATGTATTGCAAGTTATATTGTCATCGCAATATTGATCACTAATATCGCAAATTGCGAGTTTTCCTCCTATCGTGCAGCCCTACCTGAAACCTTAAACCCAGGTCTCCCTAGAGAAAGAGATCTTATCTCAGAGGGATTTCCTGGTGAGATAATAATAAATGTCAACACTGCGGAAGCCTCACGAAGCCACCACTGTGTTGAAAAAGACTGAAAGCTTCAAGGCTTCAGCCTAAAATGTCTGACATCTGCTGGCCACCCGATGTCATAACAGAACCAACTCTGTTTTTAGAAATTTTTGATATTTCGTGTTTAGTGTCATAAGTTGGTTTGAAGCGCATTTTAATCATAATTAATGATATAAATAATCACGTAAAATGACATAGTGGTTATTAGAATCTTTGTTTAAGATAGAAAGACACTAAAACAATGAGAAGTATTCAAGCTCAGTCCTTCCTGTTCCAGATTGACAAAAATGACAGACGGTTTTGGTTACTTTCGAAGACTTTGTGTGTTTGGGTCTGTTTAGCTTCAGGCTGCTGTTTGCTGGAACACAAAAATGTTTTTTTATTTAACCCTAGAAAATCTGAGCCTTGATAGAAGATTTTAAAACAAAAGGGACAATCATCACACAAAACAAAACCATGATGGTACCACCACCATGTTACAAGCAGTGGATACACTTTGTGTGGGAAGATTTTAATAAAGATTCTGGCCGAATCCAAACTCTTCCCCCACCACTACGGCTTCTCCCCATCCTTACATTTATCAATCCAAGCGTAGAGATATGAAAGAAAATAGTGTTTTTCATTTCGGACGACACTCGATGACATCATCAATGCTCACCGGTGAGCTACGTCAGCGCAAAGCAGCCTGCGCTCAGAAAACACATGACATCAATTTAAAAAGTTTAAAAAGTCCTTCTGCAACAATAAGTTTATACTTCAACGTAAACTTCTGTGCTTCGGAGCACACAACCACGTGTAGAAATGCGGTTGTCCTCCATGCCACAGCGTGACGTGGCTGGCCCTACAGGCGGAGGGATAACTATTTTTCACACCCCCATCCCTTCAAATGCCCCTTCTGTTGGAGGGTTGGGGGGAAACCGGAGGGGTAGGGGAAGAATTTGGATTTCCTGTCTCTGACAGAAGAGATGAAATCCTTCTCAGAGCTGCGCGTTCTCAGAAAATGTGAAGCTTTTGGAAAAAACCTTTTTGTTTTCTGGACACTGAACCAAAATGTTTCTGCTTTTACATTTATAGGCCAAGGAACTAGCTCTGCCAGGACGGGTTTGGAGTAAAAAACGTTCATCTTTTAGCCGCACCGCACAGGAAACATTAAGGAAAAAGCTTCTCATTGACATTTGGATCAGTCTGATTGGGTTGTAGTTTCTCAGAGCTCATGGACCCACAGGTGAAGAACCTGCGCTGGTGTCCCCCATGACAAATCCAACAGGCGACGTTTCCCAAAGGCTGTGTGTGTGTGTGGGGGGGGCAGGAGCAGGTCAGCTCCTCCAGATTCTGACGAGAAGGAGGTTGAAGAGGCCAGGAGAGCTAAAAATACATCCCAGCATCCTCATGTCTGTCCATCTCTGTCTCACACACACGTGCACCCACGCACGGCGCCAAGACAAAGGCATCGCCGCCGGCAGATCTGGAACTGGAAGGCAGGTGGGAGGGGCTTAGGAGTGGATGTGGTGAAAGAAAGTGAGAGGGGGGAGCAGCATGCATGGTGGAGGAGGCATAAAAGCTGCCGGGGGGAGGGGATGGAGGAACAGATGAGGATGGAGGAGGGGGTGGAGAACACAGAGCCGGTCCAAAGGAGAAAGAGTGGATGGAGGAAGGAAGTCCCTGATTAAAGAAGAGGAACAGAGAAGAGGGGAAGAAAGTCTGCGGGATGAGCCGCCGTGAAACTCTGCTGTCTAAGTCTGAGAAACGATGATGTCATCGCTTGTAATTGGCTGAAATTGCCCATTAGGGTTTGATTGGCAGCGCGGCGCAGCCAGTGAGACAGCAGGATGTGACAAAGGCAGCACGGCGAGCCCCGGCCATGCTGGGACCTGCCTGTCACCGCTGGAGCCGGAGCCGGGAGAAGCATTACACACATCATTGGCCAATGACTTCATGCCAGCTCCTGTAATCCCAGCATGCCACTCCCGCTGGAGCAGGAGCGCAGCGTTACAGCAAAGGTCACCGAATACAAAGGAGGCTGTATTCCTGAAGGACTGTCGGTCCTCTGCAGAGTCCAGCAGCACCTCCTGACACCGTTTGGGTTGTTCTCTCGCATCACTGCAGTTCTGGGGCTTTCGCTTGAGTTTAAGGGAGAGAAAAGACATCCAGGAAAACTGGGAGATCATCTAGAGGTGGTGGGGGTTCCCTGGATTTGATCCTTTGTTGCTCACAGAGGGACATGAGGAGCAGAGGCTGGACGTGTTCAACCAGCAAAACAGCCCGTTGGATGTGATGATTATGCGTCGTGGAGGTTTCTGGCAGAAGAACTGGGACAGCTAAATGCAGTTTAAAACATAAAATGCAAATGTGATCAACCATAGGGAAAGGACTGCCCCCACTGTTTGTATTTTGCACATATCAAATGCAGCTGCGCAGCGACTGCTGTTGTCGTCTTACTCAATCCCCAGCCCCTCTTCTCTACTGCACCCGGCTGTCACGGTCCATCGGGGTCCTGGTCTGACGCGGGGCCCGAGGAGGTCTGAAGGGCCGTCTGACTTAGAAACCCACCCGGATGCAAATGGTGTTTCTAACATCCTCTTGGGGCATTTTCCAGAATATTTAGGACATGCAAAAAGAAAATTAAGCTTAAAATTGCACCTCTGAGTATTTCTTGATTCAAATCGTTGTGAACTGGGAACAGATGAAAAAAATGCCGTTTGAAAAATCCTATTTGTGACGTTCAGCTTCCTGCTCCGAGCTCTCAGGAACGAGGAAGGGGAAGGGGGGGCGGGGTTGCACTGTGCCAACAGAGACTCATTTCTAATGAACTCCTGCCGCTCTGCAGAAACTACAGTATGTCCTAGAAAATGACAGGCTTTTGGATTTAGGCTAAAATGACGTCATTATGGTTGAACTGGGAAGAAAATAGATGACTGGTGGGACATTCATGCACGATTCAGAGGTTTAGTGTTCTTCTGCTCAGTTCTTTCTTCTGCAGGTGAGGTTTGTCCTGATGTAAAATGTATGGCTGCTGTGTGCAGACCAGTGAGCGGTTAGTCTCCCTGAAACTCTGAAAGTAGTCCCCAAAGAATCCCCTTCCTGTTGTTTGTGTTACTTCCTCTGAATGATAGTTTCCATTTTGTTGACTTAGGGCTCTTTGTTTGTGTTGCTGTGCGTTAACGGAACGCTGGGAAACATTTCATTCCTTGGAGGCAGAGGCCGATAAACAGCCAGCAAAAGGCAGCCTGTAATTTCTCCAGGGGCTCTCCTAAGTTTTCAGAGCGACGGATGAATACAGATGTTGAAGCAGACGGTTGCAGATTGATAACAGCAGATTGAAGACGGACGAGCTTCTACAGACTTGTGGATTTGTCAGTCCAGACAGCAGCAGCGAGGAATGAACCACAACGACCACCGTACCTGAAGGATGACAGCCTTGTCTGCCCCCACCGCCGCTGATGGAGGACTCCTCCCCCATCAGGCCTGAGCCGAGCCTCACTCCACGCCAGGCCCAGACCTGTGAATTAAACACAGGGGAACACGGTGTGGGGGGGCGCGCTCATAGACCGTATACAGAGTTTCTATATATGTGAGCCTCACAGCCTCAGGAATGGAGGCGTTTGCTGATCATTTGTAGTTTCCACTTTCCAGTGGAATCTGTAGCTTGAAGCTGTAATCCTATAACAGCACATAAGCAAAATTCCAGAGACTAAAATTATAAAAAAAATACATTTCAGAAAGCAAAAGTAATTTCCTGAAATCAAACAACAAATTCAAATGGAAAGACGTCTCTGATTGGAGGATGAGGTTTGAGTTTTGAAGAAGAGGGAAGGAGGTTTTACCTGAACTGTGGTGAAAGGTTAAAGGAGCATTTAGCAACGTTTAGCGGCTGTCAGAGGCTAAAAGAAAAATAACAACAAACACCATCATCCAATCAGGGATGTCCTGGAGTTCCTACCGCTTCTGATTTCTCCTTTGTTTCATTTTTTTTTACATTTTCTTTCTAATTTCTTTTAGCATTTCCTTTTTCATTTTATTTTGGTTTCCCAAATATAATGTTGTGTTTTCTTAATTATTCTGCTCTTTAATATGTTTTTGCAGTGAGTGATTTGAACTTTAGGGCCACCGTAGTATTTTCACACAGCTTATTTATTTGGACAGTTTTTCTTTTTTAACAAAAAAAGTAAAAACCTTCAAAGGGAAACTGATTCATGGAGTTGAATTGATATTGATTTTGAAGTAAAGGTTGATAATAATAATAAATGGATTTTTTTAAAGCCCTCCCCCCTCCCCCCACTGATGTCCTGTTGACCCACAGCTTTATGAGTTATGCAAAACATCGGCGTGGTGACACTTTCCTCCACCTCCTTCTGCTGCTTTTGTGTTCAAAACAAAGTGCTGCAGAGGCTTACAGCAGCTTTCACACACACACACACACACACCTACACACACACACACACACACTGTAATAGGATTTCCCTGTTTCTCAGACCCCCCCTCATCAGAGCTCGACAGGCGGAGTAGGGATGAAGATCGCTCTGCTTGTTTATGGTTTCATGCGAGCCTGCAGTCTCATCAGGGGGACGATGGGGGGAGGGGGGGATTTATGGCCGCCTGCTTATCTAAGCTGTATTCAAAGTGGGGGGGGGGGGGGTACGAAATGACGACTTCCTGTCTGCAGGCTCTTAATGAAGCAACAGCCGCTCCTATCAACACCTTCCTCAGTCACCTCTGAGCTCGTTTGTCAGACTCGTGCAGGTGAGTCAAGTGTGTTGCAGCTGCAGCCCCCAGGGGGAGGAGCCGTCAAGGGGAGGAGCCTTCAGGGGCTTTAAAGCTCCAAACCTCAGAAAGGTCATTCAGCTGCTGACCTACATATGGAAGGTGGGGGTGACCATAGTTTAAAGTTAACTCCTGCTTATCCGGGACACGCCAGGCCCGCCTCTCTGCAGCTGCAGGAGGACGTCTGCAGCTGCAGGAGGACGTCTGCAGGGTCGTCCCCCGTGCATGTTAACATGAAGGATCTGGATCTGAAGGGCTGAGGAGTTCCTTCCAGCTGTTTCTGGGACAGGAACAGTGTAGTCTGTCAACAAGCAAACAAACACAGCGACGCGTTACATGAAGGCTGCAGCAAAAGCTCACTTAACTCAACAATGAATGCTGCACGTCTGGGAGCTGCTTTGTTTGACATTTCATAAAGAAATATTATTCAGGCGCAGGGAGGAGGAAATGTCATCACTGGAGAATTTATGTGAGAAGCAGCAAACGTTCTGACATGCTGTTTAACGTATGGCGCCGGTATCAGGTGGTGCTGGCGTAGAGAACGCCCGCGGTGAGGAGAAACTCGGAGCTGCTGCAGTAAATCAGATAAAATACATTTGCATGAAGCAAAAGTTGTGAAGCTGCAGTTTAGCTCTGCTACACAACTTGACAAATGTTTGCAGGCAGTGCAGATTTTTTCAAATCCGCTTCCGACTGTTGTGATGTTGTTGTCATAAGTGTGTGTGTGTGTGTGTGTGTGTCCCCTGCGGCTCGCTTCTCTCTGGCAGCGATTTAGAAGCAGCCATTAGGGGCAAAGTGGCGTTAATCCATCCACCAGAGCGCAGTGATAACGCTCTCATTAAACCATCGATCAGCCGCCCCATGGCAGTGGGGTAGGGGTGGGGGGCAGACTTTTAGAAGGAGAAGTCCTAATGTAACAGAAGAACACACGTCCTTCAACATAAACCAGTGAGAAGCCATTAGCTGCGTTTACATGGACTAAAGTAATGGAATGAAGCCTGATCATGTCAACACGCCACTCGGCCCTGATCAGACCCATTCAGACCGACATTTCTGTCCTGATGTAGATAGGTGGTTATGCCGATTCGTGGTGCATATAAACAGTTTCTTCCAATCGTGGGTCACTACTGTCATGCATAGACGGTGTGGATCCAGAGGAGGCCTTGGAGCGCAGACAGGACCGTCCACACGAGCTAGCCTGTCTCTGAGCAGAGCAGCTGGACGCGTAGCTTCATGTTTGCAGGCAGGGGAGGGTGCTTTGTCACGGTGTGGATCCAGAGGAGGCTTTGGACCGCGGTCTTGAGTCTGGAGGACCGGGTCTCTGCGCAGAGGAGCGGCTCTGGGACGGTGTGTGAGCTAACAGAGACGGGTTTGAATGCTGAGTTTAGTCCTGAGAAGCCGTGGAAACAATCCCGTGAATTCCTGTTTCCAGTCGTGTCCAGACAGAATGAAGGCTGATGTTATTTACGTTCAGCTAGGATGCAGATTGAGTTCATCCACGTTTACCTAATCCTTTCCGGGTCCGTTCCGCCAAGAATTCAGCACCGGCCGCACGCATTTAGAAAGTGTCCAGTGTTTCAGAGCGTTCTGCTCACATAAACGTTTGTTATAATCGGATGAAGTTTTTCTGGGCCCATGCACACAGTTCAGTTCCAATCCGATCTTTGACCTCATCAAAGATATTTTGCTCATAGAACTGCAGCTACTGATGGAGTCTGAGCAGGTCTGGGAGTTCACCTGAAGCTTCAGGACATCCAGAGATCTTCAGGGCTTTCGGTGTGTGAGATCTGCTGTGGTTAACCGTGTTTGTCTCCCACACACAGTCGGGGGTTTGATTCCCAAAGCACTCCTTGGATCCTGCAGATCTGCAGAAATTCTGATTTTGTTCTCATCAGTTGCTCAAGAGCTAGGTTTGCTCAGGTGCAGCAGGTCAGCTCTGCTCACAGGCGGAGTCTGCTGATGGGTGGAGAAGATGTGTCCGCTGGTGGTCAGCTGGCTGCCTCACCGTAGAGCATCTTCATCTCCTCTCAGCCGGATGGTCTGGTGTCGTCTGTTAGACCTCTTGAGCTTCAGGCACTCAAAACTGAACAAACAGGTGACACCTCACCTTTGCAGTCCCTTTAGATGTCAAAAAAGGTTCAGAACCAGCTGAGAATGAATGGGTTGATTTCTCCGCTGGTCCTCAGCCACAGAATCACGTCTGGGTTTTTGGTTTCAGAGCTGAGCCTTCAGAAGGAGCGGCTGTGAACAGGCGTGTTCACTGTTCTTCCTCAAAACCCGATCGAGGGTCTCACGGCTTTGCCCGGCTCTCGTCATCAGCTGCCCTGTGGGCCGACATCCTGCAGCCGCACATCTGCAATGAATAAATGATGGGGGCTGTGTGTGAGCGTGCAGCCCGGCATGCAGAGGCTGATGCTGCGCTCTTCTCCTTGAAGCTTTACTCCCTGCTAGCAGACTGATGTTACAGAGGGTCCAGACTGCAACAGAGGCGGCGTGACGGCCCGTCGACCTGTGGTGGGGGGCTTACTTCAGCACTTCAGGGGGCAATAAGAGGCTTTCCACCTCTTTTGAATAAACTGATGCCACGGCTGAATGAGCTTTGCATTGTGGGGACATCCACCTGGAACCAAGCTGGGGTTAGAAATTCCTTCAGTACCCCCCCCCCCCCACTTCTCATGTAGAGCAGCAAAAAAAGACCTGTTCAAGCCCAGTTCAGGTGAACATTCAGCCCCCCCCCCCCCCCCTTTGAGTTAACAGGAGCAGCGGAGCTGCAACGTTCACTTTCATGTTTCCGAGTTTTTTCCTGGAGCTTCTGCCGTTTCACTCCGGTTCTTCTGGGACGAGAATGACGTCCGTTCTTGACGCAAGCGAGGAGTGGTGTGTTCTGCCTCGCGCAGCGCGTGGGGGCACAGCTTCATTAATATTTGCCCACCGCTCTTTCAAGTCCGCTGCTCGGCTGACGCTGCAGGCAGCAGAGCGAGGGGGTGGGGTGGGGAGGGGGTGAAGCTGCATCATGGCTGCATATGGTCACTTCTGCTGCTGGGTTAAATGGGTAAACTTATATAGTGCTTTATTACCTTCCTTGAAGGCTCAAAGCACTTTACAGTCACAGTCCCATTCAAAAACTCTCTCTCACACACACACATTTACACACACACACACACCCCCACATGCACACACTGATGGCGACTCCGCTGCAGAACCAGGAACAATGTGGGGTCCAGTGTCTTGCCCATGGACACTTCCACACATGGGTGGACAAGGCGGGAACCAAACCTGTGGGCTTCTGATCAGAGGTTGACCGCTCTACCTGTTTGATTCAGAACCTTCATTGGGGGCTCTGTGGTGGGGGGAGCCGGCCTTGGAGAGCAGCGTCTGTTCTGCAGGAGAACAGGTTTCAGCCTCACTCCTGCTAGTCCTCAGGAGGTGTAATGCCGTGACGCTGACCCTTCAGGAGGGACGCTCCACACACGGACCTGAACTTGACTGACCACAGAAACCAGCTGCTGTGAATTAAAGACTTTTGAGAGCAGCCCCTGAGCACGAACTCTTGGAAACGCTCTTCTCCTGTGAAAGGCAGAAAACTGCAAACAGAGACAGAGACAGAGACAGAAACAGAGACAGAGACAGAGACAGAAACAGAACAGAGACAGAGACAGAGCTACACGTCAGAAAAATGTTGAAGAACAGAAAGTTGAAAATGTCATCAGAATTTGGAGCCTAAACTCTGATGTCGTTCAAAGGCTGCTAAAGCTGATGGTCTGGGGGTGCAGTGGGTCAGAATCTTGGGGGTAAATGAATTTGTAGGGATACAGACTGAAGGAAGTGACTTTCTCCATCGTCTTTTATCTGTAGAGTGTTACAAAGCAGAATAATAATAATAATAATTTATTTTTATTTTTTTCAGGTTAAGTTTAAGTTTCCATCAGTTTCTTAGCCGGATGGGGGAAACTTGTTCTTGGGATTTGGCCCTTCCTCTGGGGGTGTTGAGGGCTGCAGGCACAGCCACGCCCCCAACCACGTGGTGGTTTAGATTCAGTTGTAGTTTTTGATGTGAAGAATTCATTGACTGTATCAGAGACCTGGACTGTGTGAGTGAGACCTCATCCATAGAGAATTGTTTACTTTCGGTTCCAACCAGATGAAATGACTTTGGATGCCGTTTTTCCGCGATACGGAAAAACGGAGCTACGTGTCATCAGGCAACATGTCATCAGTAAGCAATGATTAGTCCCAGTTTGTCTGAGTCCATGTTTCTATGGGAACCCCTCTGGGCAATCAGCAGTGAACTTGTTGGAAGGCCTCCCCCCTACCACCGCTGGTCTGGATTGAACTTGATCCTGTTCCTGCTGAAACTCCGCAGGAGGAGAATTAAGGTCGTAGAATGAGCGGAAACATTGTGTTGTCCTAAAAATGCTACACGGTGTTTCTGGACTCTTTGTCTCACGTCCGGCGTTTGGGAAGCGGAGGCGTTTCAGACAGATCCGTACTGGCAGATCGATCCCACAATCCTGCCTCCTGGAGTTCTGCTCCACAGCCGGCTTTCCCGGGATTACCCAGAGGAGGCTCCCGCCTTGCGTTTATGGTCTGGCTTGGGAGGGGGGGGGGGTGGATGTGGGATCAAAGCCCTCTTCCGCCTCCCAACATCCCGTCATCAACCTTCAGTTGACGATGAGGAGGGGGGGTCTGAGGGAATGTGGAGCAATGAAAGCTTAACTTTCAACCCCCCCCCAACCACCGCACATGCAGCCGCCTCTAACCCCCATTTTTATGAACCTCCCCGTCTCTTTCCATCAGTTTTCCATCAGTTCCTCCTCGGACTTCAGGGAATCTCGTTGTCCGCGCTGAGAGTGCAGGATATTGAATTGTGTAGAGCGGAGAAGGATAAATGATTGAGTGCGGAGGCAGAAATGAAAATGTCACAAGTTCACGAGCTGCTGGGCCTCTTTTTTCACGCGGCAAAGACAAAGAGACGACGCAGCTCAGAGGATAAACCCTCCCGCCACAGCGATGATGATGATGGCGGCGATGAGGATGGAGGACGCACCTCCAGCATATTAACGGAGCAGGGATTAGGACGGGTTGTGTCCCAGTTTTGGAGTGGGGAACAACAAGCTTGACAGGGGAAACCCAGTTCTGTCAGCAGAAGGACTGATGAAGAGCACGGCTGGAACACCTTCACATCTTCCTCACTGAGACACCGAGCTGCATTTTAATGATCATCTCCTGCTGCCTGATGGCCAAGCGTGCTCTGACTTCCTGTCTCCTTGTCTTTTAACCTGCTGCCTCCACATCTAACCAGAGAGTCCAATCCTTTCTTCAGGGTCACAAATGACATCAGTGACATCAGCTGATGTGTCCCAGCCTACGACATTCTCTTTCATTTAGGTGGCATTGCCTTGAAGTTGGGCTAAACTGTGAAAATATGGAATCAATTCAGCCAAAACACCTGCAGGATCCAGCAAGAACTCTAGCAGATTTCTGCAGGAACAACAGTTGAACCAGTTTTGGGTAAAAAAACAGAAAAAGCTCATCAAACCCGTTTTAGTTTGGGTCAGAAAAGGTTTCTGTCAGAGTTGTTCTGATGATGACTGGGTTCTGTTGTGGGGGCAGCTGCCTGGGTGTGTGTTTGGGCCTTAGGGTCCCCCCCCCGGACCCTCAGGTCCCCAGAATTCCATGCCACTGCCGCAGTATGGAACGCATGTGGAGCTGTCTGTGGTGCTGAACCAGCACCAGCTCTGGAGTGCAGCACAATTTTTCTCTCAGCTTTTAAAGACAAAGCATCCCCCCCCCCCCCCCATGGGAACAGCTGCTAATCTGAATGGGCTGCACTGATTTGTGTCGACTCGCCGTGGCTCCAAATGAAGTTTTAGAGAATCATCTGCATTTTTACAGCCCCACTGCCACATTTCTTTGATGTACCACCATCCCCAGGAGCAGCAGAGTCCACATCAGCAACAGACAAACAAGCATTTTCCACTGAACCCGGAGGAGGGAGTGAGGAGGGAGGGGGGTGTTAATTCGTCTTCTTCGAGATTGGGAAGTATTTATGTAAATTATTGGTAAAAAAGTAGGTCGGGATGAATGTTATGGAGCTGCACCCACAACCTGGAACTCCAACTGCCTCTGAGGTGAAGAGAGGCCCCAAAAGCAGAGAGGCAGAGCCGGTGCGGTTCTGCTGACCCACATGCAGCATACCAGCACCAGCATGAACTGCTGCTGGGCCACGATCAGAACCAAGCTGGTCTCGTCTCTCCTAGAAGGAGGAAACAACCCAAAACTGTCTGGTTCCCCACAATCCTTCATTCTTTATGTCTGCAGGTAATGCTGATGTTCTGGGGGGAGTTTTGCTCCAGCTTTGTTTTTCTCATTATTTCTTAGAGTGAGCTGTCCCCTAACACGCTGAGGAGCACATCAAAATATTGGTGGTTCCACACCCTCTTAAATGTCAGCCTCTCCCCGCCGTCCTGGGATTAAATTTGATTGAAGCGTTTACCAGCAAAGAAAAGCCCCATCTGACCTTTTAGAGTTTCCCATCGCAGAGCAGAAGGCTTTTCAGTGGAGCCACACTATCAATCTTAAATGCTGTTTTTTCCTGTGGTGGGGACCGCTCCTAGTAGGGTTTGGAATGGGACGTCCGTCGTTGGTATCAGGGTTTTTGTGAGGCTGAACAGCTGTTGAAACCTCTGAATGCTCTTTGAAATCACCGCAGCCGTTGGATGGAACCAAGTCTTAAAGGGGGGGTTGACCCCTTCCATTCCAGGTGTTATCCGGAAACCAGTTGCCGCTTTAGATTAAACTGGTTTATACTACAGTTTACTCTCATAAAGGCGGAAACTACTGAAATAATTTAAGGATTCAAGGAGTTTTTATGGCCATTAGGACTAGGAATTTGCTGCAGTGCTAATGTGCCACATAAAACACTTAAGAATAAAAAAATAAACAACAGTAAGCAAAAAATAACACAATGGTCAGAACAATAAATAGAAGTACTGTAGTGCAAACAGAGGATGAAGAAGGTGCATGTATGGAAAACTGGACTAATAGTGAGATGTTTAATGGGGGAGGAGTTAAAAAGTGTTCATGAGTCAGACTGCAGAGGGAAAAAAAACTGTTCTTATGTCATGAGGTTCTGGTCTGGTTCTTCTCAGCTGAAGGGGATTGGCTGCAGTCTGTGTATGTCCCTGGTTGTGGTTCCAGCATACCACACGGTGATGGAGGAGGTCAGGATGGATTCTGTGATGGCCATGTAAAACTGCACCATCATCTGGGCCGGCAGCTTGGCTTTCTTCAACTGCCGCAGGAAGTACATCCTCTGCTGGGCCTTTTTGAGCAGGGAGCTGATGGACGGCTCCCACTTGAGGTCCTGGGTGATGGTGGTGCCGAGGAAACGGACAGAGTCCACTATGGTGATGGGGGAGTCTGTCAGGATGAGGGGGGTGAGGGGGCTGTGACCTTCCTGAAGTCAACCATCATCTCCACTGTCTTCTGGGTGTTCAGCTCCAGGTTGTTGATGCTGCACCATGAAACCAGCCGGTCCACCTCCCCCCTGTAGGCAGACTCATCATTGTTAGAGATGAGCCCGATGAGGGTGGTGTCATCTGCAAACTTGATCAGTTTGACAGAGTCATGGCTGGAGGTTCAGCAGTTTGTTTTCAGGGAGAAGAGCAGACATGAAAGTACACTGCCCTGTGGAGATCCTGTGCTGATAGATTGGGTGGTGGAGACGTTCTTCCTCAGCCTCCAATCCATAAGGAAGTCAGTGATCCACCTGCAGGTGGGTGGAGTCAGGCACGTTAAGCTGGAGGAGCTTTTCCTGGAGCAGAGAGGGGAGGATGGGGTTGAACGCAGAGCTGAAGTCCACCTACAGGATCCTAGGATAGGTTCCCAGAGAGTCCAGGTGCTGCAGGATGAAGTGGAGGGCCAGGTTGATAGTGTCAATGTAATAAAGCCTCAAAATAATAATGTGGCTGATCAGCCCTCTCCAATGAAAACTGTGTTTTTGGTGTCTTTGTGGCATTTTTCTGACGATGGAGGTTAGCTATAAAAAATTTGAAAAAGTAAGTTCTGAGTAACAGATTTCCTGCACTAAAGGATGCACCCGATTATAAGGTGTCACAAGAGCAGGCAGACGGCTGGATCCTGGAGAGACAGGGTGGTCAAAATCCAGGCAAGGATCTGGGCAGGCGGCAGGTAAACAGAGTCAGAGTCAGAGTCAGAGTCAGGGACAGGGACAGGGACAGATGACAGATGACAGATGACAGAAGATCAGGTCCAGATATAACACTCTGCAAGGCCAACAGAGTGGCACAAACAATGCTTCACTCTGAGCTGATCTCAGTGCAGAGGTTAAGTATGCTGTGGTTGATGCGTGAATGGGAGTCAGCTGGGCAGCATTCAGAAGCTGCACACTGGGGTTGCTGGGAGATGTAGTGCATTTGGAACTCTGGAGACAGCTCCCGCCGATGACCAGAGGGGGAGACAGAGCTCAGACTCCAGACAATCGGGCACATGGATGTTTGTAGAAAGGCTTTTAAGTCCCAGAGTATTTCTGTTGGGTTAAAACAACCTCCAACATCAGAGACAACAACATAAAGAAAGAAACACAACGGACAAAAGGTACCTTTATACGAGGAGAGCAAACAGCAATGATAACCAGCCTCAATCTCTCTCCGCTCTGGCACATAACCTGTCACCTCCAGTTTTGTGCAGTTTTTGGGTATTCCCTGAGCTCTAAGGGGGGGGGGGGGGGGGCAGATAAAACACAGCTGCAGACCTATCAGAAAACATTAATTACAACATGTCCATCTACCCTCATAGTAGGGCTGGGCGATATGGCCTAAAAATAAAATCTCCGATTTTATTTTTTTTAATTCGATTTCCGATTTTTTCCCGATCCCCCCCCCCCCCCTACTTAAGGAAAGCAATAAGTACAAACTGCAGCCAACTTAAAGCAAATGTTGCTTTTATTTAATCAAATGCAAGACAAATGTAACCCCCATTTCTGGGATGAATAATAAATAAATAAACACACTCTTGGAATCAAAGTTAAGTATAAAATTTTTCTTCTTCTCACTCCCTTTTGGACTTGTGTTTATATAATTTTGTTGTGTTTTATATAATTTTTTCTTGGTTTTATATAATTTTTGTCTTGCTTTTTTCTTATTTTGTTATTCTACTCTTGTTTTCACTTGTCCAAAATGAAAAGGTCACTTCCTTCAAGTCCCAGCTGTGTTTTAAGTCACACATTATAGTCTAGACTAAAATGAGACAAACATTCACCTTGAGAGTAGCAGCATTTTCTAAAAAGTTATCAATACAGCTCATATCTGGGTCTAAAGTTTTAAATAAATGAATAAACCCCGTCTTGATGATGAAGCAGAAGGAGTCGCGGTTACCCCCCCCCCCGCCGTCCTCTCCCGAAACAAAATCCTACGGTGGCCGCGTCGCAAATGAATATACAAGTAATAATTACAGCGCAGTATTCTTTATTAACAAATAACAGTAAAAAATAACTATCTAACTAATGAACTAACTATACAGGCGTTGTAGAATGAGTATGTGTGTCAGGTCGCGTGTGTGTTAGGGCGCGTGCATGTGTAAGTAGACTGAGCGCGTGCCACGCGACCGCGCGTGAGAGCCTTTGACTCCGATGAGCTCCTTTAGGTAATTGTGGCAGCGTGGGGACTTTTCATCCACGTCTGTGACAGTAAAGCCACACCAGTTCTTCATAGTCTCTCGGAACTGCAGAACTGCCATCATTCATGAAGAGCAGTTCCTGTGCTGACACAGATAGTTCTCATGCTGATGATGGGAAGATACTGAGAAAGACGGTCTCCTCCCAAGAGTTTCACCTTCAGCTTCCTGTGAAACACACGTGGACACAAACACTTCTGCATGCATGATTATATTACCTTGTATAGCTGGGTAATGCATAAAAGCAAATATGAGATCACTTATATACATTATTCCAACAATTTCTTTATACAAATCATTGTGAATCAGAGGCAGATGAAAAAATGCCTTTGGAGGAAACCTTCAGTGGTGACATAGAAATTACGTTGGACAGCCAAAGTCTCCCTGCTCTGCTTCATTCTGATCCTCCACTGTCAGACCAACAGATCCATGAACGTCTCTGTTTTCCTGGTCTGAGCTGGAATCTGGATCAGAACGGGACGGCTGGATAGCTCTGATAGTAGGTTGGGGTTGTGAAGAGCTGTAAGCTAGTAGGAGAGAGTGTAAACAGAGAGCTCTCAGTTATGGGTTACAGGAAGTGGGGGCGGGGTTGCTCTGCGCCTACGGTCCTGCTCACAACTCAGAGGTGCTGCTCTGCAGGAACTCAGCTCCAGAAAACGACCCAGATTTGATTTGGTCTGAAATAGCGTCGTCGTGATTAAAAGACGACTGGGAACACTTCTACAGTGGATCAGAAGAGGATCAGGGTGGGACTGTAAGTCTTCCTGCTTGTGGGACCAGTGGAGGGGCTTTAGCCTCTGTTGGGAGGCTGTGAAGACCCTGACAAAGGCTGAAGAGAGAAACCCTTTTTTTAGAATCTGTTTGTTCTGGTTTGGTCTGTTTTCTCAGACTCGGCTTGTTTGAGCCGCAGTAACCGTCTGCGCTCGGATGGTTTCTACCTCGTGTCTTCGTGGCGTGAGGCATCCAGGCTTCAGAGCGTTGTCAGGCTCAGCAGCCTCCTGTTCCTGGGGATATTTGTTGTGGGGGTGGGGGGTCTTTTTTTTAGCCTGGGTATTATTAAAGGTGGGGAAGGGCTGAGCTCACAGCTCCAGCAGCCAGTTCTTCTGGATCACATTTTCCTTTTGTTCATTTCTTGTTTTCTCCTCAGGGTGATTTGAAGTTGAACAGAAGCTGCTTTTTTCAGACGGCCACTGTGGGTTTGTGGAGGTGACCCGCCTGCTACCCAACAGGCTGAGTGGAGTGAAAGCCCTCTTCATCGCGCTCATGCTCATTCCGTCGCACAATGAACGGGAAAGCCCACCTCTGCACGTCTTTGTGCGTTTTGTGTTGTGCTTTCTGTGGCTCATCAGCTGTTGTTCCAACACACCAAATGAGTGAAGACGGTCCTCCTCTGCAGCTCCCCCCTCCCTCAGTGGTGCTGCTGCTGCTGCTTTTATCCTCCTCTTCCTTTGGGAGTGCAGAGGAAATGAGGACGGATAGGATAATTAACTTGGTGGTTGATTGTTGTGAGGAAGCTGGTTATGTTCAAAGGTGACAAACTCAGGCTTATAGCCCAAAAGCAGGAATCAGGGGTAGATCCTGGAGTTTGACTGCAGATCTGCTGTAGAAACTCAAAAAAACTGCTATTGTTCCATAATTCTAAGCTGCTTCCATAAGTTGACAACATTTTCTGCCTTGTCCTGAAGTGAACAGGTGAACCTTTATTGTTGTGTTGATTCCCCAAAGCTGCACAAATGTTTAAAATCACAATACATTCTAGTTTTTCTCTCATAAACAGCAGATTTATGCTGAAGGCCTCCAGTCATTGAACAACAGAAGTAATAAACCCTTCAAACCTGTTTGCATAATTGCAATTTTCCTTTTTTTTAAAGACCTACTCCAATGAAAATGGTGTTTTTGTTATTTTAACATGTTGTTGTAGCATTTTTCAGATGATGGAGGACATTTATAAAGGAATGTAGGGCTTAAAATCACATTTTTGAATATTTCTTTTTTCAAATTGTTGTAAAATAGGAGCAGATAAACTTCTGTTGAGAAAAAAGCTCTCAGTTGTGACGTAGAAAACAAACTGGACAAGCCTCAAGCTCCCTGTTCTGCTCCATTCGGATCATCCACCAGCAGACCAACAGATCCATGAAGGTCTCTGTTTTCCTGGTCTGAGCTGGAGTCTGGATCAGAACTGGACGTCTGGACGGCTACGATATGAGTCACAGTTTTGTGAGGGGCCATAAGCTAGTGAGAGAGAGTGTAAAACAAAGATTTATGTGAAAAAGGCGGATGTTTCTACGCCATCAGTCCCGCCAATAATTCAGACACAAGTTTCTAACAAACTCCTGCAGCTCTGCAGAAACTATGTCCTCGGAAACGACACTAGTTTTTGGATTTGGGCTGGAAACTGCGTCGTCGTAATTAAAAGAACACCGGAAAAGCTTTGGAAAGAGATCAAAAGATGATCGGAGTGGGACTGTGACAGTAATGTGTTCACCAATATGAAGATAAGTGTGTCAGAGAAGCTGCATGGATGTTCTTTTGGTCTCTAACTAACTAATGGCTGATCCGTGTTCCGAGGTCCTGATCCAGACTAAACTGGTAACGCATTTGATGATAGATCTAAAACAGTCTGCGTTGCCTGAGTGTGTCACTTTTATTCCTCTCAGAGCAACTAAAGCCTGAGTTATATTCACCTGTAACTGGTGGATCCGGGCTGAAAGCGGGTGAAAAATCGTCCCACCTGTTTGTGTCACGCATGTGGACAGCATTAAACTCTAGGACGGCTCGGTGGCCTGTAGAGAGAAAATGTTCATGCACACTTTTTCTACAGTAATGCTGTGGACGACGGGTTGTAGTGAACACGTATACAATATGTCAGGGTAGGTGGGGGTAAAGTACACTATACTACCAAAAAGTATTGGCTCACCTGCAGTGACTCACATTTGAACTGAAGTTCCATCCCATTCCTAACCCATAGAGTTCAGTATGATGCGGCTTCACCTTCAGCAGCTGTAACAGCTTCAACTCTTCTGGGAGGCTGTCCTCAAGGTTCAGGGGTGTTTCTCTGAATTTCTGACCGTTCTTCCTAAAGGTCATTGTGAGGTCACTCTCTGATGTTGGTGGAGAAGGCCTGGCTCTCAGTCTCTGCTCTAATTCCTCCCAAAGGTGTTCTATGGGGTTCAGGTCAGGACTCTGTGCAGTCCAGTCCAGTTCATCACACCAGAATCTGTCCTCCATGTCTTCATGGACCTTGCTTTGGTCACTGGTGCTCAGTCATGGTGGAAGAGGAAGGAGCCGCTCTAAACTGATCCATCAAGGTTGGGAGCATAGAATTGTCCAAAATGTTTTGGTATCCTGGAGCATTCAGAGTTCCTATCACTGGAACTAAGGAGCCAAGTCCTGAAAAACAAGCCCACACCATGATTCCTCCTACAGACTCGGCACAATGCCGTCCCAAATGTACCATTGTCCTGGCAACCTCCAAACCCAGACTGGTCCATCCGATTGGCAGTTGGAAAAGCTTGATTCATCACTGCAGAGAAGGCGTCTCTACTGTTCTAGTCCAGTGGCGGCGTGCTTTCCACCGCTGCATCGACGCTTTGCATTGACTTGGTGATGTGTGGATGGATGCAGCTGCTCGGTCATGGAAACCCGTTCCATGAAGCTCTCTGTGTGCTGGACTTGGACTAATCTGACGGTCACAAGAAGTTTGGAGCTCTGCAGCAATCTGACTGCAGAAAGTCAGTGACCTCTTTGACCTTCAGCATCCTCTGACCCCTCTCCATCAGGTTACGTGGTCGACCACTTGGAGGCTGAACTGCTGTTGTTCCCAAACTCTTCCATGTTGTTCTGATAGAGCTGACAGCTGACTGTAGAATATTTAGGACATTTCACCACTAGATCTGCTGCACAGGTGGTGTCCTTTGACAGTTCCACGCTTGAATTCACTGAACTCCTTAGAACACCTGATTCTGACCATTTGGACGGGGGAGCCAATACTTGGTAATATAGTTTATGTGAGGCGCAGGCAGGTCGTACGGATTTTCATTTTTTCAACCCTCAAAATCCTGGGGACTGCACCAGAAGCTTGTTAGTGCTGTTTGTGTGCTAAGGGTGCTCTCCTTACTGCAGCCTGACTGCTATCACGTGCAGATCTCGTGCGTGCAGCATTTGTGCGCGGTCAGTAAGGAGCCATTACTCACACCTTAATGGTGACTAGAGTGCGTCTTAAGGTGCACCGTTCGACAGCATCACCCATCCATCATAAGTACGTGTAACTGCCATTATCCTAACAAATACTTCATGAATAATTTTTCACAACGTTCTTTGAGGTGGCTGTATGAGCCTGTGCTCCTCTTAAGATGCGACTGCTCCTCTCTATGACCCCCTATGGACGAAGACGGATCAAAAGCCCACAGCACCCATACGGGTCCACCCCCTGTACAGGTGCCTAACTCTAAGGCGTGGGGCGGAGTCCCAGGGATCAGTTCTGAGATCACTTTTCTTTAATATCTGGATCAATGTGGAATTCAGGGTCTCAGCAGCAAAAGTTTCCTTTCTTTGCAGATGACGCTGTTTTATGTTGCTATGGCAACGCATCATCAAAACTCCGTTTCCCCCGATGTCACCAGATTGTTGTTTTCATTTAGCTGAAGCTTTGTTCCCAAAACTAAACCAAGTAAACTGTTTCAATTTTACAGTGCAAGAAGCAGAAACTAAACATTTCCGTTATCAATGCTCTGATGAAATGACCTCCTTTGTGTTGAACAGCTGCTGTTTTTATTTATAGCTTTATATTAGCTGGGATTGCCTGTACGGTAATACCATACAACCCACAGGTGTGTGGTTGCCCTTGTCTGACAGATGTGGTGTAACGTGACCGGCTGTAGGCCGTCATCCGAGGTGACGACGCTCCACACCACCGGCCGACACCGCCGCTCAGTCGGTGCGGCTCTGGCTGTCAGGCCGAAGAAGTGAGTCGGATGTTTCGGCGTTTGGCTCTGAGCAGCTTTGTTTACGGCAGCAGACCTGAGAGATGCTGCTGGAGGACAGCCAGAGCTCCGTGCTCAAAGGCTCCTGATGAACGCTGGTTCAAATCCATTCTCTATGAGGAAACCAGGATGAGTGCTTGTTCCCTCCATCATTTCTGTCTTTCATGAGCGCTTCTTTCTTCTCTTCCAGTCCTCCATCTTTACCTCTCTTTAGTTTTTTGTGTCTTTTTATCCCTTCTCTTTCCCGGTTGGACTCCCTCTATCTGTCTTGAGCTGGAAAAGCAGCTCAGGATGAGTCATAAGTTTGTGGCTCCGCCCCCTCCCTAACCCTCACCGTCCAATCAGGCGCACAGATGAAGTCTCTAGCATGTCGGAGCAGCTCCGCAGCAAAGTGATGAAGATGAGCTCCTTCACCACCTTCCTCCCTGTGGGCCGCTGCTCGTCCGTCTGTTATGTCCCATCATTGAGTTACAGTGGCAGCTCCGCTCTTCTCTCCTCATTGGCTGCAGCCGGAAAGGCTCTGCAGATCCGATTAGCATCGATCCGACATTCCCAGAGATGAGGGAGGGGGGAAAAGGTCCTCGTCCAGGCTGTCCCCTCGGACTCCTCTCTGCACGTCGGTTCTCCTCCTCTCAGAACTCATGAAGGGAAATGGCTTTGCTCTTCCTCTGGCTCGCCCCCGGCCTGTCAGAGTCATTTCCTTCACCTTCCTCCCTCATAACGAAGGTCTGACCAATTAACAAGACTTCCTGCGCTGTGTTCATTGAGCAGCCTTTCCTCCAGAGTCTCAATTAGCAGATCAAACCTGATGTGTGGCATTCCAGAGCGGGATGAGTCCCGGCTCGGCGGACTGCGATGTGGAGCAAAGCCTCCGCAAACTTTTAGACAGTTTGGAAGTCGCCGTCATCGGTGTCCCAAGCAAACAGAATAAAAAAGAAAAACTGCTGTTTTGATCTCATCAGAGTTTTCATTTTTGCATTTTGATTGGCAGGTGGTTTGTTGGGCACAATTCTCCCTTTTTGAGACTTTTTAGGCCAAAGTCATTATGCCCCTCCCACTTTCACCTCCCAGAATCCAGTTGGTGAGTCAGGGATCATCAGTGCAGTAGTGTATGTCTGTGCTTAGACCTTTGTCTCTGTGAGGGGTTTTTTATGGAGCCCTTGACCGGAACCCTTGACCTTGACTAATTCGGTCCCACAAAATACATTTGACCTTCTAGTCGCCCTGCATTTTCAACCCGAAATAAACTGAAACGCTTCAGGTTGCATCTTTATTGTAAATAAGATAACTGGTTTAAAGCAATAATAACATATATATTTTCCATAGTACTATTGACTATAGCGAGGCGGCTGGCTGGACGATAGAGAGCCAATGCGGGATGGGGAAGCTGCCCACTCGCGCCTCCTAAATCTAATGATATTTTTCTTATTTTCATCGAGACCATAATAAATAGATCCCCTAGTTTAATTCTTGTTTTTATTTTTCCCCTCTTGAATGAATGTGGGTCACAGAGACAGCGGACAGCGGCTTTTGCGGCCGGATGGAGACCGCACTGGGATGTTAGTGAACCCAGACATGGAGACAGAATTACCAATGCTTTTGTAGAGCTTTTTAAAATAAATAAATCTGATCTCTAAACATCCTTTAATGCGTTGTCATGAGATAAACACAGACAGAAACGTGAAGGTATCTGCTGTAAATCCAAGTATGGCTCACATCCGTGTTCATCACGTGAAATATTATTTCGTTCCCACGAATTAATTATTTTTTCATCCATGTCAGGTGACGGGCTCCGTAGTTTTTAACATGATCATGTGACATTATTCTGATGATGGAAGTCATTTATAAAAGAATTTTAGATTAAAATTGCATCTTTTGGTTTTTCTATATTCCGATCATTGTGAATCAGGAGCACATGACAGAAATGCACAAAGATCGTATTTGTGACGTAGAAATATGCTGGGCGGGGCCACAGTCTCTCTGCTCCGCCCCATTCTGATGCATCCACCTGCAGACCAATAGATCCACGAACATCTTTGTTTTCCAAGGGGTTGCTCTGTGACAACAGTCCCACCCACAACTTAAAGACATGTTTTTAACAAACTCCTTTAACGAACAGCAGAATCACAATGAATGGACCCCTGGGAATGCCGTGGTGCAGTGGTAGGGCGGTTGACCCACGATCGTAAATTGTAGGTTCGATTCCCGCCTTGCACAGCCCATGAGTCGATGCGTCCTTGGGCAAGACACTGAACCCCACCTTGCCTCTGGTGGTGAGCGGGCGGCTGTGTTTGGCAGCGGAGCCGCCACCAGTGTGTGAATGTGTGTGTGACTGTAAAGCGCTTTGGGCCTTGTATACGCCATTTACCAATATAGGTTAAACCAGATCAAAGGGTGATTGGAGCAGGACTTTAAATGGTTCTGTTTGCGGTAGCATCCACTCTGCCTCTGGTGTCAGAACTGAGATGCAGAAACTGCCATGCTGTGTGGATTGTTGTGTCATCTTTCCTTTAACCCTTCCTTCCTCTCGTGGTCTGGAAGCAGTCTCTGGAGCGGGTTCTGGATCTCCTGAGTCCGGTCCCACAGTTCTAAAGTTCAACAGAAGAAATGTCAGCTGCTTGGCTGCTTCTGTCCTTTCAATCGCGCTTAAAACGTGTTTTTGTTTTCACGTCAGATCCAAACAAAGACGTGGGACAAAGTGATGCAGCCCCCCCCCACCCACCCACCCACACACACACACTTGTGTCCTCAGAGAGGGTCTTTATGTTTCTGCTGCATCTTTGAGCCTTAACACAGTGGCTCATTGTGACCATGGCGACAACATCGAAATCCTTTTCAGGTCTGGGGGGGGGTCTGTCCCGTAAATCAAGCACGGTTTTGTTCTGCTTCATGCTGATCAAACCTCCATGTCAACATCAGTTCATCAAAACTTTATTTATACAGCACGTTTGTACAGTGGGATGTTATACAAAGTGCCTTACACCCCCCCACCCCACCCCAACCATTATTTAAAAAATATCCAAGGACTCCCATTAGAACCATTTCCCAGGGATCATCACCATGACCCCCCCCACTGCCCCGAATGAAGACAATGAGAGGTTGGAACACAGAAAACACGAAAACAGACCCCACCCTGAATCAGTCTTTCCATCTGTTACCATGACTCAGCACTTAGGATGGAACAAACGCATGATCCGGGAGAGTTGAGACATGCTTAGCATGGTGACAGCGCGTGCACTGCAACAACACAATCAGCCTCACAACACACAAAACATCAAAGTGATTCGTTTCTGGAGAGAGGCAGGAGGTCTTTAGAAATTTGCCTCTGAGTTGCGCTTGAAGCAACCCCGCACCCGTACCCTTGCCAATGCTGAGAGTTCTTTGTTTACACGCCCTCCTGCTAGCACTCCAACCAAGCTATCGTTAACAATTTCGGAGCTGTCCAGCCATACGGTTCTGATCCAGATTCTAGCTGAGACCAGGAAAATAAAGACGTTCATGGATCCATTTCTCTCACAGAGGATGACAGAATGGAGACTTTGCCCCACCCACCGCAGTTTCTACGTCACAACTGTGATTTTTTTTTTATGGCGGTTTTTCATCTGCTTCGGATTCACAGCATTTTGAATAAAGAAATCCTCAGAAATGCAGTTTTAAGCTTCATCAGAAAAATGCCACAAGAAGTTAAAAAGCTGCATCGGAACTCTGTTACATGAGCCAGAGTGAAGGCCAGCAACTGGTCATCAGGTTAAAGGGAAAGGAAAACAAATGTTGGGCTAAGGGATAAGGGGGCGGGGTTAAAGACCTTTTGAACCGAAAACTCTGTAGTGTTTTTTGTCCTCATGTACTTTGGTAATCATTTAATTTATTGCTACTTTTATTTAAGTGTCCTTGTCTTTTCTTTAAAGTGAATAAAGATCAGATCAGAGCAGGACATACTTTTGCGCTCAGTCGCCATTTTTTGGCGATGCTGACACTTCCATGATGATACCAGACAATGTCCAGTGATTGATCCGAGCTGGTCCGAGTCAGCGTTCTTGGCTCGACTAGTCTCACCAATCAGAAATGAGCTTGTTGGAAGACCACACCCCTACCACTTGAAACCAGGCTGCATAAAATCTGTCAATCAAACTTTTGGAACGTTGGACATGAGACCGCCTACTTTTATGTAGGCATCTTACTGGTCAGTTTATAGATCCAGAACGGTTCCTCTGACCAATAAAATGACGGAATAACAGCTGTTTATTTCTCTATAGAGGTCTATGGGATTTTGACATCTTGGAGCCACTTCCTGTTTGGAGCACCAGGGGGGAGGGGTTGCTCAGTCCAGTCCTCATATACACCCTGATGGTGGCTCAGTCATTCTGAGTTTGTGGTGTCCTAACGTCAGTGACCTCCGGTCTTAACCTTAACAGCAGAAACAGGAAGTTGACTAGCAGCTCTTGAACAGCTAGAGGCGGGACAGCAGCATCATGAGAGGAAAGCTGCCATTGAGTTCTTCTAGTTAAGCAGACAGTTCTTGTTTAGCGAGTGTTTGTGTTTATCATCTGAAATAATACAACTGCTGCTTAGTTGAGCTGAGCTGCCGTCCCTCCTTGGATACAAGCTGCATTGCTGGAATAAATGTTCCCCTCGCGGTCCGTCAGTCACCTTCTGAGGTTAACCTTTCTCTGCGGGGTCTTTGGCAGACCCTCTGAAAGCCTTGTGACTTTCATGAAGAACCGCAGGAGGTGTGTGTCTCACAGAAAGGAGCTAGAAAAGGAGGAGTGGGATGATGGAGAGGAAATGCAGAAGAGGTGCTTGAAAGTATGATCAGTCAAGGGGGTAGAAAGCATGCAGAAAAGAAGCAGCTAAAAATAGTGGAGTGTCTCTGATGGCTGATGGGGGCAGAGCAGGAATCACCTCTGCAGCCTGCGGCTCACAGACTGTTGGGCGAACAGGAAGCTGCAGCTGCTGCTGCTGCTGCTTTGAACGCTGCTGCTGCTGCTCATCCAGGCTGATTCTGGGCTTTTAATGTGTGTCTGAAAGAGTCTGCGCTGCCTTTTCATTTCCATTGTCTGCTCCCTAATGCACTCATAAGTGTTACTCTGATTTGACCTTGGAGACGTTTTGAGAGGCTCTGGGGCTTGCAGAGCCCTTTCATCCTGGGCTCGGCTGCAGCATTAGCGGCGTCCACGCCGCTGCGTTTGTTGGTCACGTTCTGGTCACGGCAGCGGCGGAGGAGCTCCAGCGTCTGCTCCCTCAAAGGTCAGCGCTGTCGAGCCAATTCTCAACTGCTTAACATCATAATTAGAAAGTCTTCCAGTTCATCTTTGTGCAATAACTGCATTTATCTGATCCAGTCATGACGACCCGCTGAAGTGGATCGACTGTGCACGCTCGTGACACCTCTCCAAGACGCTGTTCTACGAACAGGAGAACGCTAAGGGGGTTTGGGTCATGACCTCCTGCCCAGGAGGATGACGGTGGGAGCGGACACCAGGCTGTAGGGAGGTCTGCTGAGTGATGGCAATACCCCGCTGACTGTACGTGAGACCTGGACTGAGCGGGTGTGACGTCATAGATAGTCGGCTGGGTGGCTCGGTTGGTAAGGTGAGAGGCTACCACGCAGGAATCCAGGGTTTCGATTCCTGGAGGGGAATAAACAATAGTACTGAGTCAACTACCATATCAATGGCGAGCAATGAACATCATTGAGGGCTCTTAGGCAAGGCCCTTAGCGCTACTGCTTCCTGAGTGCAGTAAGGCTGCAGCTTACCGCTCCCCCAGGGGATGGGTCAAATGCGGAGAAGAATTTCCCCATTGAGGGATCAATAAAGTACCAATTACTATTATTATTATTATCCATAGAAAATGGTTCACCTCTAGCTCCGACCGAATGAAGTCAGTTCAGTCGCCAGGACAAGTGTGGTTGTTAGAGCCATACGTCATCACTGCGCAGTAATTGGTTATCATTTCTATGGCAACCACTCTGGCCAATCAGGAGTGAGCTTGTTTGAAATCCACACCTGTACCACTTAATAGCTGACTACACCAAATCTGTCAATCAAATGCTTTGAAAGTTGGATGTGGGAGCCAGTAGGCTCCACCTACTTTTATTGAGGCATCTGATTGGTCAGTTTCTAACTTGAATAACTACAGAAATAGTAAGAAAAAGCAAGAATGGTTATTCTGACCTTTAGAATGACTGAGTGGACAGCCATTTATAGCACTTTATGGGATTTCTTGCAGCCAGTGGGTACGGCCTGTTTGGAACGCCGGGGGGGGGGGCTGTCAGTCCAGTTCCCATCTACAGTCAATGGATTCCTCTGTCATAGCGCCCTGCAGACTCCGCCTCTTGGCTCCTGGTTGCGAAGTGTTTGGTATTGATTTCCTGACGGTGTCGGCTCTGCGGCAGGGATGTTTGCATTCTCTTGAGCGTGTGCGGCGGTGGGCAGTCTGCCGCCTGTCTCTGTAGCGTGTTGGTGCTCTGACACGCAAAGGCAGCAGCTGACTGCTGGACCCGGCGGCTCAGCAGCCAGAAGCTTCCCAGCCCTGATGCTGGCTGAACCCGGCCTGTGTGTCCGCGCAGCGGTTGGAGCTCTGCTGCTGCTGTAAATGTATTTATTTAAATTTTCCTGATATCTTTGTCATGGAGCTCATGTTCCTCCGAATCTTTCCTCAATTCAAGGATTAGATTGAGGCAGGAACACAGAAAGTCTGCTGGATTAACCGTCATTCCAGGAACAATTAACAATGGATCCTGAGGGATTAAAACAGTGTTAAGGATGGATGTAAAGGAGTAAATGAGGATTGATGATCTTGGTTCTTCCACTTTGTCACGCGGGCCGTTAGTTTGGAATACAAATGGGTTTAATTGTAGCTTTGAGCTGTCCAGGACTGTGAGCTGTTACAGTTAAGGCTAGCGTTCTGGCGTGAAGCTGCAGAAAAGGTTTTTTTTCTCTGCTTTTCCACATTAAACACCTCTTTATTTATCCATCACATACTTGAGGCCCACAGTTAGCCCTTAAGGTGAGGGAACAGATGTTCCAGGATCCTGGCTAAGCCTTAGTCCTCATCTTACAGGTGGATACAGACTGTCAAACCCGTACGGGGCAAACGTTACCATCATAGACCGCTTGGTAAACCCGTTAGAGGGAAAATGTTCATGTACATTTATTTCAACCTAATCCTGCAGACTGCATAAGGAGCCTGTTAATGCTGTTCACGTGATATGTGCACTCTCCTCGCGTGCAGCCTGACTGTGTGGACGTCCTACAGATCAACTTCACTTCCTATGCATGCAGCACCATACGAAAGCATTACCTGTACGTTAGAAGTGTGTGTACCTTAAAGGGCCTATATCATACTTTCCTTTAGCCTTTCAGAGGAAGCTATGTCCATATATCATGATATATTACCTTTGGCACACGAAATAATAATCTTTTTATGAAATACACCTTATGTTCAGTTCATTTTCTTAGCCTGAAGTAAGACGTCTCTGAGGCACGAGTGTCTGCATTTCGTCCATGAGAACATTCCAACTTTTGCAAAGATGGATGTGCATATAGTGCATATAAAACGAAAGTGTTTCGCCGTACAAACTTAAGGGATTTCAGCTGTGGTTCCTTTAAGATGCAGCCGCTCCTCTCGAAGACCCTTCACGACCCAGAGAACCCCAAAACCTGCAGAACACGTCTGGCTCACCCCCCGTGGGTGAATGTGACTAAGCCTTTAGAAGACGTGTCAAACCCAAGGCCTGGGGGCAAAATGTGGCCCACCATGTCATTTTATTCAATTCAATTCAATTCAATTTTATTTGTATAGCCCAAATTCACATCAACAGTCGTCTCGATGGGCTTCATATCGGTAATTGAAAAGTGAAACATAAAATCAAATGGATCACTGAATACATAGAGTTATAGGAAAATACTAAAATGAACTAACAAACTGACTAAGCTATACTGGCATCCCTGCCCTCAGACCCCCCTTCGCGGTAAGGAAAAACTCCTCAAAAACCGGATTCCGGAAAAAATGAAGAAACCTCAGGGGTGTCCACATGAAGGAGGGATCCTCCCCCAGGATGGACAGACGATTTACCAGAACTCATAGAGAAGAATTAACTTATCTAACTCTACATCTACATATTTAAAGTCCAGCAGACGAGCTTCATCCAGACGGAGTTGGGGGGACAGTCGGGGGCGCGAGTCGAGCTGGAGACAGGAACCACAGCCAGGTGTAGGAGCAGGAGCAGAGACGAGGTACACGGTCAGGAACAGGAGCGCGGATGGGCCAACTGGAGTCTGGAAGCACTCCCACTCCCCAGGAGGGGAGAGGGAAAAAGGGACAATACATGAATCGTACTGCACCAAACAGAGGCATGGAGAACTAAATGATAAATGATGATCACAGATAGAGAAGAGAGGAAATGTAGAGGTAGATGAGAAAAGAAAAGTATTGGAAAAGGACAGAAAAGAGGACAGAGCCCCAGTGCACCATAGTTACCCCAGCTTCAACTTCTAGCAGCCTTTTAAAACAAATAGTTATTGTTTTTAAGTTTAATTTAAACTTTAATTAACATTAAGTTAAATAATCTCTGAACAGTAACTAGTCTGACAATAAGCCTGTCCACAGAGGAATGTTTTCAGTCTAACTTTGAATGTAGAAACCGAATCTGCCTCTCTTCCATGAGCTGGGAGTTTATTCCAGAAAACAGGGGCTTGGTGGCTAAACGCTCTACCTCCAACTGTACTTTGACTGATTCTAGGAATCACAAGCAGTCCTGCATTTAGTGAGTGAAGTGTTCTGATTGGATGGTAAGGGACTATGAGGTCATTAATGTAGGACGGGGCCATTCCATGTAAGGCCTTATAGGTTAACAGGAGGATCTTGAACTGGATTCTAGAATCAACTGGGAGCCAATGGAGTGAAACTAACACAGGAGTGATGTGATCTCTTCTGCTAGTTCCTACTAACAATCTAGCTGCTGCGTTCTGAACAAGCTGGAGACTTCTTCAGGAACTCTTAGGACACGCTGCTAACAAGGAGTTACAGTAATCCAGCCTCCACGTAACAAATGCATGGATGAGTTTTTCAGCATCACTCTTAGAAAGTAGATTTCTGATCTTAGCAATGTTCCGCAGGTGAAAAAAGGCAGTTCTACACGCCTGAGATATGTGAGCCTTAAATGATGAATCCTGGTCAAATAAAACCCCAAGGTTTCTAACTGTGGAATTGGGGGCTATACTTCCACCATCCAGGGAGACTATCTAAGCAGACAGAGCATCTCTCAGGTTTTTAGGACCTAGTATAATGTTTTTTCTGGGTTCAAGAGGAGGTAATTAATTGTCATCCAGGTCTTGATGTCTCTGATGCAGGCATTCAGTTTCTCTATCTGGTCATTCTGGTCAGGTTTCATGGATAAATACAACTGAGTATCGTCGGCATAACAATGAAAGTTAATGCTGTGTTTCCTGATTATGTTCCCTAGGGGTAGCATATAAAGCGTAAACAGGATGGGTCCTAAGACTGAGCCCTGTGGGACTCTGTAGTTAACTCGAGTGCACTGAGAGGAATGTCCATTTACATTAACAAACTGATATCTATCTGACAGATAGGATTTAAACCACTGGAGAGCAGATCCTCTGATCCCTATGTCATGCTCTAATCTATGGAGTAAAATACTGTGGTCGATAGTGTCAAAAGCTGCACTGAGGTCTAACAGGACAAGAATAGAAAGTAGCCCCTTTTCTGAAGCCAATAACAAGTCATTAGAGACTCTAACTAGTGCGGTTTCCGTACTGTGGTGGGGTCTAAACCCCGACTGAAAGTCTTCAAAGTGGCTGTTGTCCTGTAGGTGGCAGTAAAGCTGCTTAACTACAACTCTTTCTAGGATTTTAGAAATAAAGGGCAGGTTTGATATCGGCCTATAGTTGGCCAAGATGTTAGGATCCAAACTGGGCTTTTTCAGAAAAGGTTTAACAACTGCATATTTAAAAGACTGTGGCACGTAACCCGTTTCCAGAGAGGTATTTATCATCGTTAATATGGAATCATTAATTAGGGGAAAAGTTTCTTTAAAAAGTCTAGTGGGAATTGGGTCTAACAGACACGTTGAGGATTTGGAGGACGTAATAATTGATGCTATTTCTACTTGATCCACAATAGTGAAGCAGTCTAATGTTACAGAGGTTTCTATGGATGCCTCCACTTCTACCGCTTCAGCCTGCTCTGGGCTGATAGTAGGAATAACTTGATTTAACTTATGTCTAATATTTGAGATTTTACTATCGAAAAATGTAAGAAAATGATCAGAGCTGAGAGAAACAGGAACATGTGGTTCTACTGAGCTCTGACTGCGAGTTAATTTAGCAATAGTGCTAAAAAGAAATCTGGGATTGTTTCCGTTCTCTGATATTAAGGTTGAATAGTACTGGCTTCTAGCTCTACGCAGAGCTTTTTTATAATTTAATAGGCTATATTTCCAGATATTCAGAGACTGCTCTGAACCGGAGCGATGCCATTCTCTTTCTAACTTAAGGGGCTCTTGTTTAAGAGAACGTGTTTCAGCGTTAAACCACGGTGCTACTCAGTTTTGTCTAACGAACTTAGGTTTCAGGGGGGCAACAACATGGAGTGTACTCCTGAGGGCTTGTAGGGCATCATTAACAAAGTGGTACAAAAGTTTTTAACTTCTAAAAATAACTTTTTTTTTAGTTGATTACATATTATTTATGTGTAGCTGCTGTTGTAATTATTCAATGTTTGCAGGTCTTATATGTGTTTGCAGACAAATTGTTGTCATCAAACCATCAGTTGGATGCAAAGCTGTTTGCAGCCTTTTTGTAAAATGTTACACTGTAATAAATGTTCTTTCTAGCTCAGATTTATGTTATTTTTCTTTATTCACTTGGACAGTTTGATTGTGGCTTTTAATAACATGACAACATGTTGAAGGATTTATGCTAGAGTAACAAGCAAACGTGTTTTCTATGCAACTGGAATGATCACTTTAAAAAATTATAATAAATAAATAATGAGTTATTAACATGAAGGAATAGTTACATTTATCTTTCATTACATTTAGTTACATGTATAAGTTCCATCTGGCCCTTTGAGGACAGCCGCTTTGGTGACGTGTCCCTCAGTGAAAATGAGTTTGACCCCCCTGCTTTAGGGTTAAGGGTTCAGCGATTCTCTGAGCTCTGGCTGGAATCAATAAAATGGAAGATTAAAGAGATTCACAAACAATGTTCCTCTGGAAAGCTACTGGGACTGAAAATGAACCCTAGAAGAATCAACACGGAAAAGATTTTTGCATAGAAAATCCATGTTAATGAAGGTTTCTCCTAAAGTAACGTTGGTGAATTTTTGAGCTACATTTCACATTTTCCCTAATGTAAGAATTCATGATCTTACCAATTAAAGTTCCATCTTCCTTGATCTTATATCTTTTTGTTTTGTGAAAACAGTTTTTAAATTAAAGAGGAAAATAGAAAACTCAGTTAATCAAATGAATGTTTGGCAGCGATTTGCAGCTTTAGCACATTTTTTCTTCATAAAGCTAAAAACATATAGCATGGTTAGCTAAACCACAAGTGAAAGGAAACAAAAAGAGAGTAGAGCACGTGTGCGGAGAGATGCTGCTCAGAAGACACCGTGACCTTTTCCCGTGACATAAGCAGAGCAGACAGAAAACTGCATTCATGGAGGCGCTTGGTTGTGTTTCTGTTCAGAGTCATGGAGCTCAGGCATGAGAGGAGCGGGTGATATTTACATAAATCCAGCCTGAATGATGTGATGTAGAGGCATGTATGCAGGGTTTGCTTTGGGAACCCCACAGTCAGAGACTGTGAGGAGCTGGAGAAGGCTTGTAAGGGGCAGACGGAGGTCTGCTAAGGATGTCTGTGAGGAGGAGGAGGAGGAGGTCAGTGAGGAGCTTAGGATGTCTGTGAGGAGCTGGAGAAGGCTTGTAAGGGGCAGAGGGAGGTCAGTGAGGAGCAGAAGGAGGTCTGTGAGGAGCATGAGGAGGTCAGTGAGGATCAGAAGGAGGTCTCTGAGGAGGAGGAGGAGGAGGTCTTTGAGAGGAGGATGAGACCTGTAAGGAGCATGAGGAGGTCTGTAATGGGCCGAAGGAGGTCTGCGAGGAGCTGGAGAAGGCTTGTAAGGGGCAGAGGGAGATCAGTGAGGAGCAGAAGGAGGTCTCTGAGGAGCTAAGGATGTCTGTGAGGAGCTGGAGAAGGCTTGTAAGGGGCAGAGGGAGGCCAGTGAGGAGCAGAAGGAGGTCTCTGAGGAGGAGGAGGAGGTCTTTGAGAGGAGGATGATACCTGTAAGGAGCATGAGGAGGTCTGTAATGGGCAGAAGGAGGTCTGCGAGGAGGAGGAGGAGGAGAAAGCTCAGCAGAGTCTTCAGACAGATTCTCAAAGGTGGCGTTTTGGGCTTCACCTCCTCTGACTGGCTCCTCCCACGTCTCCATCAGACCTCCAGCACGCTCGGCGTGGGAGTTGGTGATCTCAGAAACATCTGCTCCTCATCAGGGGAGGACAGATGAAGGCAGACGCCTGCAGGGTGAACGGTACCTGCAGACGGTGGAAAACATGCCGGCAGAAATCTGAGGTGAGGGGGGAGTCCCTCCCCCTCCTCACATGTCATCCTGCAGCCAATCAGAGCGCATCATCTGGCAGACAGGCAGGATTTGGGTCACAGCAGCAGGAAGCCGAGTCAGCAAGGAGAGTCTCAGAACCGCTCATGGAGGACGGAGCTGAGAAGAAGATCCACCAAGCGGGTTCTGTGGGCAACCGGGAAGTCCAGTCTGAGGATTTCAACCAACAACCTTAAAATGACTCCCAGAAGCAGCAACAGCTGATTCTACTCACTAAACTTCCCTTTGTTCAGTAAAAAATCACATTAAAACACGGATTTGAGGGAAAATACACTTTTTTCATTTGACTGATTATTTCAGCATCGCATTGATTCAAACACAGAAAACTTTATTGGTTGATGTGACTTCCTGTCTGCGAATGTTCCGTCGTCTCTGCTGATCCTGGAGACGAATTGAAGGTTCAACCACTGTTTGGTCCCATGTGCCGCACACCTTCTCACTGTAACGGCGGAGCCGTCACAATCAGTCCTGGTGCTTCATCATTAGACGACTGGCTGCAGTCTGAGCTCAGTTGGTCTTTTCTAGTTTAGGCTGAGTGCTGACGATTCAAAAATACTGTCGGATTTCTTCCTCTTTGTGTCATCAAAAAATGGTTTATAGAGCAGGATTTTCTAAACAGATTTCTTTGTATTCATGATGTTAATTTATTAAAATTGAAATATTGTTTTAAATTATTCAGTTCACCTTTAGGGGTCCCTTGTCATGTGACGTTTATCTTTATTGGCTGAATGCTATAAATCCTTCAACCATTGTTTTCCTGTTTCTCTTTATTCCAGTAACTTCCACAATTTCTTGCCGCTCAACTCCTCCTCCAATTTTTCATCTATTTGAACCATTCAACTATTCAAATGTTCAGCTCTTTCAGCTGTTTCCAGATATGACTTTTGGTCCTTCAAATCCTTGATTTTTTCCAGGATTTCTGCCTCCATTGAAATACATGGGAATCTTTGGTGCAGAAGCTCGCTGGTTTGATTCCCGACTCTGGCATTTTTCACAAACATATCTTTTTTGTTTTTGTGCTGTTTTCACTTTATTTATGGTCAACTTTGATCATTTCTTTATTTATTTTGCCAATTATTCCCCTTTAAGTTTCATTTTCATTCAGCGAAACAGCATTCAACCCTGCATTTTCTTCTGGAGAAGCAGCTCCTTCTAGTTTATGCTACTTATAAACGTCAAAGAGCTTCCTATTCTCAGAAGCATTTTTACGTCAGAGTGTCTCCCTGAAAAGACAGACGGCGCTTCTGCTGGCGTTTGAGGGCGGAGCCGCTTTCCTGCGTGGTCACATGCCGGCTCGTTGTTCACCAGGAAAAACGGCGGGCTTCACATCAGCGACGAGGGCGTCACAGAAGGAGGTCCGACATTTTGAAGTTGGAAATCTCAAACGTATTAGCATGTTCAGTGGCTTCCCGCTGAGCCGCGGCGCGTCTGGACCAGCTGACGGGAGGATCAATCACCTGAGCTGCTTCTTATTTCAATCTTCCTCACATGAGAACAGGATTTATCATCCCTGCATCGACGCCATCCCTCTGACCAAAGCGCTCCCACCTCTGGACTCCACCTTCTCTAAATTACTAAACTGAAAAATGTCAATAACTGACCTCATCATGGTTACAGACCATAGACTGTATCAGAGACCTGGACTGAGTGACGTCATCCCTACAACATGGTTTACTGCCGGCTCCAACCAAATAAAGTCAATTCAGTCGCCATTGTTTGCTCGTCAGTAAGCAGTGACTGTCAGTCTGAGTCAACGTTTCTATGGCAACCACTCTGGCTAATCAGAAGTGCTCCAAGGCCACACCCCAAACCATTTGAAATCTGTCAATCAAATGTTTTGAATGTTCAGTGTGGGGGCCAGAGGGCTCCACCTACTTTTAAAGAGGCATCTGATTGCTCACTTAATAACTTGAATTGCAGAAAAAACATCGTTGAAACAAAAAGGATTATCAAGAACGTGTTAAAAAAAAGGAATCAGATCCAGAATGTTTCTGCTGACCAATAGAATGACTGAAGAGCAGCTGTTTATTTCTCTGTAGAGGTCTAAAGGATTTTGGCTTCCTTGGATACCACGGGTACCCGTAGCTTGGAACGCCAGGGGAAGGGGCTACTCAGTCCAGTTCTCATGTACAGTCTATGAAGCCAATTTATCATCTGAATTGAAGGACAAACACCTGCAGGTTTACATTCATCAGTCCAGAGCATTGGCAGTAGCTCACCTCTCCTCCTCCTCCTCCTCCTCCTCGTCTCCTCTTTTCTTTTCTTCTCCTGTCGTCAGGAGCAGTAGCTGAATGAAGACGCGTTCACCGTCTTCTTTGTTTTTTCCTCTCAGCCCTCTAAGATCATGTCCGATCTCAATGTGTCCCATTCGGGTTCATGACTGTGACGCTGCTTCCCCCTCCGTCCTGGGAGTTACATAAAACCCCTTCTAGAGGAGCTGGACCTCTTTTTTTTCTCAGCTCGACAGGATTCTGTTAACAGGCTGGGAGTTGGACTCTGAAAGCTGTGAGGAACGCTTCCCTCACTTCCACTGCTTTTCACTGCAGATGTGGAAGAACAGCACAGACATTGACCTTCACAGCAGCAGTACAACTGTCTCGGCCTGCTGTTTGTAAGCTTGATACGGTTTAGATCAACCGTTACCACTCAAAGAGCCGTTTGGACCAGTTTCCCACAGACATTTTCGGAGTTTTTAAAGTTCGTGAAGAGATTTTTTATGATCTTCTGTCATTTAATGAGTTTCAATGGGAACTATTTCCCAAGAGGCCACAAAACTAGCAAATATGTCATAAAAAAAAAACCAGCAGTTAATCTCCAATAGATTTTTGTCAACAAACAGCTTTTTCTCTCTTCTGGATCAGGATGTTTTGGGGCTGAAGCTGCGTGTTTATTCTGGGATGTCTCTCTACATTTGAGACTTTGTTGTTTGCTAATTCCTCGTTACATATTCATCATTCTGGTAAAGTCATTGAAAGAAAGCAAATCTGCCCAGGTGCCACGAAACGTCCTGTTTTCTTCAGGAACTTTCATTTACACGCCGGAAGGAGTCGTGGCGGTGACGCAGGTCGACAGTCACATAGAACTTTACTTAGAAAATGTTTACATTTACATTTTTTTAAACCCTAAAACTCAGCCCGTTGGTTTTTTGTTTGTTTTTTTCTAACTATTTTTATCAACCATTGCTGTTTTGCTTGCTGACCCGCTCCAGGGACGAGCAGCTCGCCTGGTTCCGACCTGCTCCCAAAAATACAACAGACGACCCGGAGAGGTTCTGCATGATGAGCCTTTCAGTCACTTCTCATTCAACATGTCTTTTTAGAACAACCTTCTGGCTAAAGTAGCTAACTAAACTAATATCAGCAATATGATGGCTTATGTAGCTAACTATACTACTAATCTATATTGTTGATCTGAGCTCAGCGTGTCAGCGCCATCCCTGACAGAGGACTTCTGGAGTCAGACATCTAAAAGTGACTGCTAGCGATGTGCAGTTAGAACTCCCAGCTCCCCCTCAGCTGTGCAGATGTCTTAAACACCAGAGTGTTGTGGGAGTCTTTCCTTGTTGACCTGCGCTTGCTAATAGCGCCTCTCAGCAGGCTGGAGGATCTGCTTGCAGTGATTTCATGCTTCCAGGCCGTGGATCTGCAGCTGAAGTGTCGTAATGAGCAGAAAACCACTGATGGTGTGATGCAAGGAAAATAATGAGGATAAGTCAAACAGTTTTTAGTCTTTATATCCTCCTGGTGACCTGAAGCTGAGGATCAGCGACTGCCGCGCCGTCTTAAACGCGCTTTTGATGGAAATCGTGTTAGCAAACAAACACAAGCTTTTTGAAGCTTTTGTTTGCTCGCTGCAGCCCAAAACTATGAAATCTCTCCTCCTCCTCCTCCTCCTCCTCTTCACTGCCTCTCGAGGCCTGACCTGCTTTCTTGGCCTTCCTCATCTGTGCCCCCCCCTGCCAAATTTCTGAGCTTCAGAGCACAAACAGAAGTGCTGGTTTTATTAATCGCCTCATTAAAGAAGAGAAGAGAGCTGCTTCTGTCAGGCTGTGCAGAAAGAAGGCGAGCAGGAAGATCCGAGTCAGTATATTTCTATTGTCAGGGGAGTGTGGTGATGGAGGAGGGGGGCCTGACCTTGACACAAATCTCACAGCGACCGGACGCGGCCTGTGTCTGAGATGTGGGCCAGGACGACCTTTATTCTAATGCAGAACTAGAGCAGATGGATGACTGTCAAACCACATGAAGACAGGCACTGATAGGATGTGAAGCTGACTGCCTTCATCATCTGTTGCTAGGTAGATTTCTGAACATTAGCCTGATTGTTTGTGCTCTCCTCTCTGCTCTTTCCGCATGCTCCCTGCTGATTGGACGGATCCCTTCTTCACAAAATGCTGATGTGACTAAAGGTAAGCCTTTTCTGTGCATTTAACATGTGAACTGCTTCGACATAGTTGTCTGTTCCTGCTCAGTGTTTCCATGAAGGCGCACTCACCGGTCTAAGAGATTCTGGCTTGAAATGGGTCAAACAGTCACCGCTGTCTTTGCGTTCTGAGCGTCTAAACTTAAATCCTGTCATCACCCGTAATTATGTGACTGAAAAGTCACTTTTCAGTCCCTAGAAGAAGACTCATAATGTAGCTGCAATGATGCACAAAAATAATTGTTTCATTTACTTGTTTTTTCTTTATTTCATGGAGAACATTATCAATAGAATTGGGGCTGCACGGTTCAAATCCCACCTTTCTGTGTGGAGTCTGCATGTTCTCCACGTGCATGCAGGAATTTTTTATTCAGGAATTTGTTCTACTTTATTGTTGCTGAGATGGACTCAGTTGTGCCAGGCGTCTGGTTTTAGAGCAAGAATCCTTTAGACTTCATTGGTTGGTTTTGTTTATAAGTTATGTATTACATTTTTATGTTTCATTGCGATCCTTCGATGTCTTGCAGAGAAAAATGCAGCTGCAGAAAAGAAAGCCTCTTGTTTCGTCTCAGATTGGAATCGCTTTGTAAGACAGAAGGGTTGAGTTTTGCTTTCGTCTCAGATCTGAATCCTTTTCCACATCCTGATTCTGTTCTTGTGACCTTCAGACGCCTGGAGGATTAGAAAGTGTCAGGTGCTTCTTTGTTCGTGACTTACAACCCTCTCCCTCCTCTTCCTCAAAACAGGTTTTTTGGTTTTAGTCTGAACAGAAAATGCACAACAATCTGTAGTTTACTGTTCGGATCCCAGCGCCTCCAAAGCAAAGTGCCATCAAAGAGCACTCTGACCCCCCCCACCCCACCCCCGTCCCCGTCCCCCGCCACCGGCTAACTGTGCTCCAGCACTCAAAACTGTTGCATTTTCCGAGCGGCTGCTGGGTCCAGACCCCTCCATCTCTGTTTTTTTTTTTCTTCTGTGCTCCAAACAATCAATAAGTCCTCATATAGATGCATGAATTAGGTGAACATTTACTCCCAAACAATCAAGGAGGGCTGGAGCTCTGATTAGTGCTGCAGTCTCCAAACACACCAACCCCAAAATCTCAATTAGAGAGTGCAGAAGCAATCATCAAGCTCCGCCTCCTTTCTTTCAAAGTCTGGTGTCCTTGAGTTGAGAAGGAAGGACGTTTTTTTCAGTAACTGCAGACAAACTTTGATGTACTTCAAACCCTCCTCTGGCTCTAAAACACACAGCTTCTTCAGGAGCTCCTGGTTTCTGAGGATTGTTAGAGGTGAGTAGAAAAACCTTCCACTCTAGCACACCCTTAGGCCTTATTCACACCCGTCCTTACAGGTGGATTCAGGCGGTCTGCAGGTGTCAAAATGGGCACGCAGGTGATGTCATGTAATGTGAAGGTCATGGAGCGCTCAGTGAGCTGTACAGAAAAACATTTACTCTAGGGCATGCTGTGGGCGAGAGGTCGTAGTGAACTCCTATACAACATGTAATAATAATAACAATAATGGATTTATTTTACCTGTGCTTTTCCAGATGCTGAAAGTTCTTACAATGTGTCCATCACTCATTCATACTTGGTGAATGGCAACTATTGGTGTAGCCTGAGCTGTCCTGGGGCAGACTGACAACAAGATAAACATTTATTGAACACATAAAGCTAAACCTTTAAAACTTTATTTTAACTTTTTACCATAAAAACAGACAGGAATATTATTTCAGAATAATAAATATATTTTGTCAAAATTATGCAAATATGAACAAATCAAAGCCAGTAAATATTAATAATTAGAAATAATAAATCAAATTATTCAGTTTTCTTTTCTCTTTTGTCATTTTCTTAGAGCTGAACTCCTGACATCATTTTTGATTGATTGCTGTGTGAGCAGTGCTGTTTTTGGAGCATTCCCGTTAAATGATATTTACCCTTCCAATCATTTTTTACATTCTGGCTTTAACTGGGACAGTGATCTTTGTGTCTTTGGTGGAAATGATGTAGAAACTGTGGATCATCTTTTCTTTGAATGTTTTCCTGTAAAACAGTTTTGGTCTTCTTTTCATAATTGGCTCAAATCCCCAAATAGCATCATTAACCCTTTAAACTGGAATACAATTACAATTTGATTACAATTAATAGACAAAAATCTGGACTTTCTGATTAATGTACTGATTGTAACTTCAAAGCATTTTATTCATATTTGTAAATTCTTAAAGGTGAAACTTCACATTAATGGATCACTCAACCGTCTCAACCTATTCTCTAAATCTTTACATTACATGAATCATAAGAATGCACAGACATTGTGTCATTTATTTGATCTATTTAAAATTATGTGATAGACCCTTATGTTTATTGATTATTTTTTTAAGTTATATTTGTTTTCATATTTGTTTTTTTTGTCTACCTTTATCTCAGTATTGATATTGTTGTCATTGACAGACATGCTGTGATTGTTTGTTGAATATTTGCTTCAATTTAAAAAAACATCAATCTTTTTGGAGCAATTCCTGCGGGCGCCACAAGGGGTGCTTGGGGGCACAGGGTTGGTGACCCCTGACCTAGAAGTATCTCACAGAGCGTATTCTCTAATAAAGTGAGAATCCTGATCTCAGACTGCATAAACCTTTGAGCTGCCTGCTCATTTTTCTCTCCCGTGATTCTCAGACATCATTTTCACAGCATCCGTGTTGAGCTAACTCTGGATGACAAATCTCACACCCATGAATCACTTCCAGTGGCGTCCATGTTTGATAAATGTTTACAGAGGCGAGGTGTGCGAGAGCTGAAGGTCACGGAAAGCCAGCTAACACTGATCACGGGGGGGGGCAGAGGTGTTTCCTTCATGGTGGTGTTTTCTTCAAGTCCCACTCTGATCAACTTTTGATCTATTCTAAAGTTTTCCTCGTGGTTTTTTAATAATGACTATGTCGTTGTAGCCTAAATCCAAAAACCTGGGCGCTTTTTAGGTCATAGTTTCTGCAGAGCTGCAGGAGTTCATTAGAATTCCACCTCTGAGTTGTGGGCAGGAATGTTGGCGTAGGATGATTTCCCATCATCCCTTTGTGTGACCTCTCTCCCGGTGCCTTAGGGCAACCCCAACCCCAAGCTAACATTAGCGGTACAAAAAAAATGGTGAGTAATGTTGGAGCCATCCATCCGTACAGTTTGGCTCCACCCAGCCTGGTTTCCATGTCACAAATACCATTTGTTCACACATCTGCTCCTGATTCAAAACGATTGAAATAAAGAAACACTCAGAAATGTAATTTTATTTTATTTTTTACATATTTAACTTGTCCTGTCCAACAGCTGGGCAGACAGATGAGAGCTGAAGGCCTCTTGTGTTGGACAGAATTTACTGTAACAACAGGGGTTATGAATCTACAGACAAACCAGAGGAATGTCTGAATAAACCCCTTTTGGAATTTAGGCTAAACTTTATTCACCTTAATTATATTTGTAACAGTTTTTTGTTAGAAAAGGAGGTGAAGAAGAGAGGGATGTTAGAGAGGGGGCGGGTGTCGATCTTAAATTGGGGTTTTTCATGCTTGTGTTTCCCTCACTGCACTGCATTGGCCAAACTCCCAGCATAGACAGCTTAAAGACCACGATGCTTAGCTAACATGTTAGTTTGGACCTGCAAGCAGAGCACACCCCTCCATCACAGACAGTGTGTCTGTGCCGTCATCTTTCCGAGCTGTAAGCTTACCGTCTGTTCATTCTTAGCTTCCTTTTTATAGAAGACCTGAGTTTAGAAGTTGCAGGAGATGGACGCTGCTGGTTCTGGCTCCTCACAGCAGCGGCGGCCGCAGCAGCAGCAGCAGCATCAGATGCAGCAGCAGCAGCAACAGCAGCAGCAGCAGATGCAGCAGCAGCATCAGATGCAGCAGCAGCATCAGATGCAGCAGCAGCATCAGATGCAGCAGCAGCATCAGATGCAGCAGCAGCAGCAGATGCAGCAGCAGATGCAGCAGCATCAGATGCAGCAGCAGCATCATCAGATGCAGCAGCAGCGGCTTTTTGGATCTGTGTTTCTGCAGCTCCCTCAGTGAACTGTGGTCCTGCTGTGTGTATTCCACCTGGAGAACGATGCCTCTGCTCATTTTCCCATTAACAGTCAGATTAGTGGCTTCCAGCAGCTCTTTAAACTCAATCAGGTTTTCAATCATGTGTTTAGTCCTTCAGCTTAATTATCAGCCTGTTCAAATGACAGAACACGGCAGCCGTTCTCCTTCATTTCCGGAGCTCCTCAATGGCTGCTGCTTTTCTCGTTCGCGCTGAAACAGCAGCATGAACGTGGTCAGCGCTGGATGTGACCCAGAGGACCATCACATTTCTGCTCGCTGTAGTCTGTGGTTCATAGATCCCCATTTGCATTTAAAACAAACAACATTTTTAAGGGGCGGGGCCATCTCTATGGCAACAAGAGGATTATCATGACAAACTTCATCATCCCATAGAGCAGACCCAGCACATCTCTCTGATTAGATTTGTCTTACAGCAGTGCACCATGGGAATTTGAGTGCAAACACATGATGAATGTTTGGAATCAGGCTCCACATGGGGACCAGGCGGATGGATGAAGTAGGGGGGGTTGTTGTGAAGCAGCCTCTGCCTGCAGAGGTCAGGAGTCTTGAAGATATTGATCTGATTAGCAGAGAGGATCGATCGGATCTCCTCTGGGGAGAAGATTAATGAAACGCTGTTGTGAAGCAGGTGCAGCTTCCGCTCCCCTCAGAGCGTTTTATCTGCAAACCTTCACGCCAGCGTGGCTGGGGGGGTTGTTATCGGCCTGTGGAATCCATCTTTTCTGTTTTTGGGGCATTTGGGGTTTCATCATCTTCTTCTTCTGGTCTTCGTTTTGCTTGTGTTTGCACAAAGTAGGTGTTCAATACAAAAGAAAAATGAATGAAAGCCTTTTTCTTTTACCACTTCAGTGAATAACCCGCGTGACATGGCTGCAGAAGATGAGAGCTTCTGCCGGTGGGTTGGAGAATCATCAGCTGCTCCTGAGACGATGAAGCTCAGAGTCCCCATTTTCCAGCTTCCCCATAGCTGAGCGGCTGAGAAGCTGCATATTCAGGCTTCATCCAGAACTGGATTTGGAGAGGTTACGGCTGACACAAGACGCATGTTGACCGTTTTTTCCACAGAAAGATTTAGACTGCTGTCTTCACTTTGACACCACACTGGATGCAAAAACAATTCAAAGAGCAAAACACATATTCAAAAAACAGCAGTATGTTTTAGAAAACAAAATTCTACAAAATGAAAGGTAAAAAATTCAAATGAATGTTTCAGAAAACAAAAGTAAAATGTTAAAAACAAAACACATGACGACGTTTGACGTCAGCCATTGTTTGACAGGAAATGATACCAAATATCATCATCATTTGAAATGTTTTTATCGTTTTGGTTTCTGGAATTTTGTATGGTTTTCTAAAATGTAACGCTGCTTTTTAAAAATATTTGTTTTGCTTTTTTAACTGTCGCGATCTTTAAAATGCTTTTGCGTCGAGTGATTTGCCCTCCAGGGCCACCGTAGTTCTGACTGTTTGAGGAAAACAGAAGCGTTGCGTTATCTGAGGATACTGAAGGCGGTCTTTCAGCTCTGTGGCCGTTGTCACGGTGACAGGATGTGACATCATCAGACCCATTACTTTCCAAAAGTGGCCAAGAAGAAGACCAGGCTGCTGGACCACACCCAGTTGGATTAATGTTGAGGAGCAACCATTGACTGTATATGAGAACTGGACTGAGTGACTCCTCCCCCCTGGCGTCCTAAACAGGAAGTGGCTCCAAGAAGTCAAAATGCCAGAGACTTCTATAGAGAAACAAACAGCTGTTACTCCGTCATTCTATTGGTCAGAAGAACTGTTCTGGATCTGAAACCTTTTTTAGCACGTTCCTGATAATCCTCATTTTTTTCACGATATTTTTTTCTGTAGTTCAAGTTATTCACGCTATAAAATGACCAATCAGACGCGTCAATAAAAGTAGGTGGAGCCTGGTCGGAACAGCAGCTCCAGTCCTCTGTCAGTTCCAAAGTGAACGGCCTTTACATCCCTGACGGGAATGAAGGCAAACTTAGGCTCCGCCCCCTCACCCTGCGCCCGTCCGCTGCATAAATCAGCAAGCAGACGGTCGGAAGCGGCTGCTGTAGCAGCAAATGTCAGAGCTGTCATGACGCAGCTCTGCTGAATAATAACCAGCAGCTGAGTAGATGTTTGTTGATGTGGAAATGTCAGTGATTATTACTTTGGGGGCTGTTTTGGAGCCTTTGTGGTGATATTTAGTAACTTGTAGGCGCAGTAAAAAATGTCAAACATAATGTGCTTTTTATGGTTTTGGTGCTGCATGGCATCAAAAACGAACAGCTCATTCATCCAGACAGAAGCTCCCATTTGAGTTGCAGAGGAGTAATTATGAGAAAGAAAAACTGCGGAGGGTTCTGAAGGCGTAAATGGGCTTCCAGCGGACATCCGTCATCGACACAGGCCTCTGTGGACTCCATATTGAAACGCCCCCTCCCCGCTCACACATGCATGGTGTGCAAACGTCCCAAACTGTAATCAGATCCACAAAGCTTCTTGCTGCTGCCATGAATCAAACACAGCGTGCTTCACGTCGCAAACAGACGATCCAGCTTCAGGTGGAGATGTTGCTGTGCAGCTGATCGGGCACAACTCTCAGCAAAAAGGGATGGCGGGGTAACAAGATAGCTTTTAACTTAGATTGTGCCCGTTTTTGTTTATGAAGATCTTTGCTCTTCGTTCATCCAGTTTCAGAAAAAGTGTCAGGAGCTGGTGGTGGAGGACCCAGAATGCAGGAGATCGGGCATGGTGGCAGAAAATAAAACATTTAATAAAAAGAGGACAAAACCCCTGGAGCAACAAAAAGGCTACACAACAGAGCAGATGGACTGAAACCAGACACTTAAATGGGCAATTAACTAAAATGACGACAGCTGTGAATCATGATGGACCAGGAACCGGTGTGACTGAGGGCGACTCAGAACAGAACATGACCAAAACCAAAGAACCACAGAACCTTTAGAAAAAAACACTTCAGCTTCTTAAGCTGCTACAGTTTTCGTTTTCCTCTTCATTCTGACCCCGGCTTTGATCCGCTCAGTTCTCAGCGGTTGATTCAAATTCAAAAACATATAGTGTTATTACTACTTTTTTCTTGGAAAACATGTGCTTCTGGATGATCTTTTAAAAAGAAAAGCATTTGTCATTGCCAAATTCCCAGCTGTTGTAGTTCCTCAGAAGACCACTAGAGGCTGGATGCTGAAGGGAAGTCTCTTCTTTTTGAATCCCATGGTAACAAATTCCGCTTTTACAGCCCTAAAAAACTAGTTTCAAAAATCTATTGCATGTTTCAGACTACAGAACCCCGTAGGTCAATGTGCCCATTTTTTTATACCTGCGTATTCCAGACAGGCTCACATGGATGCTGGAGCCTATCCCTGCAAAGGTGGAGTACATGTACTCCATCCAAAGTCCTAATCAGAACTCATAAGGGGTGTGTTTCCATGATTCATGGCAGGTGGGTGGAGTCAATAAAACTCAGATTTCACCTTCTCCCACCAACTGACCTTAAGCCAAACTGCGGTCATTGTGCCCATTTCACCTCCGGCCTCTTTTTAACTGCTCACAATCCTGTAGATCATTGGTCTCCAACCTTTTTAAGGCCACGGACCATTTTAATGTCAGACTAAATTTACACAGACTGGTCCCAACGGGGCAGAAGTTAGTGTTTAATATTTTGTAAAAACCTGTTTTTCAAATTAAAATGCTGCTACAAGAAATGTTGTGAAAATAAACTTTTTTTTTTACAAATGACAAAAATTTTATCAAATAAAGTTGCTGATTTGTAAATAATTCAATAAAAGCAACATTTGTTGCGGTTTGTTTTTCATAAACACCATTATAACATTGAGAACTCAATGTTTTAGTTTTTACATAAATCCACGGTTATTTGACTGAAACTCTATTCTGTGTACATTGTTTGCGTCTTGTTTAAACGTAGACTTTGTCGTGAAGATTTTCCCTTTAACGATAAAAGTGGATGCTAACAACCAGACGCTAACTTTAGCTGCAACTGACGTTTAAGGTGTGACGAATAAATAAAGCAAAAGAAAATGACACAACCGTCATAAAACTGGTATTTTCTAAATATAATAGTGAACATGAATCCACCGTGTCTGCATCTTTGTTATCTGTGAAACAGTCAGTCGCTACATATTAAGCGGAGCAGCTTCTGGTTTGTGGGAAGAACCGTCTCAATAAATCCTTATTTGGAGGGAAACTCCTGGTTTTGTCTGGAAACTGCAGATTTATTTTTCTTTAAAGTCAAAGACCATTGCCCGGTTTCCTCACTGACTATTTTCTCCCCAAAGAAACTTTCCAAATATGTTTTATTGTTTGGTTTGTATTAGCTTTTAGCTCTGGGTAACTAACACAGCAATCCGAGCAGGAGCTTAAAGTCACGGGACGCGTAAGACAGACGTGTGGTGAATGTGGATGTGTCGTTTTCCAAAATAAAACTTCATTCAGTATCAGAAAATAAACAAAACGAACATCATTACAGTTGGTGTTTGCATTTGATTTTTCTGTCTGCGGCCCGGTACCATGTGGCCCACGTGGCCGGGGGGGTTTGGGGACTGCTGTCGTAGAGGACGCCACAGAGGACGCCACAGAGGACGTTCTTTAAACGTTACAGCAAATGTTTGTTTTTCTCTCTGATTGTTTCTTTGTGCGTCACACATGATGTTGTTGTGACACACAGAGGTAAAGTTCCAGCTGAAGATCTCCTGAGCATTTCTATGAAGACAACGGGCTTATATCATAGCCCTTGTGCTGTCTTATGGGGTCCAGATGACCCCACTTCCAAAGTTAACAGCCTTGGAGGCATGTTGACGTTGGGAGTGGGGTCATCTGGACCCCACAAGACAGCACAAGGGATACAAAGACATCCCTGCGCTCCAGTTTCATCTGATTCCTTATCGACGCAGACAAAACCCTTTTTAAACCAGTAGCGGCTTGTTCATGCTAGTATTCTTTGTTTTTTAGTGCAGTTCCTCTAAAGAGCTAAGATCAGCACCAGAAGACCCCCCCCCCAAGTGATCACATAGACAGAAAATGTTCACGTAGATTTTTGTTTACAGTCACGCTGCGGACGACAAGTCGTAGTAAAGACTTTCATACAGCATGTAGGGGTAAGTGAGGGCAAATAGGTGAGACGCGGGCATGTCGTAAAGGTGTTTCATCCTTACACACACACACACACAAATATCCTCTTAGTGCTGTTCATGGATGCAACAACTCACTTTCCCTGTGATTTGGGGAAACCTCCAGTTTTGGTCTCTTTCATAACCAAAGTCATGTTTTCCTTCTGTGTGGGGTCATGGGGTGTCTGTCAGTGGAGGGCAGGTGGTGGGTTGGTTCTATAATTTTTATTTTTTGTGTGTTCGTTGGCTTGTCTTTAGCTGTAACACGGTTTGTGTGGCATGAGAAGCGCTTTTTTATGGAGGCAATCATTATGAAAAATGAAATTCCATCATTTCTGTTTCTTTTTGCTTTGCCCCGCCCCCGTAAATTCCGGCCAATGACTGCAGAGAACTTTAGTCCCGTGGTAGAACAGTCCCCTTGTCTGAATACAGAACAAAGTCAAGGTTCCGGACTCGATCTGGACCAAACTAAGAAGACTGGATCCAGACCAACGGACTTTCCGGTCTGAATTCACCCTAAGACTAAATTTGACTCGACTGAGACAATCCGTTGTTTTCTGCTAAAAGTCTAAACTCTGAAAATCTGCAGGTTAGGTTTTCTTTGGCCGGCTTCTATAAGGGCTGGAACCTATGTCCAAATGCAAGAAGATCTGCTGTTTTTGTTTTCGTTTATCCTCCATCAAAGCCCGGATTCCACGGCAGCGTCCCGGCGTGGGTCCCTGAGGCTCCGCAGTGGAAGTCACCATCCTGTGACGACAAGATCAATGGAGCCTGACGGACGTCATCCAGGAGGCAATTTCACTTCTAAGTGGAGACATGAAAGAGGCCGGCGGCTGCCGTGCTGGACCGCGGGCCCCCGCTGCCCTCCGCTCCGCGTGCCCCCACAGGGAAATCACCCTTCAGGTGGCGACACACTGCGTGGAATATTCACGCTGCTGAAGTAATGAAGAGCTGCATATGCGCGCCGCTGGCATTTCTGCTGCGGTCTGCAGACCTTCAGTACAAAGTGAGACGACCCCCCCCCCTCCCCCCCCGAGTCAGCTTTGATAGAGATGAATGGAGCTGCTGCGTTCAGAGCACAGAGCTGCGTGTTGACATTTACGTCAGCTGACCCCGCCCTCCTGTCTTTATTATTCACCAACTTTATTGCCATTTTCTTGAAGTGCCTCTGAGCAATCCCCGCAGCCTTTGAAGACCAGAGGTCATTCAGGGCCGTCCACGAACCGGAGCGCTGGGAGAAGATTACGTTCTAAGGTGTTCCGAGGATCATCTCGTGTTGGATCCACTCAGGCTGGGGTTTGTCCTTCCCGTTGGGGGGGGACGATGGTCGACCTGCTCTGCTCACACAACACCCCCCCCACCTTAAAGACTCATTTGCCTGTGATGGACCGGCAGAAACACCCCCCTCCCCGCCCCCCCTGCAGCTTTCCTGACCCATGAATGAGGCCAACTCTGTGAAGAGCATCGATACTCTGTGGCACTCGGATCCTCTGATCTATTCTCCAGGTGTTCCCAGTGGTCTGTCAGCATGGATTCTGCTGGTTTAGCCAAAACAGATGATTCAGGGACAAATGCAGCGACTGTCGTGTTATGAAACAGAAAAAAGGCTCCAACTGTGTTTTTCAACAATGAACTATATTGGCAATCTATAAATGAATTGTACTGACTTCCATCATCTCTGCCTCTAGTTGCTTTGCAGAGATCTTTAGTCGTGGGGTTTTGTTTACAAGCTTCGGTTCCAAACAGGACAGTCCGCTTGACGACAGTCTGAATACAGACCAAACTCGGGTTCAGGACTCGCTCCGGACCCACAGATTTCTACAGCTTTCATTCGTTCGTTTGAAACTCTCTCTTCAGGCCTAGTGAGTAACAATCCATCCATCTTCTGGACCCGCTGGATCCCTTTCAGGGTCACAGGGTTGCTGGAGCCTATCCCAGCCACTGTTGGCTAAAGGTGGGGTACACCCTGAAGATGTCATCAGCCTGTTGCACTAATGATCCAGTTTGATATTTTTTCTTGGCTGGGTAATGAATGGAGTATCTTGACTAAATTAGAGTATGTGTTTCCCACTATCTTAAACTATCTTAAAAGCGTAGTTCTCAAAAAAACATCGTTTCATTGGAGCGCCTTTTGCATGTGGATTAATTTGGTTTTGTTTCTGAGGTCAAAGCGGTTTTGAGAGGTACATAGTGTAAATGTTTTGTTGCTGAAAGTATCATTCATGGTTAAAACCACAGGGGGCCGCTGTGTAGAACCTGAACCAATGAACAGCTGTCCGTGACTCTCTTCAGGAACACGCGTGTTCCCCTCAGACGCTGAATGCTCCCCGTCTGTCTTTCAGGTCTGGTGAAGCTCGGCATCCACTGCGTCACGTGTCAGAAAGTGGCCATAAAGATCGTGAACAGAGAGAAGCTCAGCGAGTCCGTTCTCATGAAGGTAAGACGTTTGCGGTTCTGCCAGGAAACCTTCAGAACCAGCAGAACTTCCTGGGTGAATACAAATTAAAATAAAAGAACAGCTTTTACCCACTGAGAGCTGCAAACTTCACTTTCTTTTGGTTTTTGTGGCTGTTAAGCCTTTTATTTGGAAAATGTTGCCTTAACATCTTATTGAATTAAAACAGTGTTAAAATATTCTATTTTTCTTTTCTTTTGACAGCAGCACACACACACGCTCCTTCCTTTCAAAATAAAAGACACTGCCTCAGCAGATTTACTTGCAAGAAAGTCAGCTCAGATGTGACAACATTCATGTAGACTAAATAAAAATCCGTACATGTGAAATGCAATTATATACATTAAGAATGTTGCCTCTGCTCAGCAACGGGTTGTTCAGCAGAAGCTTTAAGACAATGTTCCATCAAAGCCCTCTGACAGCAGGTTAAAGCTTTTACCATCATTGTGATCCACTTTCTAAACAAACGTTGTTTATTCTGATGTGGTCTTTAACCCTTGTGCTATCTTGTGGGGTCCAGATGACCCCACAAGATAGCACAAGGGAAAAGGGCCACAAGGAGTGGGTGTTACTCCAGAGCCCAGAGGGTTAAAAAAGCGGCCAAGGAAGGAAGTGTTCAGCCTCACAAACGTTAAGGTGATGACATCACAGACGCCCCTGACCTCCATGCCTGCTCCCCACTCATTCCGTCGCATTTGGCAGGAAGATGTCGGGACACGCCGGCGGGTTTGGACATTTTCACGTTTCAGATCACCTCCAAAAAGAATGACTGAAGTGAGGTGAAGCTCTGCTGCGGTCACAGCATGGGGGGAGTCATTTGTAAAAGGCCAAAGGTCACCGCAGTCCACCAGGTGGAAAGGGGAGGGGCTTAGAGGAGCAGGAGCCTGCGGCAAAGGCGCTCGAGCCGTTGTTCCGGAAACATCTCTGAAGGCTACAGAAGTTCCTGTCCCAGCAGGGAAGGAGGTCATGTGACCGCACTGAGGCGGGCGGGGCTGCTGGTGCTGATGGGAGCGGCGGTGCGGGCGGGGCTCAGCAGTGACTAATGAGGGTTGAACTCAGCCGTCACCTTTAAAGACTGAGAGTGGCCGCAGAGGCAGCGCCGGCTGCTGATTGGTGGACGGCGGCGGCCGAGGCATCGATCGGCGAGCAGCGTTTCTGCACTGCAGTTCCTGTGCCGTCCTGGGCTGTCGGACAGAAGCCTGCAGGGCTGCAGAGTAATGAAGGCATCAGCAGTTCTCCCATGGTGCTTCACGCTGGACCCACAGATCTGTGTGGTTCCTCTCAAACTCCTCCCCCTGAGGCTGAGCGCCAGCCGTCTGTCGTGTTTGTCACAAGCAGAAAAGGCTCTAAAACTCAGTGTGATGGGGATTTTTGCTCTGTGATGGCTGAACCTGCGTGAGCCGCGGGTTCTGGAGCACAGGCTGCCATCGCACACATGCACACACACATACACACACACACACGGATGCTGGGCTAAAGCTCGCTTGTGTCACTCGTTGTCGTTCGCTTTCAGACCAGCCGGCTGCGTTTGGGAGGAAACGAGGCGGCAGATGTTTCCTCAGCTGCAGACTTCAGGTTTGCCTCACCTGCTCTCTCCAAGCTCCGCCTCCTCTCTGTCTGCCAGCGTCTCCTCTATATGAGTGGGGGTGGGGGTGGGGTGGTTCCCTCAAAAGCTTTTCCTAATCTTTCTTGCCCCAGTTTGGTCATAAAAGAAGCCTCGTTGTCATGGAAACAAGCAGCATTTGGCCCGAGTCGTTGCAAACTCAGACTGCAGGTTGGATTGCAGATGAAAAGACAGAAATGTGTGTGTGTGTGTGTGTGTGTGTATGTGTGTGTGTGTGTGTGTTGGGGGTTCTTCAGCTGGAATTCTAAAGGGGGAGCCCGTTGTGTTTGACATTTGGGACGTCCTGCAGGTTCTGCTCCTGTTTAAGGCACATGGACGTCCGGCGTGCACGCGTTCCCACTTCCTGCCGCGCTGTTGGACTCGCTCAGGTCTCTTGGACCTCGTGGTCTGAGGTCTGACCGAGCTCAGGGAAGGTTGTCTGTGGAAAACAGAAGCAGGAAGGCGCTTGGTGCTCCTCATCCTCTGCAGAGGTCCGGTTCGAGCTTTGGTTGGACCGGGAACAGCAGCAGACTCGCCACCTGGTTTCAGTTCATGCAGGCGACTTCCCGTCTGCTGCTGCTGCTGCTGCTGCTGATAATGATGATGATGATGATGATGATGATGACTGGGGTGTAATGGTTCACTAAAATTTCAATTTGGTTCGATTCAGAATTTCTAGGGCTCAGTTTGGTAAATATTTTCGGTATTTTTGGGACAAAAAAGGCAGAAAAAAATACTTACAAAATGCATTTATTGGTTTTACTTAACAATTCATAAAATTGACCTATGCAGGTGATCTGCTTAGTAAAATAAGAACAATTATTAGCTTCCAGGAACCAAAAAACTTTGGATACTTAACACTGGCCTAAAAAAACATTTTAACGTTTTTTTTCGTGATTGTTTCAGTCGGTGATGCTGTTTTAAGTTCATTAACAGATTGGATGTGTTATTGTGTTACGCTATCTTTGTGTAACAATGTCAACACACAGCATTCCACTTATCCAACTGTCTTTTTCCCTTCATGGATGCTGACAACAAAGCCAACGTGTTCCCCCCACACAGGAGAGTGTAAGGAGATGGGGGGGTCATCATCTCTGGCCTGCCGTCTGCATTAGAACCTCAGAACCTCCAGAGCGGGTTCATAATAGAACCAGTCTCCGTTCTTTTAGAGGAAACCTTTTTTATCACTGTTCCGGTGAACTGAGCAGCACGCCCTGAACGTGCGCTCACACACACTCATCCCACACAGGGCTCCAGACTGCGACCAAGTGGTTGCATTTTGCGACCAAAATTTGAGAGTGTGCGACTGAATTTTACATCCAGTCGCACATGCGCGACCAGTAAATTTGCCTCCCCCACCCTACGTATTTTTCATACATTAAACGTGGAAGGGGCACGTCAATGATCAATCAAATAATCAATGTGACGCGAGCGCACACGCACGCAGGCACACACACACGCGAGCGCACATACTCATGAAACGCGAGCACACACTTGCGTGATGCCCGTCTGTGAGGCGTTCACTGCGTGTGAGAAGAATAGGGAACGCCGCTGTAAGTGGCTAAAATGCGTGGAGGGGGAGGAGCCTAGAGACAATCGAGCGCGCGTTAACATCTGTGGGAAGGAAACGGAGACAAATATCATCACAATCTGACATGTGCGTCTGAGCTATGAGTAAGTGAACTATTGATTCATTCTTCCAACCTGCGGCTAGTGTACCAGTGACAGAACTACAGCAGGGGTCTCAAACTCGCGGCCCGCGGGCTATTTGTGGTCTCCAAGATGATATTTTGCAGCCCCCGCCTTAATGTGGAAGTTTAATGTTACTGCAGCCCGTCAGTTTTAATGACTGACACTTTTTCATTGTCGTGCACAGAGCTGACCAACCAATCACAGTGGGGTAAATCAGTGGTCCCCAACCACCGGGCCGCGGACCGATACCGGGCCGCGGGACACTTGGCACCGGGCCGCGGAGCGGTTCCAGGCCGCGGGAAATTTTTGCATCGGGACGCACAGAAAGAAAAAATAATTTCCATTTTATTGTTTTTTTTTTCCGACAAAAACGTTTTATTTTGAAAAGTGACCGGATTCACTTTGTTACATCTGTCACACTTAACGCACGTCAAAGTCGCGACACCAAACATCAGGTGATAAACCCCACTAAAATTAAACCCAAACAACCAAAATGAGCAAAAAACAAACTTCTTTAGAAAGTTGCTCTGACAAGGGGAAAATTATAATCATTATTGTTATTATCATTACTAAAGAGAAAATACCACCCCCGGTCCAAAATTAAATTAAATTACATTAAATCTGTCTTGCGTTGCACCTCAACCCCCCCCGGTCCGCGGTAAACGTGCCTTGCGTTGTACCGGTCCACGGTGACAAAAAGGTTGGGGACCACTGGGGTAAATGACTCTTGGGGGCGGGACAATGACAGGGCTTGAAAGCGATATTTTTGTGATGATTGACAGTTGATGTTGGAGCAAAAACAAAAATATATGTCACACACCAGGTGATCTGCGCAGCGTTGAGTTCACCTGGGTGATCTCAAACACGCTTATTGTGCATCTTGGCTGCACTTATTTGGTGTCACAAAGATGAATTTCCATCTGTTTTCTTTACTATTTGTTCTGTCATGACAGTGATGCTGCTGTCAGTTTACCTGTTGTTGCATCTTCAAAAGTGCAGAATAAAATGTGACACAATTTGAAACAGCACATTGTAATTTCTGCATCTGTTATTAAGGTATTTATTAGTAATACAGTGGAAATTAGTAGATTTGGTTAGCATGTTGATTTACGATATGCGCCCCTAAATTTTCTGGTTGTGCTCCTAAAATTTTCAGTTAGGGGCCACTGTGCTCCTGGTGAAAAATGTTAGTCTGGAGCCCTGCCACAACTTAGCGTCTCGGCAGAAACTCACGGTTAACATTAGTTCGGCGCAAAGTTAATACATTTTTGTGTGTGTGGGGGGGCAAAAAAAACAAAAAAACAAACTAAATGATACAAAAGTGAGCTGAACCGAAATTGGCGTACCGCAATGGTTTGGTCAAACCGTCCCGTTACACCCCTAATGATGAGGATGTGGGGGCTGCAGGCTTCGCTCTCGGGCCGTCTCAGTACTCTCAGGGCAGTTTAGGGCAGATCCCAGATCCTGGAATCTTTCAGACGTCAGACCTGAACAGCAGCAGCGGTCTGAGATGAAAAATGGGAGCAGGTGAATGTTTTAGTGTTTGAGCACAGCAACAGGAAGGACCCACGGAGCCTGAACGCTTGCTGCAGTCCAGCAGGCGTGTCATGAGTCGACACGTCGCGTTTGAAGCGAACCGCCGCTCAGGGGGGCGAGCAGAGGAACTGTTAGACATACAGAAGCTTTCAGGCAGGACCAGAACTCAGGCCGGCTTCAGGGCAGAGTCTCTGTCTGGATGCCTGATGGATGACTGGCGAGGAAGGATGTTGATTGCAGTCTCAGAGGAGAGCGTCTGTCCCTTTCCCATCACTCACCGCTGGCCTGGGTTCCTGCGTCTCCCCCGCTGTCGGCGCCCTCGGCCTGTGATTGTTGTCGCGGGACTCGTCCTGTCGAGGCTGCGAAGGCCGCCGGTTCCATCTCTGGTCATCAGACGTGGAAGGAAAGCGGCTCGTGCTGCCGGCAGTCGCCCAGCGGGGGGGGGCTTCTCCCTGCTGATGAGTGAACTGCAGACGTTTCCTGTTTTTCTCTCTTTCATCCCTTCCTCTATGAGCTGCAGGAGTCCGACCGCTTCTAAAGAACCTTTGGGAAGGGACACTTTCTCACTTGCAGACAGAGTTGGAAACAGAGAGGACAGAGTGAGAGCTCCATTAACAGGTGGCTCATATCCCCGGAATTCAAAAACACCTCGCCTGTTTCATACGATAACTCCAATCATGAGTGGGGGGTACTAAACCCAAAGCAAACAAGGATGGTAAAGCAACCAGACAGATCACCAAAGCTATTGTCAATCCGGCTTTCCGGGGTTCCGTGTCGGTAAAGCGGAGTGTCATCTGTAGATGAAACACGTTTGGGTGTAGAGGACCGCTGCAGCCTTTATTCCTCTTTTCATTCACATAACCTGTCGTTCATCTGTCACCTTACGTCATGAACCTGTCATCAGAACACCAATGGGGAAGTAAACAGTGTTCCATACGCCCCCTCCTCCAGATGAAACGTCCCGTTTCAACATAAAACAATAAGGAGGAATGAAAATAGTCTGTTATATTAGCATTAGAACGTTGAAAATGCCAGAAAGTGCTCCTCCTCAGACAGAAGCATCACACAGACGTAGAGATCTGGTCTTTGGTGGAGGAAGACAGGATTGAAGTGGACATCTGCAGGAACACCGACGTCTTCATCAACGGCTTCAGAGATCCTGCAAACCATCCATCAATGAATAAAACATTGATAAATCATAAATCAAATGAAGGAGCTTCCAAACATTTGGAACATTATCAATAAACATTCAGCTCACCTGATCCATGGAGTTGAGTCGGTCTGCTGGGTGGCGTTCACTTGCTGCTCTGATGCTCACTTCCACTTTAATCTTGTAAAATTACGATTTTTGTTCTCAGAAATTTACAATTTAAAATCTCGTAATTTAACTTATTTTTTGGTGGTCCTAAGACTCTGTCGTACCAAATAGTTTGAAACGGAATTATTTTTTCCGCCAGTAGGAAAAAAAAGTCTTCATTTCCTCTTTTTCTGTCATTTCCGTTGTGTTGCGGTTTATGTCGTTGTGTTGTTTCTTTTGTATTTAGTGTGAGCCCTGTCAGCCACCGTAGTTTAGACCAGGAGTTCTGAAGAACTTCAGAACAGTCTGAAATTTAGCTCTAGGACACTTGACAAAAGCTTGAGGAGGTGGGAATAGGAGGTCAGACCCAAAGTCTGACAAGAGGAATATAGATGAGTGGATGTTTAAAAAGACTTCCAAGTCATAGAAATGACCCAGTTCCTCCTTAGAAGTCACTATGAAACTTAGAGTTTTTATTAAAAATGGATTTTTCACTGCAGTAAAACGGTGCTCGTCTTAAAAAGCCACTCCAATCATCGTTTTTAGCTAAAACCAAAGAACATGCATCGCTTTTAGGACAGAATTTCTGCAGAACGGCAGGAGTTCTGCAGAAATTCACTCCTGAGTTGTGAGCAGGACTGTTGATGAAGAACAAACCCGTCCCCCCTTACCCTCCCTGTTGCTGAGAGCTCTCTGTTTACACTCTGTCCCTTACAGCCTTACAGCCTCTCTCCCCCCAAACTAACGTTAGCATGTATACATGTCCTCCATCAGAAAAATACCACAAACAACAGAACTCCCAGAGTGGGTCTGGAAGGAGCAGCTCACAGCCTTTCCCAGCCGTCTAAGTTCATGCGTTTTCTTTCTTCTTTGCTTTCCTCCATGTCCTCCTCTGTAGAGCGCCAGCAGCCTTTTCTTTCGTTTTTCCTGCTGCTCTTTGTCGCTGAGCTGTGGTGTCACTCCGCTGCCAGGTTCAGTGTTTTTCCTGAGGAGTCCGAGGCTCTGTCAGACCGCAGACGTTTGATGCTGATTGGATACTGGAGCTGGGGGCTCTCTCCTCTTTCCAACTTCACCCGGACGTCATGGCAACAGATGGCGGTTTGATTACTGCGTGTATGTTCCAATTTGTGGCCCCCAGTGCCCCTTAGCCCTGTATCGTGTTTCAATTAAGTTGAGATCTGGAATCAGCCCGCCGTAACCGGAGTCAATTCTAATAATTCATTAAGCCCAGCCCTCGCTCATGGAGGCGTAGAGCTGGAGTCGGCACAGGTCGACCCCCCAGCAGAGGGCTTTCCAAGCAGTTTGCTAGTGTGACGCCTGCTGGGAGCCCAGTGCACGTAAAGCTAAGCCTCAAATCCTGTGTGAGAATCTGAGCATTAGAAACACAAATTACCCAGAAGTCCGAGTCGACTGTGAGTCTCTGTGATGGAGCAGCAGCAGCTTCTAGTCATTGTGTTTTTCTGTTGTGGGAGACATCTCTGTGATGAAGGCCACACAGACCAGGTGTTCCCAGAGCATCAGGTGTTTAGCCGTTCGGCAGGACCGACATGCAAAGACAGAAACGACTCAAAGGAGTCCGGGTTCGCATGAATAACGCACGCCCACTCCACCCGTTGTTCAGCACACTCAGCTGTTTCTACCTTCTGCTTATGACAGCGTTCAGCTCAGCGTTCTGGAGGTTTCTAGTTTTGCTCTCATTGTTTTTTTGCAGATTGAATATGAACAAAAGAAGCTTCCAAACCGGTGAACTCTTTGTGAGCTGAGATCTTTAGCCGCCTTTCTACTGGAAAGATCATTTAAGCTTAACGATGCAGCAGACACTTTCATGAGCTCAGCCTCCAAACATTTGTCCTGGTCATGACGGCTCTAACAGACCGTCCTCCAATTGTTTTGTACTCTACATGTACAACTACTATCCAAGGGCGCTAAACATACCTTCCCTCCTCCAAATCAGAGACGCTCTCTTACCAACATGTCTTCCAATGCAGACCAGTGCAGACATGTCTGAACTTGGTGGTCCCAGGTCTCCGTACTGTGGGAATGCCGCCACTACAAGTCGAGCAGCTGTTGACTCTCCCTGGACACTCAAGTCCACGCCAGCAGTACGGTCCTGAAGCGCTCTGGCCCCTACTGTCTGAAAGCTGCTCCAAGCTTCTGTTTGGCAGAATCAAAGTCTGACTTAGGAAAATCCAGGAGACTGTCCCACAGCAGGAACAAAACAAATCCCCGTAAGCTCGTCCCTAGAGGCCCCGCCGGTTCCTATGGTGGCCCCGACAGCCACCTCCAGCTGTCTGGGTCAGCTCAGGATCCTCCAGATGTCATCTGCAGTGAATTAAGCGGGCAGGTGAACTACAAGGTGAACTTCAGGTTTCGTCTGCAAACCACAAGACGGACGCCAGCTAGCCCCGCAAAAACGCAAAAACATTGATGTCGTAGTTATGTTTACACTAAATGGGGTGAAAAACAACTCAACTCGAGTGACTTCACACAAAACCAACACCTCTGCCACCAATGTGGCCTCCTGCATGGGGTGGGGTGGAGGCGCCTGACAAAAGAGCGGAGTTGCAAATGTGCAGTAAAAAGCGCTGAACAGTCTGATACACGGCTTTAAATCATGGTCCGGGTGAATACTCCATTCTGATTGGCTGCAGGGTCTGCATTAAAAAGTTCTAATCCACTCCTAAAGAAGAAGTTCTGGTCACGTAGCGTAAATGTTTTGTATCACTGCGCTGGCTTCTTTAAAACAACCTTTAGCTTCATCATCTGGAAAAAAAAAACAAGCGGTAAGAGGAGAACTTTCTCTCTGAACTGATGCTTTATTTAACACATCGTGATCATCAGCATAGATATATCGCTTCCCTTTGCCGCTGCAGTCGAGATCGGAGGTCGGAGCGCCGCAGCACTTAACAAATAGTCCGCTTTTTGTGAAAAAAGCAATCCAAACTGAAAAGATAGCAGGAATAAAGTACTAAAAAGTGTTTTCTTTTTTTGTAAGTGACCCTGGTATAAGCGGGTCAATCACCTTTGAGGTGTGTATTATCAGAAATGAATGCACTTTGCGTCGGACGATTCAAGCTTCCTCAGCGTGTGTTAATTTCTGATAATGCAGACTTTATGCACACATATAGTACACCTAAAAAAGAAGTTCCGGTCCCATAGCCTAAATGTTCTATATCACTGCTCTGGCCTAAAGGCCTGTTGGTATTCCAATTATTTACATGTTTTTAAAGACTGAGATGCAGCAGAATGGATTGTTCCAGAGTCAAAAATGAACTGGCAGAATGTTTTTGTCTTTTTTTCTATTAGGGCGGTTTTGTTTGTCAGCTTTTCTTTACAGTTGTTTGTTTTATCATTCAGTTGCATTGCTTTTGGCCTCAACAGCATTTTCTGATATTCCGATGTTTACTGAACTGTCTTATTTCAGGTGAGGGGTTTATAGTTTTGTTCTAATACTTGTCCTGCAGCGGTCAGAGGGTATCCTCTCCAACGGCGCACCGACATTTTACTGCAGTTGTTTGTCATACAGTCTCATGATTGATCGATTTATTTGATCTGATAAACATGAGAGCGATTGATTGGCGTCTTGTGTTGGTGTCTTGCCTCAGGATTGACGTGTTCACGGCTCAAACCCAGTCAGTACCAGCAGAACCAGTGTGATGACACTGGAAACATGTGCTTAGCCTGGCTAAGCCTGTGATCCTGCTGAGCAGCTCCACATAATCACTGCCTGCATTGATCCGTATCGATCTCTTAGCAAGTTTCTTGTGTTTGTTCTTGCTGGAGCCGACTGGCAAACATCTGACGACCAAACAGCCTTCATGGAGCCTTTCTTCAGCCACCCAGCCTTAAAGGAGACGTGACCTTCATTTCTTCAGCTTATTTAAAGCATCTAGTAGGAAATCAAGGATTTACTTCCATCTGCAAACAATAAAGTTAAAATCTTTGTGTTTGTCTTGATAAGAGAGACAGCTCTCCTCTTCCTCTGTCACGCAGAAACTCTTATTTTGAAATAACTGCTGTTGAAATAAACTTGAATAAGAGACCATTTACGCCATCCCATGAATAAGGATGGGTTTCTGTACAAATCTCTTACCTGGTGGGGACAGCCCGACCTTAGTGAATGACTGGTTGGAGGTGTCGCCCTGATCGGGGGGGTATTTGAAGGATCAGGATTGACACGGAGGATGAACTCTGAATGACCGTGACGTCCTCACTTTGACTCCTCATCTTCCCGTGTTGGCACTTTTGATGAGGCGCCTCTCAATCTGCACCGGCAAATGTCACGCTGATTAACTCGGTGCCCAAACAGATGCTGGCCGTAGATCTGAGTGGATCCAATCAGCGGAGGAGGAAACGGCGTCCGCCGGCCACTTCACCCAGGACGCCGCTGTAGAGTTGGGTTGTGTCAAGTTTGAACTCTCGTTCGGTTGAGAAAGGACAGAAAATCCCATCGTTTCCATGTTGATGGTAAACAGAGTGGTGCAAAAAAAGAGAACTAGTCGATCGACATTTACCTGTTCTGTTCAGTAAAATGATAAAGAATCTGCAACAAAAAACAGAAAAGATAGATTTTGGAAGACCTTAGTCACATGCACCGGTGTCCAATGCCTCCTTGTGGAGTCTGCAGCATTTAAGGGGTTAAAAAAAAAAGCAAATATCTGCATGACACACCTGCGTCTCACCTACTTCCCCCTTACGCACACTGAGCGCTCGATGACCTGGATAGTTTGTTCAGGCCTGTACAGGTTTGCCCCTTTTTTACGCTAACAGACGGCCCGTCTCCGCCCCTAAGGGCAGTTGAGGCTAAGGCTTAATGTGTTTCATGCAGCAGAAAAAGGGTAGAAGTGGCGTGCGCCCCGGCTAGCCAAGCTTCTTGGTGCTGGTCCGAGTTCTGGAGCTTTCATTTCCTCCGTGGACTGGAACGCACTGAGCTGCTGCCGCGTGATTGGCTGGGAGGACACAGGCTTGTGTCCCATTCCGTCCCACTCTTCCACCCCCCCCACCACTGTCACAGTGCATAAAACAAACCGGCTGGTTTTAGCTGCGATCGTAAATGTCAGAGTCACACCTCATGAGCGCGGGGTGGGGGGGTCGGTGTCTGTTTACCTTCTACATGGTTTTAATTAGGCGGAGCCGCCTGTGAAGCAACGCAGCCAAGATGACTGTAATCAGATCCGACGGCAGGTTGATGCTTCACTTGTGGATCGCTCTGGGCCTGGGGGGCCTATGTCATCCATGGAGACGGATGACATAAGAGCCCCTGTATGAAGCCGCATTATCTTCAAAACGGGGGCTGCAGATGTCTAAGTGAAGGTGATTATGGGATGTTTTAGAGGCCAGCCCCTTTAATCAAACACTCAGGCGCTTAAATGATTTCTGCTGAATCGGCAGCTGCTCTGCAGACGAGGAGCCTTCGCTCGGGCCCTGACCTGTGTGTCACGGCCTCCCCATCTCCAGGGTTCTGGCTTCAGAGCGTCGGGATGCAGAAGTGATTAATTTCTATCATTCCTGCTGTTGGAATCCATGGAAACCAATTAAGCACACGGGATGTTTTCATGAGTAGGTTTTGGTTCAGCTTCGGAGCGCCTGTCTCCACACATGGGAAATGTATGCGCTTTCAGCCAAAAAAAAGGGTGCAAAATCCCCATTTGTAGTCTGGTCTGAGGCCCGACCTGTCCAAAGAGTTTTCCAAAGCCAAATGATTTCTTTTATGATGTCTTAGCCTGCATCCAGCAGCGCGGCTCAGCATGACGGAGCCTTGATGAGCGGCGGCTTTGATGGATGTGAAATTGAATTCGGAGGTGTCTGCGGTCTCGCGGCTGTCCTCTCTGAGCCATCACATTCACCCCGCCATCGCCACCGTTGGTATTAGTGGAGGAGGTTCCCACCAACGCCGCCACACGCTCTGATGTTTGCAGATAAGCATGCAAGACGCTTCCAGCAGAAGAGTGTGCTCCTAATCTCTGCAGTTTACTGCACGATACCTTCAAATCCTGTTAATCTACTCAGATCCCAACATCAGACTGAACTTAATTGGAATTAAACGTCTGCAGTCGCCCTGAACGCCTCTTTCTGGCAGAAACTGCAGCTCCTTCGGAAGCTGCTGGAGGAAAATACCGGCGCCTCCTGCCTTCTTCAGGCTGTGCAGCTTTTTGAAGTCCTGGTGCGTCAGCACGTCTGCTCTGGTGATGTGGGTTTAAAAACAGATCCTCAGATTCCTCCGCTTTTCAGTGTGACGGCTGACTCATGCGGCTCTGAGGGTTATTTTTGCTGTGTTTCTGCTCATCTGCAGAGTTGCAAACATTCATGAGCTGCATCTGAAGTTTCCCTAAACAGCCTGATGCTTTCAAATTCCTCCTCCTTTTTTTTCCATCGGATCCTTTCTTCGTCTGTCAGGTTCTCGCGCTGTCATAATGAAAAGGCAGACTGTTAGCTTGCAGAACAGGGGAACGGGGCGTGTGCACAAACCCTGTGAGGAAGCGGACGTCCTCACGACGTCTTCTCTCTGTCTCCATCTGAAACTCCGCCGCATGGTTTATATTCTGTGCACACGGTGAGGCTGGCGGTCTGATTCTGGTGCCGATTTCTGACTGTGATATGTGTGTGTGTGTGTGCATGTGCGTGTGTGTGTGTGTGTGTGTGAGGTTCTTATCTCTGCAGCAATCTAAACCTCCACATTCAAACAAACCAGTTCCGTATCTTAACAAGGCAAGACAAAGGATCACACTATGAGTTCATCAGTGAATAATTCATAAAATTCATCTACAGTCATTTTTTACCAACCAAGGAGAATTCCAACCTTTCCCTTTTGTTGGGGGGGAGCACAGAAAGCAGATATCCCATGGATCAATAACGTCTGATGTGGTTCTGACTCTTATTGACTTAGCTCCGCCCACTCCATCAAGCAAGTTGAGTTACATGGAATCCATCGAATGGCACCAGACAGGTGCGAATCAAAGAGACACGCCCCTAAAAATTAACCAATTAGAGTTCTAATGATAAAACGGTCATTTTGGGTTTGGGTTTAACCCGATCAGGGACCACCGCAGACAGGAAAATGTTCCTCTGACTTTCTCCTGACAATCTTTGCATTCATGGTCTGTGCAGCTGCTCAGACGCAGTATGCTCCATATCAAACCAGATGAAGGAGGTGTGGTTGAAGGCTTATCCCCCCTACTCCTCCCCCTGCAGCCTTTTTCCTGGGATTATCACACTTGACTTCAAATGTGCGTTTAAATCTCAGAGAGCCCCTACGACGCGGAGCTCGGCTCAGCAGCGTTTCCAGGGTGATGAGGTGAGTGCGGACACTGCTGCGACTCTAAAACCGGTCCTGCAGCGCGGACGCCTAAACTCGGTTTAGCCCGCTGTGGTGCCACATGGCTGCAGATCCAGAGGCCAGCAGGTGGGGGGGCTCAGAGACGGCTGAGCAAGCATCTGGAAAGCATTTATACTCAGCTGCTCCTGCTGACGGGGGCAGAGGTGGTTTCAGGACCACGCCAAAGGACAGCTCCTCACAGCCGCTCAGAGCATCTGCTGCTTTAGAGAAACGCAGACAAAATGTGTCTTTTCTGCAGCTTTACAGGAGGAACAAAAGCACCTGCAGTATTAGGCAGCAGCTGAAAAGTTTCTGCACTGGAATGTGGGCGTGTTCTACAGTGTTCAGATCCCCTCTTCACAAGACGCTGCATTCACTGCACCTGGAAAAGATGGGATGTGCCTGTAAATGAGCCCTGGGTGACAGGAAGAGGGGTTTTGTGTCGCAGCGCGGCGCTTTTGTCTGCCTGCGCTCTTATTTTGGAGTGGTGTGAATGGAGGGGTAGGAGGAAGGGGGGTGTCAGGGTGATGCTGAGTGAGCGATGAAGCCAGGCAGCTGGTGGAGCGCAGCATCTCTCATCTCAGATTAATTCCTGTTTGTTTGATCAGCGGTTCTGAAACGTGGCGTCGCTTCCAAAGACTCTGACTGCAGGGCTGACTGGGAGTTTGTCCTTCAGCCCTTTTTTTCCTAAAGTCTCATTATCTTATCGTCCTTGGAATTATTCTCAGTGTTCCCAGTGGTCATTCTATGATCATGATGCTGTATTCTAGCTAAAACTAAAAAACCTGCGTCGCTTTCCAGGACATCATTTCATAAATTCACCTCTGAGCTGTGGGCGGGACTTTTGGCACGGTGCAAGTCTGTCCTCGCTTCCCAATAACCGTCTGTTTGCAGAATCTCCAGCTAGCTTACAGCCCCTCACACCCCCAACCTAACATTAGCAGTGCAAAAACAAATGAAGCCATCCAGCTTTACATTTCAGACCCAGATTCCAGCTCTGATGAGGAAAACAAAGAGATTCATGGATGCATCAGAATGAAGCAGAGCACTGAGACGACTGGAGTGTATGGAACAAACACAAGCTTCTTCCAACTGTAGTGTTTTTATCTGCTCCAAGTCCCCAAGGAGAAACACTCAGAAACAGTTTTGAACTTAATTTTCTTTATCTATGCCCTCCATCATCAGAAAAATGAGACAAGAATAAGTTAAAAAACACCAGAAGTGTTCATCAGAGTGGATCTTTAATTCCTACAGGAAAAGAAATGGGAATCTTTGCTTTTTTAAACTTTCAAATAAAGTTTGTTAAATGTGTAGTTCACTGCTTTTAAAGTCCCACCCTGAAGAAAATGGGGATTTTTAAAATGTTACATTACATTTGTCTGAAGACATGTGACGAAAATTGAAATTGTATTTCTGAGTTTTTCATTATTTAAATCGCTGTAAATCAGTCAAAAACAGGCCGTTTGAAGAAGCTTGTAGTTGTTACATCCAAACCTGCTGCTCCTCTCCGCTCCATTCGGATGCATGGGAGAAAAGTAGAAACAGCTGTTTATCTGGGTGACATGTGGCAAAACAGAAAAACCATGGAAACAACAAATAAAACAACAAAGGCTGACCTAATGAAAGAAGCAGCTTAACTCCTCAGGTTCTATAGCAAGAAAACAAGTAACAGACAAACGGTCACCTAAACACCACAACTTAAAACGCAACTAAAGACCACGAGGTTCAAATTAGCAAAGAAAGCAAAAACCAAAGGAGAGGAAGGCAGCAGGGGCAGGCCGAAGAGCACATTCCTCCCAGGAATTCAGCCGCCCCTGGAGCAAAGGATCCTGGGAGCTTGGAAACTTCCTTTCCAGCCAAACGATTGGTGTAGACCAGCAGCCTCAATCTGCTCTGCGTAGGGGCGGAGTCAAGAGCAGCGGCGGGCTAGGCCTCTGTCTCTGCAGGAGCTGTAATTCACACAAAAGCACACACACAAAACAACACAACATGCAGCCAGTCACAATACTCAGTACCTTGGACAGTAGCTCCTCCCACACATGTCAAGTTTATGAACACAGGCGTCCAACAGCACTTCAAAAGATTTGATTAGGGACTAAAGAACCATGTTTTCGTTCATTTTTTGTTTGTCTGGAGCAGCATCCAAAAATCTCTCCTCAGAACCCATTGAATGCCATTAAGGGTCACAATGTTGCTAGAGCCTATCCTAGCTGTGGCCAGTCTGTTGCAGCACCACACCCCTGGGGGGGTGCATATGACCAAACTTTATTGACACTGTAAAGGGGAAATTTGAGTCTTTTGTTTTTTATTGTTGTGCTTGGTCGTTAGAGTTTTGATTTAGTTTGCTGCTTCCTGGGAGTCCACATGGAGGAGAGCCTGACCTGGAGTACAAACACCAGTGAGCTGCTGAAAAGGCCCAGCAGAGACTGGATTTCCTGAGGATCCTCAGGAAGAATAATGTAGCCTCGCAGAAGTCTTAGATTTAGATTTGTGTGGAGACAGGACACCCAGGACCACAGTTCAACAGGGAGCACAAAAAGAGTTTATTTCAGGGGGGCAATATTTGAGGAGTCTGTTGTTCTGTCCATCCGTTGGAGCCAGGAGCCTCCGTCTAAAAAGTAAAAACCCAAGAAGTCCATAAAAAAGCTAAAACACCAGGCTCAATAAAACCCACTAAAAAACACACAATTAGTAAATAAATAAATAGCATGCAATAGTTAAAATATGGCTCTGGTGACTACACAAAAAGGTCTCTTGGGTAAAAAACAGCAGAGGGGTACTAAGCTCGAAGAGGGGCGGGTCACAACCACACCCCTCTGCGTTCCGACGTCACTTCCCCCTCTGAACGCTGTCTGGCCCCTGGCTCAGCTGCTCCTCCGGTGCCGGTCAGCGCTCATCCGTCCACAGGGGCGTCTCCTTCGGGACGTCTTCCACCGCCACTTCACCCGGAGATGCCTCACTCCAAGCGCGGTATTTTGCTGTCGGGCCGGCGCTGCTCCGGTGGCTCCGCTCGTCCACGTGAACAGGTGGAAGCCGCACCCCCCGCCGTCTCCTCGCTGTCCAGAGCTGCTCCTCTTGTGTTGCTGCTGTCCAGAGCCTGCTCCTTTGGAGCGGCTCCTTCCGAGCCTCTCTCCAGAGTCGCTCCTTGCTTAGCACACCTGCTTCCTCAAGTCCTACTGTCCTTAACAGCAGTCTCATGGGCACGCCCCCAGTGCACACCTGTGTCCAATAATTAGGTGGCCCCTTCAGGGGCCTCAGGATAAAAAAACAGCAAAAAATAAAAGTTCACCCTGTTACAATAACATCCCCCAAAGACTGCTGGGGAGCTTTTACCAGGCCACCGTAGAAAGTGTCCTAACACACTGCTTCAGCTGTGCAGCAGCTCAAAGGAAGGCTCTCCAGCGGGTCATCAACACCGCCCAAAACACTGTTGGCTGCCCTCTCCCCACTCTGGAAACCCTCCACAGCCCCTCCTGCCTGAGCATGTTTGACCTGTGGCCTTCAGGTCAAGCAGACAAAAAGGACAAAAAGACTCCAGAACTGTTTTTGCCCGACTGCCATAAACAAGTTGAACCTGGATTTATTCTTATAAACTATGTTAGTTAAAGAGCTTTCTATGGAAGCAATTGTGTAACATTATTAAAAGTCAAAGTCAAAACCAGAAATGTTTTTTCATTTCAAATGAAGCTGCATTTTTTTGACTAAAATGAAAAAGCAATCCTTCAAAATGCTTTTTCATTTTCTTCTTAAAAACCACTTTTTCTGTCACTTAATTGAAATGATAAAGAAAATGGTGTTTGACATTTCAGTTTCAAAAAACTCTCTGGTAAATGTGTAGCAAAATTCATTCAGAAATGTCTAATTTGACAGTTAAAATGGGTTAACAGAAATGATTTTTATTTTCAAAGTGTAACTGCATCAAATGACTCAAAATTCTAATGAAAAATCAACACTTCAGTGCTCAGACACTTGAGTGCGTGTTGCTCCAAGCAGCAAACGTTGAGCATAGCAAAATCTACTATACTGTTGATGGGGCTCCAGCTGTCATCGAACAGCAAAACCAGCAGGAACTGCAGGAGACTGTCTTCTAGATGTGCTGTTATTACTGTCATGATTATTATCAACGGCCTGCTCGCTGTAGGAAAGGAATCTTCCGCTTTTAGATCTTTCCATCCGTGCGTGTTCTGGAGTCGAGAGTGGTGAAGCAAACCAAGGATTCAACCGGATTAAAAATACACAAAGTTTATTGCCCTAACAATAGTTCTAAAACAGATTAAAACACATTGTTGCAGATATCTGGATTCTCAAGATAAAAGACCTACAGACGCACAAGTTACATGCGAATTACTCATAGGTTTTCCTGAGAACAACAAAGTCTGTTCAAAACAGTCTTTTAAACATGTGTTGACACTCCTCCTGCTGGAAGCATCATGGCGGCGAATCTCCTCCCCGGATCACTCTGATTCTTCAGCCGGTATCCCTCGTGCTTCCACCGGTCAATAGATGAAGGTTGCCAACTTCATATCCGCTCCGCATCTCCGGGAGTGGGGGCCCTTCACCGGCGCACACAGTCCATGATCAAGAGGAGTCCTCCTCTGGTCCAAAGTAAATCACTCCGGTCAAACGGATACTCCACCACCGGCACGAGATTAGATGTCAGTTCCATCCTCCACATGAGAACACGAATCTGAACACTTTCCCAGGGGAAAAACCTTCAACCCAGATGGTAGAGATGTAGTCCATGACATATTTATTGCTTCTCTGGAAACTCCTAGATTTGGACAAAGAAGTCCTAGTTGCTGCTGCAACTATAAAGCATAAGTGAAGGTCACTGGAGAATAAGTCCTGATGAGTTCAAAATGAGTTCACTTTACACTAAAGACAAAACTGCAACATAATAAAGAATAAGATATAAAAACATACATTTTCTACATCGCTCATAGTTTTGTTTTTAAATCTGTGCGGTCAGTGCTTTTTTCTTCGCTAAAAGGACCAGAAGGACGGGTTAGCATATGTGCTAAAAACATTAGCTGTAGAGGAACTTAAAACTCCACTCTGGCAATGCCGCAATGAGCATCTTGGATGTAAATACTGTACGTGGGAATAACATCAGCCTTTATTTTGGTCTGGACACCACTGGAAGCACAAATTCATATGATGGTTTAGTTTCTCAGATTGTAGCAGCGCTTCTGCCTTCGACGATCTGGAGCTTCGGATCGCGGGGCTTCGCGCTCCGCTGTGCGAAGGCGGCTGCCGGTCCGAAGACAAAGCTTGTCCGCTAACACAAGCTAACACAAAGCTACACTGCTGCTCCTAGCATGTGTCTGTTAGCAGCCAGACAAGCAGTGACATCATCGCCCCGCCTCCCCGCTGGAAATGCTACGTGGAATTGAATAACGCCACAGTGTTCGCATGGTGGATGTGAAAATGAAAATGCAATCCCCTCTTTGCATTTTGGTTTTAATTATGACACAGAATAAGCGGTTTTTAAGTAGAAAATGGAAAAGCATTTTGAAATATTGATTTTTCATTTTAATTTTGAGTCAAAAAATGCAGCTTCATTTTGAAAATGAAAAAGCATTTCTGGTTTTGACTTTGACTTATATTATGCTACAGAATATCTTCCATAGCTTTCATTATATTAACTATTATTATTATTATTTCTCAGGTTTTTTAAACAATTTTAACACCTACTGAAGCACTTTTAATTTCATTGTATGTATGACAATAAAGATCTATAAAGCTCACTAGACCAAAATGAGAGATTTCAACCACTAGATTAAACGTTTGAAGTCTGGTTGGATTTTCTCTTCCTATAATAGCTTCAGTGATGATTTTTACACACAAAAACAGACAAAAAACCCTCTACCTTTGTATCTACTTATCTTACTGTATTTTTTTACTCCCACTGAGCAGCGGCGTGGACACATCCTCTGAAGGCAGGCTGAGTGCGCGCTGCTGGATGACTGTTTCCTCCACTTGAATCTAATGTCACGCACCAGCAGAAGTCATTAACGTCGGTTCTCGCCGCCGTGGCTCCCCTCTGCTTTTATTTCTGCTCACCCGAGCGCGTTTGTGATCAACCAGAGCGCCGCGCTCCACGCCTCTCCGATGTGTTACAAGTGAACCAAACCGGAGGTTAACCGCGCCACTGCCTGCTCCAGCAAGCGTCAAACGGCGCGGGTGCCAAAGCCCTCCAGGCCACTTTGTGTGACTAATGCCATATAAGCCGTCATCTGTTTCCATTAGTCCTCAGGGGGGGCGGGGTTTCAGTCCTGAATCGATCCCACTGACTGACTGACTGCTTGTGTTTGTGTCTGTCTGCAGGTGGAGCGGGAAATAGCCATCCTCAAACTCATAGAGCATCCGCACGTTTTAAAGCTGCATGACGTCTACGAGAACAAGAAATACCTGTGAGTACCAGGAGGACCCGGAGCGCTGCAGGAGGAGCCAGCTGCTCGCCGTTTTCTCCCCTCAGTGTTTTCCTTCTCAAATCAGTGCACCTACCTCCAAAAGTGTCCTTTTGGAAGAAATGGAAAGATCAACGTCTTTCTGCATTATGCCAGTCAAACGTAACTTGAAAATCGTATTCAGGGTTGCTGAGACGTAGACGTCCCCACTGACCAAAGACTTAAACCCACACTGCAAAACTGCAAAGATACAGTTCGAAATCCAGTTCTGATCCAGATTCCAGCTCTATCAATTCAGTTCTGATCCAGAACAGTTCTGATCCGATCCATCGGATCAGCATTCGTTCTGATCCAAGTCCATCTGACTAGATTCGCTTGATCTAGATCCAGATCGATTCCAGTTTGATCAGATCCATGCTGTCGTTCCAGGATCAAAGTCAGGTGAGAAGCAAGACGTTCCTGCATCTGTTGGTCTGATGCATCAGAATGAAGCAGAGCAGGGAGCGGATTTTACCACCGCACAAGATTTTTCCAACAGCCTTTTGTCGTCTGTCTCTGACTCACAATGATTTGAAGAAAGAAATACTCAGAAATGCAGGTTTAACCTGAGGACAAATGTCCTCCATCATGAGAAAAACGCCACAAGAACAAAAAACGCCATAAACACTGTTTATGGTATTCAAACTGCGTTTAAAATCCAGGGCACTAGAGAGTTCTTCACTGTATAGTATTTTCAGTAGTTAGGGATGAAGGAGGGAATTTGGACTCAGTCTAAATATTTTTTCCGCTCACACTGTACAGACGGGGAAGTGTTTTCATACGTTCTGAGCTGTTTTTCTTTGTTTCTATCATCAGATTGACGCCGTCCAGCTCAACCTTAAAAACAGGCAGAAATAATATTTACTGTTGATTAGGGAAAATAAACTAATGTCTTGGAAAAACCTACATTATATATAGTATAATATATTAATATAACATATACCATAATATGTCCTGTTTCCTCATGATGATGCTCCATACTCCAGCTAAAGTTAACATTTGCTTTCAGCCTAGATCTTAACCCTGTAACAAATAAACAAAAAAAATGAAATAGACTGAGACAGGGTGACCTGTCACAAAGGACAGGCAATTACCAATAGGTTTAATAATTGTAATCATTGTCCAGTTATGAGATTGAATTTAAAACAAACAAACTCAAATATATCATTGGGGGGGGGGGGGGTTTAGGGTTAGGGTTAGGGGGGTTCCTGACCCTTCTGAGAGGTTCAAATGTTCAGAAACACATTTTAGTGGTATCTTTTTAGGAACCAGACGACCCAAATTCAGAGGATTACTCTTCTATGTTTGATAAGAATGATGAATTCGTTTTGCTCAGGTTGATTTTAGTTTTGTTTTTAGATTAGTTTAGCTTTTATTAATGATGCAGAAACTGAAATACAATTTCTTGGTGTAATAATTGAGTTGGAAACATAATAATGACAAAAATATAAATCTTCATAAAGTGAAATATGTATGAAATCAGTCATCAGTGCTCACTCTGTCCGTACACCATCTATGGCAGTGAGGTGTTGGGAAACCCTTCTAAAGCAACAGTGAACTCTGGTTTTCTTCTTTAGAAAAGTCATCAGATCACCGTCTATAGAGCCGAACAATCAGAGTTTGAGGAATTCAAATAATACAAATGTGGAAATCTGGTGGCTATTAAGGTTCAAATCCTGTTCAAAGTAACAAACAATCAAAGAGACAATAGAGTCTGAGAGGATCAGATACTGTATGAAAGCACCAGAACAAAGGCTGAACTTTACTGGATCTCCTCAAAAAGGCTTGAGGTGAGGAATAGCTACAGGGCAGACATTCAAAAGGTCAGTCCATAAGAAGTAATTATAAAGGATGAACTAATACATAGATCTAATGGAATCAACAGGATTTTTTGATATATGCAATTTCTACCATAATAGATTGGTTTTAGTGTTTTTTGTGCACATATTCTGTATAAATGTGAGTGTAGACTAACTGGTGCTTGGACTCCATCAGTTATACGTCTATCGTTATACTTCTGTTTTTATTCAATTCATGATCCAAAAATAGAGAAATTGTTGTGAATCCTGAGCAGATGAAAGAATTGACGTTTGAAAAAAGCATATTTGTGACAGAGAAAAGACGCTGGGGGGGGCCAAAAGCTGCTGCTCTGCTCCATTGTGATGCATCCACCTGCAGATCAGTAGGTCCATGAACGTCTTTGTTTTCCTGGTCTGAGCTGGAATCTGGATCAGAACTGGACGGATGGATGTCTCCAGCATGGCTCACCATTTGTATTGCCCCAGTAATGTCAGGTTGGGGCTGTAAGCTAGCAGGAGAGGGTGTAAACAGAGAGCTCTCAGCTATGTCACAGGTTTTTGGGTCAAAAGTGTCTGTTCGGAATTTTTGAACTACGTGCGAGTAGATCTGAACCTTTGTCTTTGCCACACGGACCCAGAGGAAGTGTTAAGGTTAGGATTATGGTTACGGTGAGAGTAAAACCATCAGATAGTTCCTGAGATCACTGCTCCTCCAGAGGATGGATCAAATGCAAAGAACACATTTCACACAGTGTGACAACTAACGAGACTTTAAGTTTGAGTGTAAATACGTGCGGCCAACAACAAAATCCATCCTTGGACGCACTTAAAATGCATGACAGCAATGCAGCATCTTGGCCGCACAAATGATTCAGAAAGACGTACAAGTAATGTGTCTAAAAACGGCGTAATCCTAACCAATGGGAGCTGCATTTCCAGAAGAAAATGCAGGGTTGAACGCTATAATGCTGAATGAAAATGAAACGTAAAGGGTAAAAATTGGCACAAAAATATTGTGCTGAAAACAGCAAAAATGTTTTTGTGAAAAATGCCAGAGCTGGGTTTCAAACCAATCACCTCATGCACTGCAGCTCACATGTCATGCTACTACACCAACCGCATGCAATGACAGGACATATCCTCAATATAATCCTGGAATATCTTGGAAAAATTCAAGGATTTGAAGGACTAAAAGTCATAGCTGGAAAAAGCTGAAAGAGCTGAACATTTGAATTGTGGAATGTTAATATAGCTGAAAAATTGTAGGAGGAGTTAAGCGGCGAAAAATGGAGGAAGATACTAGAACAAACCAGAAAAAAATGAAGCGTTGATGCTATATTGCTAAATAATTGTAAAACTTAAAAGGTAATAATTGGCACAAAAAAAATAAATAAATAAAAAAAGAAATGATCAAAGTTTACCATAAATGAAGTGAAAACAGCACAATATCAAAAAAGATATTTCTGGGAAAAATGCCAGAGTCGGGTATTGAACCAGCGAGCTCCTGGAGGCAAAAAAATCCTGGAAATCCTGGAATATCTGGAAAAGTTCAAGGATTTGAAGAACCAAAAGTCCCAGCTGGAAAAAGCTGAAATGAAGAGATTCCCAAATACTGTTTCCTCACAGCAGAGCCAAGCCTGGAGTTCCTTTTAGAAGTTCCTTTTATCAGTATTCATAGTGTGTGGGATCATGGGTCGAATGTTTTAACGGAGGGGAGTGGGAAGGGTGACGGGTGGGTGGGGTTTTATTGTAGTATTGTGTGTTTTTTTGTTCTTTTGTTCTAAATATTAAAGCGCTGCGAGTTGCGCAATATATGAGCAGCGCTTTGCTTAATAAATAACGTTGGATTTGATTTGATTTGAAAGAGCTGAACATTGTAACAGTTGGATGGTTAAGATAGTTGAAAAACTGTAGAAGGAGTTAAGCGCCAAGAAAATGGCGGAAGATAGTAGAATAAAGAAAGACAAATAGGAAAACAATGAGTTCCCTCAAGGGCTGCTGTGTCCTACAAGTTTTCCAATCAAGCTGCCATTGAAGCTCCTTTTTGGCTAAACACACCTGATCCAGGTAATCAGCAGTAAATCAAGGAAGGTTTCTGGAAAACCAGCAGGCCCTCCAGGCCTGGATTTGGGGGTCCCTGCTTTAGAGCATTCAACCCATTGTTTTACCAAAACACTGACAGCTTTGACTGTACATCCAACGTTTCCATCTGATTTATAGCGTTCAACCAATGAAAAGACCATTGGGAAGGCTGTGAAAACAGAGATGATCGCGTGTTTTATTCATTTGTAGAAACGTCTTTTTGAGGCGAAACGTTGGGTCAGATGTTCCTCCAAAAACCAAGACCCCCCCCCCCCTTCTTTTTGTTTGCTGTCTCGTCCACAACCTGCTCTCCTGGATGTGCCAGACTCATGCAAACGTATCGACTGACATGTTAGTCCACCTGCTCAGCGGAGCAGCACACGGGCCTGCTTTAGTCTGGCTCACGTTTGTGTCTGCGCTCCAGCCGCCTAATGCTCTGCTCAATATTGAAATCAAGGCATCGCCGTCTCACCGAGCAGGAATTTGTTCTGCTAATGGAGCGAGGACGGTGGCGACGGCGAATGATGACGGCACATGCAAACAGTGCGACGCTGAAAGTCCCCACAGATCACAGCCGGCACCTCTGTAATTGAAACACCAGTGACAGATCGACGCCTCCCTTAAGCTGCTCCTATATGAGGGGGGGGGTGTCAGGGAAGGAGGCAGGAGGTCATGATGGACGTTCAAGCAAAACCACGGAGCCTGCAGGTCCAGGATGATCAGGATTATCATGGAAACAGACTCTACTAATTCTGTTTAATCTCAGCTTTTTGACATTTTTTCTTTTTGGATCCAAACTTTTCCTTTGTTGTTGCAGTAACTCCCACTTCAAAGCAGCGTCTTTTAAGCTTTCCGTGATGATGAGCACAGATCTCCTCTTTATCATTACAAATATAGAGCATTTGATGTAGAACGGGACTTTCATGACACGCAGGGACAGAGCAGGCCGCACATCAAAACAACACGGCGACTAACGGAAGAGGAGGGTGGAGATGCAACACTTCTGCAGGTTTGGATGAAGAAGATTTAGATCAGGGCCTTCTGAACCAGGAGATGAGGGGGGCGTGGTTTGACTGCAGCAGCTGGGAGGGGCTCCAGCTGACAGGTGGAAATGTTAGATGTACAGATGGCGTTCAAAGCTGTCGGTGCGTTTCGTGAACACTTCCATTGGAAACGGCGTTGATGAACCGCCCGCTCCTCTCTCTCTCTCTCTCTGCAGGTATTTAGTGCTGGAACATGTTTCAGGCGGCGAGCTTTTCGATTACCTGGTGAAGAAGGGTCGCTTAACCCCGAAAGAAGCCAGGAAGTTCTTCAGACAGATCATCTCAGCTCTGGACTTCTGCCACAGCCACTCCATATGGTGAGCTTCAAGCCTTTTCCTTCTAGACGACTTTCCCTTCCTTCCGATCCGGTTTCAGATGTTTGCAGACCAGAAAGACCTATTCTGATTTGTGGGATTACAGATCTGGATTAACAGAATCCAACGTCTCAGAAAACCTTTTCCAGTTTCCAGTTAATCTAAATGTTTTTATTTGACATAAATTCCATTTTCAGTTTCTGTCAGAAACAGACATGTGTCGTCTGCATAACATCAGACCAACGGCTCCGGCTGCAGAGCCGCTGGTCTTGTTTCTGTCGAGGCGGAGCTCCACAGGGAGGAGACACCAGCAGGGGTCATCACCTAACCAAGCTGCTCCTCTTCCTCTCCTCCTGCAGCCACAGAGACCTGAAGCCGGAGAACTTGTTGCTAGACGAGAAGAATAACATCAGGATAGCAGACTTTGGCATGGCGTCTCTGCAGGTCGGGGACAGTCTGCTGGAAACCAGCTGCGGGTGAGTTCTTCTCATGGAAATGCATCTGGTGTGTTACGGTCAGTGGATGTGTGACAGAAGGATGATGATGATGATGGAAAGGAGAGGGGCGTGTCTGACCTGCTGGCAGTCCTCAGACCCGCCTCCCTGCAGAATGTCTGCTCCTCCTGCAGGAGATCCTGCAGGAGGAGCAGACGTCTTTGATGGATGTGGCTGCAGCAGGAAGATCTGCTCTGTTTAGGATGCCTTGGCGTGTTTTACGTGTTTGAGGAGTTCTGGCTGACTGCTATTTGCACACATTAGCATAATCTTCATGTCAGCCTAGAAGATAGAGCGTGTTTGCTGTGAGAGGGTTACAGGAGACGAAGAGCAGACTGCTGCTGCTGCTGCTGCTGCTGCTGTTGCTGCTGCTGCTGCTGCTGCTGCTGCTGCTGCTGCTGCTGCTGCTGCTGCTGCAGTGGTTTCCTTGGCCTGTTTCCGCCTGCAGCAGCAGCAGGTCACAGATCTCAGTCCTTCAGGGGAGCTTCCTCTGAAATTGATATTATTTGAGGAGAAACAAACACCAAAAAAAAATCCAGTGATGATTTTTTCAATAAATACAATTTAAGTTTTGATTTTAATGAAATAATCAGTTTACATCAAGAACTCTCTGAAAAGTCGTTTAAAACCAAATAAATTTGTTTTGAGTCTAAATTCAGTAAATGAATTATTACCATTATTATTAATATTATTATGCAAAATTATTTATGGATCTCTTTACTTGTTTGTTTGATTGAATATCTAGCTGTGAGCTGTAATTGTACTTTAAGCCGGGATGAACTCCTCCCCCCATGACAAAAGTAAAGTTTAATTCACTGTGAATCCAGGTTTTCAGATGCTGTTGAGGTTTCTCAGAATCCTTTATTGTCATTGTGATACAATAAAATTGTAGCAGCCTTGGAGGGATGAAAATAAAATAAAAATACTGTAAATCACAATTCTGATCTAAACATGTACAGAATCAGTTAAATACTAAATTCATATGAAAAAATCAACTGATCGATACCAAACTTTGCCCATCGGACAGAGCAGAGCTGTCCATCTGGGGCAGCAGAATCTGCCTGCGATGGACTCTCCCACCCGGTTCTGGGGTTTTTTTGGGGACTTTTCCTGCTCTTCATGTTGACGGAACAGAGCGGCAGCATTTGAGCTGAGCTATGACGGACGTTTCAACATGAAGACGATGGGTTCTTACACTTCTGCGGTGAAAGGTGAAACAGTTTGCAGTCCCAACCCTGGTGTGCTAGACTCCGCCCCCTCCTTCCCAGGCGTGTCTGTGGATTTTACCTGTGTGAGTGACTGTCCGTTCCTCCTCTTCCAGATCTCCACACTACGCCTGTCCAGAGGTGATCCGGGTAAGCCACTTCCACACATCCCATCATCTTTTAATCTGTGGTCAAAGTGTTTTCTGTCGGTCATGATGAGGCTGTTTTTAGAACATCGTTGATGCAGAGCAGCAGAAGTTTCTTCAAAATTCACTGCTCTCCTGCTAGCTCACAGCCCACCCATAATGGTGAGCAGCAGTGGATCCATCCACCCCTGATCCAGATTCCAGCTCAGAGATGGTCATGGATGCATGGAAGAGATTCTGGGACAAAGATTTGAATAAAGAAATACTCAGAAATGTGTTTTTCAGCTTAATTGTCTGTCTGTTTGTCCTTCATCATGAGAAAAGAACATGTTAAAAATGCCAAAAACAGCATTTCCATTAGAGTAGTTCTTTAAACTTCTGTCTACAGCAGATTCTTTTTGTCTTTAACAACCTTCAGGAGTTGTTTAGAGTGTGTTTGGGGAGCATTGAAGGTGGTTTTTCATGCAGGGGGAGGCAGCCTCAGGCCTCAAAGGAACCAGAGGGGGCACCCTGATAGGATATTTGCTGACTTTCTTGCCCTGTTCGTGCAGACTACCTGGATCAGGTGTGATCTGCAGCGACTAGCTCCTCCCAGCTGCTGCCTCGTTCGGTTCAGAGCCGATGCTGTGCTTTGTGTGCGGGAGCGGCTCTCTGACGCATTTCTGCTTGTGCCCACCAGGGGGAGAAGTACGACGGCAGAAAAGCAGACGCTTGGAGCTGTGGAGTCATCCTGTTTGCACTTTTAGTGGTGAGTCTGCAGAGATGCTCAGGCCCCTCAGGCCAGTCCAAGTCGGGGCTGAAGCTCCGTGTCTCAAGTCTTCAAGTATTTGTCTGCTGTTGCTGTGCAGGAACACACTGTTGTGTTTCATCCACGTTGTTTTTGTTGCTCCTGGGTGAATCCTTGAATAAAACTCTGCCTGAAGACGGATTTGAAGCAAAAGCTGTGAAAAGCCTTCAGCTCAGAGAGCAAACTCTGCAGCTGTGGAGAAAAAAAAACGATTTCCAAATAAAGATGAAAGGAACCACATGGAGAATGCTGCCGCTTTAACGTGTAAAAACAGGAGTGAGTCGCCTCCGCCCAACCCTTTTCTCATGTCAGCGTGTTGTTACACGTCGGGCTTCGTGGTCGTCTTCCTTCAGCTCAGAGTTCCCATCCTGCCGTTGTTCTCAGCTCCTCCCATTCATTCATCAAGACAGGGACAAGTGAAGCTGAAATCCAAAGTTGGTCTGTGAGAGCGCCTCCTCCTGCTGAGGGAGTAACCGTCTTCACGCCGCTGAGCACGCTCAGCCGCTGCGTCTACAAACCACTGGCTGTCACAGAGGGGGGGCCTGTGGTTGAGACACCGTCATGGACGCCGTCATTTTGAGCCAGACAACGTCAGTGAGCAGAGATGGGTCCGAGTCAGTCTGACGCAATGTTTCTATGGCAACCGCTCTCACCAATCAGGAGCGGGGAATCCACACCCCAATCGCTGAAAAGCGGGCTGCATGAAATCCGTCAAACATTCTGAAGGTTGGACATGGGGGCCAGCAGGCTCCACCCACTTTTATTGAGGCATTTAATTGGTCAGTTTATGACCTCAATAACTTGAACTACAACAAAAATACAGACAAAAATTTTGAGGATTTTTAAGAAGATGTCTAAAAATGTGAGAGTGCATGGGTGTGTGATATGTGTGACCCTGCAACAGTCCAGGATGTCCCCTGCCTTCGCCCATAAGTGGATGGGATGGGCTCCAGCAGCCCCGTGACCCCGAAAGGGACCAACGGAAGAAAATGAATGAATGTTAAAAAATGATCAGATCCAGAATGTTTCTTCTGACGAACAGAATGACTGAGTAACAGCTGTTATCTCTCTATGGAAGTCTTGGAGATTTGGCTTTTTGGGACAGGCAGGTACTTCCTGTTTGGAACACCAGTGGGGGAGGAGCCACTCAGTCCAGTTCTTAGATACAGTCAATGGTTCAGATTATTATTTTTTTTACAAACATCTAAGTCTAGGAGCAGAAAGTCCTGCTCTTTTCCATTCCCACCTTTATCCAGACGTGTCATGGCTCTGCAGAAGAAGAACGTCTGAAGGAAATGGGAAAAGGCGGATTCCAGCTCAGAACCACAGACATCCCAGCAGAAACGGTCCACAAGAATTCACTGTTACAAACAATCCACAGAGCATCAAGAAGAAAAGAGACGCTTCTTCCTCTGTTTCTGGGTGTTTTCACAAGACAGCGTTCTCTAAACTCACCTGACAATTAAAACATTTTATTTAGGAATAAAAGCACAATTGAAAAAGATGCTAAGTTAAAAGTTTAAATAGACGGATGCATTACAGTCAGGAAAGGTAGGCTATTCTGAAAAGATGAGATGAAAAGAGGGAGTCCACAATCTGGAGGTCAGGGGGCAGAGAGTTCCAGAGTAGTGGGGCAGAGCGACTGAATGCCCCGCACTCCGTGGTGACAAGACGGGCACAAGTTGAGGGGAGGGCGACGACCTGAGGGAGCGGGTGGGAGTGGCGACTTGAAGGAGGACCGAGAGATATGGGGGGCGGGGGGGGTATGAATGGCTTTGTAGGTTGGGAGGATTTTGTCTTCTGGGCTCACCTGTGAACAGGTGAGTCCGTCATGACTGGAGGCTGAGGCTGCAGTTTCCTCCTCACTCCTGACCGCTCAGCACAAACCCTTTTCAGCCTCCTCATCTACATTTAATCAACTACTCTGATGCGTTCAGACACAAAGACAACATGTTTGTCTAAAGTGTGTATTTATGCAGCAGCTGAAGGGAGAAACATCAACCAAGCCTTCTGTGAATGTTCAAAGTGTTTCAGAGAAACAACACCTGCTGTAGGACCAGGTCACATTATTACAATGATATGTGATGAAGAGTGGACTAAGACCACAGAATTACAGCCAGCCCCACATGGAGAAACTTTCAATGGAAAATAAAAATGAGCTTCTTTAAAACACATAAAATTTGTGCTGGAGAGGTTGTGGAGGGGTGGGGGGTCATACACGGGCATTCTGGGACGGCCCCAAGCTAGGAGGATATTGGCAAACTATCAAAAGGAAATAAAAAAAATGCTTGAACGCTTGAACCTGCCCTACAACCGTCTGATTCCAGAACATTGTGAAAACAGATAAAGGTTTTCTTCCAAAGATTCTTGTTTTGATTGCTCAAAAAATGAGAACGATATCTTGTTTGTTTGATTAATTTATGTACTTATTTGCTGGTTATTGCTCAGAGATTTGGTGATCTGTAGTTTGTACCATTTCCTGTTTTTTTTTTGTGAGCTGCCGTGACGAGTGAATCTCCCCCCCCCCCGTGGGATAAATAAAGTTTATTTAATTCAAACTCTGGAAAGGAGGACACGAGCAGCACCCAGCTGTACCGTGATGGAGCAGAAATAACCCCCCCTCTGTGCCCCCACAGGGCGCGCTGCCTTTTGATGACGACAACCTGAGGAACCTTCTGGAGAAGGTGAAGCTGGGGGTGTTCCACATGCCGCACTTCATCCCCCCAGACTGCCAGAACCTCCTGCGCGGCATGATCGAGGTGGACGCCAGCAAGCGGCTGACGGTGAGCGGCTTCTGCTCACCTCAGATGACTGAGCCGCGCACACACACGCACGCACACACACACACACACACGCACGCACGCACGCACACACACACACGCACACACACACACACACACACACACACAGATGCCTGTTTCCTGCTGTCTGGGTCGGCGCCTCTGGGACCGTGGAGGCTATTTTTAGCACAGGAGCGCAGTGACTAACCCTGCAGCAAGCGAGCGCCGCTTCCCTTCATCTTCTGCCAACATTTCTGTGGGTTTATAATAGAAAGAGGACAAATTGAGCGGCGCTCTTGTCTGCGGTTAGTTTGGCTTCGTGCAGCTGATGAAGCTTCAAACTGGTCTCTGGAAGCCTTGCTGGGTCCTCGTTGCTTTCATCCTCCGCTCTGCTCCTGTAACGGGAAGCGTCTGGCGTTTGGAACACATGAAACAGGGTTCATGACAGGAAGGAGCAGAAGTTTCTGCGCCTTTGAGGTGTGAGATGAAAGCAGTTGTCCTGCCTTCCCGCTCATCAATACTGCAAAGAGAGTCTCTGTCATCCTGCAGAGGAACACGTTTCACCCCCCCCCCCCCCCACCCCCACCACAGTGGAACGAGACAAAAAGATGCAAATATTGATCATCTGAGCGCAGCTTTCTCTGCTCTGTGATAGGAGCGGCTTGTTGAATGGCCCTTTTCATCTGTCTAATCATAGTGCCACGACTTCACAGCACCAAGAGTTTTACATTTTTGAATGAAGGTCACATTTAACGTGAAACTGATTTAGGAGCGTGGTTTGCATAAGTCGCAGTAAGTCAGACCTGTTTCCGGTGCAGGGCTCCCCTTTATCAGCGGTTTTGTTTATAATCTCTGTGGACAGAATTTCTTGGTGTAGCCAGGGGCCGGAGGCGGTTTCCTCTCTTTGCAGATGATGTTGTCCTGTTGGCTTCATGGAGCCAGGACCTCCAGCGTGCAATGGGGCGGTTTGAAGTGGGATGAGGGTCAGCACCTCTAAGTCTGAGGGCAGAGAAAGGTAGTTTGTCCTCTCTGGGTGGGGGCAGTGTCCCCACCTCAGGTAGAGGAGTGTAAATATCTTCTTTCACTGCAATCATGAGGGAAGGAAGATTGCCGCGTCAGATTGACAGGCAAATCGGAGCAGTGTCCGTAGTTATCGGTCCGTTGTGGTGAAGAGAAAACTGAGCCAGAAAGCAAAGCTCTCAATTTACCGGTCAGTCTTTGTTCCAGTACTCACCTATGGTCATGAGCTCTGGGTCATCACCGAAAGAACGAGGTCCTGAATGCAAGCGGCTGAAATGAGCTTCCTCTGTCAGGTGGCTGGGCGCTCCCTTAGAGATAGGGCTCGCCGTAGAACCGCTGCTCCTTCACATCCACAGGAGCCAGTTGAAGTGGCCCGGGCGTCTGGTCCGGATGCCTCCTGGTACCTCCCTGGGGAGGTGTTTTGGGTCCCACTGGGTGGAGGCCCTGGGAAGAGGGAGGTCTTGGCATCTTTGCTTAGACTGCTGCCGCCACGACCCCGTCCTGGATGATGGATGGATGGATTTAATAAAGTACCCCACCCTCCCTCTTTTTTGATTGGTGACCTCAACTAACCCCTAAACATTTGCAGTGCCTGTCTGGTCCTCAGACACTAGAAGGAGATCAAATGTTTTCCTGTGTTTTTAGGTCAAACTACTCCTGCATCCTTAACTTTAAACAAACAGGTTTAACTTAAAAAAAAGTCTCTGTTCCACTGCAGAAAAAACGAAGAGCAGCAGTGAGAAAACAGTCTGATGTTTCATTCATGACAGTAAAACAGTTTCATCTGCAACTCATGTTTTCTGCGTTGCCACACAGAAAGCGGTGGGTTCATGTGAAATAAATGGATCCATACTAACTGTGGATCAGCACTAAAAACTGGATCCTTTTTTCCATCAGAGACTGTTCAGTTTCAACCGAATCGTCAGCAAGACTAAAGAATTAGAGGAGACTGAGGCTTCTGTTTGCCCATGCATTAAAGGGCCTCTATCCTGCCTTTGGAACGGTTTCAGTTTCTTTGCCTTTGTGTTTGGTTGCTTGATTTTCTGTATAGGTTGGGGTTACTTCCTGTTTTATTTTGTAGCATTTCCTGTTGTTGTTTTGAGTTTTACCTTTCCCCATCGGTCCTGAGTGTTTCCACCTGTGTCTTGTTGCCTTGCATGTATTTAAGTCCTGTCTTTCCTTTCCTCCTGTGCTGCTCCATAAGTTTGATGTCCCCCTTTTCACGAGTGTCTCAAGTCTTTCGAGTTTTCTAGCCTGCCTGTTGCAGTGGTTTTGGTTGTAGTTTTTGTTTCTTTCATTAAAGCTCCTGTTACACCTGGAACCTCCCGCCTCCTCTCCTCTCTGCGCCTGGGTATTTCCCTCCTCCCCCGTGACAGCCTTTCAGAGTAAAACATACTCATAAATATCATCATAAATTACCTTTGCACACTAAAGAACACATTTTTTATGAAATATGAGTTATTTTCAAAGCTCTTTTTCCTATCCAGAAGTAAGCTCTGTGGCTCCGCCTTTCTCTCCTTGTGGGTGTTGCCCATTTCTTGACATCATCCTAGTTGGCCTTGGCAGCAAGTCTGCATTTCACGTAAACGAAAAACATCCGAACTTTTGCAAAGATGGATTTTCCTATTGTGCATAGAAAAGGAAAGCGTTTAGCCGATCACCGCTAGCTCCACTGAGACAGTGGGCGTGTCTGTTTGCCTGTGGGCGTGGCTGGTAGCACAGACTCTTCCTGGAAGGGGCGGTTCCTCACTTTGTGATGTCACAATGTGAGGAACCGCTCGTATTTGTGGATTAGGAGGGGCTGCTGTTCAGAGAGCAGGTTTTTAGAGGAATTCTCAGTTTATAGTGAGGAATGAACATTATGAAACACTAAAAGCTTAAACAACATCAACAACACACCCACATGAACGCACAAACAAACACACAGCACGGACTCAGCTGTTGTTCAGAGAACAGCTGTCTGTCATTCTCACAAACTGAATTCATTTTTTTTCAGTTTTGTGTTGAGAGAATAAAAAAGAATTCTGTCTTTTCATAATTCTTTAAGATTATTGTTTGTTTTTTTCTGTAAGAACAGTCCGGCGTCAGCCCTCTGTTCAGCTCTTCTTTTTTTTTTTTTAAAGAAATCAAATCAATCACACGTGAGAACAGATTCTGGCCGTAACTGGTTCTGTTTTCTGGATCAGTCTTTCTCCAGAGCGGACACTGAGTGGTGTCACCTTCCAGAACTGGTGTCAGACGTGTTGGAAGTCCTCTTCCGTGCAGAATCGCTCACGTTTGGGTTTGACGTCTCTCTTCTTGTGCTTTTTCCCCACAGCTGGAGCAGATCCAGAAGCACTCGTGGTACCTGTGAGTACGCCTGCTTTCATGTTGATGACAGAAAAATGCCGCTGCTGGATTTGCAGTGATGCCAGTAATGCAGCTATTGAAGGTTTTGTTTTTGGCGGCGTGTCCATTAGCGTGGCGGCGGCAGCAGCGGCGGTGCTCACACCTCCTAATGGGACTCTATAGGCTCTAATAGCTGCTCTGTTTCTGATGTTATTAATTAGACATGACATCCAGAGAACGTGTCTGGAACATCCAAACTCATCACTGGTTTTCTCTCATCGTTACTGGAGAAACAGAAACGAAAAAACAAAAGTTGAAGAAGCAGAACAGGAGCTGTTACTAATAAACATCATTTTTCATTTGATAAAATGCTTAGGTTTTGGTTTTTTGGTTTTAAATTTACATTTTCTTCAAACATTTATTTGTAGTTTACTTTTTTTTTATTAAAAATGTATATTTTTATATATACAATCAGCTTTATATTTACTTTAAGCTGATCCTGATTTGACCCCATAAAGCCCCCCAAAATGTAAAGGGGCTGCTGTCAAGCATGGTGGCAGGAGGCTGATGATCTGGGCTTTGGTTAGCATTCATTTGACTCCAAACCTTTTAGTGAGTTTTGGAGAAATTCTGAAGAGTTCAGACCCGGATCTAAAGGCAGACAGGAAATGAAATGTGACGTAAATGTTTGTGAGTTGAAAATGAAATGTAGAGAACAGTATTCCAAAGACTAACCCACATTTAAATCCTCAAAAAATTAATTTACTGTCTTTACAAGAGTTTTTCTGCAAATTAAATTTGCATTTTGATCCAATTCGTGGACAACATACATCAACAGTACTGGAAAAAACCACTTTCATTTCCTAAATATCTGCTTGGATCTCATGAAGTCCTTAAAGAACACCTCATGGGTTCTTCCTGAAGCAGCCTGAAACCCGTCTGTCGTTCTTGACCTTACCGTCACTAAGGCGGACAGTAGGCAGGACTGGAAGAATCCGCCATCGGGCCGCTTGTTTTGAAGTCTGAGTTTTGCTCTGCAGAGGAGGAAAGAATGAGCCGGAGCCCGAGCAGCCCGCCCCCAGGAAGGTGGCCATCAGGATGCTGGCTGCAACCGAGGAGATCGACCCGGACGTCCTGGAGAGCATGCACTCTCTGGGCTGCTTCAGAGACAAGGACAAGCTGTCCAAAGACCTGCTGTCTGAGGAGTGAGTGATGGGGAGGAGGAGCAGGGGGGTCCTCCTCCTTAGTGCGCTCACCGCCTCTCGCCCGTTTCCCTCTGCAGCCACAACCAGGAGAAAATGATCTACTTCCTGCTGCTGGACCGGAAGGAGAGATACCCGAGCCACGAGGACCAGAACCTGCCGCCCCGCAACGAGATCGGTACGTCCATTCCAGCCGACCGCGGCACATCCGCCGGAGCCCCCACCTGCTGGTGCTCAGGATCTATCCTGTTTGGATTTGAAACAAAGGCGTTGGAAAAAGCAGTTTTCGGGACGTAGGGTCTACAATCGGCCGGCCACAAGCTCCCTGAGCTAGCATCCATGCTCTGACGTTCCTCGCCGTTTTTGTTGCCTTGCTAATGTTAGGTTGGGACTGTGAGGGACTGTAAGCCAGCATATAAACAGATGGGTGATGGGAAATGTGGGCGGGGTCACTCTGTGCCGCTCTGCAGAAACCTTGTCTTAGAAAATAACACGGTTTCTTCATGTCGGCTAAAAGCAGCATCATCATAATTAAAACCCTTTGAAAACAGATCAATAGATGATGGGAGTGGCACTGGAAACCTGAGGAACACCCCCGCCGTAGTTGGATTGGTTTCTCTCCCCCCTCGATTAACTCCGTCCCGTCACCGGGTGTTCTGGTTGCTCCTGCTGAGGATTCCCCTCCTCCTGCTCCTCTCCCCCTCCGCAGATCCACCCAGGAAGCGCGTGGACTCCCCCATGCTGAGCCGGCACGGCAAACGCAGACCGGAGAGGAAGTCCATGGAGGTGCTGACCGTCACGGAGGGGGGGTCTCCCGTCCCGGTGCGCAGAGCCCTGGACATGGCGACCCACGGTCAGAGGTGAGCACCATCCCACGCCTGCGTGCATGTCAGCCGTAAAACGGGGGGGCTTTTTTGTTTTTTTGGCGATGTATTTAAGCACAGTTCAGAAAAAGGGGACCAGCTTGGTTGGAGGAGGTTCCAGCGTGCTTCTCCCTTCACCTGAGCGAGCGCCACCGTGTCCTGCGGGTCTCTCCCTGTCGACTGAACTGCAGTTAAATACATGCCACCGTCCTCCGCCTGCTGGTTCTGCTCCACACACTCCCCCCTGAGGTCCCACATGGGCTCGGCTGAAGAGGAGCGGCCTCCCTCTGGTTCTGGGGGAGGGGCCTCGCTGCTGGAGCGCTGTGCAGAGCGTGCATGGAGCATGCAGGGGCAGCTCCAAAACAAGCGGAGGTTTCATGTTGGGATGGGTCCACAGAGGCTTTAGAAATCCCACTGATTCATGCAAAGACGTTCCCAGGCCAGCTGAGGGGTGGGGGCTCTCCAGCCTGTCCTGCTCCTCCCCCAGGGATGTCAGAACGGTCAAGGTTTAGTTCACCTAAAGTTGTGACTGAAAGTTTCTGCAGCCCCAACTCTAAAGATCTTCACATCAACAACCGGCATCCACAGATCAGAAACATGACTCATCAACAGAGAGAGGCAGAAGCGTGAGAGCGCACGTGAAGACGAGTGTTGTCTTTGTGCAGATGGTTCCAAATATTGAAAAGTAAGGGACAGTTCTCTGAGACTCCTCAAGGTGGCAGCGGGAAATTTGACAATAGGTTTGGGGCCGAAGAAAAGCAATTTCTACTTGGAACATAAAAATCCTCCCCTGTCTATGTGTACGTTTGATTCTTTTAATGAATGCTTAACTGATATATTGTTGAGAAGAGACGTTCATGGCTGGGATTGAAGTCCATGTTTTGAGTTGGTTTGGAGAAAAACTCTGTCTGCTTGAGTTGGATGGGATCCGCATGCTGGCGGCGCCGGTCTGCAGCCACGAGCTGCAGCCCTGACCTGCTGAACCAGCATGTGTGGCTCCAGCATGAGCCGTGGACGCGCCTCTGACTGTCTGTGCTTTTTGTGCATGCTCCCACCTCTGCTCTCTGAGGTGATCCATGCTTTTTGGTTTTTGCGTCTTTGCATTGCATGCTAGAATTCAGGATGTCCCCTTTATGACCGCCTCTCTGTCTCTTCATTTTCTGTCTGCCCCCCTTCTTTAGCAAATCTGTTTTCAGTAAAAGCTTGGATATCACAAACGCTAACTGCAGCAAGGAGGAAAGGTACTGTCTGCCCCGCCCGCCTCTCTCCGTCCATGTGTTGTCCTGCTTTTTGCTTTCTTTTGCTGTCAGTCTCTTTCTGTGTTCAGTGAAGAGCGTTTCAGCACTTGACATGTCATTTCCAGAGCTGAAGGGAAACTGCAGTTGAAAGTTCAGAGCTGCAGAAGAAATCAGCTGCTTCTTTCTGGCAAACTGCAGGAAAACGTCTGTTTCACAGATTAGAGATTACTGCAGCTCCTGTTCCTCCATGAAGGTTTTTGTCTTTGTTTCTGGTCTTAAATGTGTGGAGGACAGCACTCTAATGCTCACAGATCTAAGCTTAAGGACGCTCTCTCCAGGACCTTTGAAGATCTTTCCTTTTTTATGAATCATTACCTTCTTAGGGCAGAAACTTTAGCTTGATTTCACGTGAGACCCGCCTCCAGGGTTTTTAAAGACCCACTCCAATGACAATGGGGGTTCAAACGTGTTCTTGTGTCTTTTTTTCTGATGATGGAGGACACGTATAAAGAAAATGGAGCTCATCAAAGCTGCATTTCTGTCTGTTTTTGTATTCAAATCACTTGTGAATCAGGAGCAGATGAAAACATCCTGTATTTGTGACATAGGAAGGATGCTGGGTGGGCCCCCGCCTCCCTGCTCTGCTCAGAATGGAGCAGAGCATCTTTTAGTCATTCTTTTAGATGACTAGATCCACGTCTGAGCTGGCTTTGAAAGCAGCCCAAAAGAGGATCGGAGTGGGATTTGAACCTTTGTTCTGGTGCTTTTGGCTCAATCGTAACCTTGTTGACAGACATTTGAATGACATCAGGTTTTTTGGGCTCCATTCTGCCAGTTTAGCTTTGTTTTCCATCTGTATCTTCTGCTTGAGCTTGTTTCCATGAATCATCACCATAAAGAATTTCAAGGACATCCTGATGATGATTTCATGCTTCTCTCACTGAGGTCAGGATCAAACCCTTCTTTTCCTAAACTAAACCCGTTCAGAGACAGTAGTTCATTTTTAATGCCCGTCACTTTTGAGGCCATTTTACTGACCAGCTGGCTGTGCTGCAAAGCCGGCATCCACTGCAGGTGAGTTCAGAGCGTGCCGTTGGAGTAGAGTCTCTGTGAGGCGTGGAGAGGAGCAACCAGCATGCCGTTCTCCCCCAGCTTCTGTGTGTGGCCTCACAGCGGGTAAAAAAGAGAAGGGGTCCGTGTTTAAGTCGAGATTAGCATAACTTAATTGGCAGGAATGCAGATGGTGCGCAGACGGGGGATGGAAATCAGGCCTCCAGTCTCTCTCAGCAGCCTTTAATCAGCCTCATCATCTCATTCGGGAGAGCCATATAATGAAGTCTGTTGCAGACAAACACCCTCAACCTTCAGGTTCTGGATTCCTGGGCTGGATCGGGTCACATTCATAAGTTGCTTGTTGATGGTGGCTGTAAGTGTGGAAAGTCTCCATCCATCTTTAATAAATGCTTCTTCACTTAAATTTAAAGCCCCATCAGTTTGCTCTCCACATTTTACCCATCCCTTTGGGGGGGTGTTGAGCTGCAGACACAGCCGAGCTCAGGAACCATTTGGTGGTTTAACCCCCCAATCCCAACCCCCCCAAGAGTCAACGATGGATTTGAGCTCTTGACCTACCGCTCTCGGGGTGGACACTCTACCGTAAGGCCACTGCGTTGGTGACTTGACTCACACAGCAGATCCAAATTGATCCTAAAGGATCTTGTCTGGGCCGTTTCACATCACTGAACCACACGAAAACGCCACCGGGTTGACTGTTGAACGAACTCACAACACTCCTTCACCATTTGTGCCCAGGAAACATCACAACGTATTACTAGTGTGCAGGTGGCGCTGCTTCCTTCTTACAGCTGTGGTCCACCTCACAGCTTCAGATCTTGAACTTCAGCTCCAGACTGGGTTGAGCCTGTTGACCTGGTTGGCTGGAAGCAGAACCAGAGCCACCAGTGGAGCCGAACCAGGCAAAGTTTAGCACAGAACCAATGGTGTGGGGTGGGTGGGTCAGGGGGTCAGGAAGGGGCTCTGGTCCTCCGTTGGAGGAAAGATTACGCACCTCCAGACTATTTGAACAGCCATGGTAACGAGACAACAATAAGCAGAAAGAAACATTTCTACAAGGTTAAAATATCCATTTGTATTTTAGAGCCAATGAGATATTTGTTGTTCCAGATGTTCCTTGTGGTCGGCCACCAGGTTCTCCCACATCTCTGGAGGCTTTCTGTCCCGGTTTTCCTGGCAGACCTGTCTCCAGTCATGGGTCCCGTTTTTTATCACGTCGGCAGCTCCAGGAGCCTCTGCCTAGCTCTCTCATTGGTCCATTAAGCCAAACTCAAGCTTGAAAACCAATCCAAGGCCAATTTTCAAACTTTGGTAAAGAAAAGAAGAAGGTTCTTAGTCAGGATGGAGCCAGTCTACTGCTTCAACCAATGACCCTGTAAGCGGGGCATATTGTCCGTCTCCTTAGTGGAATAAAACTGACCCTTTAAGGTCAAGTCCATCATGAAGCCTTAAGCTGCATTCAGGTTCATTTCTTACGAAGAGTTCTAGGAAAACATGGGTAATCACATCTCCATTCAGGGTTCAGGAGATCGTTCCGAGGCTCTCCCGGTACCGGTAGCTTCATTGGCGCTCCAACAGCCGTGTCGGTGGGACAGCCGCCTCCACCGTGTTTCTGTGACCCAGTTTGAAGTATCGCATTTACCCGATTATTAGGTCTAATGAGCCACTCTGATCATCTTTTGGGCTGCTTTAAAAGCCAGCTCAGACGAGAAAAACAAAGACGTTCATGGATCTACTCATAATAAAGTGGTGTGAACTCAGCTTCAGATGGAGGAAGCCTGTGAGCAGCTTTCTGCTTCCTACATTTAAGAATAATCCAACAAAGTCGTCCCCTTCTGAGCTGCGGTGTGCTGACGGTACTGAAGTCCATTACAGCCGTAAAACACCCGGTCAGGTTTGGATTTGGTGGAGTTTAAACTCTGACGGACTAGTTGTATTGTGGATAATGTTTACACATATATGTTCCATGTTATGTTTGTTTTGTCAGAAACTTGTATTATGTTATATTGAAGACTTTAGCACACTTATTTAAAGAGGAAACAGAAGGTTTACCGTAATCAGGATCATGGTCATCAAGGTCATTCAGTTCACACAAATGAGAGAAACACACACACAAGTTATAACGACTTTCAGTTTAGCCCAAGTCAGTGCAGTTGGCTTAAAAAAAAAAGGAGCTTTCAGACCCGATGGACTCGACACACCTCGGCTTCATCCTCCTCTAGACTTTAATAGTCTTCCCAATAGAAGAATGCTGTGAAGGTGAATAGTGTGCACTTTGTCAACACACACACACACACTTAACGGGGGCACAGCTACCACATGAACCAGCAGCAAAAACAGACGGTTGAAGAAGATTCTGTGATTCTTCCTCTTTTCTGTTTGAGAGACTCACATCCTGACATTCAAAGACAGAAAGTTTAGGGTTTTTGCTACTAAAAAGCAGGAAGAAGTCAAAAAGTCTATTAATGAAGTAAAAGTAGAAAAAAGTTTCAGAGTGCAGATTTCTACGGCTAATTTTGGAGGAAAGATTTGTCTTGGAACCTTCATTAATCAAAGTAAAATGGCTAAAACTGTATTTGTAACTTTAAGGATTATTTATTCTATAATGTGTTGAGAATGTTATATTGTTTGACTTGTAGTCTTGAAGTGTGGAGTAATACATATAAAACCAATTCAGTGCCATTACATTGAACGCTTTATTAGGCTGGGAAATATCCAGTTTTATTCATGAAGTCAGGGGTGGGCAGACGTTCTGGCCCGTGGGCCACAGAGGGTTCTAACATTTGATTGAAGGGCCGGACCAGGAGCTGATGTGTGGAGCGTTTTGGCGGTCCACCTCATCAGAGACAGAAATAACATGGAATCTGGATGAAAACATGCTTGGACTGATCAAAAGCTGATGTATAGATTTTAAAGCTGAACATTTTGTTCTTTTTTTAGAGCCAGCTGCACTGATGTGTTGATGCCCCTCAGGGAAAACACGAAATAAGAGAAACGCTGCGTCCATGTGCACGATGATAAACGGTCAGAAACATCAGGAAACCAACAAATCCTCCAACATCACATGACATCACATCACAATTACAGGGAAAGTAAAACCTTTACAAGGATTATCTATATAATTGATTCCAGATTAAATCATTTAACGGGCCGCATATGGCCCCTGGGCCGGGGTTTGCCCCCCCCTGCATTTGAAACTTTATTAAGGATGCTCAATTTGAAGTTAGAGAGATAGCAGAGAGTCCACAGAAGTCATTCGTTTTTACCTCAGAAGGTGAAATTTGATTTTAAGTTTCAAGTTGCTTTAAAGCAAACATGTTTGGAATGCTCAAGAGGAAATTCTGAAAAGTTGTTTTACTAAAAATTGTAAGGGCTCTGAGGAATATGTCATGTCGTGTCATGTGGCAGGTGGTGAAAACCAAATAAAACCCATCAGAACTTAGTTCTTCTCGCTGCTCTTTTCCAGTCAGGAACATGTGTGGACGAATGTAGTGAAAATGTTCATGTAAGGGGGAACTCTTCATGAAAGGAGCAAATAAACAGAACAGAAGTTTAAAAAAACCTTCAGGTTAGAACAGTTTGATGATTTAAACTATTTAGCCGAAAACATTCTGACATGTTCTCATCTGAAAAGGTTTTAGGGGAAAGTCTAAATACTGACCTGAGTTTCTTATAGAAAAGTCTTTGAAATGTTGACGGAGCTGAAGGTTTGGTTTTAAGGTTCCATCTGGTGTTTGGTGTTCAACCACTGCTGTGGGATTTTCACAGGTCATTAGGATCTCTGTTCTCAGCTCGGGTTGTATTGATCGCCTTTCAAGTTGATGCTTTTATTTGTGCGCTGAAGAGACTCAAAGGAGCAGCAATAATCCTAACCACCGTGGGAGGAGATGGTTGTGATCACATTTACCTAAAGGACGCAAACATACACTGAACCGCTCATCTGTCAATAGTTTGGTGTGGTTCACACAACGATGTAATCACTGAGAAAATCAATACGGATGATTAAAATAAATAAAAAACACTGAAAAAATGTTCAGAAAGTTTTATGATACCGGACTTACCTTGTATTTATTATTTTGACGTAAAATGGATGTTTTAACATGACAGACAGACACTCTCACATAATAAACCAGCCCCCAGTGGTCATAGGAGGAACTGCAGCACTTGGTAGTCGCTAGTTGGCTTCACATGTCGAGTCTGTGACTGAAGATGAAGCTACATCTCATGTATCTTCATATGAAGATATATTTATGGTAACCACAGCGTGCGTGTGTGTGTTTGTGTGTGTGTGTGTGTGTGTGTTTGATGGAGTCTACGCTTGTTTGATTATGATTTATGCTTTTCATTTATGGTTTCCTATGAAGTGAATTTGTTTGTGGGCAATTAAACCAGAAAATCCAGAAATAGCACGAGAGGACCTTTTTTGTTCCTGTTGAAGCGGGGGTGTGTGTGTGTGTGTGCGTGTTTGTGTGTGTGTGTGTGTGTGTGTGTTTGTGTGTGCGTGTGCGTGTGTGTGTGTAACGGCATTTAAAAAAAGGGAGGTGGAGATGGAGGGAAGTATGAAAAGTTAATGACTTGTAAATGAAAAATGGAAAAGCTCAGAAAGAGAAAGTTAATGAATTTTACATTGATGTGCACGTTGTGTTCATGTGTGTTGTGTGTCTGATAAACTGCTGACACGTCTGAAGAACTTTTCTTTTTTTTATTGATTAGATGTTGTTCATACTTGAGTGTCTTTAATGGAAGTCATGGACAAACCCACATCCAGCAGTGGGTTTTGTCCCTTCCGGACTGAGCAGTGGTCCGCAGGGCGGGGGTGTGCTGGGGGGCGTGGTGGGGGTGTGAGGACTTTGTCATACCTTTTATTTGTGAAGCAGATTTCCGTGAGTGACCCCTTCTCCGTGTGGAAGTCAACCATGCTGTGCTCTTGTGTGTTCTGCGAAGGTCCAGGTCGATCAGCGGCGCCTCCACTGGCCTGTCCACCAGCCCTCTCAGCAGTCCCAGGGTAAGTGTCTGACTGGCTTCCCACAATGCATCTGGCTAGCGGGCTCTGCTGGCATGCGTCTCATCAGCAGCTCTTCATCTTCATCCCAAAGCTGTTGAAGGGGGTGCAGATCCTTCAGGGTGTACCGCTTGTGGATCCCACAGAGATGGGTTTCAGGATCCACAGTCCCGTCAGAGCCGCGGCCGCTCTGAACCGATGACGGGCGGCGGTACTCCGTTAGAGGGCAGCACAGAGCTCGGAGAACCAGTGAAAGCCTGAGTCCCAGCTCCTCTGGGTGGGTTCGGGCTGTTCAGGTGACCCACTAACACCGTCAAGGTGGTAGAGTCGCAGAGAGAGTGTAGTTGGTATGAGCGTCCTACGAATCCCGTGCATGCAGCGTTTATATGCATTCAGTAATGGTAGGTACGACCGCATCATCATCCAGGCGCCATAAGAGCGTGTAACTTCCATTATTCTTACCGATACTTCACCAAACGCTTCTTCACCACTCGCTACTGCAGTAGCTTGTTTCATTGTCACGCCGTATGAGCCTCAACGAAACAACAAAACACACCCGTAAGATGTAGCCGCTCCTCTCCATGACCCTCCACGAACCCGGTTGACCCCTCAAAGGTTAACCCCCCCCTACGAGCATAAGATCTCCCTCTGTCAGTAGTGGAGATGTGGCTGAAATGTAGATTTTTAAAACTAGAACCCTCCCCAGGGGCTGAACATGCTTTTCACGTCTCTACGTAATGACCGTCTTTATTTTAGCCGTCGGCTCCGCAGAACCACGGCTGACCTTTCTGTGATGCAGTCAGGAAGTAGATAGACCAACACCAGGTTAGTCTTGGTCTGAAGCTGGGCTGACCAACAAGCTCAGCATGTGAACAGAGAGCTCTCATCTATGGGTTACACAGAGATGAGTTTCTAATGAACTCCTGCCGCTCTGCAGAAACCATGTCCTAAGAAACGACACGGGTTTTTGGATTCTGGCTAAAAACAGCATCGTCATAATCAGAAGAGCACTGGAAAGACTTTGGAAATAGATCAGAAGAGGATCAGAGGGGGACTTTGCTGTAAGTGGATGTGGTGTGATCATCTGTGGGTTCTCTCTGCTCTGAGCTGCCTGACGGACACACTGCCCCCCTCATCTGAAAACCACCAGCACCGCGCATGCTCTCTGGCTGCCCTCCTTCACGGGGGGGTGAAGCTACATCTGCTAGCTTTGGGCCAAGTCACCTGCTGGTTTCGGGGATGCACCGATGTGGTTGTAGTCTTTGTTCTGGAGGCCTCTAAGCAAGACTTTGTGGGTACGAAGATCAACAGATTGATCTCGGTGCATCCCAACTGTTTACGCTTCACCAGTGCTCCACTGCTGCCTCCTGATTGGCTGATCACTTTGCTAATGGCATGTTCTGTTTTCTTTCTTTCTTGCACTCTCACCACGTCCTGCCTGCTAACCTCCAACCCATCACCGCGCTCCGTTTCATTTCCTGCTGTGTTGTTGCTCTTTGTTTTGCTGGCATTGAACCTTCATCGGGCCCCGCTGCCCAACCCTCCCGGCTTCCTCATTGGCTGACCCCCGCTGTCATGTGTCGCGCTGAATGGCCAACTGCAGCCCAGCCGGCGTTTTTTTGTCCCGCCCCAGTCCCCAGACCTGTGTCAGTCCCCCAACTGCAGCCCCACCCACTCCACCGAGGTCCGCCTAAACGGGGCGGGGCCCCGGGTTCCCAACTCCTACCAGCCAAAGATGGGCTCCCCCCTCATGCACCCCCGCACACAGACCCTCCCTGCCAAGCCCAAAGCCTCAGAGAAGCCGCTGCAGACCACCAGATCCAACCCCCTCCCCCACACAGCCCAGACCCCCAGCAACCCCAAATCCGAGCCGTCCACTCCCAGTCAGTCTCTGGTGCCCTTTGTGCCCAACAGCCCCCGTGTGAGGCGCCACCCTCCCCTCACAGTCCCCCCAAAACTGTCCATCCCCCTCTCCCCGGTGCCCCCCATGTCACCCCTTCGCCGGCCCCACCTTAACCCTGACCACAACGGCAAATCTGTCCCCTTCACACAGGTGACCCCCCACCCTTCCCCAAGAGGGAGCCCTCTCCCTACCCCAAAAGGCACGCCCGTGCACACCCCCAAGGACAGCCCAGCTGGCACCCCCAGCCCGACTCCGCCGCCCAGCCCGTCCATCGGGGGCCTGCCCTGGAGGACGCGCCTCAACTCCATCAAGAACAGCTTCCTGGGCTCGCCGCGTTTCCACCGCAGGAAAATGCAAGGTAGGGGGGGCAGATCTACGGTAGGAAGGTGGCATCTGGAAGGTGAACTTTATGATTTCTTATTTTAATCCGTTTTTCCTTCTGACGCGGTTTTCCTCTGATTTAACCCGCCTCTGTCTCTCTTTGAATGCTTTCTCGCTCCACCGTCTCGCGCCCTTATATGGATGTTTGGGGAGCATTTCTATGGCAACCTGATGCAAAATCAGAAACAAATCTGCACTTTGATGCTAAAACAATTTAGATTAAAGGAATAAATAAACAGGCCTGCTTTAGAAGAACAAGTGGTAGAGTGTCCGCCCTGAGGCCAGGACACCAAAGGTTAGATTCCACACTCCAGTCATATCAAAGACTAAGTGTTACCTCGCCTTATTGGTCAAAGGCAGAGATAGAACATTATCCAGGTGTATCATCATAGTAGGACTTTTAGAAAACCTTCGTAAATGAGACCCAATGTTTTTTTAGTCAAACCTGAGAGCAAATGCAGAACGGAAATGTCTCTACAGCCGCTGTTTCTGTATCACAACCTCTGACCTATGACCTCTGTTTGAATCCACAGTTCCCACCCAGGAGGACATGTCCAGCCTCACCCCCGACTCCTCTCCAGAGTGAGTAATTGCAGCACATCTTACATGTGTGTCAACCTAGACACACATGTATGTGGAAAAAAAACACAACCGTGTCTGATAACAGCAGAACCTCAGAAGTCAGTTGATAATACAGACACTATGAAAGTTATTGAACACCGAGCTTGTCACGCACGTCTAAAGGCTGATCTCCACTGGTCTGTCTGCGGTGCAACTGCAGTATGTCTGCGGTCCGTCTGCGGTCCATCTGCGGTCTGTCTGCGGTCTGTCTGCGGTCCTTCCACAGTGCGTTTGCGTTGTCTTTCCGGTGTGTTTGTGGTGTGTCTGTGGTGCATCCTCGTAGGGCTGTGATGATAACCGCATCACCGCATCATGAGGTCATCTCCGCATCACCACACTTTTTTTTTTCGTTTTCTTTTATTTATTTTTTTTAGTTCAGCATATGGTCCGTGATTGAAACCATAATAAACACATTAAACACATTCATCTTTGCTGATAATTTACTTTTCCTGCTAGTCCTGTGTTCAGACTTTCCTTCTTTCTATCAGAATATCCTCTCCTTCTCTCCCTCCGGGCCTGTCTCTCTCTCTAGTAGGCGTGCGCTCTCGCTGTCTGCCTCTGCGCTGCATGTCGCTCCTTTACTCTCACACACAGGAGCGCTTTCACAAGCACATCCTCATTCAAAAACAGAGGTTTCCTCACGAGGAAATACAACAAATTAACTGCATTCTAATTATTCTTTTCCATTCCAAACTGTGTGCGTTCTTAAGTGCGCGACACGGCCGCCCGCCGGAGGATTTTGTGTTGGGGGGGGTTATTACTGTTCTCAGTCACTCTGTAACACCAAACATGAACGCGCTCTGTTAAAGTGCGATGAAAATCACTAAATGTTGCCTCGCATGCAGCTAGAGAGCTGTCCGCTGCAGAAGGATCAACACGCACTCCAAACACACGCGTGTGCGCTCCTCCTCCTAATTGTACACATGACGCAGCGCTCACACACAGTCAATCTACGACACCTACAGTTAGTTCATTAGTTAGATAGGTAGCAGTTAGTTGTTACTGTTATTTGTTAATAAAGAATACTACGTTGTAATTGTATTTATTTCTAATGCGGCCGCCGGGGGATTTTGTGTTTGTTTGTTTTTTTTTGTTTGGTTGGTGTTGTTGTTTTTTTGGGGGGGGGGGGGGGGGGGGGGGGGGGGGCTGCAGTTTAACCGCAACACCGCGCCCCCTGGTGGTTCATCACCACGGTGATCAAAAATCCAACACCATCACAGCTCTACATCTGCGGTGTGTCTGCGGTGTGTCTGCGGTGTGTCTGCGGTGTGTCTGCGGTGTGTCTGCGGTGTGTCTCGGCTGCATTGGAACAATCAATAGAACGTTCATTATGGCCTTTGTCGTGTCTGTCACATCCGGCACTCCACACAGCGACACAATCCTTACGCAGGAGTTCTATTTCCAGTCTGTTGACGCATCAATTTCACAGCAAAAATCCGGCAAACAGGAAACAGTTCCAGGTTTTAAAATAAAAAAAACCTCAGTGGTAATTTCAAAATCAAACTTAAATTACCGTTAACTGGGACGTGCGGATGTGGTAACGCATGTTAAGACAGCAGAGACCTCCACCATGGATGAGGAAAGTTTCATTGTGGAGTTCAAAAGTGTCATGACACAGCATGTGTTTTCATCGTTTAAGTGTCAGATGAGCGAGGGGGTGACAGGAGGGGGGGGCAGGGGGACGCAACAGAGTCTATGTAAATTAACGGAGGGTCATGAGTCGGACTCGTTCAGCCCACGGCGTTCACACTGGTCAAGCAGGGAGGGGCTTGTTTTTCTGCTGTTTTCTAGTGCATGTTGGAGGAGGCTCGGTGCGAAATGCAGTTTTTTATCCTGGAAGGATCAACTGTGAAACGGTTGGTGCTTCTGTGAATTGAAAGAGTCGCCATCCACTGTCAAACCTAGGTCCCTGATTGGTCAAAGTGAATGCAACAGTTTTGAATGCGGAAACCTGACACGTGCCTTTCTGCTCGCTTACATAGACTATTCATGAGAAGTGGCTGCAGGCTCACGTGTTGCTGAGGGCGGGGTGAACGTAGCTGCACTCTCAAAAATGCGCAGGCATAAGAAACGCACAGGTCTGGAGATTCAAAGGCAGAAAGAGAATTTGTTCTGCACCACCAGAGCAGAGAGGGAAAACATAACAAATAGGGGGGTTAGAAAAAATCGATATGGTGAAATATCGCGATAGTTCATTTGGCGATTCTTGTATCGATTCAAAATGCTGTCAGGACAATGTTTATTTAACCCTCCTGTTATGTTCATTTGTGAAGAACAGAGATGATGTTCCTGGGTCAATTTGACCCGTAACATATCAGGAGGGTTAATTATTTCTGAGCGTCCTTCAGCTCTGACTCTTGGTTTCCACTTCAACCTCCAACCACTAGTTGGCAGCAGAGCCTCTTTGAGCAGCTCTACACGCACAAAACAACAGGAAGACCTCAGCTAGAAGCAGCTCTTTTCATTGTTCTGAGACATGAACTACTTAGTTTTTACTTGGGACGGGAACAGAACTGAAACAATGCTGTTGGCAAAGCGGGCCAAAGTTCTGCAGAACCTCCCAGCAATAGATTCTGGTTCTGATGGATCAGAGTGATGTGTCCAACGCTCTGAAAAAAGGCCATCGTCGTGGCGATGAGCGGTGAAATCCGTGTTTACTTCCACGTGTGAGAAAGTGGAGCTGCAGCTGCAGAGCAGACTGTCATGAAATAAAGCATCTCAGCCACATGAAAGCTCTTCATCCTGTCATGCTGCCTCATCATCATCATGTTATTGTTTCTGGAAAGAATTAGTGCCCCCCCCCCTTATTGTTGAAACAACATTCAGACTCCTGAACCGTTTAAAAGTTCTGGAGAAGCTACATTATGCAATCTTGGAAAAAACCAATCATACTTTTAGAACCTTAGTGGTTAAGTTGCTTTCATTCTATTTTTTTTCTTATACTGAAATATATTTTATTGTGGAAATAAGACAATGTTACCTGTTCCCTTTCTAGATTTTAAGTTACCAAAATAAAAACAACTTATATATGAGATACAGTTGTAGTTCTTAACATTGTGATCATTAAATAACTGAATTTTACCATTTTATTGCAATGAAAGACGTATTGAAATTCAGGTAGAGTTTTTTTCTAAGTCATACTCTAAAAAAAGAAAATGTGTTCCGGTACAATATTGGGATCCGTCACCAGGCTCTTGCCAACACACACCACTAATAACAAACGCACAGTAGAAACACCAACGGCGAGTTTTCCAGGCAGCACAGGTCTCCAAAACAAAGACCTTTTGCTGAAAGAGGACTTTGGGGCATTGATAAGAGAGAAACCGTGTTTCTGTGCAGACATCTCGGTCAGACGGGCATTTATGTTGCTGCAAACTGTAAGTTTGTTCAGTTTTTACCTCCCACCCCCCACACACCACCCACCCCCCCACAGACACATGGTGCTTTAAAGTTTGTTGGGAAAGTCGATGTTTCAGAAATAGTCTATAAAGGACAAAACATCACACACGTTCATGAAGAATCCTCTTCATTTTTTCATCCTGCAGGCTGGCTAAGAAGTCCTGGTTTGGGAACTTCATCAACCTGGAGAAAGAGGAGCAGATCTTCATCGTGATCAGAGACAAACCTCTGAGCTCCATAAAGGCCGACATCGTCCACGCCTTCCTCTCCGTGAGTCTTCTTCACTTTGACAGATTCCCTCCTCGACCCATCCTACCGTTTGGCTGTGTCATCATCAAAAACGTTACTCCACCCAAAGAAATGAGCGGGAAGAAAAAGAAACACAACTGAGAGATTCAGGCCGACTGACCGACCACAGGATGCTGTAAACCCAACAGAACCCAACAGAACCAGCAGGTTTTTGGTTCTGAACTGTCTCAAAAGTTCGGTTTGAGCGGTTTGGATTTGATCCGGATCAAATCCGTATCTTTTCCTTTCTGGCTCCGCTGAGCCTCAACAATTGACTGAAAATCTGTTTTTTGTTGTTACATAATATTCTGACTCGACCCGTTGATCAGACTTTCAGGCACTTCAGTCTGACAGCAGCTCTCACACCTCAAATCCAAGCTGTGCTGCTGCTGACCGGGCTCTTCTGCTCGCTCCCAGATTCCCAGCCTGAGCCACAGCGTCATCTCTCAGACCAGTTTCCGGGCAGAGTACAAGTCGACCGCCGGACCCACGGTTTTCCAGAAGCCCGTCAAGTTTCAGGTGGACATCACCTACACAGAGAGCACCAGCGCCACCAAGGAGAACGGCATCTACTCAGTCACCTTCACCCTGCTGTCAGGTAAACAGGCAGGAACTCTCTCCTGGTGGGGGGACACGTTCTGCTGCAGCCTCACATTCTCCACAGGAACCCGGGTCTGAACGCGACCCAGGAGGGGGCAGTGTGTCTTCCTTTCATTGGATTCCTCCAAAACATGACGCACGAAGCGCTTGGGGGAACGTAGACAAAGAGGCTCTTTGCAGCTAATAGTGTGTTTCAGATTTTTCGGGTTCAAAAAGAACCAAATTGCTTACAGGTTTGGTTTTGATCATTAAGACACGACCCTGAAAGTTTCAACGCCAGAATCCACGAAACCACGCTCCGAACCGGCTCTGACCCAGACTCGGAACAGCTCACGGCATCGTGTCTGATCCCAAAAATGGACAAACAGACCAACCGGACTCAGAGCAGAATACCAGCAACGTGGCATCAAGCCCCGCCCACCTCTGGTTCCGCAGGGGGCCGGAATGTTGCGGTTGTTTTCTGCTTCTGTGGTCTTCTGCGTGACCTGCTGACGGGCCGCGTCACACATTTTCCACGGATGTGATTTCGTTCTTTGGTGATCCAGGCGTGATGTGCGTCATTCTTAAGCGTTTCTTGCGTTCGTCATCCGTTGATGTGCGCAGATGTCCGTCGAGGGTCTCAGCCGACGCGTCGCGATGTGAAGTTAGACGGCTGGGTAGCTCGGTTGGTAAGGTGAGAGTTTCAAAATAACTGCTCACCAAATCCAGGGCGAGCAGTTAATGAGGGCCCTTGGGCCTTGACGCTACCGCTTCCCAACCGCGGTCCGGCTGCAGCTCATCGCTCCCCCAGGGGATGGGTCAAATGCAGAGAACAAACTTCCTATTGTGGGATAAATACAGTATAATAAAAGAATCAAAGAATTCGGTTCTGAGCTGTGCAGAATTCTTGGTTGGTTGAGAATAACACAGTTTTCTCATATTTTCCGTGTTATTATTATTATATTCTACAATTATTACGTCACTCTTAAGGAATTGTGCATGATTTTTGTGGGATGCAAACACAAGTTTGTGTCTTTCCATGACCGTTCCACGTATGTCTAACAGATTGTTGATGCACGGACCAGAGCAGACTTTTGTATCACGTAGACGGCGCATATCCCGTTCAAATGACGTAATTGATGCACAAATGAAATGCATATAAACGGTGCTATAATCACACACGGTTCACCGTTGGCTTACGTGTTCTTTCCGTGGTTCATCTGTAGACATTTCACATGAACACAACAACTTTTTTCACTTTTTCCACGTCTTTTACCAATTTTCACCCATGCAATATGCAAAACGTCCGTAGTGGCTTTGTGACCTTAAGAGCTTTCTTCTGCTGGGTTCTGGTTTACACGAGGTCCTTCAGGTGGTTCTGGCTCGGCATCATCGTCTTCTCTGGTTCCTCCCCAGGTCCCAGCCGGCGTTTCAAACGTGTGGTCGAGACCATCCAGGCCCAGTTGCTCAGCACCAACGACCAGCCCGGCATCCAGCCGCAGATATCCGGTAAGCAAAGTTTCCTCGCCACCCCACCACCACGCCTAACAGTCCCTCCCCGCCCCGTCCATGTCCTCCACGCCCTCACAGCCTCCGCCCCTGCCCCCCCTGGCATCACGGTGCAGCCACACCACGGCTCCCCTGGTCTCAGCGCACTGCTTTGGCACGTGGCGTCTCCCCGTGCATGTCTCTGCCGCGCAGCACACCGTGCACGCCAACACACGCAGCGCAGTCACGTCAGCGGGCGTCCACGCAGACGAGCACAGCCGCACGGGACTGTGCGTCACACTCATCTGTCCTCTGCAGACCCAATTAGATCCCACTCAGCAGAGGACAGCCTTCCTGCACACACACATGCACACACACATACACACACATGCACACACACATGCACACACACATACACACACACATGCACACACACATGCACACACACATGCACACACACATGCACACACAGTTGGATTAACCTGAGCCTCAAAGAGCTTCAGACCCCTCCACAGAGGTTTTGGAGGGAGTCTGAGGTTTCAGACGACACTCTGGAGACTTTTTGGTAAATCTGCGGTCGACTCTTTAGATGAACAAATTTAAATATGACGGAAGAAAAGAAAGAGAGACTTTGTCCTCCAGTTGTATGTTGGTTTTGTTTGGTGCCGTGTGGTTTCCGTGGTCTAGTCTGTGGTCGTTCATTTGATAACGGTTCCCTCTGGTGGCGAAGTGCAGTCACTACAGCAAAGCTCTGGTTAAAGTTTGGCTTTGCAGGCGTCCGTGGCTGAAATTCACCCCTCCCTTTATAAAAGTGCACTCAGAGTCAGACTCTAGTGTCATTTTCCCTCCAACTTCTGCTTGGATGTGATTCCAACGTGCACGCTCACTGCCACAGAGGGGAACGGTTGTCAGGCACAGCTTCACCCGTCACCGTGGAGACGTGCCAGTTTCCACTTCTCTGTCTCCTGCGTCCCGCCCCTTCACACCCCCCTGCTGCTCCTCATCCACAGCTTCAGCTTGCCGCCTCTCGGTGGACTGAATGGCACTGACCCGAACCCAGAACCACGCCCAGTCCGGCAAAGTGGCCGCTGGGCGACAGTGGCGTTGGTTTGTGTGTTAACGGTCCAGGCCGCCATTCAGACACGAGCTGGCCAACACCAGAGCGCCACAAAGCATGCTTCTAACGGCCTGATGCAACATGACTCAGCAAACCGACACAGACCTGTTTGCTGCCATCCTCAGGACACAGACAGCCTGTGAGGACTTCTGTGTGTGCGTGTGTTTGTGAGTGTGTACTTGTGTGTGTGTGTGTGTGTGTGTGTGTTACAGCATTTTATATTTTGCATTTAAAACAAGGGATGCTGGTTTCCTGTCATGTTTTTATTAGCAAATTTCCTGCATATTTTTTTACGTTATTATGTTTAGTAACTTTCAGAGACCAAATGAATTCAAATGAAACTTTATTTACAAAGCAGGCAGCACACAAACGGTCAGCAGCTCAGTGTTGTCCAGTTGTTTGTCAAAGAAGACATCCCAAAATAAAGCCAGCAACCCTAAACACACAAACGAAAGAGAAATAAAACGGATGAACAAACTAACATGTAACATAAGTTTTTATTTTTCATTTAAATGGTTAAAACTCAATTTAATAACAATGCAGATTTAAGGATTTGATGTAATTATTGTTATTTAACCAGGAAAAGTCTCATTGAGATTTCCAATCTCTTTTTAACCCTTTAACTGCCAGACTGGTCCAGACAGCCACAAAAGTAATAAAAACCAAAAGTAAAATCCAAAGACTATTTAAAACATTTACAATTCACAGTTGTCCTTTCTAAGCTAAAATTTAAACTCACCTTTTTGGACCAGACTTTTTTTACATTTCCAGTTGTTTTGTAAATCAGTTCGGGTTGTGGGGGCTAGAACTTGAATGCCACCTGTGGAAACACGTAGTACAGTCACTTGTTGTTAATGCAGAATACAGATATTACTCAGTCCATTTTTCTCAAAAGTAGAATCGTTAAAGAAGTATTTATTTTTTAAAGCTGATAAAGTCCTCAGATCCACCTTAGGTCTGTTCCACTGAAGTGAATCCTCTCTGCTGCTGAAGTGTGTTTTTCCGCATCATCAGCCTTTCTGGCTCCCAGGTTTCAGGTCTGCCAAACAGATGAGTTCATCAGGGTTCGGTCCTCTTCCCATAGAAACCAGGGTAACCTGTGGATCCTGCTGGATCCACATTCAGACTTGAGCTCCCATGATCCCTTCTTCTCTCACAAAGAAAGAAGACCTTTCTCTTCTTCTCCTGTCTCCTTCTCAGTCGCATTTCTGTTGTAAGACGTTAAAAACGTTTTTTTGGGCTCAAAATGTCCTCAGAGGCTGAAGGAAACTGTTCTGCTCTGAACGCTGAAGGTCAGGACAATAAACTAGTCCGAAAAATGGGCTGAATGCTGATGCATAAAACTAAAAAAACAATGGGGGGGTCAGTGATTCCTGCTTGATGTCAGCTCACATGGCGAAGAGGTTCAGACCTTCTGACACTTTCCTCTGCTCTCAGATGGCTCTCAGCGCTCACCTTCTTTGCCCAGTAAATCATCAAAGCGTGGTAAGATGTGGTGGTGGACCCCCCCTCCTCCCCCTCACCCCCCGACTGGCTCTAACACACCTAATGCCAACACGCCAAAGGCCCGCAACAACACAGCCTGTATGCACTAACCACTGTGTGTGTGTGTGCACGCATGGGTGTGCACGTGTGTGAAAGCATCTCATGGAAAGTGATCCGTCAGGACGGATTGTGAGGTCAGCCAGGTCCTCCCAAACAAGCGGGGGGGTAACGGTTTAGCATGGGAAACCTCAGGCACAGTTTGTCTTTGAGCGTCCTCTCACAGAGTTCTCTTGTGTTTTTGGTTCTTTGGAACCATGATTCTTTTCTGGGAGCTGAGACAAAGTTCTTAAGGCTCCTTTACGCCTGAAAACATGCCAATCCCACAAGCGTTTGCTGAGGTTGAAGGCAAGACTGCTGGCAGGTCATCCCAGGTCCTGGACTTGGTCTCTGAGACTTTGCTCTTACGGGTCGAGTGTTTCCATTTTTGGGGGATGCCGTTTGGTCCCAGACTTTATAAAAAACAGGATTGGAGGCAGAACCTCATGTGGATCTCTCTTTTCATTTTGAGGGAGGACCCACATCATGACACTACCTCTGCCAAAGATGTCACTTTATTAGCATTATTTGTCTCTGTGTTTTTCAATGCTGTATGTGGACTCATACAGAACAGAGCAGTGGAGTCCAGATCCAGTCCAGTTCCAGCCCACATGAGTCAGATTTCACTGGCTGGTTGGTGAAGCAAACAGCAGGCACAGGCTCCGCCGTTCAGGCTCCGCCGTTCAGGCTCCACCGTTCAGGCTCCACCGTTCAGGCTCCCATCAGGCGTGTCTTTGCTGGGCATAGCCCACCTCCTCAGCTCTGCTGCTCATCCCTGCAGACAGCAGGGATGCAGATTTGTTTCTGAAGAGCTTTTTTACCAAAGAGAAATCAACTCAACACAAGTTCATATTCAAAGACAAAGGTAAAGCTGTACTTGAGGTTTTGGTCATTGACTGGATCAGAGTACTGCTTCAAGTCAGTCAATAATCACTCCAACAAGTCAATTCAGTCGCCTTTTTCGGCGGTACAGCCGTCGTGTTGGTGGCAGACATAGCCAGTAAGCAGTGATTGGTCCGAGTTTCTGTTTCAATGGCAACCACTACCAAACAGCCTATATGTTTTTGGCTTCTTAGAACCAGCAGGTACTTCCTGTTTGGATGCCAGGAGGGAGGAGCCGCACAGTCCAGTTCTCATATACAGTCAATTGATTTATTCAAAGTACTTTACAGAAAGGCAGAAACGTTGACAGCATCACAACCAACGTGTAAACAATAGATCTGTTATGATTGCAAAGGTGCAGGTTGTGGATTCTCACAGCACAAAATCACATCCTGAAACCAAATCTTTGACTATTTTTAGACTTCATTTAAATGTACAGTATACATACAATTGCTCATGGAAATACTCAGTTTCTTTCCTACACAATCTTTGTGTGCATGTGTGGATATGTGTGTGTGTGTGTGTGTGTGTGTGTGTATTGGATATCGTGAGGGTAAGTGAGGCTGGTAGAAGCTCAGTTGCAAGTGTTGGTACTTTGATATGTACCATGTCACTGTGTGTGGGTCTGGCTCTTAGCACACCCTTTGCATGTTGATGTTTCATGCAGCAGTAATAATCACTGAGAGTATCAGACTCCTGGAAGTCTGGGAGCAAAGGGAGGTAAGTGATGGTGTAAAGAAGTCTCATTTCTCACCAAATGTAACCAATCCAGACAAAGATTTTTGTCCACACACTGACGCGGGAACACTAACCAGGCACAGCTTTGACGTTCATTACTGTGTGCACAGTGTTGTTCTGTTGCATGATGGATTTCCTCATGAATGTCTTGTAACACTGACTGGGAGAATCTTTGTCTGAGCAGATGGATGTTGTGACGGATGCTGAAGTGATGGCGGGTTAACAGGAGCTCTGAGAGCATTCTCACTCACACCCAGCCTGATGAAAACAAGGGCGTCCCGGCGTCAAAGTGTCTGAAAAGCAGAGAAACAACACACACTATTCTGGGAATTAGTAAAAAAAATCCCCAAACAGAGCTTTAAAATCCGTTTTTTCACCTGCTAGCATTTTAGCTCAATACCAGCTCCTGTCTAAGAATAAAAATGTCCTTTTCAGAAACCAAACAAGGTAATGTAAAATGTTCTTAAGAAAATATTTGCTGAATGTTTACGTTGATGCTGAAGTTGAAAAAGTCAAAGTAGTGTTTGTATTTTTTGCAGCTAGCATAGCGGCTACTAGCATACCAGCAGCTAATCTGAAGTATGTTTAATCTTTTCAGTAGGATTTCAAAAGTTAGTGTTTAGTGTTGAAACAAACAAAAAAAGACAGCAAAATGATCTAAACTACCTAAAATTGACTCTTTAGAGAGTGCCAAAACAGTCAAAGTAACCTTTTTTTTTTTTTTCAGAAGTTAGCATTCTTGTAGATACGGACATCTTAGCTTGCATCTCAGCCTAACTTTGTAGCAGATTTGTAAAAATAAGTGAGCACGAGGATGGAAATGTTCTCGTGTGAAAGAACATTTGTTGTGAAACTTTCCGGCTTCTGCGGTTCTGTTTGTTGGTATCAGATGTTTGTGAACAGAAGGTCAGGTCAGCAAAGCTCCAGAATCAGACTAAAGAGAAAACAGTGGAAAAAGACGAAAAATGTTGTTGTCTCTGAAGACTATTTTAAAACAAACCAAAAAAAAAATAGTGAAAATCCATATAAAAAATCTAATTAAAGAAAAGGCAGATAAAGAGGTTTTATGTGTTTCTAAAAACAGTATTGATTTTGGTCTGCTACTTACTTAAAATTGAATCGGTTAGTGCAAAAGGGGCCCAAGTCCAAGAGGTTTGTTTTTCCAGGAGATGATTTGAATGGCATAGCTTAAAGGGAGGCTACACCAAAGAATTAATACTTTACCCAGATTTAGCACCAGGTCATAGCTTACAAATGCTATAATATGAAGCACCTCACTTTTATCATTTCAGAGGACTACCAAACTAAAGTCTCTGGACTTGGGCCCTTCTTAAATTAAACAGGGGTGCTGCTATATTGGATAACTAGTGCTGCCATCTATGGGATGAAGCTAAACCCATGCAAGAGAGGCCCAAGTCCAGGAATTTGCATGAATGCATTTTAAATGTTAAGCATAGTCCATACATTACAAAGGACTTGGGACTTGTTACACTGTTACACTTGTTACACTTAACATAATCAGACCATAGAACATATAATATCTCTATTTTAAAAAATGGTGGACTTGGGCCCCTTTTGAACTAACCAATTCAATTGCTGTTGTCATCATAAGTGACCATAAATTAACACAAGTTATAATGAATAAACAAGTGTTTTAAGTGAGTTCTTATGAGCTACCTAAATGTAACATGAATTGACAGACCAACGGACCAATGACAGACCAAATACAGCAGCTACTTGGCAGAAAACGGTTGTTTCATTTAATGATGTAGTCTAATGTAAAAATGATGAAGACTTTGCTCGGCTTTAGAAAGGGCTGGGGTTTTGTATGAAGCCTCAAAGTGTCTGAGAGCTCCTGCTGGCCCTTCATCCTGCAGAGGAAACTGGGACTCTGAGGTCGACGTTCAGGACTTCACGATTGGAAACACTAAAGTGCATCTTGATGTCCTGGAGACTCTTCTTCTTCTGGACGGCCCGGCTTTTTTGCGGCGAAGGAGTCCCCTTTTCTCCTGCTGCTCTCCACTCATGTCATTGCCTCCTCTTCCTCTCCTCATGTTAACCCCATTGCTCATGTGTTGTCTGTTCTCTCTCTTTGTGTTTTGTTCTTTTCTTCCCGTTTGTGTAGGCAGCCCGTTGAGTAACTTCTTTGACGTAATTAAACAGCTTTTTTCAGACGAGAAGAACATCCAAGCGTCGCACTCCCCTGGCGCCCCCTCCACGCCTAGCCCCCCCGCCAAGCATGCCCCCAGCAACAAGCCCAACCAGCCTCCTCCCAATGAATCTAAATGCCCCTCCAGCAAAGAAAAATCAAAGATGGCTGCCGGCAACAGGACGCAGGAACATCCTTAAGGAGCGGTAGCCGTGCATGAGAAACAGGAATCGGGTCTGAGATCGCTTTAGCTCGCGGAGGCTGGAAATCAGACCCATGTTCTGCGTTTTCTGCTGAATGACGGGAGTGTCCCTTTTACAGCCGTGTTTCCGATCAGTAGCCGGTGTAGCTTGGCCGTCCCTGCCGTGTGTCCCTCTCTGCGTCTCGGGGGTCTCTCGGCGGGTGTCTGTCCTCCTCACATGTGTGATGGCTTGACCTGTCTCTGCCACCAGGGATCATCCATAATAGCTATTAACCCCGGCGGCTCCTCCACCACCGTGACCACCAGAGTTCGCCACCTCGGAAAAAGTCAGGGGCTCCCAGGCTCCAAGAGCCCTGCATCAATAGGCTGATTTGCCCCCCACCCCCACCCCCACCACAGCAAACATGATGGAAGAAATGTAAAAAAAAAAAAAGGAGAAAAAAATCAAGCCTTAAGACAGTGATGTTTGTCAGCCCTGCCCACCCCCCCACTCATTTTTCACTCCCCCCATGGACTTATTGAATCCAGTCCTGCTCCTCAGGATGATCGAAGCTCCTTTTTGGGGTTTGGTGACTCCAAACAGGACCTGGATGAGGCGGCGATGGAGGACAGACACGGACGGAGAGAGGAGCGCCGGCTGGATTGTATCTGGAGTTTCTCCGTGCTGGGGGGTTGACTGTGCACGGGGGCCTCCAGCAGAGCTCCCCGAATGATGAATTCCCTTGTACAGACTACGGAGCGCTCCATTTGTACATACGGTGTTGTTGTGACCTTTTGCTTTCAGGGTCAGCCTTGTTTTGTGTCATCCGTTCAGGCTCGCTCACACCAGCATTTAAACGTCAGCCGCGCAAGACGTCGATGGAAATATGTCAGTCCCATAAAAAAACTGCAAAATACAGACCCACATTTTTTGTGCCCAGGTGTTCCCTGATTGGTCAAGGCCACAGAAGCTCCGCCCATGTGTCAAAACCCACATATGAAAATATTAGATGCGTCAGAAAATGCAGTCTGTAAACCCACTTACATAGATTTGGTTATCAGTTGGGAGGCGGCGCCGAGCAAACACGCAGCGTCGAACCCTCTCCTCAGGGCAACAAGCCAGACATTTCTGGAGGTTTTTACAGACTTTCTTTTTTCACATATTATCTGCTCTTTTTTCCTTTCCAGTAAAGTTTCATGGAGCAGTTTGGTCATTTTAAAGTTTTCTTTCCTCTTTTTAAGGGAGGACAGAACCACGCTTGACAGCTGAAAAAGAGGTCCTGAACAGAATCCTGATCGTATTTATTTAAAATAGAAACCGTGTAAAAAAGCCGCCGTACCTCATTAAGAGTTATGGGCGTTCACACACCAAGTAGGAGTTTGAGTCTGTAGGAGTCGCCCCCTGCTGGATCCTAAGTGTTGGTCACGACACCTCAAACCTTTTTCTTGACCCTTTTGGGACGTGTAGGTCTGATGGTTAGCAGCCGCATGTGTCGTTGAATTTTCTCATATTCTGGTGTGACCAGGCCTGTCGGAAAAGAAAAGCCGTTTTTCTTGGACTCCTTTTGTCATCTTTGTTTTGTTTTTTTAATGTTTGGCATCATTTTCTTGTTCAGGTTCCTTTGGAGTATCTGCAGGTTTCAGACGATAATGAACAGCCATGTCTATTTTTGTATTTGATTGAAGCGTTTTCATTATTTATCAGTTATTTATGAGAGGGATGTAGAGAATGTTCCTATTTAATGGTGTTTCTGATGTGTTTAAGTTATTCTTGAAAATCCTCTGATCCGTTCGCCTCCTTTCTGAGGGAAATGATGTAATATATGTTTGGAAAAAGGATTTGCTGTAATTTATGAATGTAGACTTAGACTCTTTGAGAGAAACAAACCTATTCTTGGTAAACCCCCCCCCCCCACCCCCCATGTGTTAAGATGACTCAGCATTCATCCTGTAAATAAGCCGATTTACTGAGACGCTCATTTGAGGGCCGACTTTGAGCTGGTTTGCATGTTCAGCATTTGTCTTTTCTTTGCATGTCGTTGCTGGAATTGTTCTCCCCCGTTTCCCCTTTTCTTCCCCCCACTTTCATGTTTTTCGTCCGTTTTTTTTCAAGGACTTGAATTTGCCTTCAGATATTTTTCTAAATTTGAGCCCCCCCCTTTTCTTTTGGTTACCGTGCATCCATGCATCCCGCCTCCTCACTCGTTCTCTCAAAGAGGGGCCTCGCTGGCGATCGGGGCGCCCCCCCCTCAGGCGGAGCAGGAGGCTCACCAGAGAGAAAAACTAAAGCAATACCTTCCATTGTTCGCTTTGCTCTTTTCTACTGTGGGAATCCAGAGCACACTGAACGGACTCGGAGCGCCGCCGCTGAGCAGGAAAACCACTGCAACGTATTCCCCTGTGATGTTACTGTGAACAACTTCAGTGCTAAAGGAATAAACCTGTTGACTTTGGACATCTGTGCTTCTCTGACGCTTCTTCACACGTCCACTCACAAACATCTGGATTCATTGCTCTAGTGCAGGGGTCGGGAACCTTTTTGGCCGAGAGAGCCATAAACGCCACATATTTATAAATGTAATTTCGAAAGAGCCATACAATAATGTAGCGTCCCTTTCCCACACTGAGGCACGGAGACTTAACTTCTTTTAAGGTTCTTTATTCTGGTTACTGCAGACCGCAGCAAACGCCGTAAAATTAATACAGTAACTCCTGAATCTCTCCCGCTGAGTCGAGAGCGCTTCTCCCACTTTATATTCCCCCCTCCCGCTCCAGCCCTCCTATTTCCCTTATTCGGCCCATAGCTGAACCCCATTGGTCCAAACTACCTAACAACAGGCTGAGCGACAGAATAGAGAGCCAATCAGATCTCTGCTTGATGCGTTTGCTGAACTCCAGAACTTTTAACGCGGCCCAACAGCAGACCCAACTCAGTCCGCAACAATATGTTTAAAGAGGGTGGGGGTGCCCCCCACCCTCTGCTTTCTTCCTTACATCCCGTCCCCGTATCTGCGCGCTCTTTCTCAGAGACGGGAGCGCGCAGGTTTAGGCACGGCAATTAATAGGTTTCCTGCTGGAATAAACTCTGTGAAATAGTAGATAATAGTAAACTGAGTGCTGGCGCAGATTTTTCTCTCCAAGCACCGCTACTACTGCGCGCCTCTGGCATCGCATCGCGCACGAGAAGGACTGGTCTAATGAAAAAAAAAATGGTATAAATAAAGATTTGTCTGCGAGCCATACGTGACCATCAAAAGAGCCATATGTGGCTCGCGAGCCATAGGTTCCCGACCCCTGCTCTAGTGTTTGTCTGAATCCGATCGTTTGATGTCATTCCAATCGTTCCCATTTGTCTTTCAGTTATGATTACGATTGGCCAAAATAAATACACCCCGTTGTTTTCTAGGACTTATTTTCTGTAGCCCTTGTTCTATCCTAGGCACTTTGACATTGGGAGTGGGGTCATCTAGACCCACTAGACAGAGCTCTGAACCTTTGTTCTTCAATGATTTGTGATCTTCACTGGTGTCCATGGATTACATGAAATCCTCTCCACCTTGATCCACCTTTGTCATGGTAGGAGAACACCTCAATGGAAGGGGGGGGGGGGGGTCATAGGATAGAACAAGGGTTACAGCAACCCCGCCCCCCCTTCCCATTGCTGCCAGCTCGGAGCAGGGGACCTGTGGCCCACCCATTCACTGTAAAAGAGAACTGGAAGAAGCCAAAATCCCAAAGACTTTACTAGAGAAAGGAACAGCTGTTCCTCAGTCATTCTATTGGTCAAAACAATCCTTTTTGATCTGATTCATCTTTTCAACATGTTCTTGACAATCCCCTTTTTTTAATGATGTAATGCAACAAAAGTAGGTGGAGCCCGCTGGTCCCCCATGTCACACGTTCAAAACGTTAAACAGATTCTCCCAAGCCCATTTTTAAATGGTAGGAGGTGTGGCCCAATGATAGGGGGTGTGGCCTTCCAACAACCTCAGAGTCCCAGAAATGCAAAGAAACGTTGACTCAGACAAACTCGGCCTACATGGCAACAGCCCTACAGCAAAAAAAGGTAACTGAATGCAGTTTATTTGGTGAAATCCACAAGTCATTCTATAGTTGACCTTCCACTCACTCCAAATCTCTGATACAGTCAATGTCCCCCCCCAGGTTATTTTCTGAGTCAAACACGATCTCTTTCAGACAGCCTTTCCTCGTCTGCCCCTGAATCCCAAAGATTTCAATAAAGAAATACAGTTTTGAGCCTAATTTTCTGTAACCCTTGTGTTATCCTATGACCCCCCCCCCCCCTTACACTGACGTGTTCTCATGACAAAGGTGGATAAAGGTGGAGAGGATTTCATGTAATCCATGGACACCAGTGAAGATCACAAATCATTGAAGAACAAAGGTTCAGAGCTCTGTCTAGTGGGTCTAGATGACCCCACTCCCAATGTTAAAGTGCCTAGGATTACATGTGTTCACCATCATCAGACAAATACCACAAGAACACGTTAAAAACATCCGAAACAGTTTTTACCGGAGTGGGTCTTTATTGACAATCATCCAAACGTTTTTATGCAAACCAATAATAAGAAAAACCTTCAAATGAAGCTTCCTTCATCTGAGGACTCCTTTAACTTCTCATTTACACATCTGAGAAAACTACTCGACTCTCATTACCCAACTGTAATCTGATTACTAAGGCACATCGTGGACACTTTGACCAGTTGAGTTAGTTATTTTTCTGTCTTTTCCAAACAAAGAGCGACAGACGTGGAGCAGAGAAGCAGTGACAAAACCTTTAGTTCATCTTTTATTGTGACAGCAACACTTCCTGTTTTGGCACCAGTGTTCCCGTCAGAGTTAGACATAAACTACAGCATCACGTCAGGATCAGGTGGATATCCATGTCAAACATGGAGCTTTCCAACCCTCCGGACTCTTTTCCAGCTATAAATGCTAAAACCTCCTGATCTGGATCACAGGAACTGTGCACCTCCACATATTCAAATAAATTAAGACTGGAAAGTAGCAGATTTGTTGAAGAAAACAAAAGTTTGAATTAAAAAAAACAGGCATTTATCTGCGGAAACGTCTGACCACAAAAAAAACTATAGTCAAATAAAAAACAGGACAGGGATGTGTTCATCCTTTCGTGGAGGGGGTGCATTCATGACCTAAAATAGCATCCATTAACTCTCACGAACATCAAGGTTTAGGCTGTTTTTTTACAGATATACTGGACCAGTGGCAGGCAGGCTGCATGGTTGCCATGGAGACGGGGCTGCAGCCTCCATTTCAGGTATGAAATCTTGAAGGCAGGTATAGGAAAAAAAATGTGTTTAAATTCTCCTCACAGAAATCATGACAGAAACATTCATAAGAATGTCCTGATTCTGAGAATTCTGCTTTATTCTGAGCCAGAACCGGGATGGAGAGCATGCAGAGCAGCAGAAAGTTTTCTTTTTGCAGACGTCCTGACAGAAAACCAAACAGCCAGACAGACTTTTGTCAAAAACTGTCGCGGGAGGAGGAGCTGCTGCCGCTCGCCGTCAGTGAAGGCATCATCAAATCCGTTTGGGTCTGGCGTTCACCTCCTTTAAACGGGAAAAGCCAGCACTCTGCGTTTGGAACATCCCGTCCGGATCAAAACCGCCCTACCCTCGACAGGAGGAGTGGAGGCTCAGCAGTCTGTGGATCAGTGCTGCCTCCAGGTCTCTCAGGAGGCCTGGAGGGTCCCAGCTGTGGTCCCGGTCCCTCGTGCCGGGGCTGAGCGGCTCCCGGTTGGCTCCTCCCAGCAGCAGGCGGTGGAAGTCCTCCCTGTCCAGGAGCAGCTCCATGTTCTGGAGGAAAAAGCCCTCACAGAACCTGCAGAGCTCGGCTGCTCCGTGCAGCTAAAAAAAGAAAAATCAACAAGTTACTCAAACCTGCAGCTCCTTTGACGCAAATATTTCTGACGGCTAAAAGTCAAAAGTTTGTTTTTCCTGTTTCTAGTCAAACTGAAATCACTTTAGATTGAATCCATCATTTAATGCTGTAATCTCAGCTGTCCTTACGGGTGGATGTGGGGGGGGGATGGGCAAACCTGTGGGGGGCATCGCAGACCTTTCGATCAAGCCGGACAGAGAAAATGTTCATGTACATTTGTTTCTATGGGCGACAGGTCATAGTGAAAACCACAGGGGGAAGCAGGTCAGATGCAGGCGTGTCGTACAGATGTTTGAATTCTTTCAACCCCCCCAAATTCTGCAGACCGTTCAAGGAGCTCGTGAGTGCTGTTCATGTGGTACGTGCACGCTCTCTGCCGCAGCCTGACTGTTAGATTGGGGTGGGTAGATGAGGCCTTGTGAAGCGTTTCGGCACATCGCCCAAACCGTAATGATACTGTGTCACTCAACACTGACTCCTGCTGGACCAAAAACGTCATTGCAGGCAACCAAGTTTTGAGAAACTCTGCTGATATATTTATTACATTGAATCTAAACACAGTATTTGTCATTGTAGTTCCTTCATTCCCATGTCTCGCTCTAAAATGTCCCAGCATTGAGGAGGTGCTTTAACCCTTGTGCTATCCTATGACCCCCCCCCCCCCCCCCTTCCATTGACGTGTTCTCCCTACCATGACAAAGGTGGATAAAGGTGGAGAGGATTTCATGTAATCCATGGACACCAGTGAAGATCACAAATCATTGAAGAACAAAGGTTCAGAGCTCTGTCTAGTGGGTCTAGATGACCCCACTCCCAATGTTAACGTGCCTAGGATAGCACAAGGATTAAGTTTGACAGTTCTGGAGAACAAATGCCACATTTAACCTCCAAAACATAAAACTATTCACTTCAAATTAGAGTCCGTTTGAATTGGGATGGTATTCTGCCAGATCAAGCAGAAACGGGAGACAAAAAGCCAAAAACACTGTTATAACTATTAAATAATTTCACAAACTTTAGTAAAACACCACATCAGACACTTTAAGTTAAGATTCAGTCAAATAAAGGGTCAAACACAGGTGGGCAGGGAAAACGGGGGCACACGAGGGCAGTTCATCGACGAGGGCTGAACATTGGTGATGAATAATTTCAAAGTTCAACACCAAGACAAATTTAATTCCACACATATGTTCCGTTTTTACTCCAAGAGCTACTTTCTTCTTTTTTTTTTGGAAAATGTTCTGGGAATTCTTTAATGCAAACAGACAAAATAAACCAGTAAAATGAGCTGCTAGAACATTTAGTATTCAATAAACCCTTGTTCTATCCTAGGCACGTTAACATTGGGAGTGGGGTCATCTAGACCCACTAGACAGAGCTCTGAACCTTTGTTCTTCAATGATTTGTGATCTTCACTGGTGTCCATGGATTACATGAAATCCTCTCCACCTTTATCCACCTTTGTCATGGTAGGAGAACACCTCAATGGAAGGGGGGGGGGGGGTCATAGGATAGCACAAGGGTTATAGATAAAGTCTTCCTTTTCTCATTCAATTGAAAAGAAAAAAGTTTCTTTTTTGCGTCTCAGAATAAATAAAGATGAACTAAAGCTTCAGGTAGTAATGAGCAGGAACTTCCTGCTTTTCAGGACGATGGCGTTGAAGAAATCTGGAGCTGCTGCACTCGTCATCCACACTCCCGCGCTCACACCTTTGCGGTCTGGTAGACGCTGACGCCGTTTTCCAGAGTCAGGGTTTGCGAGAGCGTCGTTTCGCAGCTTCTCTGCAGACCTCGCAGCTGGAAGAAGGAGGCGGCCGGCAGCAGCTGCGAACAAAGACATTCATCCACAGAGAATCAGCTTCTGTCGGCAGGAAGACCGCGTCCTTCAGACCAAGATTCCCTCCCAGACTGTAGAAGCACGAGGACACGTCTGTTGAGACTCAGCCACAAGTATTTCCCTTCTCCTTCCTACAGTTGTCGGTACGACTACAGAAAAAGGAGTCTATTCCTGACCCCAGTCCATCAAGCGTCTTCACATAAATGTTGCTAGAGTCTGTTATTGTGAGGACAGGAAGTACTAGGGCTATCAGTTCGGGGGGTTCGGGGGCCACATTCAACCTGTCTGATCTCCAGTGGGCCGAACCAGAAACAACAAAGCAAAAATCCGCTTTTTTTTTTTCTCCTCAGTTGGAAAAAAATACCTCAACCGACATAAAACATCCATTCACAGAGGCCAATGCAACTCAAATAAAATGCATTTCCTTTTTTTAAAATACTTTTTTTTCCATTTTATCCAGACTTTGATACAGACTGAACATTTTCCATCTGACACTGAAACAATCCTGATTATAAACTCAAGAGGGGCTACAGAAAAAAATGAAACACCCTCCTAAAATGTTAATGTGCAAATCAATGAAAAATTAGACTAAGTTAAACTTGCAAACATTTGACAGACTTTGACAGACTCATGTTGGCAAAGGTCGACTGCTTTCTGGGGAACAAGACTTCTGCAGACTTCTGCATTTTTCCATCAGTTCATCCTAAAATGGTTTGGATGTTTGCTCCAACTTGTTCTCAATCAGGTGTCTGTCACTGCTCCATCAGTGAAGGCTGCAGTAAATGCAGACGGTTGTTCTTCAGTCCAGATAATAGTTTGTAAATCTTCAAATGGTGAAACTTTTCTTTATAGTGAGTCTCATAGTGGTGCTGAATGTTATATTATTGCAGCACTGAGACCTGTTGAGGACACACCAAGCATGCAGGTTTTCAGCTCCATGAACAAATAAAACTCTGTCCATTTTCCTGGAAAAAGCGGAACTTCACTTCAACCTTTTTTTCTTTTTGACAACATTTTGGTCATTATTGATTATTCTTATAGCAATGCAACAGCGGTGAGGCTCTCAGGGAACCAAACTCCACTTTACCCAGACGCAGAGCTGTTAGGTTTCGCTTTTGTCGCATACAGAGATGCTGTTTCTTTGCTCCCCCTAGTGGCGGAATTGCGTATTTCAGTTATATCTTTACAAGAACATAACTGCCACAGGAATGGACTAGAAAGCTGCTTTTTTTTTAAACATCATTATCATTTTTACTCTTCATGGGTGGGTAGCTGGGTAGCTCGGTTGGTAAGGTGAGAGGCTACCATGCAGGAATCCAGGGTTCGATTCGGATAGGAATAACCAATGGTAGTGGGGGCAATTACCATATCACTCAGTGAGGGTCCTTAGACCCTTAACGCTACTGCCTCCCAAGCGCAGTTCAGCTGCAGCTCACTGCTCCCCCATGGGATGGGTCAAATGCGGAGAAGAATTTCCCCATTGAGGGATCAATAAAGTATCAATTATTATTATGAGTGGGCTGGATTAAACCATCTGGTATGTTTGACACCCCTGACCTAAGGAACCAGGCTCACCTTCAAAGCTTCAGGGTGAGACACAGTCAGCCCTTCTGTCCCCCCGCAGTACAGGGACCTCATCATCATCTGCAGACACACAGAACAGTCACCATGACGTCCAGCCATCGGCTTTCTTCTGCTTTCCACCGTCCTCCTCCATGAAGGAACTCTGGGCGTCTTTATCAAGTCTCCTGCTGTAAGGGGGGGGCTGTCCGGGCCCACATCGGCAAGAACAACAGGGGAGGGGGGCTTCAGAAACCCCCCCTGCGGGTCAGGACCCATGACCCAAACGTGCCAGGGAAAACTCCAATGTCTCGGCTCTAAGCTGGGGGGCCGAGTGGGGTCACACTGCTGATGACCCCTAAGCCGCCCTCAGGAAGAACAGAGGACTCCAAACTTCTGAGCTCCTGCTACAACGGCACCTCCCAGCCCAAACCCAACTCCAGGGGTGGGGGGGCATGACCCTGGAGGCGGAGGTCTCACCTCGAAGGTGCTGTAGGTCATGTGACTGATGTGAAGGATGTTGTCAGGGGAATCGGCCAGCATCCGACGAAATCTGTCAAACATCGGAGAAGCTCTGCTGTCGTTCACTGATGCTTTTCCTGCATCTGATGCACCAGTTCAAGCTCAAACCTTTCAAAATAAAAGCACCCCCCCCTTTATGCACTTTTCAAACACATTCAGGAAAAAAAGGAAATAAACCTTTCAGAGGCGGACATCAGCAGGACCCGATGAGCAAAGAACGGCTGGCCCGCCACCATGAAGGTCACGTCAGACATCTGCTTGTTGTTCAGGAAGTGAACGTCTGAGCAAAGACAGCAGACCGTCATGCACACACGCACACACCCACACACACAGGCGGGCAGCAATCACGCCTCACCCAGCTGAGTGGACAGAGCGACGTTCAGCGGCGGGATGGCAGGGACGGGGGCGGAGCCAAAGCAGTGACCAAACACAGACGCCAGCAGCTTCATGACCGTGTAGTCCTGAAGAAGGTGAACACAGATGGGGGGTGGGGTGTCGTCTCACTCGGGTTCCAGAACAGCCAAACCAAACAACACAAGACTGTCAAACACGGTGGTAGTGGATTAATGGTGTGGGCGTTTTTTTGCTGTTCAAAATGACGGCTTATGCCGTCATGATCTGCAGACACCAGTGAACAAGGGCCCACATAAAAACCCCATCAGCGCTGGGAACGCCAAACCTTTGGCGGGATTCAAACCCCACACTGCTTTGCAGCTGCCTGAAGGTTCTCTGTCAGTGAAGTTTCATTTCACATTCTGTATTTTCTAATCAACAACTGTAAAGCTTTCATTAAAATACCGAAGAAACCTAACGCTGCAGGCGGCTTTAGACAGCCCCCACCCCCGCCGCCCCCCTTCTGACTCGCCCCCACTGGCTGAGTGACGGCTACCTGTCCCTCACTCTCCTCCTCTGGCCCTGCCCCACTGATTAGCGGTGCACAGGTGACACATTCATGAGAAAGGGGGGGGTTTGTGTTGGTTTTATCTCCATAGCAACCATCTGACATTTTTGTTATCTGAGCCAGCGACGCATGTGTTGAATTTTCACAATATCCCAGAAAAAATTGTGCGAGCATCAGGAGAGCGGCCCCTGAGCCGGGAGCAGGTGGAAAAAACGCCTTTTGTATTCCCAAGTATCCTCCCCACGAGGAGTGAGGAGGTGATGGACTGAAGCTCTACGAGGAGTTTACATCTGTGGAAGGTCATACGGGTGAATTAAGATGGCAGCTCATCCAGAGGTCAAAGGTCACCAACACTATTTGGTTTTGGTTGTAGACTGCCCCTGACGGTGTGTGAGGGAAATTTTGGGAATATCGCTCAAAGAAAGTTTTTTTCCATATCATACGAAAATGTAAAAATCGCCAAATTTCACACTTTGCCAAACAATGCCTGCCAAGCCGTAGGTCCTGTGGCCATCCCATAGTAATTTCTACGTTTCCTTTGGATGTCCCTGACCCGTGCGTTTTGGTTTCATTAGTGGATTTTCAGCCACCTATGAGAGTTCGGCCTCTTTCTTTGTTTTGATGGTTTCTCCCGCTGTGATGTCATCATTTCTTGAGATTTTATCCAGGATTCCCTTTCACCGGGTAACGGATGTGTTTTTAAGTTTTTATTTGCTCAGAGCGTTTCATTGCTCTGACAGAAGGAGGCGCTGTACCTTGCTGGTCTCCATCATGCCGAACATGAGTGGGATGGCGGTGGAGAGCAGCTCGGGGCCGTAGTCCTCCGTCCTGATGGAGGGGAACTCCGACAGGAGGTGGAGGGTGACGTCTCTCCTGCAGAGCTGCTGGGCTCTGAGCAGAGACTCCAGCCAGGTGTGCAGCCTCCAGGCGACACCTGCAGGAGAGCCGGCAGCCGCTTTTAACACCAGCTTTTGTCTTTTTGGGGACTGAAAACAAACAGTTTGGTTACAGAACTCGTCCTCTGACCCATCTCCCGGAGCTCCATGGTCACATCCAGGTACCCGTGCTCGGCGCTGTAGTACGCCGCCTGCTGCAGAGCCTTCACCGTGGCCCTGCACAGCCGGGGGCTCTGGGAGTCTGGAGCTGCAGGCGGCTTGCTTTTCTTTGGCTCCTCCACTCCTTCGGCCAGGATCTCCTCCAGAGAGAGGATGTCCTCCTTCCTGTGCTGAGGCTGCAGGAGCATCCTCCTCACTATGTTCCTGCTCACAGAGACACCTCCCCTCACCGTCCAGCACAAAGCCAAGAACAAGCGTCTCCTGGGAGACCTCCCACCTGTGTCCGTGGGCGGCGGCGTAGCTGAAGGAGTTCATGTCTTCGTACAGCGGGGATGCCAGAGCGTTCCCATGATGCACTCTGAGCAGAGGGTCTGCCCCGTGGGTCAGCAGCAGGCTGACCAGCTCGTAGTTACCTGCAGGGAACAACGGACAGGATTCACCCAAACAAGCAGCCAACCGTTTGAGTTCTCATCTTCTTTCTCTGACTCCTGCTGTGGGGGGTCACAGGTCGCACTGCGAGGTCATCCCTCGACCTGCTGTCCGTCAGACAGCATGGACAGAAGCTGAAGGATGATGTCATAGAGGAGGCCTCGTCTGTCCAACCGTTTCTCAGAACGGAAACAGCGCTCACAGAGTTCCAGGGCAACAGGAAGGATTCTGTCATAGCTCAGGCCTGATATCAGGGGCAAAACAAAAACCTGGGAGGGGCAAAAGGCCTGCATGACATCACACAAGGCATTAAATAAGGTTGGAATGTATCCAATCAGTATGAAAGAAAAAAAGAGACTTAAAAGCAACATGAGGTCAGGATTCAGACCAGTCCAGGTCTGAAAAAACCTGAAACCTGAGATGAAGAATAACTCATCAGCTGTCACTCATCAGCTGTCACTCATTTTTAAGTGTCTATCAACTTTAAATATCCAACTTAGTTGATATTCAATTCTCTTCCACCATATCAAAATGTGGGGATCACATTTGAGACAGTGGATCAATAAGGGACATATTGGGGGGGCTCCTGCTGTGCAACGCCCAAGGCAGCCAGCTCCTAGCAAGAAAGGCATGTTGGTCATGTAACTTTTTTTTTTTTAACTTGTCCTGTCCAACAGCTGGGCAGACAGATGAGAGCTGAAGGCCTCTTGTGTTGGACGTATTTTACTTTAACAACAGGGGTTATTAATCTACTGACAAACCAGAGGAATGTCTGAATAAACCCCTTTTGGGATTGAGGACAAATTTTATTCATTTTAATCGTATTTGAAAATCTTTGGTGTTGGACTGGATGGAAAAGGAAAGGAGGGAAGAAGAGAGAGGGATGTAAGAGAGGGGGGGGGGGGGTAGGAGGGTGATAATAGAGAGGGGGGGGGGGGTAAAGCCATGAAGCAGCATAAAGCAACAAGCTACTGGATGTTTATCATTACGGTGAGGTTCAAGTGTAATACAAATCTCAAGGGGCGGGGCATGTCCACACACACACTCAAATGTTATCAACACACCTGTTGGCTGCAGAAATGTCCACATGTCAACATGAACACAATACAGATATTGTTCACACACGCATACTTATGCCTTTAAACTAACTAGTGTGAAATATTTCATTCATTCAATCATGCAAACTATTAGTATAAAGGTGAGCTAACACCTGTGCTCAGGTGAGTGTTTATGTTCTTCTAAATTGGATGATGGAATGTGAAAAGAAGGAGGGGGAGCAACCAGCCATCCCCACACCAAGACCCCCACCACAGCAGCAGCAGCAGCAGCCAGAACCCCCCAACACCACACATTAGCAGATTGATGTAATTTAAAAAAGTGTTCCCATTGCAGTTTTCCAAAATATGTCAATACTCCTCAAAAACCTGCTCCTCCAAGCACAGAAACTTTTCTCAATGAATGCCACTTTTTTCTAACGTGTAGCAGCTAATGATAACAATAATCACTCATTCAGTCCTGTACCTAAAGAAAAATGACATGTTTGACGGTGAGATAGGGAGAAGCTGAAGCTTATCAAAGCCTAATCCTGCATATCAATTCAAAATAATAAAGAACAACGTCGCTGGTGATTGATCCATCGCCATCCATCACGCTGCAAACATCAGACTTCATAACAATCATTTTCTGTTGGGTTTTAGTGTAAACTGATATTTTAGCGGATTTCATCAAAGTTTAGAAAAACATCTTAACTCAAAAAATGTAAAACTTCACATTTTATGATGTAACTAACTCCTGAAACATTAGTTGGTCTTGTTTGCACCGTAACATCCCATAATGTCTGTCTAATGACCATCACTCTCTCTGTAAAAACACATGTCTGAGTTCATGTTCAGTTCTCCGTCCAATAACACCGTCAGCTAAGTATCTGTTTCCTGAGGAAATGCTGTGGGAATCGATCCTCATGAGACGATTAACCAGCAGTTTGTGATCTGACCTTCATCGCAGAAGCTTCACTGTTTACACAAAAACAAACCTTTGTGAGGAATAATGCTAGGCTGGACTTTAGTTTCCTGACTTATTTGTATTTCTTAGTTAAAATTCCAATTGAAGGTAAAGTTAAATCTTTGCCTCTGAAGCCACATTTCTCATGTTCTTGTGGTTTAGGAAAAGCCAAAGTTCTCCCCTGCTGAGCTTCTTTTCTGCAGTCAAAGTTTCAGTTCAGTCCCAGAACCCCCCCTCCCCCCCGCCGGGGTCTGTGTGATGGACAGAGTGAGGATACCTGCAGCAGCAGCCAGCTGCAGCGGCGTCTCAGCAGAGGTGTCCCGCCCCTCCAGCGAAGCCCCGCCCTCCACGTCTGCGCCGGCCTCCAGCAGCAGCTGTGGGGAGACGAGCCGACACTCGGTTCACGCTGCAGCTCGGACTCCGGCTGAAAGGATTCTCCTTCTCATCATTTCACTGAGGGATGAACCTCATCTGGTCGCTTCCAGAGCAGTCGGCACATGACTTGAACCCCCCCACCTACCACCACCCCCACCTGCTGGTGGAGCTGAAGAAGTCAAATGTTTTCCAGAAGCACATTCCAGGCCTCCGTCACATCCACCTGTACCGGAGCCGACCCACACAGGTGCAGCGCGTCTTTGGGTCCGTGAGGGTCGTAGAGAGGAGCGGCTGCATCTTCAGGGGAGCTCAGGTGTGTCTCGCCGTTCGTTCCCTTGAGGCTCGCACAAACGCCTCAAAATGGAACGTACCATTGCTGTGCGTGTGGCAGGTGTGTCATGAAGTATTTGTAAGGATAATGGAAGATGTCAACCGTCTGCTGACTTGGCCAAACTAGTCGTCAGAACTTAGTCGTCTCACAGCTGGTTTACTGGCAGACGATGTGGGCTACTGCTAGAAAAACAGATGAAGTCCAGGCAATGCCGAATGAAGCCGCCCGTCTGGCTCAACACATAAATGAGATGCTGATCTCAGACGGCTCACAGTTCAGGACAGACCATCATTAACATGAGTTCATTCCATCAAAGATGCAGAATCTAGTGTTTATTTTTGACCACTCCCTGAGAAATCGACACTTAAATGGTTACGCCACCAAACGGACGTTGTCAGATTCCAAAAGACAAACTTTCTTAAAAAAAAGAAAACTTTTATTTTTAGATCAATACAAGCTAGGAGCTTTTGATCACTAATTTTAATTGAAAAATATTCAAATGATGTTTTCAAAAAACATTTTGGAGCCACATGTTCTAGAAGAGGTGAATGTCTGAGTTAAAGTTGAATGAAAACTCATTTTGACTGAATTAAAGCATAACAGTTCGGGGTTAAGGAACTCTTTCTTTTATTATATGTATTCAAATGTGAATTTTATGGCTCTACATTATGTATTTTTGGGATTACCATGAAATATCATCTGTTAATTTGATGAATTTGTTGTTGTATGGCGAATTTCTTATGAAGGATCTCAGGGGGAGTATGGTAAACAGGTGATGCTGTCGCACGCCGTCCTTACGCCACACTCCAGTCGTCAGTGATTTTGGGGACTGAAAAAAGGAAAAACTTCCGCCTCACCTACTTCTACTTTAGGTGTTTGTAATTGTTCACTGATCAGTCGTCTGCAGCATGATTGTAAAAATAAAAAAAAAGTGCAACTTTCTGTTAGATTCCTACGATGGAGTTTTAGGGCCACCCAAAAAAAAAAAAAAGGAAAATTATGAGAAAAAACTCGTAAATTTACAAGATTAAAGTGGAAGTGAGCTTTCAGAGCAGCAAGTGAACGCCACGCAGCAGCAGAGCAGAGCAGACAGACTAAACGTAGCTGAACAGGGGAGCTGAATGTTTATTGAGAACATTCCAAATGTTTGGAAGCTCCTTCGTTTGATTTATGATTTATTAACGTTTTTTTCATTGATGGTTGGTTTGCAGGATCTCTGCAGCCGTTGATGAAGACGTCGGTGTCCCTGCAGATGTCCACTTCCATCCTGTCTTCCTCCATTTAAGATCAGATCTGTAGGTCTTTGCGACGCTTCCGTCTGAGGAGGACTTTCTGGCATTTTTCTAATGCTAATAACGGGACGTTTCATCTGGAAAAGGGGGGGGTATGGAACTGTGTACACATTGGTGTTCTGTGCTTGACACGTTCATGACTTAATGAGACAAATGGACTTCTGGGTGTGTGAATGAAAAGGAGAATAAAGTATTGGTCCTCTACACCCAAACGTGTTTCTGAGCTCCTTATTTTACAGATGACACTCCGCTTTACCGACACCGAACCCCAGAAAGACGGCTACACTGATAAGAATCTGATTCTGAATCGCCAGAAGGTTCAGAATTTCTTTGTTTTTGAAACTTAAAACATAAATGTATGACTTTAATCGCGTGATTCAAGAGTTAAGACTTTTTTCTCGTAAATTTACAACTTCGTCATTAAAAAAAAAAGTAGGTAAACTGGCCCTAAAACTCCGTCGTAGATTCCAGCCACGGATGGACTTATTTCAACATCTAAAAAGGTTTTTTAGATGTGACGCGTTAACGCTGGAAATCTGTTGAGATGCTTTTGTACGGACAGAAGACGATCACAGCATTCAGAGCCAACAGCAGACCATCAAAACCAACAGTCAACAAACTCAACCTTTCTCTGCTCAAAGCCTATTTTAATACTACTTCAAATAAAAATAGCACTTAGATGACTAAAGTAGCCAAAACACCTACTTTTTCTCTTTTACTGAAATGTTTGGTTTTAGCTCAATCAGTTCCAAACACCTCCTCTCTTGTGCACAAATCCCCAAAAAAACCAGCACTTCAGGATTTGAGGCATCAATCAGTTATGAAGCTGAGCCTCCTCCACCTGTGGCTCAGGCGATGTGGATTCACCTGCCGGACTCACCTGCGCCACACACAGGTGACTATGGAGCACTGCGAATGTCAGAGCCACCCAGTGCCGACTGCCGGGGTGAACGGACGGGTGTCGGGGGGAGCAGCCCGGGACCTGAACAAACAAAGGGCCCAGAGGGGTGAGCTGACTGCAGCCTGGGGAGAAACTGAGCGGGGTTCCTCTGGTACCTGCAGGTTCAGATGGGCCCCCGCCTCTATGAGCATCTGGACCAGGGCTTCATCGCCCTCTGCAGAGGCGTACATCAGAGGAGTCATTCCCTGCAGGAGGCACAGCAAAGTTTTGCATAAAAGTCCAGAATCTGAGCAGCGCAGATGTTCATCATGTTCCTCCTCAGTCAGACCATAAACTCAGTTTAACAACTATTTTGATCATTAACCGCCACGATGGGCCAAATCCTCCCATTTCTGTGTAGCCTGCTGCCCCCAGGTGGCCAAATCTGTCTGAAACCCACTGACTGCTTTCAGACAGATCGCACTCATTTCTTGTAACGCGCCCCCACCTGGTCGTCCACGGTGTTGACCCCATCCGCTCCCAGCAGTCGGGTGGCGTGTTGGACCAGATCTGCTCTGCCACTGGACAACATCCTGAAACCCAAGTCCAGCTGGAACTTTGCTGCAGCAGCTTCAGCTCCCAGACATTTGAAGGACTGGAAGCAGGATGCAGACCTGAAGACCAAGAAAGAGGAGGATGAGCCGCTGCCTCCCGCTCAAACGGATGCAGTGATGAAGAGGAGCTCGAGCTCATGCCGGGCTGGGTCTGTCTCACAGATCTATGTGATCCATGAGGGAGTCATGTCAGACCAAGTGTGTTTGTGTGTGTGTGCCCTTATGCATTGATTATTTTATAAGATACGATAAGACTTTATCTATCCCACGATGGAGAAATTCTTTTGTCTGCAGCAGCAAAGTGACATTCAGGCAAAAGTGACATTCATTACAGCGCAGCAGTGTAGAAGAACATCAGTAACTTACACGACAGAAATAAATCATATCAAAATGAAAATCAAACCAAACCAAACAACCTTTGTGGGAATAAAACAAAAAGCAAAAGTATTGAAGGTTCTGTCCTTTCTAAAAGACTGATCAGTAAAGTGATAGAGTGACCAAGTCAGAAGGCTTTAAGTTCTGAAAGACATCTCTGTATGAGGTAAGATAGCTGTCAATGCATGCAAAAGTGGGCAGAGCTTCAAATAAAAATATGAAGACTCCATTTAGTTTTGCGTTTGACGTGTCTGTTTGAAGTACGATTTGTCTTTGTTTTGGATACGATTATTGAACAGGAAATCTCCCTGCATAACAAACTGTCAAAAATACGTCACGGGGTCAGAGGCATAACCATCGTCAGCATGCGCTTTGAGGCTCATTCATCGAACTGAGTTTTTTCCAATACTACTGAATCCCAGTTTGTTCCCGGGACAAGCGAGGCGGGCATGCTCGCTCCAGCCCCCGGATCTGTCCAGGTCTACCCCGCCTTTGCCCAACAGCAGCCGGGACAGGAACCGGCAACACCTAGACCCCAACAGGGATCTAGTGGGTTGAGAAAATAACAAAATCAAGAAAGCTAACTCTGAGCGAGAGTAGGCTAACTGGTAGCCGACCGCAGCGATGGAAGAAAAACAGAAAGGAAGGAAAATTAGAAAAAGACAGAAAGTTGGGAACTCTGATCCTACTGTCGTTTCTGCAGCAACAGTCGGCTACCACTTAGCCTACTTCAGCTACAGGTTAGCTTAGCTTTTGTTTCGGTATCCTTTTAGATATAAACCAATTGTGATAGACATGCAGCTTCTTCACTCCTAGTGAGTGGAGGGGCGTGTCTGCTGTTGCTTTCTGGGCTGTTTTCCACCACTTCTGGGTCTGAAACCATCAGCTGGTGCCTTGTTTACATGATCATGCTCATGCTCTGTCAAACTCATGCGCAAATTTGGACGCTGATGTTTTGGGACTCGATGTTTATGCCTCTGACCCCTTGACGTATTCTTGACACAGAGTTAACAGGAGAAACTTCCTATTCAAGACATTCAAGAATCATATCCAAAACAAAGACAAATCGTACTCAAAACAGACATGTTACATGTAAAACTAAATGTTAGATTCATATTTTCTTTGTCTTTATGAAGACGTTTCTTATCGACTGATTCCGTGGTTCCGGAGGCCCGGTTTCCGCCTGCAGGCAGGACCAGGAGCCGCTGGGTCTCACCTCAGCGGTCGGGGCTCACAGTCCAGACCCGGCAGCAGCTGCCTGGCTGTCTGTCTCACGTCATCGCTGTCCACCAACAGGCTGCACCGATGCTCGGCGTGAACAACGGCCACCCGGATCCAGTCCATGAGAGGAGGGAGGAGCAGGAAGGGCCTGGATGAAGACGGGTAAGAACAGAGCAGGGCTCCGTGAGATCAGGACCAAACAAGCGCACACGTTGGTGCAGCAGCTCTTCACAAACCTCTCCCTGCTCAACAACATGCCACAAGGCTCCAGGTTTGGGTTCTCCTGAGACTCCATCTGTGGGCTGGACAGGAAGTAGTAGAGCGTGCGGAGAGCGTCCGGGGCCCAGGACACTGAGCGCTGATTGGCTGAGCGAGCGCTGCTCATGGAAATGCCGGCGCTCTGCAGGCGCTGCATGTGGTGCATCGCTCGAGACACCAGATCACCTGCAGAGGGACGGAAACCATCAGGATCCACGCGCAGGCACTCGTGGTTCCCACTCTTCACACATCTGTTTACTATGAACCTTGGTTGTGGGAACGTCCAAACCTCCACCGAATGGAAAAATGTTTGTGAACGCCCAAAAGTCTTTTAAGGGGACTTTATTTTGAAAGGCTGCAGGCAGCCCTCAGGGAGTTTGGTTAATTTAAAAATGTGGATTCTGCCCAGCAATCAAATGCTTTATGGCCTATTTCATCAATAGAAGGACAAGAATTTGTACTCTGGGTAAGTAACTTAAGCGTTCTTAGAACCCATTTTTTAGATACATAATGGTTTAACATAGAGGACTTTTCCTTTTCTTCAGTCGCTGTAAAATTAAAGCTCATTTAAATGTAATTTAGTCCGATTCAGCATTTTGCATTTCTTTAACCACACGCTTACTGAGCTCCGAGATGCTCCCCACGCTGGTCGCAAGCAGCGCCTGCTCCAGCATTTGCAGTTCCAGCTGAATGTAAGGATTTTCCCTGCTCTCCAGCTGCTCCTTGGAAGCCTTTGTGTGTGGGCTAATATGGGCTGGCAATGACAGCTCACCTAAAACACAAACAAGGTGATGAATACCTGTACAGTCATTTAACAAGTACTAGGAGTCCATCGTTGGTTCGGCCCGTTTGAAGGACAGATTCTGTCTATATGTCTATATATATATATATATATATATACAAGACCAAAAGTTTGGACACACCTTCCCATTCATTTGAATAAGAAGGTGTGTCCAAACGTTTAGTCTGTACTACATATACAGTGGTGGACAAAATAGTTGGTACCCCTCAGTTAAAGAAAGAAAGTCCACAATGCTCACTGAAATGACTTGAAACGTTCAAAAATAACAATAAATTAAAATGTATTGAAAGTAACATTAGTGGTGGAACAAAATGAGTGAGCAATATTCTGGCTCAGACGAGGAAAAGTAGACGTTCATGGATCTATTTGTCTGACAGTAGATGCATCAGCATTAGTCTGCTTCTGATTCAATATGAATAAAGACATACTCAGAAATTCCTTTTTGAGCTTAATTTTCTTTATAAATGTCTTCTATCCTGAGAAAAATGCCCCGAGAACCGGTTAAAAACACATTTTTCATCAGAGTGGGTCTACCAGCATGCTGGCCTGAGGAAGAGGAGGGGAGACAGAAGAGCAGCAGAGGTGAAGAGGAGATTCCACTGGAGGCAATAAGGATGAAGATCACTCCAGCTTCACCCTGCAGACGCTGCTGGTGTCCCCCCCAGAACCCTGAAGTTCTGCGTTTTTGGGTTAGGGGACAGTTTGGGAAAGAGCTGCTGTTTTAAAGATTGACCAGCTTTGACTGATGAAGGCCACATTTCTGTTATGCTCTGCAGAAGAAACCCTCCCAGCTCGTCATGTTCAGCTCTGAGCGGCTCTGCAAACGCAAGACAGCACAGAGTTTGAGTCTGACGTCACGTTTGACCAGCAGATCCGGAAGAAACACACTTCTCTACAAACAGCTGTGGGTCTGCTTCAGAGGTTCTGCTGAGTTCATCATGGAGGAGGAAAGCCCACACCCCAAAAAAGATCAATTCATTTGAGCTAGAGCTGTTTTTTGAGCAGATCTCTCAGATCTGACTTTGCCTGAAGGCCTTTCTCTGTCAGATAAAGGCCTGTGACGGAGCGCAGAGCATGACTCAGCTCCATCCTTTGTGTCCGTCTCAATGGAGGATCTGCTGACTCCTGATCTTCCACACAATGAGGGCATCAGAACGGCCGAGCGAGTCCACCGCTGGTGTGAGAGTGGGGGACAAAGGTCCCAGCAGCTCTTTGGGACGTTTGTCCCCCACTCTCTCATCAGCAGTGGGGGACAAAGGTCCCAGCAGCTCTTTGGGACAGTTCCTGGGGGGAACTTGCTTCTCTTTCGTTCTTTTCTTCAGAAAGCGTCTTTCTGAAAATCCCCACGGCAGCTTTCCGGTATGCAAACAGACAGTTTTGACAGAGTCCTGCAGGCCTGCACCCAGAAACCCAGAACCTGAGCTCAGCAGAGCCGGCCGGGTCAGGGCTGCAGCGGGAGGCCTTGTGCTCAAACCCCATCTGCCTTACCTCAGAGCAACGATGGAGAAAGCGGTTTTGGTTGATTTCTGTCCCTGCGTCTTCGTGCCGTGTTGGCTGTGTTTACCCTGACGCACGCTTTGGCGTGGGGGCCGGATCAGTTTGAGCAGCCCTGAAACTGCAGCAGCTCCTCCCTGAAAGCGGCGGCTTCACTCTAACAAGAGCGGAGTGTTGCAGATAATTGCTGCACACGGCTGCTGTTTGCACACAGGAGGGGAGGCGAACAAGCTGCGATTCATGCCCGCACAACAGGAGTCCAGTCTGGGAGGACAAAGCACAAATCCCAGTTTTAATCCGTACCTGTGCAGTCCGAAAACACCCCCCCACCCCCACCCCCCAGGTCCAACACTGGCCTGCTTGTGCACAGAACGGTGAGTGAATGAGTCATTTCCTTCAACTCTGAGCTTCTGAGTACCTGCGGCTCAATAAAAGCTGCCCTGAACAACCCCCCAACGCTGCAGAGAGGGGGGGGGGGGGTCACCCGGCAGACAACAGCGACTCTTTCTGCTGAGGGGCTATGGTGCTAACCAACAGCCACAGGGGAGGGGTCAGAATCGCCCCGCAGACAGAGTTCTGATTGAGGCTGAGCTGGAAACGGGGGGGGGTCACAGTGTCTGAGACCCCCCCCCCCAGAAGCACCTTCACCCCAAAACATCAGATCTGCACTCAGATGTCGTTACTAAGCTCCAGACCCTCCCTTCTAGAAAAGAAAGTCCAGAATTACTAATCAAAGCCTGTGATTGATTGATTGATTGATTGATTGATTGATTGATTGATGGATCCTCTATTGAAGCAGGATTTTAGAAAGCTTTGATGGATGAGGAGCACATGCTTCTGCTCAGCGGCCTGAAGGACATCTCTGCATGTCAAACGTCCAGGATAGCACGACTCTCCGATCTCATCACCTTCAGTCGGAGCAAAGGGCAGGACTTGAACAAAAGGAACAATCAAATCAAATCAAATCAAAAATCAGATATTCTCTGAATGGAACTTCCTTTGCTGGTGGACCACAGTAAATCTGTCAGATCAATTTAACACACATATGTCCTAAATAAACACGTCAAAAATACTCAGACCTGCTGAAACAACCAAACTAAAAGTCTATAAAAAAGAAACAATTCAACTTAGCAGAAAAAACAAACAAACGCTGCGGGACATAATCATGAGGAAAATGTTTCTTTCCTTATTAAATACTAAAAGCAGAGCTCAGACTCAGCTGAACAGATCCGACCATCCAAACAGGATCTGTGGATCCCCTTCAACTGGTTTAGGACTAAATGCTCTTTCGGTTTCATTAGCATGAGAAAACCCTGCTGATGACGTCCGTCTTGACGCGCTGGATGATGGATGAAGCCTGACTATCATGATGACAATGATGTCACCAGATCCGGTTTTTCCTGAACATGAAAGGACAGAAATTCCCACTGAGAAATGATCGGGACTGTCACAAAGGAGAGCCCACTGCATGCAGAGAGAGACGATGGCTGTTACCATCGAGGGCCGATACCGATGCTGATCATTAGCAGCCTAGAGGATTGATAACCCATATGTGAAGCTGATTTCATTTTGCAGTAGAGGGGAAAATATTGGCGTAAAAAAAATAGAAAAACTATTAACTTTGTTTTTTGAAACAAGGAATTTTAAATAGCTCACTGAAGTGCAGACAGTAACAAGCTCAGTGAAATACATACATGTTTTAAAGTAGAACAGTTCCCTGAAGGTTTTCATAGTAAGAAAATAAATGAATTATCTTAAATGAATTATTAAATGGATAATCTTGGAGAGAATTGGAGACAAAGTGCAGGGAGTTCTAGACAAATGTGAATAAATAAATAACTCTGAAGTTTGATCGAGAAAACAAGACAAAAATGTGAAAAACGGTTCCATCATCCCAGTTAAGCAGAGGAGAAAGTGGAGCAGAAAGCAAAGTTCTTCTGGGCTGGTACATTGCATCTGGTTAAAGATGCGCTCACTAAGGCCTGACGAAGATGACGCACAGAGAAATCGGTTGAAGCGCCCGTCACCATGGCGCTGAGCAGAGGTGGGAGGGGCCACGGTTAAACACGCACACAGCACAGGGAGAAGTGCAAATGTGTTTTTTACTCCATTCAGGTCCTAAAAGCGACAGCACTCGTTGTTCGTAGTGTGGCGTGGCACTGTGGGCGGGACAATGCTGGAGACAGAGAGGCGTGGCTGCATCTGAGCCAGAATCATCAGTTCCAAAATCAGCCCGTCGAGTTAAAAAAAAGGCCGATCCATGTCAGGATAACAAATGTCTGATAATCAGAAGGGCTGTTGCCTCCGTCTCTCATGAAATGAGGCAAATTTCCTCACAGCTGCTTCCGATACGGGCGCTGCCATGTTGAAACTGGTTTCAATCATGGCGGTGCCCGTATTGGGACGCAGCGGTGCCTCTTATATGGGAACACGAGAAGGGAGGGGTTGGGCTGTCATTGGTTTAACAGTCAGTGATCTGGTCCAACTCTTGAAGTTTAGTCCACAAACAGATGAAAGGTCTAAAATGGTCAGAGTTTAGCTCAGATATGCTGCACCCCCAAATACTTTGTTCCAGTCAGCGTCATGTACTAAATAATAACGTTTCAGCAAACGTTTGTGACTAAACTGCTATCATCTGTTTTTTAGTCAAACTTGTTTGTCATCTAAGACACTTTTCTGAACCTCGTCGTCATTTCATCTCAGTCAAACATTTGACTGCAAACACGTGAAGCTCTGATGCTGCAGGAGTGAACAACTGTTCGCTTCAACCAGACTTCCTGTTTGCTCTCATGGGAGGGGGGAGGGGGGGCGGGTAAGTCTTGTCCTCAAGCGGGCAAAGAAATGGCTTCTGTGAGGGCCTCCCTGTGTTCGCTCAGGCCCTTTTCCCCTCGTCAGCTTCAGGGAGCAGCTCCTCCAGTCTGAATCTGAATCTGCACCTTCGACCTTTGACCTCCAGACGAAGATGTGCAACTCAAAACTGGCATAGCATCCTCTCATGCAGATCAGTTTCAGTTTCACATGTGGAGGTCAAACCGTAAGGCCGCATCCCATCAGGGCACAGAAACAGAGCTTCAGGGGTTTTCAATGAGTCCACATCAGTTTCTGAATCCAGAGCTCGCCTCCACCTGCAGAAGGAAACTCTGACAGTTTGATGGTTGCAGCTGATTGGTTCTGTTATCAGCAGAAACCAGGAAAGTGAGCTGCCAAATCGTTCCTTCTACAAACTGACATGAAATCACATGAATGACATCTCTCTGCTGTAAATGGGATTTTGAGTTTAAATCATTTCTCTTAACTTTGAGGCAGACTAAAAGATTCTCCTCCATCATTGGTTTGGTGGAGACTGAAGAAGAAATGCTGCAAAATCTTCAGATGTAAATAAAGAAAATAACTTTAGATCTGCAAAAAAGTTTTTTTTAAGGAAAATAATCATAACTATAAGCGTTAGAGGGTCAGAACTCACCGTGCGCGTTTTTCCCGCAGGTCAGGTGCTCGTGGGGCTGCAGCAGCCCCCACAGCTCCGCGTCGCCGCTCACGGTCCCCTCCAGCAGCTCCGCGCACACCCTGTCCTCCTGCCCGGGGGTCAGCCTCGCCACGTGCAGCGCGCGCCTGCCCACCTCTTCGGCCAGGCTTTCCACGCACGCTGTCAGGCAGATCGCGGCGTACTCGTGCACGCGCACCGACAGGCGAGTTTCCACCATCCACCTGAAGAAGCGGCCCACGGACAGCGCGAGCCCGCAGCGCGCGGACGCGCCCCGCTGACGCGCCGCGTCCCCGGAGCTCATGCAGTGCAGAGACTGCGCCCTCACGGCGGACGACAGGCACCTCTGGGCCAGACCCCAGCTCAGGACCAACCTGACCGCGCTCTGCACCTCCAGGCGCGTGCACCGCCTGTGGAGCGCGCTGAGCCGCTGCGCCTCCCTGGAGATGCGCACCAAGGCTCTGCTGAGCAGGACGGACAGGCGCCGGACTGCGTCTGCGCCGAACCAGGCATCCGAACCCGCGACTCTCCCCAACACCTCCTGCAGCTCCGGGTCAGCCCACGGATACTCCTCCAGCTCCGGTAACAGCGGACACGTAGACAGGAGGTCCGCCGCGTCCTCGGGCAGCGTGCTCACCGTGTCCCAGCTGCCGTTCCTGCTGCGCAGAGAGCCGGCGTCCCGGGAGCCGCCGGTGTGGGGCTGCGAGCGCCTCGACTGTCCGGAGGAGGACAGCGTGAGGGACGGGCAGGCCCCCCCGGCCGAGAATCCCGAATCCAAGCTCAGGTCCTCCAGAGTTTTCCCACAGTAGCCGCCGGGCATGATGACCGCTGCTCCTTCCCCTCTGTGGATCTGTCCCACTCTGAGCCACGAAACCCAACGGATCCACTGAGGTGCGCGAACGGACCAATCACAGCGCACAGGTGAACCCACGCTGCCCCACCTCTCCATCAGCGCTGCTGAAGGGCCCAAATCCTGCAAATACAACAAACTGGATTTTCAAAATTCATCCTTAACGCACTAAAGCAGGTTTTAGAAAACTAACAAATATTTGGATTTATTGTGTTTCTATTTCATGCTTAGGTGTGTCTGCTTGGGCTGTTCGGCTCTTGACTGGGAGAAATCTATAATGAACAAAAAGTGAAATCCGTTGTTCTGGGGGGTATTCCTGAAAGCAGGTTCTGCTAGCTCCCACGGTAAGTTTGAGGCTAAGGAAGTGAATAACCTCAGCTTTCAGTTCCAGAAATAGAGGTATGTTTTAGAGTAGGTCAAGTTGCCATAGCAACTCATGCTCTGAACATAACCTGGTCTGGAGCAGGTTAAGTTGAAGGTTACTGTCTGAAAACTACGTGTTATTTATAAGATGACTCAACTAAAAAAAAAAGATTTATCTGAACTGAAGCAAATAATTAAGTTAGATCAAAGTAAAAAGTTTCTCTTTAAACATCCATATGTGGTCTTATCAGCCTCTCACGGTGGAAAAAGTATTATCTGAGCTTCTTCATCCACTAAATCATCTTCAAATGGACACGCCATGCTGCTGCACCTCTCTGAAAACAAACTAACCTTCAACTAAACCTGCTCCAGACCAGGTTATGTTCAGAGCATGAGTTGCTATGGCAACTTCCTTCCGGTTCCGGGTTACGGGCAGGATGCGTGGTCGCGGCTCTCTGCGGATACAACTATCTTTAAATTACTTGAAAAGTTGATTTTCTCCAAAAAGAGAGCTGACCATGCCCCCTAAGAAAACCCAGGAATATGAAGACCTCAAAAAAGCTCTTGATAGCATTCAAGAAACGCTTAAATCTTTTATGGATCAGGTATCGGCTAAGCTAACGCCACTCATGGAGATGATGGAAGAGTTCCGAAGATTTCGGGCTCAAAACGAGCAACGAGAAAACCGGGTCGACATTCTGGAGAAAAGACTGGACGATGTGGAACAACAAGTAAGGATGAATAATGCCATTCTCACTGGAGTACCAATCAAGCCTGGAGCGAAGCTAACTCCAGGAGCAAGCACTGCTCAGGCTAATCATGCTAGCGCTAGCGTAGCTAGCAGTGCTAATACGGAGCGCGGTGTAGAGTCTCTGGATCAGCAAATACATTCATTTCTCACATCTAAAGGGATTTCCCTGGATCTTAATACCATGGAGACCTGCCACCTGCTCCCCAGGAGAAAGGAGACGGATAAACCAGCGATCCTCATCAGGTTTGTGAATCACAAACACAAGCTAGCTCTGATGAACCAAAGGAAGAACCTGAAAGGTTCGGCTGCTTATCTGAACGACCATCTGACCAGAAGGAATGCTGAAATCTCCAAACATGCACGGCTTCTCAGGAAGCAGAAGCAGATTGAGAACACTTGGGTTAAAGGCTGCAGGATTTACGTCAAACCACTCGGTCCACCGGACCGGTCCAAGGTTCTGGTTGTGAACACCATGAAAGACTTTGAGAAGTGCTTGATCACGGTCGTCTGAATCAACATGGAGTAATAAACCAAAGAGTCAAATAATTTCAAGAAATATGACACGTGGATTCATCACTTTCTCCATCTGTCTGACGTCACCTGAATAACAGCAGAGATTTCTGACCTGCAGACAACTTGACCTCCACTTTCACTGAGCTGATATCAGCTGAAGAAGGATATGGACCTGAATCTAATGTCTGCAGACATAACATGGAAGAGACTAGAAACTGTTTAACCCAGAAGATCAGCTGTTTTTTCAGCAGAAGAAGATATACCAACCTTGGATAATCGACGGATTGTGGACCCTCTTATTTTATTTTTTATTATTTTTTATTTTTTCCCTTACAGCATTACCTTATTAAATATAAAAAGAAAAGAAAAAAAGAAGAAAAAGAAGAAGAAAAAAAAGTAAAACAAATGATTAATCACTCATTGAAAATGGTTAAATTGATCGATGTTTAATGATATTACTTCACTTGCTCCAAAAATTGATAAATTGATTCAAAAATCTTTCCTAATGTGACATAATTTTGCACGTTTTTTAACTTTTGATACTTGATGAAAGTTTACTATGAAAATCTCTATATATATACACATATACATGTATATGTATATGTATATATATATATATATATATATATATATATATATATATATATATATATATATATATATATATGAATATTGCACACCTGTGCAATAATCATTCTGTCTGATCAGCATCTGGATATGGCACACCTGTGAGGTGGGATGGATTGTCTTGGCAAAGGAGAAGTGCTCACTATCACAGATTTAGACAGATTTGTGAACAATATTTCAGAGAACTGGTTATTTTGTGTCTGTGGAAAATGTTTCACATCTTTGAGTTCATATCATAAAAAATGGGAGCAATAACAAAAGTGTTGCATTTATATTTTGGATCAGAATATATATATATATATATATATATATATATATATATATATATATCGATTTATATATAAATTTATATATGCACCAATGTATAAATATAGATAGATATATGTGTTTTTTATATGTTTGTATTATATATATATATGTATATATATATATATATGTATATATATAATATATGTATATATATATGTATATATGTATATATGTATATATATGTGTATATGTGTATATATATATGTATGTATATATATATATATATATATATATATATATATATATATATATATATACATATATATACATACACACTTGTTTTTTGACATAATTTATTTCTTTTATGCAGTTGTTCAAAGGTTTGTCAGTGAGTTTGAGATCTAAGAAGTTACATCCATTTACCTGTAACGTTGGAAACAGTGTTCTTTATTAAATGATTCAGAGCAGCAGGGCTGTCTGAAGTCAGAACTCTGTCTCCCCCTCTGGTCACCAACAGGAACCATCTCCAGAGTTCAAAACACACTTCCTGCCATGCCACACACCTGACTCGCATTCACTCAATCAGCCACAGCATACTTAAGCCCTGCCCTGAGCTCAGCTCAATGTGAGCTGTTTTTGTGCCACTCTACACACTTCAGTAAATGTTATAGCTGGGCCTGGTTGGCTGTCTTCTAGCCTTGTTTCCCTCTCCGTTTGTGTGCGCCCCTGCCCCTATCCTTACCCTTACCCTTGCCTGAACTCTGATTGATAGGAATAGGAGTAAAAGCCCCATGAAGCTTTCTCTGGGTTCATTATTACAAACATAAAACAGGATGTGTGACGATTTCTGTGAGAAGTACTTTCTTGACACTGTAAAACATGCATCACATGAACAAAATAAACACAAGCTAAAAATGTAAAATGCTAGTTTTGAACTCTTGATGTCTGGTTGCAAACACCACTAAGTTATTTTAACTAGGTTATTGAGCTATCTGTACAGTGACCATGTGACTGGGGAATCATAACTTTATAGTTACCGACATGAGGAGGATTGAAAGTGTGGTTTGAACGCTGGTTCGACCATACAATACGTTTGGCGCTTCATATGTCATCAACCACGTGATCTGCGCTAGCTGCCATGGTTCAATGTACTGCACAATCTTCTGTAGGTTCTTCATTTGATTTATGGCATTCATATATAGATAAATAATTTTCAGTCTTGTTTGTTTTTTGGAGTTACCAGTGCTGCTGCTGCAGAGGACAAAAGATTCTCTGATGGGCGTGACACTCCTACATTTCTGTCGTGGCAATCAAGCTATACCAATTAAAAAACGATGACTGGGAGGAAACAAAGTTTATGTAGTCTGTTTCTTTTGGGATTATATTTGATTTGATTTGAAATGGTTTATTTCAAGCAATCAAGTAGGAACAATACACAAAAGCAATACAATCTGCAGTTTTATATTCATACAATAACTAATCAAACTTAGGATAATTAGGCATATTAATAATTATTGCTTGAAAGGGAGTGGAAGGAAGCGAACTTATATAATTCCACCCCGTTATACTATAACCATTTTATTACATGATTTATCAATATCCGGTTCCCAGTTTTTATCAGACAGTTAAGTTTGGAATTGCAGGTCATTATGTTATTTGCTTTATTTTGGGTTTTCTGGTAGAGCGGAAAGAATCACCCTTTTTTATGTACGTCTAGACGCAATGTTGTGGGTTGAACCGCAGCAGATGTTAGACGGAAGTCCAGCACGATCTCCTTTGTCTTGGTGGTGCAGATTGCAGACAGACTCCTGATCTCCACCAGGGCCTTGGCCAGCTTCCGGACATGCTGGTATCCTGGCTGACCATCAGGACCTTGGACCTCTTCAGTCCAAGGTCCAAGGACTCTGTTGCAGATTTTACCTCACAGTCTGAGGAGAGATGCTGACCAGAAGTCTGCAAGGTACATCCTCTTCGGTGGTGGTGGTGGTGGTGGTGGGGGACTGGATGGCTCCCAGACCTGCTGGTGCCAGCTGGGCCACATTGACCGGGCTGCTGTGTCAGAGGAGATGACTGGCCCAGAGATGGTGGGGTCTTCCTCCTCCTTGATGCCCTCATCCTCCTCTTGGAGAGCAGTGAAAGCAGCAGCCTCGTCCTGAGCATCTGGGTCCAAGCTGACATCCTAAAGCACGCTACCCGTCTGCTAGTACAGGTACTCCACCCCGATGAGCTCCCCTGCAGTGGCGACAGAGGGCTCAGGTCACTTTTGTATGTTGATATGAAGTCAGATCTACACCTCTAGCCTCTTTTGTCATTATTCACCTGTGTATGCAGCAGGTTTGGTGAAATCCTTAACTATCTGAAGACCATACACCCTTTGGCTTTTCTGGTTAAGGGCGTGCTTGAGGTGGCCACTGTAGGAGTGCAGAGTTTCTCAGCTGCTGGTGGAAGTGCAGCAGCTGCTAATCGGTCCTTGTTCCACCTTATCTGTCCATCTATCAAGAACACCTGGTAGTATTTGGGGCTTGCAGATGTCCCCGAGGGAACCATGGAAACATCAGCAGTTAAGTTTACAGATGGGAAATTGCAAATAAAGTCTAAGGTTCCACCATTTACCCTGTTAAACTGAACATCATCTGCAATTACTTGGGATGAACCGGTGGAGGTGGAAGGACTCCAGAGAGGTGGAGCCTCTCGCACAGCAATAAACTGGCAGGCTGACCCCACCCTTGGTTAGCGTGCCAGTCTCAGTGTAGAGCTGCATCCCCGGTCAGTCTTGGGTGCAGCTAAGGTGCCGCCTCTGTGTGCTCCAGAACTCCTCAATGCGGAGAGCATCCAGCAACAAGATGTCCAGGGTGTCGCGTCCTGCCGGGCCACTGAAGGTGTCCAGACGGTTTTGGATGAGTGCAGTCTCCTCGGCTCCACGTGTCCTCCGACGACACGTGGAGGCAAAGGTGAAGGTGGTAGAAACTGCCCCCTCCCATTGCTCAAGGCCAGGAACTGCTCGCAGACGCCAATGTAGTGGATCGCTCTCCGCAACACGGAGTCTGAGAGCTGGTCCCGCAGGGTGTTCTACAGCCGGTTGGCACTGTTGCCCAGCGTGCGAGACCTGAGCTGTGCAATCACCCTTTGGTCACAGGACAGCCTGCATCAACACAATCACAAAATGCCAACATGTAGACAAAGTTTTACACCCAAACCAACATGCGGCTCAATGTTGCCTCTTACTTGACCGTGAGTACAGCGGTAAACTGGCAGGTGTCGGTGGGAGCCAGCTGCCTTATGATACCCTGTGACCACCCCCCGACCTTCTTCTTACACCGACGGCAATCCAGGTACTTGGTGGCCATCGGGTACCAGCCATCGATGTCCAGGACCCTCCGGATGGTCCTGTACAGCCCAGCCTTCGTCAGAGACCCGCCACACAAAGGCTGGGGACGTGTTAGCTGAAGACCCCAGATCCTGTGAGGCATGCAGGAACATGTGGGGAGGGTTCCACCACAGATTCAGCTCAGTCGGGAGGTTGGACCTCCCGAGCTGTCCTGGTGAACAGCACCTGCCTGATCTACTGCTACAGTGCCGCAGTGAGAGCTGCCTGCCAGGACTCAGGCAGATGCTGAAGAGACAACATGAAGCAGCTTTCATTTATGACTGCAGTTGGCGACACAGAGACACAAAAGCTGCAGCTACTGTCACATCATCTCTGCATTGTCAGCAGATGGAGGAAGGACAACCAGAGCTGACTGCTCCTCAATCCCAGCCACAGGGAGAACCCTCTGCTTTTGGCCGCTCAGCCAAGCAGAGATGCCATTGTTCTCGCAGACATATGCTGGATTGCCCTCTGTACAAGACCCGAGTGAGGGATCGGCTGTGGCGGGGGCACCCAATCAGTTACGATGTGCTTCTGTTAATGATCATATCATGTTAATATGTGCACAAACAGCTGTGAAATTAAAAAATATGGACTAGAAATCCTATACACAGCTTTGGCGCCCCCCTTGACTGGCACCCCTGTGCTGCATACCCACTTTTTGCGCCACTGTTCACATGTATTTCAGGATTATTATATCAGGCACACACTCATCTAAATAATTTTCCCTGCAAGATTTTCATTGATTTTTAGTTAGTTTAAACATAAATCACAAGCCACTTATGAGCCTGAAATAGTTTTCTTGAAACAAAACTTCATCATTACTTTCCCTCAATGTAAGAAAACTTAAGGGAGACAGTAGCTCAGAAGGTACTTAGATTTACGTTTTCCAATTGTACTTTTCCAGGGAACTCTTTCCATAACAAAATCGGTTAAAACATACCAGAATCACATTCCTGTGAAAGTGTTAAACAAAAGAACAGATCCTTAAATATAAGATTATTTAACTTGGTTCTTTAACATGTGTATATGATTTTTTTTTTTTTTTCACAATGTTAATCATGGAATGCCCATCCAAACAAGAATGAATTTTTTTCCGTATGGCAAAAGCATCATTAGAGAGAGGACAGCTTTTTCAAAAACTAGCATAAGGAAAATCCAGAATTGGCTTTACACCTAATTCAAACTTGTAATATGAAAATAATGTTGGATGAAGTAAATGAAACAAATTTTTGTTTTTGTTTTCTGCTAAATGGATGTTTAGAAAAGAGTTTGTGCCACAAGCACAAGACCAAAAACTGAAAGAGACAGGGGGAAAAAAAAGCATAGTTTCACTGGTCTATTGCAGAATATCCATTGTGTAGCAGTCACCTCACATGACATCCAACTCTGCACAGAACTCTGGTTAATAACTATGTGCATGGTAACTCAGGGACCGCACCACTGATCTCTGACTTAAACCGGACAGCCTATTAAAGGTTCCTTCAATTTTGTCCTTGCAAAGAACTGTGGACTGTGGAGAATTCCTAGTTTTCTTTTGTCAGCACTTCAGCACTTCTCACATACATTATCAGATGGTTAAAGGCTGACTGCTGCTGTGGATCAAGGTTATCACTGGTTGGCTTTCTTGTTTGTTGGCTTTTTAGACTCATAAAGTCTCATTATATTGACTTTTTCAGTAGGGGATGGCACCACATTGTGGATAATGGCGTAAAAAACAGTATTATAAACTTTGGCTCCTTAAGAAGAACTTTATGTGCCATTATTAAAAGGGAAGTCTGTAAATGATCTCTTGAGGGGCAGACAAAAAAAGGTCCAGAAATCTTTAGCAGTTTCATCCATGTTGTTATGTAGACCTTTCTCAACTGCCATTCACTTGGGTCCTGAAATAAATCTACTGAAGGACATAATCAAAAGTTCCTCATCCACTGAACTGACTCCTTGACAACAGACAAGAACAAAGGCTGGTGACAGTTGGATTGGTATGATGCTGAGGTCCAAGTTTCCCTTCAACCAAACTCTTCAACAGCTTCCCAGTGCTCCTGAGTAAAGTCTGGTCGTAGTCTGGGAACTCGTTGCTCCTCCCCCTCACATCGCTCTAAGAAAAGCTCCCAAAAGCAGAAGACCCTTCTGTGGATGCCCCATCGCATTCAAAAGCTTTTTCATTTTTTATGTCCATCTTTAGCTCTGGATTCTTCTGGATCCATAAAGATCCTGAACTACAGTCTAATTGTAACATGGCTGATGTCATTTACAGGTACAGGTTGTTTGGTTGTTTGGTTTACAGGTACATGGTTGTTTGACAATGCAGATCCTTCTTTCCACGTTGAATGCTTACAAATTGTGAAAAAAGTTATAAAAAATCAAATCATCATAAATATATTGCACTTTTTGATCACTGCGTAACAAATTAGAAGATTCAGAATATACACTGCAATTTGTCAACCTAAGATGATTAATCTTAAAACTAGTTGTAAAATCTTATTCATCTTGATTTTAGATATAAACAAGAACAATATGGATTGTCTTTCTTCTTCAGTTTGTAAATCAAAAAATTTGTCATTTTACAGGCAAAACAAGAAGAAAACCCTGCAGGTCTGATTTAGAAAATGTCTTAATTTAAGTCTATTTTAGATGTTACACCACTTTATATAAACATGAAATAAGTCATTCATACACATATCTGATATCCAAAAATGTATTTGAATACTGATGTTCAACAGCTCATACAAAATTAACAGAACTTCGATGATTAAACAACAGATAATGAAAAATAATGTGAATGTGTATGTTTAAGATGATAATAAAATGAGTTAAAAACGCGGTATTACTCGGTGCAACCACCTACTCCACAAATGAGGTGCGGCATTATGGGTTCCCATTGATGCCGAGCGTTGCCACCAGAAAACTAGAAATCAAAGAAGAGCAGGAATGTCAGAACCAGGAAACTGAGACCAGTGCTTTGAGAAGATATACAACTCTTTATTATAGGGCACACGCAAAGCTGGGAGTCTCTGCAGCGGCTACGCTTCTCAGCAACGGTGCACTGAAAATGGTACCGGGTCAGACAGAGCAGTGACAGGATCAACAACAGGAAAACAGCAGCACCTGCTCCCACAGCTTAGGAGGACGACCAACCGGAGCGGCATGAGCAGCCAAAACTGCCTGTGACCCGGCTACGGTTAGGGCCAAAGCTCAGCCGATCAGCGCCTGATGCTGCACTCAGCAATCATTACCATTGCTGAGGGGCGTTTGCAGATACCCTCAGCAATAAAGCCCCATGCTGGGAAGCCTGAGGCTGCGCTCAGCCGGAGCAGCAGGCTGATTCTGAACTGACAGTGAGCGAAAGGGCTTTGTAATCAACTGGTGTCAAGCCAGCCCTCTCTCAAAAACAGTGTGCCGCTTTCTTACGTACTTTACGGTAACAGCAAGAAGGACTTAGTTCTTACACTATGCTTTTACTTTGGAAATGTCATTACATTTATATCTATATACAGACATGCACCCCCCCCCCCCCCATTTAAATATATATATATATATTTAAATGTCTGGTGTGGAATTTCAAAATAACTCAATTAAAATCATGTTTTTGTATCATGTATTAAGGGGTACTTGCTATAATGTTGACAGATGTGTAAAAGAAAAACTCCAGTTATTTCCCTTACTGAAAGTGTCCCACCTGGTGATGTCACTCAGTCATAAATTATGTATAATTGATTTTAAAGCCAACAATTGTTTAATTACACATACAGATTATTTTTTTTTACAAACTCAGTTATATTTGCAGTTCTGACAGTATAAAATTGCTTTTTCCATCACATAAATTCAATTACATTTTATATATTTAACGCAACAGTCACCTCAATGGCTTCATAACAGTGACTGAGTAATAAACATGAATCATAAAGAACATAGTCAGAGATCAAAAGGTAAACTTAAACTAAACAGACTAAACCAATTCTGGCATCCCTGCGCTTAGACCCTCCTACATGGTAAGGAACAACAACAAAAATAAAACGGATTCCGGGAAAAAAACAAGAAAGCTCAGGGGTTTCTTCCATGTACGACATGCAATGTCCATGTATATTGTCGTCTCCTTTGATAATAAAAAAATTGTGGCTAGGCACACATTTGGCATTTCCAGCTTATTTGTCTTGCATCGTGCAGGCTTTCTTCATCCATTGACAAGCATTCCTGGTGATACCACCTTTCACAAATGTCACACTGTAACTGTGAAATTAAATTCAAACAATTTTTCTTTAAAAAAAAAAAAGTCATTTGAAGCTGTCTTTGACACCTTTTAAATCTACATGCAATATGATATTCAACTTGTAAAATGTTTTTTTTAAATATAGTGGTAATACATTTTTTTGTTTTCCAAATTCTTAATTTCTTCCTGCTTAGAACATTTTTTAACTAACACTAGTAGCAATACCTTAAGAAGCCACATCCATCAAGAACATTCATTTGTAAATTCAGCTTCTGATACATGTATGAAAAAAAAACCCCAGCATGATCACATTAGAATATGGTAATATGCATATATGCTCACCCAATTGGTTATTTCAGGACCTGATCCAATAGGTTTTGCCAATGAGCAAAAAGCACAGTTGGTGCTGGAATCAAACACCAATATTTCAGAAAACAAATCCATTCACAGTTAATACATATACCTTTAAAACAGATGTCTTATTAGCTGAAATGACTGATGTAGGTATTGTAAATTACCATTTTTAAATGTATTAGATAAACATAGTTTGTTACATTTGTCTATTTTAACAACTCATCCATTTCTGTATGAAAATCCAATTCCTATGGGTATAGAGAGGGCTAAATTCTATGTGTTAGGATTTTGCCAGAGATTCTATTAGTGCATTGATATAATTGTACTATATCTATTTATTGCCTTGCGAAAGTATTCGGCCCCTTGAACTTTTCAACCTTTTTGCCACATTTCAGGCTGAAAACAAATACATAAAACTGTAATCTTTGGCTTTATTTTGTAGCTTGTGGGACACAAGCATGAAGTGGATAGAATTTTATTGGATATTACAGAATTGTTTAACAAATAAACAACTGAAATATTGGGTGTGCTAAATGACTAAGCCCCTTTACAGTGCAGCAAACTCTCTCCAGATGTCCAGTGAGGATCAATGAAGGATCAAAGTTGACCTAAATGACTAATGATGAATAGAATCCATCTGGATGTCATCAAGTCTCCGTATAAATGCACCTGCTCTGTGATAGACTCAGAGGTCTGTTTAAAGCAGAGAGCATCATGAAGAACAAGGAACAAAGCAGGAAGGTCCCAGATACTGTTGTGGAGAAGTTTAAAGCCGGATTTGGATACAAAAAGATTTCCCAAACATCCCAAGGATAACTGTGCAAGAGATAATATTGAAATGGAAAGAGTATCAGACCACTGCAAATCTACTAAGACTTGGCCGTCCGTCTAAACCAGGGGTGGCGAACAAGTTTGACACAAAGAACTGGATTTTTTTTCACTGTGAGAGTCAAAGTCAAATAAGTAAAGAATGAGAAAATTATTCAATGCACACAAGGTTCTTACCAGTGTTATCTAATATATCTACCAACATGCCTAACTATGTGGATGATGCTCAAAGTCACAGAATTTATAGTACAACATGTTAAATGAAGGAAGTTAATATGAAACATACAAAGAATTTATAAAAATCCATGTCATGTGAGCCTTCATTCATTTATGTCCAAAAACAAATACTGTATAAAGCACTATAAACAAGGGCAAAAGGGCAATACAGACGTGATGCATTCAGTATCTGGAGTATATGGTCTTTCTCTCTGCTGCTATTTCCTTTATCGATGTTCTAAATGTCATGTGAGGAATCTCAAGGAAAGATGTCACAATTTCTCTTGCCATCTTAAAATATTTTTAAGCAAAATATACCAATAATTATATAGACAGACCGATATTACTCAATAATACTTTAGGAATGTCAGAGACATTGTGTACAAAGGTAATTTGAAAACAGACCACAATAACTCCACAGCTATTTCCATCACTCCCATTGCCATTTGACATCTACCCATTCTGTTTTGCCTTGACAAGTTCTTCGAATTTTGAGGCATTCTGTAATGCCAATTGTAATTGGTATTTTTTTTTTTATTATTTTTTTTTTTAAAGAAATGTTGCATTACAAAATTGCATGCAATGTTTGCTTGATAGGTTTTCAACATGCATAAATAGATGAAAATAAATGTCTATTAAAAATTGCAATAACAATATCGGTATGTCAACAGTCTTAATTAAACCATCGCTGCTTTGTGTTTTTCGCAACCTGCTGCTACAAAATAAAGCAACGTCTTTCACAACCATTTTACACACACGCATGCACGCACACACACACACACACATTTTCAGCTGATTGGCCAAAAGGTGAAAGACTCCTTCAATTACCTCATTAGAAACAGTTTTTCATGATAAAACCTGAATAAAAGACAGAAAAGATTACACTTTGAAATATTTGTGAACGTCATAGGTCTTACCTCTCCTATTGGCCACTGATGCGGTTTTAGGCTTTGCAGCTCACTGTGACGAATGATAATCGAGTGGCCTTTGGTTTGGCAACACAAAAACCACAACCTCTGTGTTTTTTTTTTTTTTTACTCCACATTGACATCAGCTGCTGGTGAAGATCCTAGGCATGCAAATAAACCATAAGGTCAGTATAAGTATAGTTGTACAATTCTTTTAAAATTGCTCTGTGTAGTTTGAAAAAATGAATCCTGATTACAATGACAGACATAATTAATATAAAGCATTCTGCAGTACAGCCATACCTGTTCTTCTGAACTTGATAAGCTGCCTTCTGAAGTAGCCTTTCTTGGTGTCTTCAATGGTTCATTTGGTCCCACAGCACTGTACCTCATCAACTGGTCCTTTGGTAAGATCCTTTGCTTCTCTGATGGGTTTCTGGTTGTTTTATTGACTTTGTCAGCCAATGAAGAATCAGTCTATTAATTGAAATACATTTTTTTCTCCAACAACTAAATAGACAAAGACATTCTTCCAACTAAGATTATTTTAGTAATTACAAACCACACATAGACAGACATCAACTCTGATTTGTCATGGTGATGGATGGATTGATGTAAAATAGATGAACACACAAATACGATGTGAAATAATTTACAAAAAAAGTACCCATCCATCCATCTTCCTCCACTTATGCGGGACCGGGTCGCGGGGGCAGCAGTCTAAGCAAAGATGCCAAGACTTCCCTCGCTCCAGCCACTTCCTCCAGCTCCTCTGGGGGGACCCCGAGACATTCCCAGGCCAGCCGAGAGACTTAGTCTCTCCAGCGTGTCCTGGGTCTTCCCCAGGGCCTCCGCCCAGTGGGACATGCCCAGAACACCTCTCCAGGGAACCGTTCATGTGGCATCCGGACTAGATGCCCGAGCCACCTCACTAGCTCCTTTCAATGTGGAGGAGAAGCAGTTCTACTCTGAGCTCTCCGTGAGTGACCAAGCTTCTCACCCCATCTCTAAGGGAGCGCCCAGCCACCCCGCGGAGAAAGCTCATTTCAGCCGCTTGTATTCTGGACCTCGTTCTTTCGGTCATGACCCATAGCTCATGACCATAGGTGAGTGTTGGAACGAAGATCGACCGGTAAATTGAGAGCTTTGCTTTTTGGCTCAGCTCTCTCTTCACCACAACGGACAGATACACCAACCGTATAACTACGGACGCCGCTCCGATCCCCCTGTCAATCTCACGCTCCAGTCTTCCCTCACTCGTGAACAAGACCTCAAGGTATTTAAACTCCTCCACCTGGGGCAGGGACACTCCACCCACCAAGAGATGGCAAACTACCTTTCTCGGGTCGAAAACCATGGCCTCAGTTTTAGCTGTGCTGACCCTTATCCCAGCCGCTTCACACTCGGCCGCAAACTGCCCCAATGCATGCTGGAGGTCCTGGCTCGATGAAGCCAACAGGACAACATCATCTGCAAAAAGCAGAGAGGAAATTCTGTGGTCCCCAAACCAGACCCCCTCTGGCCCCTGGCTACGCCTAGACCGGGAACAGGTCTGACTTACTGCTGGCTATGCGAACCAAGCTCCTACACTGGTCATACAGAGACCGGACAGCCCTCAGTAAGGCTCCCCGGACCCCATACTCCCAGACCACCCTCCATAGGACACCATGGGGGACGCGGTCAAACGCCTTCTCCAAATCCACAAAACACATATGGATTGGATGTGAACTCCCACAATCCCTCCAGCAACCTAGATAGGGTGTAGAGCTGGTCCACTGTTCCATGACCAGGACGAAACCGCACTGTTGTTCCTGAATCTGAGGTTGGACTATCGGAAGGACTCTCCTCTCCAGTACCCTGGCATAGACTTTCCCAGGGAGGCTGAGGAGTGTAATTCCCCTGTAGTTGGAACACACCCTCCAGTCCCCCTTTTTAAAGAGGAGAACCACCACCCCTGTCTGCCAGTCCAATGGTACAGTTCCCGACTGCCACGCAATGCTCGTTAACTACCTCAGTGACTTCAGCCCTGGTAATAGACAGCCTCACCTAAAGGCCTTGTTCTCTGCTTCTTCAAAAGAAGGCGTGTCAGTGGGATTGAGGAGATCCTTGAAGTATTCCTTCCACTGCCCGTCAATGTTCCCAGTCGAAGTCAACAGCCCCCCACATGCACTGAAAACAGTGCCTGTGGAGAATTGCTTTCTCCTCCTGAGGCGCCGGATGGTTTGCCAGAATTTCTTTGAGGTCGACCTATAGTCCTTCTCCATGGCCTTACCGAACTCCTCCCAGGACAGAGTTTTTGCCTCCGCAACAGTCCCGGATGCAATTCGCTTAGACCTGTCAGCTGCCTCTGGAGTCCCGCAAGCCAGCCAGGCCTGCTAGGAATCTTTCTTCAGCTTCTTCAGCTCCGAGCAGCAGCAGGGACAATAGAAGTGGAAAGCATGGTCCACTCAGATTCAATGTCCCCAACCTCCCTCAGTACCTGTTTGAACTTCTCCCGGATGTGGGAGTTAAAGACTTCCCTAACAGAGGGCTCAACCAGACAATCCCAGCAGACCCTCCCAGTACGTTTGGGTCTTCCAAGTCTTTTCGGCCTCCTTCCCTACTGGCAAATCCAACTCACCACTAGGTAGTGATCTCTCTTCACCCGAGTGTCCAAGACACAGGGCTGAAGGTCGCCTGAAACAACTACAAAGTCGATCATTGACCTCCTGCCTAGGGTGTCCTGATGCCAGGTGTATTAATGGACACCCTTGTGCTTGAATATGTTGTTTGTTATGGACAAACTATGATGAGCACAGAAGTCCAATAACAAAACATGTGACTCTGGTTCAGATCAGGGGGGGCATTCCTACCAATCACGCCCCTCCAGGTACCACCGTCATTGCCCACATGGGCACTAAAGTCCCCCAGGAGGACAATGGAGTCCCCCCGTTGGGGCACTTTCCAGTACCCCTTCGAGAGATACCAGGAAGGTCTGGTACTCCAAACTTCGGCCCGGCTTACAGAGTTAGAGACCTGTCCCCCACCCGGAGGCGGAGGGACATGACCCTCTGGTCCACCGGAGTGAACTCCAACATTTGGCGGCTGAGCTTGGGCCGCCGAGGCATCCGCCACCCAAACCACATTGCACCAGCCCTTTTTGAGGTCTCCTACGGGTGGTGGACCCATGGGAGAGTGGTCCCACATCGCTCCTTCGGGCTGTGCCCGACCGGGGTCAGTGGGAAGAGCCCTGGTCACCAGGCGCTTGCCTGCGAGCCCCAACCCTGGGCCTGGCTCCAAAATGGGACCCTGGTGACGCCAATCCGGGTGACGCCAATCATTGTTGTTTCTTTTCAGCAGGGGGTTCTGAACCGCTCTTTGTCTTGCTCGTTACCCAGGACCCGTCTGCCATGGGAGACCCTACCGGGGGCTTAAGCCCCAGACAGCTTAGCTCCTGGGATCACTTGAGCTCTCAAACTCCCCCACCACACGGTGGCAGTTCAAGGGGGAGCAAAAAACAAAGTACCCTTTTTGTAGATGTCTTGAAAGGAAAAACCTTCTTCATAGTGGAAACATATCTCCCTTTCTTTTCCTGCCTGAGTACCTTCCATCTTTCTAGGGTCAGTCTGAATCTGTACAACAGAATTTCAGAGAAAGCAGTCTGTTTTTTATAAATCTAATAAATGTAAGCATTGCACTAAAATGAGAATAAACACTGTTTGAAACAGAAAATATTATAACTTATATTTAAACTTTAAAATAATCAAAGTACATAGCTCGTTAAACGAAGTTACGTTGTTTGTCACATTGTTAATAAAGTTGTATTTTAAAAAAATATTAACGTTGACTTCTACAGGATTTTCTTATGTATTGTCAATGGCATGCATGCATTTTTTTATGTTTAAAAATTTAGATTAGAAGTCTGTTTTTCTAAAGCTCATGAGAGTCCATCAATAAAAAGATAAATCTGTGACTACTGTTGCAATACAATTTTTCTATAAATAAAAACAATAATAATTAATGCCAAAACCTTTAGTTGAATATCTCTTTTGGAGTCTTCATATTCCTTCTGCAGAGCACTTTAGGACTTTTGCTATTGTACCACAAAGTCATCAAGTCTACTAAGCCTGGTAGATCTGAAACGAATATGTTTCAGTTCCCACTGCCTCTTTTCCATGATTCCCTGGGTTTTGTTGTCTTCTGTTATGTTCTAAAGAATTAAAACAAGGGATATGAAATAAGAAGTATGACCAATATATTCTACAAAAAGAAAATGATTAATGTTAATACCTGTCTCTTCAGCTTCCCCAGTGAGGTGTGTTTCTTTGAAAAATCATCATATGGTTTTCCTTGTTGTCCAAGGTCCCCTTTATTTAAAAAAAAAAAATACAACGCTTGCAAAAGATTTTAATTCAATTTTTTTAAAATAATCATTTAAAAAACAAATGCAATATCTAAATATTACATTTTTTTAAATTCAACTAACCAAGCATTATTGCACTCCACAGGCCAGCAAATGGAAAATGATATTTGGTCATGCAATCGATGAGGCCTTTGCTGTAGTAAACGCTGTCATCCTCCTTCTCATCCAGTGGGGGGAACTCGCCACCTCCTCAGATCTCCTTCCAAACGGGTATTTTCCCCTTGATCTCCTAATTTCAACAATTGGACAAAACAACATTAATAATGGAAAACATATATTCCAATCAACAGACAGAGAAACAACAGACACACATTTACCTCAAAGTCATCAGCTTTCATTTGAGTTTCTGTGGTCTCATTCTTGTCCAGTCCTTTTCTTTGAAGCCATAAGTGCAGGTTGGTGTGAAGTTTTTCCACATTTTCCCCACTGCATGGGCTGGAAAACACGACCGTTGCACTTTGCACCATGTCAGCCAACTCCTCCAAAGACTGAAGACATTCATGGCTCGTGGTTCGGGGCACTACGAAAAGACCATATATAATTCAAATATTTATATTCTGTAAAACTCATGTATTTCTAACTCAAGATCTTCAGATGGAGTGCATTTCTTTGTTCGTAAAGCTTTATTAACTGTGATATATGAATATATGTCACTGTAGCATTACATGTTTGAACTTTATTTTTATGGCAAAGTCTAGTTCAAAAACTAACAGAGCCAAGTCATTTTATGAGTTTACAATTTGCCATGTTACATTACGTATTTCATTAATAGTAGTAGTTGTAAAAAAAAAGAAAGTATTTTACATAATTATGACGTTGAAAATTATTTGTATTTTATACTGTTTTTTCTAATACAACTTACTGTAAGGTCTCTTCTGTCTATAGTATCAGGACATACTGGAACTTTTCTATCTACTTGTAAATTGTAAAATGATATTCAATTCAATTTTATTTGTATAACCCAAATTCACAACAACACTCATCTCCATGGGCTTTGTATAAGTATGCCAAAGTATTTTTTCAATTAGGTTACATTCACATAATCCAAAAAACAATTAATACTTACTACTTTCAGCACATCTGTCTTGCATTTTCCATGACACAACTCAGGCATCGATGGAGAACGGGCATCTCAGAGTCTGCCGTAGTTCCGTTTCCAGTTGCAATGCTGTAGTAGTGGTTCATGGTTTCATGCAGGTTGGTTTTTGCAAAGGAAAGGCAAATTGCTTGCATGAGCACCATGGAGTAATCACAGAAGAGCATGATGGGTGTCTTATTCATTTCTGCCCAAAATATTTTGCAACATCTATCTGAAACGCCTCAAGGACGTATGTGACTGAGGCAGTGGTGTGGTCACAACTCAGATAGGTGGCAACAGGAAGAGATTTGTTTTTTTGGGTATTCCTGACAACAAGTTTGTATACATAAAAAGGTGGTGACCCCTTGTTCTTTTTAACAATGCTACCTGTAGCATCCAAATTGACAATGCTCCTGGTAGATTTCGATGGTCCTTTGGGACCACAGGAGGACCTTCAGGATGCATCATCACCTTCTGGAGAACTGAATCTGGTGCCTTTGAGTTTCTGTCCAGCATCACTTTTAGACTTAAAAGCTCATTGCTGTGCTGTTGACTTTGTTTTCTCACTTCCCAGGAGAGGTTTCTCAGCACTTTTGGGTTTGGAGCCTCATCCCTGCAGCCGGATTTCATGACATCCTGATCTATATTTTGCAGGTTTTCTAGGTACATTGCTGGAGGTAATGTACTTTGAAGTTGTTGTCCAAGTGAGTTAATTTGATTGGCTCTCACTGGTTTCCTCTTAAGCTCTTTTTAATTGTTTAAATATGGATGGTCTCGCCACCTTGAATGATACTTTGGCCTTTAGGTGCATCTCACTCTGTAGCGATACAGTGACAGTAACTGGGCCGTCATCAGGACGTCAGTAGCCCAGACACCAGAATTCAGGGCCTGATCTTGTAGATCCTAAAGCTTTTAAACATTGCCTTTTAAAAGCAATGGAACACTGCGGGTAGATGGTCCTTATTCCTCTTGAAATAACAGTGGTCCACTGCAGTCCTTTGAACCTCATTTTTCTTCTTTTCTTTGTCAAGATGACCCAGTTTTTCTTTCGCTAAAGAAGTAGGACTTCCCCCTTGGCATACTTATTTTTATGAAGCCATCATCGGAGTTGGATGTATCCTGGGAAGAAAGGCAAAGTTTGGCATAAAGAATCATTTTCAGCAAATAATTGCAATGTTAAACTATCACACAAATCAACCATTAACTAAATGGTTCTAGAGGTTCAGAATAAAAATGTACCGTATTTTCTGGACTATAGAGCGCACCTGTATAGAAGCCGCACCTGCTGCAAAGACAAAAAAATAAAAAGATTTACAAGCCGTACCAGCCTAAAAGCTGCAGTTATCTATGTTGAAAAACCAACATTTACTGCATGAACAGAACGACTTTGTACTGTAAATAAACGTGTACCTTTTTAACACTGCAGCAACTTTGTTAATTAACAGAACCAAGAGAACAGAACCGGTATTTATTTACCTTCATCTCTCCAATGTTTGAAACCAATGAAGTCGTCTTCTTCAGTGTCAGAGTTAAACAGTCTCAGAAGAGCTTCATCACATCTGTCTCCATCACTCTCACTCTCTGTGTCACTGTCATCCTCCGTTAAAGTTGCCTCTGAAGGCCCGCCGCTCTCTTTGCGTAGCGGTCCGGCTTTTTGGAACCCGTTGCTGATGGTGGATTCTTTCACAGCACTCCACGCTGTTAGGATCCAGTGACACATCGGGAAAGGAAGTTTAGTAAAGTTAGAAAGATCGTCACAGATTCAGACTTCGGTCTTTAATAACTCTTCTGATAAACGCTCAAATGTGTCAGCAAGTATCGCAATCATTTTGTATTAACACAGAGAGTGAACTACAAACGCATTTCAAGAGAAAAAAAGGATCATGTTTTTGCATTTTGATTGATTAACAAATGTTCTCTTCGAGGTTGAATGCAGACATGAAGCGAGGCCGGGTTGCAAAAGGGGACCGTCAGCAAAGTGCAACCTCTGTGAAACCTTTTATAAACACATCAATACTTTTTAAAAAGAAAATAAATGTCTACATTAATATGAACTGGTAATGAAGACCTGTCAGCATATTCATGCTACAATAAATATTTCATGAGAAAGTCCATCTTTATTAAAATGTAAAAAATATATGCAATAAAATAAAATAGAGGTATGAATCATTAATGTGATCGATAGCTGTGAAGATACTAAAACTATTGTAACCAAACTTTCTGTCCTGACTAGTCATGACTAGGGATGGGTATTGTTAAGGTTTTAACGATACTACTACTCTTATCAATACTGCTCATCGATCCGGTACTCTTATCGGTACTCTTATCGATACTTTTTGAGGACGAAAAAGAAAAAAAAAATAACAAATTAAGAACATAAAGTGTTTTATTTCCTCACTATGCAACAACATTGTTTTTTTTAACAAAACATTTTACTTTATACATGAGAATGTTCCAGACAGGATATTCATTTAATTATTTATTCTAATTGTTTTTATTATTTATGAGTGTGATGTTTCATTTGGTCTTTTGTCCATTTTCCACAACCTTGAATAGACTTTTCTGTCTGTCAAACACCAGAGTTAAGATAAGTTAAGTTAAATGATGGAAACAAATTCACTTTGATGCAGACTCCTTTCTATTTTGCCAACTCCATTTATTTTTCTTTAAATCCAGTAAACCCAATAAATGATATTAATTCTACGGATAACAACTATCATTAGTTATTAATTATTATTAAGTATTAGGAAGCAGCTGATAGTTTGTCGCGGGTCTGGAATCATAAGCGGTAAGTCTAAGCCCCGCCTCTCTATCTGTATGTTGTATTCTCCGTGTGCAAAGCCCCCCCACCCCCCCTCCCGCTGCCCCAGCCTGTTCTGCACAAACAGCGCAACATACGGTCATCGTAGCAGCAAGGTGACAGGATGGTCAGCAAACGTAATAATTTTTACGCAGAAACGTTAGTTCTTAGTCTAGGGCGGCATGTGTCCCAAGATCGCCACTGACTGTGTGTGCGCTGCCTTGTCTTGTGTGTGTGTGCGCGCGGCGCGTGCTGTCTGAACAACAGCCCCGCCCCCCGTGCACACAAATAGACAGACAGAGCTCTCCGCTTCAACGAGAATACCGAAATTAATATCATCATCTATAATTAACGCAAAATTGAGTGACTTGGTGAGTTAAATATGGCAGATAACGTTTATATTTTGTGGGACACACAAAAAAAAAAAAGTAACTTCTCCAGTACCGATAGCAGAACCGTTAAGGTCAGATCTTAACGATACTGCGGTCTTGAAGAATGCGGCCCCGGGGCTGGTTCAATACCGGGGCACGGTACCCAACCTTAGTCATGACTATTGTCTGACTACAACAGAGATTTGGTCAGAAATGCAGTTAGTTTATTTTTAGGAATTTTTCACATAGAAATATGGATAATTTTTGTCAAAAATGTTTAATAGCTCTAATCTATGTTTGTTTTTCTTTGTTTTTTTGTTTTTTGTTTAAAAACAATTACATAAAATGTTCTGACCATAATTTATTCACTTGAGCGTTTTTCCCTTATTCTTGGACAGGAGTACTGGCAGGATCTAGTTGTGTGCTGGTTTGAACCAAATCAGGAGTTGTCCTTTTCCTTTTTTCCTTTGGTTGTGGCATTATCTTTGGGGGATTGACTTTGATTTTTTCTTTTTTTACACTTCGCCTGTCTTCACTTTTTGCCCACCCTTCCTGTGACTTCATGATCTTTCTTGAATTTTGGTTGGCAGTCAGGTGTTTTTCGGATAAGTTGTTGATGTGTTCCTTGTGCGTTCCTTGAAGGTTCACATGCATTTTCTGATTACATGCAGCTGGTCTGAGTTTTAATTTCCTCTGCAGAATCAAATTTTTAGGAAGCCAAACCACCTTTCAACATGACAATTTGTGTCTCTTGTCGTCGGTTTCACATCCTCTTCTTCTTTGGAATAATGAACATGGGGCTTTTCCCATTCTGGAGTGGTTTGATGCTGGGGAATTTACAGAGCTAAGTAGTTCTTAATCAGAACATTCACAACGTCAGGACAGAAGTAAGGGCTTTTTACTACTTTGTCCGACATCCTCTTGAATTTGTTCTGTTTATGCTTTGTCAAAGACGTTTTTGAACGAGGCTGTGAAAGGAGATCCAAACATTTTGCTTTTCCTCATCATCATCCTCTTTTGGAGAGCATTTTATGTCAGAGAAAGCATCCTCGTCCGTTTCAGGTTTCTTCTGTATGATGTCCTGCAGTGTTTCCAGCTGATGTTTTGCAAGCATGCAAATGCAAAAGTTGCAAACTCTTTCAAACCTTTGTCTGAAGTTTGCCTTCCAAACAACTGCATCACAGACTTTAAAACATGTTGAACAAAGGTGGGCAACTGTTGATGCCTTGATTTCAGGCCAAGTTTTTTTTCCTAAACAAATATCAAAAGTTCTGTTAAGATGCTTCACAGCATCTTCTCTATTGGAGGACAGCAGAATGCTTTGTATGACTGCCCAGCTGTGGTCTGTTTCTATTTGCTGAATTGTTAATTTTGTATACTGTGATAGTTTTTTCAAAAACTGCATGAGCCAACAAGGATGGATGGAATTGAATGGTCGTTTGTGAGCATTTCACAGACTGGCAGTGGGGGTGTACCTGCACCATCTCCAGGAAGAGTTAGAGAGTAGTAGAGAATGAGTGTTTATTTTTTTTTTGTTTTTTTTTTACCAGGAACCTTGGAAGTGACATTTCCTGTTGCATCGAGATATAATGCCAGAGGAGTCTTTCTGCGCAAATGTTGTAACCACAATGTTCAAACTTGTCTCTGAGTACATGTGAATGCCAAATGGATCAATTTGAAAATGTTGCATGTATCCTGGGAAGTTTCTGTACTTTGTCACATTCTTTTATGTTTTGAGTGAGGTACAGTTCTAAAAAAATGTCCTCATGCATTCGTTCTTTTTGTGCAAATTCTGAACCAATAACTTTAAGAACGTTTTTTGTTGAGACTTCGTGTCACATTACCTGAAATGAGTTCGGCCATAGGTGTTTCGTTCATTTTTTTGTAAACGTGTCAACGTTGTGAAGAGCTCTTGCAATGTTTCCTCTTTTGGTTTTAGTAGCTGGCCTGAATTTCTTTTCTTTTGTCTTGTGTGAAATATAACTGATATTTTAACTGAAGTACCTCCTTGAAGTTCCTTCTTTCTGTTGAAAATGTATCTCGCTCTGCATGAGGGGAATGTGCAAACAGCTGTAATGTTTAGCTAAGGACTGGTCAGTGTTCCACTGGATTTTTGTCTTTATATGATGCTCTTGAAGGCAAGTGTGCAGCATGTAAAAAATGTTTGTCCAGAGTGATCTCAGTTTGTCAGAACTTCACAGCTATTGATCACGTTAATTATGACTCATACTTCTATTAAAATGTAAGAAATATATAGAATAAAATAAAGATGGACTTTCTCATGAAATATTTATTGTAGCATGAATGTGCTGACAGGTCTTCATTACCAGTTCATATTAATGTAGACATTTATTTTCTTTTTAAAAGATTATTGATTGTTATAGAAAGGTGTTTCACAGAGGTTGCACTTTGCTGACGGTCCCTTTGCACCCGGCTCGCTTCATGTCTGCATTCACACCTCGAAGAGAACAATTTTTATCAATCAAAAGGCAAAAAACATGATCCTTTTTTTCTCTTGAAATGCGTTTGTAGTTCACTCTCTGTGTTAATACAAAATGATTGCGATACTTGCTGACACATTTGAGCGTTTATCAGAAGAGTTATCAAAGCCGGAAGTCTGAATCTGTGACGATCTTTCTAACTTTACTGAACTGGAGTAGGTTGCTTTTTGCATGCGTCCAGATTTTGGGAAAGACTTCTCACCACTCGTCATCCAAGTCTTCCACTCAACCCGGAGTGCAGCTTTAAATGCCCAATTTACACTGATGTTAAGCGGCTGCAAATACTTTGTTGTACCTCCAGGAATCGCAGCTGGAATGGAGTTAGTTTTCTTAATTGCTGCTTTCACAGAATCTGTGATGTGCGCCTTTATGCTATCCAAAAGAAGCGGGGCTTTTTCCGGTGAAAAAAATCCTCCCGGGTGCTTACCGTAGCACTCCCTTAAGCCAGCTCAGTGTGGTGTGGTTCTTTGACATCAAGAGCCGAATTTTTTCACTGAGTCAAACTTGTTCGTCACCCCTGACCAGAAGGAATGCTGAAATCTCCAAACATGCACGGCTTCTCAGGAAGCAGAAGCAGATTGAGAACACTTGGGTTAAAGGCTGCAGGATTTACGTCAAACCACTCGGTCCACCGGACCGGTCCAAGGTTCTGGTTGTGAACACCATGAAGGACTTTGAGAAGTGTCTTTTCACGGTCGTCTGAAACAACATGGAGTAATAAACCAAAGAACCAAATCATTTCAAGAAATATGACACCTGGAGAGTTCTGACCTGCAGACAACTTGACCTCAACTTTCAGCGCCGCTGATATCAGCTGAAGAAGGATATGGACCTGAATCTAATGTCTGCAGACACAACATGCAAGAGACTAGAAACTGTTTAAACCCAGAAGGACAGCTGTTAATCAGCAGAAGAAGAAATACTAACCTTGGACAATCGACAGATTATGGACCCTTTTATTTTATTTCTCAGCATTACTTTATCATAAAAGAAATGAAAAAAAAAAAATAAATAAAACAAATGATCAATCAATTTAACCATTTTCAATAATTGATTGATTTTTTAATCATATTACTTCACTTGCTCCAAAAACAGATAAATTGAATAATCATTTTTTCGCACATTTTTAACTTTTGCAACAGTGTTATGTCTATTTTTCTGAAATATTTTTTTTATCTTATCAATGACTTTTATGGGTAACACAATCTGCATATATTTTAGATAACTGATCTGCATTTGCCATGTTGATTTCTAAAAGTTATTTTTTACATAATAATTAAGTAATTCATCTTTGTCATGTGCTTTATTGATATTTCAAGATTCTTAATTCTGTCTGACAAAAGCTAGGAACCGGATATTGAGAAATCATGTAATAAAATGGTTATAGTATAACGGGGTGGGATTATATAAGTTCACTTCCTTCCACTCCCTTTCAAGCAATATTTATTAATGTCTAATTATCCAAAGTTTGATTAGTTACTGTACGAATGTAAAACTGATGATTGGATTGTTTTTGTGTATTATTCTTATTTGATTGCTTGAAATAAACCATTTCAAATCAAAAATGAAATGTCAAATACCATTTTCTTTATCATTTTAAATACACTGAAAAAAAGGATTTGTTGAACCAACACAATTAAATAATGGAAACCCGTTCCACCCAATTTTTTTAAGTTGAATTTGCATGTTTTCATTGTGTTGTCCCAACACAAATCCTTTCAGTTAGACCCACACAATTCTTTTGAGTAGAATATGCATTTATTAGTTATGTTGTCCCAACACAATTTTTGTCAGTTAGACCTACACAATTTCTTTGAGTTAAATATACATTTCTTTGTTGTGTTGTCTCAACACAATTTTTGTCAGTCAGATCTACACTATTTTTTTTGCGTAGAATTTGCATTAATTTGTTGTGTTGTCCTAACACAAATCATTTCAGTTAGAGCTACACAATTAAATAGTGGAAACCCGTTCCACCCAATTTTTTTAAGTTGAATTTGCATGTTTTCATTGTGTTGTCCCAACACAAATCATTTCAGTTAGACTGACCTTTTTTTAGTAGAATTAATTTTTTTGTTGTCAACACAATTTCTAATAAGCTGATAATATTAAAATGTTTTGCACCAACATGACTGTAATTTCAATACTTTCATTGTTGAACTTACAAATCTGATAAACAATTTTTTTACATTAAGCAGCCAAAATAAATATTCAAAAATGCAAAGGACACACTATTACATTGCACATTTATTTAAGGCGCATAAAATGTAAACATCATCATGACAGTTTGTCAAATTAGTCCATTTAAAAAAATTCATTGTCTCCCCTTTGCTGGTTTTTGGGGTTGTGGCTGTTGGACAAAGGTTCGTACAGAATGAACAGATCACCAATTTATTATAAGGCTATTAAGAAAGACAAACAGCAAGTCCGTGCTAACCACTTTGCAACTTACAATAAAAAATGCTAACAGAATTTAGAAAACACATTAACATATACTTAAAGAGCAGTCACCTTTCAGCCGTCTTCAAAACGATCACATGAACATTTTTTGTTTAGAGGCTTTGAGCCTTTCTAGAAAGTCCAGCTGGGTGCAGGTCAATAAAAAAAATATACATATAAGTGTATCGCTGACCTTGTGGGTAGCTCAATTTGAGAGAATAGACCAAAAAATATTCCAAACACCAAGGCGACGTTGTCCAACACTGTCCAAGTCTGATGACAATCTGGCCTTCAAAACAGATTCCAACATCCAAGTACTCCAACATTCCATCTTCTCTGGATGCAAACAGGCCCACAGTTGTTGCGTTTATGGTGTCTTCATTCTGTAAAGTACAAATTGTAACAGTTACTTTACAGAAAAATTAAATACCAAAAAAATGTGCCTTTCATGGTAACATAATTGATTATTTACTTACATGTTGTCCTTAGACTATAACACACCATAATCCTCATTCATATATGGCATAAGTCGTTTTATCATTCTCCCCGGCAGCATCTGTGTCATCCTAGAAATGAAAAAAGAAAAACAAAAAATGTGTTTTCATCTTTTGACAACCCAGTTCCTAAGGGTTAGAGGTTAAAGTCATACAGTCCAGGTTCAAACCAAAAGTCTCACTCCAATCATCTCAAAATGTTCCCAGTGATTTTTTTATTTATGATTATGCTGTTTTAAGCCAAAATCTAAAGATTTGTGCTGTTTTCTAGGACATAGTTTCTGCAGAGGGGCAGGAATTCATTAGGAATTAGAAATCAGGAATTCTTGTGTTGTTTGCGTAAAAGTATGCTTTCACATATTTCCCATCATCCATCTGTTGAGACTCTCCCACTAGCTTACAGACCCCCACAAACCTAAGACAACATTAACAATACAACAAAAACAGTGAGCAATATTGGAGCTATCCAGCCTTACAGTTCTGAGCCTGATTCCAGCTCAGACCAGGAAAACAAAACTGTTTGTGGATCTAGTTGTCTACAAGTGGATGATGTGTTGGACTGGAGTTGAGCAGGGACACTTTGGCCCTCCCATTACAGTTTGTACATCACAGATGAGAGCCTTTTAAACTGTACTTTTTCACCTGCCCCCAGTATGCCACTATTTGAAAAAAATGAAGTAAAAAAAAAAAATGCAATTTTAAGCTTAAATTATTCCTTATCTGAGTGGGACCCCCCTCTGATAAAAATTATGTTTTTGGTGTTTTTAACATGTTCTTGAAGCATTTTTCTCATATAAAAAAGTTTTTGAGATTAAAATTGCATTTCTGAGTATTTCTTTATTCAAAGACCAGAAATTATCAATTAAAACAAAAATGTCACTTCTGCATGGGTGCTATACATAATGTAATGTGAATGTTTGAACAAAACTGTAAATAGAAATACCGTATGCAGATCATCAGGTGTTGTTAAAAAGAGGGGGTGGGATCGTACAAGATTTCTCCTTAACCCACTCCTTTCTTATGAAGTCTTGCTGCTCTGCAGAAACTCTGTCCTAGAAAACAACACAAGTGTTTGATTTTGCGTAAAAACTGCATCATCATAATTAAATAACCACTGGGAACACTTTGAAAATAGATCCAAAGCTGATCTGAGAGGAACTTTAGGATGTGATAAAAACCACATATTGCATGGTTGGATGAACGTTTCAGGTAGAAGTTCAATATAGAACAAAGAGAGAGACAGAAAAAAATTGTTGTCAATAATCATCTGTTAACCAACTAACTGTAATAGGTTGTTTTCTAACTAAACCAAAGTTAACAGGCTTTTCAAAGTTCAAATTGGTTTCATAAATGTACATTTATTAGACCATGAGGAATTTACACTGTCATGTTTTAGTGGAAAAAAAAAAAGAGTAGTTAAGATTGGGTAGTTAAGCTGGTTAAACATTCATCTTGTCAAAAGGATGTTTAGCCCTTGATTGAAGCCCTTGAAGCCCTGAGACCAAAGCCTAAACTGTGACAAGTTCTCTGGGTAAGAGCACAAACCAGGCTCTAACCTGGATACAACCACAGATTAATCTCTGGACAGAAAACCAAAGTCCTCCACTACCATTACCCCTACATTTATCCCGCCAACGGAAAAGATATGGAAAAATAGTGTGTTTAAATGTGGACATTACTACCACTTGATGACATCATCAATAGTCACCGCCGGTCATCTATATTTGCACGTAGCAGCCAGCAGTCGGAAAATACATAGCAACATCTGTTTTTATAACTTTAAAAAGTCATTCAAAAGCAAAAAGTCATGACTTACATTTAAATGTAAAATTCGATGCTTCAGACCACACTCACGTGAAGAAATGTGTTTCTCCTCTGAGGCACACGGATCACACTACCGGCAGAGGGATAGCCAGCCTTAAGTCACTACAGGTTCTTAAAAAAAAAAAAAAAAAAAACTTCGGACACCACTGCAGGTCCAAATGCTCCTTCAGTTGGAAGAATGGAGAGAAGCCAGGGTGGCAGGGGAGGATTATGGATTTAGCCAAGCACTGAAGACAACCTAAAACACATAAAAATTAATAAATAAAGGAGAAAACCTTTTTCAGAAATAAAAAATTTCCGGTACAAAGGTGGATTTAAATAAACCATTGTTGCAATATCTTGGACCTACTTGAAGGGAGAGTCTAACAGGGTTTGTAATGCCACATCTCCAACAATGACTGAAAATAATAAAAAAATGTATAAATACATCATAGCAATACAATCCTAAAACAAATGTCAACATTACTTGGGTAAACTATGATTCAACTTACTTGTGACATGAAATTGTACAGGCTAATAACAGTTTATACAGACAAAACAACACACATTTAATGATAATTAATGACAATTTTTTGATAATTTTTTTTTAAACATGCTGCTAGAGCTGAATTTTTTCTTGGCCGTGGGACTATAACTTTAAATATACGGAACCAACATTTAGCCTTGGACGCACTTAAAATATATGCGGGCAACGCAGTAATGTGCATATATTGGCCGCATGCGTTACCTGCATAATTTCAACAACTGGAATAACATCAGCCATACATCTAAAATATGCATACATCTTGATTTATTATTTAATTGTTTAACTTTTTGTAAACTGTAATTTTTACTTTCAAAAAACTAATAAAATAATGTGGAACTGACTGTCACAAATGCCCCGCCTCATCAGAAGTGTATTTCAGTGAGCAGTCACGTGTGTGGCAAGCTCTTCTCTCATTGGCTGCATGAATTGCCTGTTTGTGGTTGCCTCAGTAACAGACATAAATCATTAATAGTTGATTAGCCATTTGGTTCATTTTTTTTACTTGTTCACTCTGTCGAGTTAAAAAAAAAAAAAAGAGGCAAAGCCAGGACGGTCCGTCGCGCTGGTCTGCCCCAGAAAGCATATGAGAGAATCAGTCGCAGCTTGCGTGGCGTTTCAAGTCCCCCTGAAAATAGCGCTCCGCGGCGCCCAAAGGCTGTAGGTGATCGCTGGCATGCACGCGCACGATGGCAGCGTGCGCGTCTACGGCCCCTCTGCTTGCCTCCAGCTGAGATTCACGAGAAAGACCGGGCGCGTGCAGGTCGCGGCATGCGCATCCACAGCTGTTCTTACTGATCTCCTCAGCTGTTTCCCGCCATGGTCAAAGCGACCCGAAAGACTCCCTCGCGCCTACGACCATACCTGAACGTTGGCACGCGCGCGCTCGGTGGCGGTTTGCGTATCCACTGCCTTTCATGCGCGTTCACAGATCTCATTCTTTCCGCCGAGACCGCAGCTCAAATCTGAAATATGGGCTATGACTAACCGCTGGCGCGCTCGACTCTCTCTTACCCCTTTGACAGTCTCTCTGTGTGTCTATAAAACCCACAACACCATCGCTGAAACGTCGTCACCGACTGCCGGTGAAACGGTCAATCCCTGAAGGGGGCAACGATTTCAGAAAATGGAGCGCACCAGGCAACCGTCAGAATAGCCATCCCGGGACGGCCAAATATTTTTGTCCTAATAAAAAAATGTTACGCTTTTGAATTACACTTAAGCCGCGAATATATTTGTTTTTAAATTATATTATTTTCCTCTGCACATCTAAAATTACATTACGTAAAAAATTGGTACTTACCACTTGTTCCTGTTCTGTTTTGCCGCTTTCTGCCTGTCTTCTTCCCACAATTCTTAGCGCCAAAAGCGGGAAAATTGTGGGATTGACTGTTTAATGTTGGTGTTACATGAAGTATTTGAGTTCAATCAACACATTGAAAACATGTTGGTGTTTTTCTCAAGTAAATTATGTAGGTTTAACAAAATACTATTACGTTGGATACAAAACATAAAGGAATTGTGTCAAACTTACATAATACTATTGCATCAATTGTACAATCAAGGTTTTGCCTTTTTTTCAGTGTAAGTGAAAGAATAAGCGGTGCTGAAGTAGAAAAGGAAAAAGCATTTTGGGGGATTGTTTTACCATTTTAGTTTTGAGTAATTAAAAAGCATGTCTGGTTTTGACTTTTATTTTTAATTATGCTACAGAATCGCTTCCATATTCTGCAGGCTGCAGCCAGGGGTAGTTGGGTGGGGGAGGAATGTGGCTCCAAAGTAGCTGAGGAAACCTGTACAGTATTCTAATACTAAAATTTATTTTATTATAAATAATCTCAAATGTAGTATTCACTTAGAAATCTACAAAAGTGAAGTTATGAGTTCTCCTAATTTAATCTCTCCAGAAAAAGGAGTTTTCTACACATGACATGAAGAGGTCATCTGCTTCATCTTGAACTTCATCTGCTTGTGAAGCTACAATGAATGACACCAAAGGCCATAGCCCCCCATCACTTCGTATGCAAAGTGATTGCCACAGTCCCCAAACAATATTAGTTGAGGAACACAAAGAGGTGGTAACATTTTAAACTATAAATGACGGTTGTCATTTATAGTCATGTCTTAAACTCAATTATGTATTTAATAAAATGCTTTATTGAATTTAGTGCAAATAAGAGCTTCAAGTAAACTGTCTTCATCCGTTGCTAATGCTATGGATTTGGACAAATTGCCTCGACTCTGGGCCCTAGATAACCATAGTTCAATTTATATGTGGTTTAAGCGTTTCTCTGGGCATTTTGATTTTTGCAACTTATTGTATTATTTTCATATTTGAAATGGATTCAATAAATTCTAAACATAAGTCAAATAACAACTGCAGAAGAAAATTCTTCAACATCACAGGAAGAAAAACATTTCAGCAAGAAATTGCCATAGAAACCTTTTTTTTTTTTGTCATACAAAAAAGTGACTGGAGGAATCTTAAAAAGAAAAAGCAAAAAAGACGTTTCAAAACCCTTAATTGGACAACAGTAATGGCAAAAGGAATAGGTACTATTCATCCCTACTGCAGTTTTGCTTTTAAACAGCATAGTGTTAAAACTATTGGTTCAAACAAAAGGCCCACTCTTCCTGCTCTGGATATTGTACCTTTGACCGTCTTGTTGAGGTGGATGTCACAGTAGAGGATTGGCACTCGCTAAAAGCTGTAGCAATCTGTAACAAGCTTGTCACCACCCCGAAGAACTTCGAAGATGGCCTCTGCGTGGTGATGAGAGACAGGCGTTAGCGGATGTCCTGGTGACGAAGTGTTGTGGCATCTGGATGCAGGGATCAGGTTCCTGCCACTGCTGTTATGGGAACTTTCTCATGGACCAGCAGAAAGCACCAAAATGAAATGAACAGCTTACAAGCAATGCTTGCTGAAGAACAAAGTTGTGGTGACTAAAAAAAAAATCATTCTACACCCCAAAAGTATCGTTATGGACTGAGGAGACTCTGAACCTATTCATATTCATCTTGAGATGTAAAGAAGACATAGTTTATATAGATGCAACAGGTTCCATTTTGACCAAAGATAAAGGGCAAACGTCACCCTACTATGTGTATGAGGTTGTTGTTAGGCATCCAAATAAAGGTTCCTCCCCAGTCCCAGTAGCCACATATTTAACCAGTGACCACACAACCTCATCTGTGTCATACTTTCTGGGCTCACTGGTCACTGATTTGACTAAAATACATGGGAGACAAGTCAGAAAAAGACCAGTGATGCTTATCTGTGACGGGTCCATTGTTCTTCTCCAGTCACTGTCCTACAATTTCTGTGGCTTGAGCCTACAGGAACTGCCAACAAGATATTTTGCATTAGTTGCTTGACAGGCAAAGGAGGATGCGCTTGAGATGCCACTAGTGCACCGCTGCCTCAGTCATGTCATGAAAAATGCTGAACAGCTTTGCAGAAAGCAGTGAATGTTTGGTGTTTATTATCACCACTGTGAGACTAAATACATTTTTTTTCTTTTTGTAGTGCCCCTGAACACTATCGTTTGGCCATGCATGTTTTGGCCACATGACAAAGGCAGCAACACACTAAGAACTTGATGGCATTGTCAACAGCGCTGCAATTCTCTTCTCAAGCTCACACTGTGGTAACAATGTTGAGAGACATTATGATTCACTGCAGATGCTCCTGAGCAAAACTAGACAATGTGGACTCGAGACATCAACCCTTGAAGAGAAAGATTATAGTGTATGTAACTTCTGAGTGGATCGTGAGAAAATGGAAATAGAGAAAGAGGACAAAATATTATTTGTTTGTTTTGTTAGAAAGACGTGGGACCAACACCATTTCGAGCTCATAGATACAGCAGGGGAGACCAATGTCTACTTCTGCCCAACCTTCATCCCAACATTACTCAAGTTCTTCCTACTTGAAGTTGCTCACTCTTGGGTTGGACTTTTTCATTTTTTATAATGTCCAGATATGCCTTTTAATCCTCTTTCAGTACACAAAGTAATTCTGACATGTTTAACTTTCTCTTGGGTGGCCTGGGACGTCATGGGCATGGTCCAATATATGACCAACTGGCCCAGAAGCACAGAAGAGCTGCCCGTTAATCCACTCGGGTACAAAATGCCTCAAAATTGTATTAATAAAATGTCATTTATAAAATTACCGTATTTTACATTGAGTACATATCATTTATTCTTCCCCAGAATTACACTCAGGACAATAAGACACAAGGCGTAATGGAGAAAAGCCAGTGGGACTTGAAGATCCGTTTTCAACAAAGATGGCTGACAAAATTGTTGGTGCCCCTCAGTTAAAGAAAGCCCGCAATGCTCACTGAAAGAACTTGAAACGTTCCAAAGTAAAGTTAAAAATTATCTAAAATGATGGACTATAGAATAAATAAATGGACTGATGGAGTAGAGACTGATGCCGTAGTATCGCGAGACCCAACGAGACGAGTGTGGTGAGTCAACTTGGCGGCACGTAAGCAGTTGTACAAACATTTTCGATCTTGTTTCAATATTCCGCGATATTAAATTAATCCGAGCAACTAACATAACTTGTTAAGATTATTAAACCTTTGTCAGCCTGGAGGACCTGGAGAAATTCATTGACGAGTGTTATAATACCTACGTCATGGGGAAACCAAACACCAACACCCCCTCCTCCAAGCGAACACGGCCTGAAGACTCTGCCGGGGCTGCCTCCTCTCCAGGCAGCGGCGTGAGCGAAATCCTTGATTCAATTGATAAAAAGCTCTCCAGCCTTGATTGCCGCCTTAATCTGCTGGAGATCCTCCACAAAGAATTTCAAGGCCTGCGGGAGTCTTTGGAATTCAGCCAGCAGCAGGTGCGGGAGCTAGCAGCGGAGAACCAGGCCCTCAGAGAGACCGTGAAGATCCTGGGGAATGACACCGCCCGTCTCTCCGAGGAGAACAGATCCATCAAGGAAACCCTCCTGGATCTTCAGTCGAGGAGCATGAGGGACAATCTAGTGTTCTCTGGGATTCCAGAGGAGGCAGGAGAGGTCCCTGAGAACACGGTGAAGTCCTTCCTTGAAGTCCACCTGAAGCTCCCCAAGGAGGAGGTGCAGAAGATCCCTTTCCACAGGGTTCACCGCCTACGGAGGAAGAAGGTCCGACAACCAGCGCCCGCGTCCTATTGTCGCTAAGTTTGAACACTTTAAACAAAAGGAGCTGGTGAAGGGCCGCGGACAGCAGCTGAAAGACACGCATTACAGCGTGAATGACCAGTTCCCGGCTGAAATCCTCCGTAGAAGGAAGATCCTGTTCCCGCTGAGGAGGAAACATCTGACTGCCGGTTCTAGAGCGGTTGTGGCCGTTGATAAGCTTTACGTCGACGGGCGGCTGTTCCGGGACCCGAAGATCACCCCCTGGCTGTGCTGAAGACTTTTAGATCCGCGCTGAGAACATCTGCGCTGCCCAGAAAAAAACCCGCTAATCCCATCATATCATCAATAATCCACACCTCCATCTCAGGAAAAGTATTTTTCTTCACCTCAGTCCCACTCATGTTTCTGTGGTTGTTTTGTTGTTTTTGTTTTCTATTTCTTTTCTTGTTTTCTATCTTTTTCTTGGTCCCCCCCCCTCTCCCCCTTCCTCATATGTAAATCACCGAAAAAAACCCATCCTCGGTAAGTATTTATTTACGCACTGAACGGGCGCGCGCACACATGGACGTGCACAAGAGATCCCGCACACACACGCCGACAAACTGCAATCACCTCACACAGGCTCTCATAGGACGCACGCAACACGCAGCTCACATAGCCAGAAAACGTTCATGCGCACAGCGCTTCTCTGTGCAGCAGGTTTGCAATGCGGGCACGCGCACACGAGCGGGCACAAACGCATTACTTGGCTTCACATCTTTCTAGTCAGAGCAGTTATGAACAGTCTTAACATTGTTAGCTGGAATGTGCGTGGACTTGGCTCTGGGCCAAAGAGAATGAAAGTGTTAAATCACCTGGATGATCTTAAAGCAGATATAGCTCTACTGCAGGAGACCCATTTATCTAATTCACAGAAGCATCTCCTGTGTGGTTTACATTTTACAGTTATGTACTCTGCTAGAAGGCAGATTTGTAATCATTAATAGATCCATTCAGAATAAGGACTATTGCATAGCCAGTATCTAAGACCCGAATGTTGACAACTCTTCCTTCTTTCACAGACTCTTCACCTCACTCTCAGTTCACTCTGACTCCACAATCATTATAGGAGGAGACTTCAACCTTGTTTTGGACCCTGAACTTGACAGACTCAGCACAGCAGCAAACCAACGCATATGGAGGTCTGCAAGTACCCTACAGCAGTACATGAATGATCTGGGTCTCTGCGACGCTTGGCGCTCATGTCATCCAAACACTAAGGGGTTCACCTTTTTCTCTCCAGTTCACCATTCACATTCCCAGTTTAGACTATTTATTAATTAGTAACTCTCTCTTAAAAGATATCCAAAGTTCCAACATTCACCCAATAATTATCAGTGATCATGCACCAGTTTCTGTAAATATTTCTAGGGAAATAGCCACACCCTCAGGTTCAATCTGGAGGTTTAATACAGTCTCTGTTAAAAGACCAGGAATTTATTGAATTCTTTAAAAAAGAATGGGCAACATTCTTAGAATTCAACAACACTAAGGATATTTCACCATGCCTTCTTTGGGAGACTGCAAAGGCAGTCATGAGAGGGAAAATCATCTCTTATTCAACGCATAAAAAACGCAAAGAGAAAGCACATTTATTAGAACAAGAAAATAAAATCAAAACTCTAGAGACTGCTTATGCTGCCTCTGCACAGGAACACATTCTGGGCGATCTGAAAAATTTAAAACTGCAGTTATATGACATCATCAATAAACAGACACAATTCCAAATACAAAGGCTACGACTTGAAAGATTTGAAAACTCAAACAAATCTGGCAAATTTCTTGCTAATCAGCTTAAAATTAATAAAGAAAAATCAACAATTACTTCCATCGTTGATGAAAAAGGAGATGTCACTCATGATCCGGTCAAAATAAATACCGCGTTTAAAGACTTTTATAAAAATTTATATACATCACAGATTAACCCATCAGAACAAAGCATCAACTCATTTCTAGATAAAATAAACCTACCCAGATTACCTGAAGATCAGATCTTAAACCTAGACTCACAGCTTTCATTGTCTGAGCTTCATGAAGCTCTGTTACTTATGCCTAACAGCAAAGCTCCAGGGCCTGACGGCTTTCCTGCTGAGTTTTATAAAGAATTCTGGGAACAGCTGGCACCAACGTTTTTTGAAATGGTAACATTTATCAAGGAAAGCAAATCAATGCCACCTAACATGAACTCCGCCAACATAATTCTCCTCCTTAAACCAGAAAAAGACCCCACTAGCCCTTCTAGCTATCGCCCCATTTCTTTAATCAATGCAGATGTTAAAATTATCTGCAAAGCACTAGCACAGAGAATAGAAAAAAAATCACCCCTCACATAATTCACCTCGATCAAACTGGTTTCATCAAAGGCAGACACTCTGATGACAATGTCCGCAGACTCATTAATGTAATTGACTTTGCCAGCATTAAAAACCAGGAAATGACCATACTGTCGCTGGATGCTGAAAAAGCTTTCGACAGAGTAAATTGGAAGTTCCTCATTGCTGCCCTCCATAAGTTTGGTTTTGGAGAATCATTCATCAACTGGATCAAAATATTATATCGCAACCCCAATGCATCTGTCAGAACTAATAAACAGACTTCCAACAGATTTTTTCTCGGAAGAGGAACCAGACAGGGTTGCCCACTCTCCCCCTCTCTCTTTGCTATATTTATTGAGCCTCTAGCTGCAGCAATAAGACAGAATGAGAGCATCAAAGGAATTAAAACCAAACACACCCATCATAAAATTAGTCTCTATGCAGATGACATATTACTGTACTTAAATAATTCACAATCTGTAAATGAAACAGCAACAACCATTAATGAATTCTCCTCCATATCAGACTACTCCATTAATTGGAACAAATCTGTTTTATTACCATTGAACAGTAATGCGGAGCAAAGAATCACAATTCCAGTTAAAGTAGGCAATATCAAATATCTAGGTATTTATTTTTCCCCCAAATTATCAGAACTGGTGCAGCTAAACCACACTCCATTACTGAAAAGCACACAGGACGATCTAACCCGATGGACCAACCTGCCTCTGTCCCTCATGGGCAAGGTAGCCACGGTTAAAATGAAAATCTTACCCAAAGTCAATTATCTCTTCTCAATGATCCCCACACAACCGCCACTAAAATGGTTCAAAGCATTAGACTCATCTATATCAAGCTTTCTATGGAACAATAAACCTGCAAGAATTAGTCTAAAAACGTTAAAATCTGCAAAAAGCTGTGGAGGCTTAGAACTACCTAACTTCCACAAATACTTTCTTGCAAATAGATTACAATACATCTTAAAATGGTTAAAAAATAACCCATAAACCTACTCATGGTTAGACTTGGAACAGGCGTTATGTGGGAAGATCAACCTGTCAGATCTTCCATTTATTAGCCAAACAGTTAAAAAACAGGATTGTTTCAAAAGTATCAATATAAACGCAACTTTAACAGCCTGGTGGGAATTTATAAAAATATCTAAGTCATCAATTCAACCGTGCAGAATGACACCCATCTGGAACAACCCAGACATCCTCATAAACAAAAAGATGATACACTTCCCAGCTTGGCAAGCAGGGGGCGTGACATTACTAGAGCACTTAATTATTGACAGAAGATTCATAACTCCCCAGGAACTACAAGACAAACATGGAATAAATAACTTCTTGGAATATCAGCAACTTAAGTCTATTATCACTAAAAAGTTTAAATACAGAGACAATGATTTAAAGCTACCAGAGGTAGTTACCGCTCTGATTAACTTTTCAATGAACAAAACTCTCAAAAATATACAAACTTTTATGTAAATTAGATAATAATATCTCACTTCCAATAACAAAATGGGATGCAGATTTGAGCATCAGCACAGATGAAAACTTTTGGTCAGAACTTTGTCTAAACACCTTTAAACTGACTAAAAGTCCAAATTTGCAGCTAATCCATTTCAAAACTCTTCACAGGATTTACTACACTGGACAGAGGATGTTCAAGATGGGTCTCAGTAACTCAGACATTTGTGTGCACTGTGATAGTAATCTACCTGATAGTTACATGCATGCACTGTGGTTCTGCACGCCTGTCCAGGCTCTCTGGCAGCAGGTATGTGCCGATCTATCAGCCTGGCTTAAGGTTTCAATCACGGCTTCACCATCACTTTGCGTGCTTGGTGACATGAGTGCCATCGAGGTAGAAGAAGAATTATTAAATATCATTTTCATAACTCTTTGTATTGCTAAAAAAAACATCTTAATAAACTGGAAAAACAAGAAAAATATAAATATAAGTCAATACAGAAATCTGCTTTTTGATCATATCAGCTTGGAAAAAATGTCAACCCAAAATTCTAGTAACTTGGAAAGAATTCAGTCTCTCTGGTCTCCCATAGCTAACTCCATGACTTGGGGGGAGGGGGGCTGGTTGTTGCTGCTCCTTGCCTTTCTGCCGTGGTGCGGGGTGGGGGTCGGGGCCTCTGCTGCCCGGTGGGGGCTGGTGGGGAGCCCATTCGTTGGGGGGGGTCGGTTCCGGTGCCTGGGCGGGCTGGGCGCTGCGTGGTCTTCTGGGCTTGGCGGTGGGGGGTGCGTGGTGGGGGGGTTGGGTGGTGGTCTGGCTTGGCTTGGGGGGGGTGGTCTCTTTGTTCGTGCTGGGGGGGGGGGGGGGGTCGGCGGGGGGTCCTGCTCGGGGGGGGGGGGGGGTAGGTCCAGCGGCACTGGATGGGCTGCCCGTCTACACCTGGGGCTGGGATCAACCCTTCCCTGGCTCTGGGGCGGGGCAGGGCAACCCTCTTGGGGCCCCCGGTCGCTCTGGGCGTCACCCGCTGCGGGGTCTTGGGGTGTGTGTGTGGGGGGGTCTGTCGGCCCTGTCTTGTGGGGGGGCTTTCCGGGGGGGGGGGGGGGCACCATGGGTACGGGACCTTGGGGGTTTGACGGGTCGGGGTCTCCGCTGGTGGCAATCGGCGGTCGCCCCGGCCGGTTGGCTGCCTTGGTCCCATCGAGGCCTGACCAGAGCTTCCTCGGGGCCGGCGCCTGGGGGTGGGGGCCTGGGCTTGCTCCGGGGGGGGGGGGGGGGGCGGCGCTTTCTGGCTCCTCTCTCTCTGTGTGGGGTGGGTCGTGCTGGGCCTGGGGCGTCGGTGCCTCGGGGGATGGGGCCCCGAGGCTGGGGGACCTGGGCCCTATGCTGGGGGGGGCTGGGGGACGGATGTTTGACCACCGGGAGACAGTCTGCCAACTGTCCCCAACTCACCCCCTTCCTCATATAATCTCATATTAGGGTGAGGGGGTGGGGGGTTTAGCCTGCGATGCGCTTTGGGGGGGGGGCTACTTGGCAGTGGTCTCCCTCCCATGGTTGCCGTATGGAATGGGCCCCCCCTCTCTCGGTTTTATTTGCACCTTAGACATGTAGGGCCCTTGGTAGGGGGGGGTGCTTGGACATCACTGCCAGCAAGCAGCAGATGTCCTCCTAGCACCCTACCCGCCAATTTTAACCGCACCTTAGACATTTAGGGACCCTTGGTGGGGAGGGTGAGGGGACATTACTGTGAGTAATCAGGGAATGTCCTCTCTGTGCCCTACCCACCAATTTTAACTACACCCCCCCCCTAGTACACACACCTTTTTACTTCTCATAATATACACATTCAAACACAAACACACACACATGCACACATACACCCTTACTAACACAAGCACACACATTATACAAGGAAGGTGGGTCCAAGGTCCATCTGTCCCCTACCCCATCCCTGGTGGGGGGTACTGGGCCCTTGGCAGCGGCAGCCGTGTCCCCTGGGTGCCGGTTTCCTGGGCCCGGCGGGGTTCTCGTCTGGGACTGTGGGCGCTCTTCTCGGGTGGGGACCTGCGTTGGGCCCTCCCGGCGCGGCGGGGGGGCTGCTCCCCTGGTTGGGCTGGGGCGGCGCTCTCTTCCCCCCATGCCTCCCTGCTCTCTGGCTCTGGGGGCCTCGTGGTGATCCTGCTGGCCCTGGCCGGGGTGGCGGATGTGGTCGCCCGGGGGGTGGTTGTTCTCCGCCGGCTGCCGCTGCTGCTGCGGCGGGGGTCTTGGTGTGGGGATGGCTGGTCACCCCTCCCTCCTTCTTTTCACATTCCACCATTCATTTAGAAGAACTTAAACACTCACCTGAGCACAGGTGTTAGCTCACCTTTATACTAATAATTTGCAGGATTGAATGAATGAAATATTTCACACTAGTTGGTTTAAAGGCATAAGTATGCGTGTGTGAACAATATCTGTTTTGTGTACATGTTGACATGTGAACATCTTTACAGTTAACAGGTGTGTTTATAACATCTGAATGTGAGTGTGGACAGGCCCCGCCCTTTGAGATGTGTATTACACTTGAACCTTACCGTAATGATAAACATCCAGTAAAGTTGTTGCTTTAGGCTGCTTCATGGTTCTACCCCCCCCCCCTCCTATTATTACCCTCCTCTCCCCCCTCCTCTCTAACATCCCTCTCTCTTCTTCCCTCCTTTCCTTTTCCGTCCGGTCCAGCACCAAAGATTTTCTAATATGATGGAATTTAATAAAGTTTGGCCTCAACTACAAAAGGGGTTTATTCAGACATTCCTCTGGTCTGTCAGTAGATTCATAACCCCTGTTGTTAAAGCAAAATATGTCCAACACAAGAGGCCTTCAGCTCTCATCTGTTTGCCCAGCTGTTGGACAGGACAAGTTAAAAAAAAAAAAAATTATCTAAAATGAAATAATAATTTAATAAATTAATCAAAATCAGTTTTGTTTTTGAGTGATGTGGTAAGGACTGATCTCACTTCTGAGATCAAGAGAGGGAGTGAAGAACAAAAGGAAATTGATGAAATTAGATGCACAGTGCATCAACTGACTCTTGCGGCTACAGCCGTGGCTACGGTGAAAACAGAACAAGACAGTCATGCATCTATGACAACCTCTTCTCCAAAAGCCCCCCTTTCCTACTGGAATTTACCCCTCCCTTCCAGTAGGGACAGAGCCCCCTGTCGCTTCCCCCCCCCACCCTACCCTCCACAGGGCATGTATCCGTTGTTGAAGATGTGTGGTGAGGTAGCCTGTGACATGGACGAGGACCTGACCCCTGAAGAAAAAGCAGCACACAGCCTCAATGTTGCGGGGAAAGGCGACCCAGAATGAGAGATGGCAGATGGCCCCCTCCCCAGACCTCATAAATCTTCTCGCAGAACCCCCCTCTGCCCCCCAGGTAAGAGAAGCTGGAGCAGCAGCTTATCCTCCCTCCCGCAGCACCTCAGTTCGACAGAAAGGAGCCGCGTCAGGGGTTACTGACCCCGAGGTCAGACGACTCCTCCAATCCTATGAAGGCATGACGCATGGAGAATCATTGGAGCGTCGGGCAGGAAGGCGATAAATATGAGGAGGAGGAGGAGGACGCCGCCAACGACGAATACCCTCCTCACCGACCACATGTGTAACGGTTTCAGTTTGTGTTTGGTTCCTTGATTTCCTGTTTTATTTTGTAGTATTTCCTGTTTTGTTGTTGGTTTCGAGTTTTACCTTTCCCCATCAGTCCTGAGTGTTTCCACCTGTGTCTCGTTTGTCTGCATGTATTTGAGTCTTGTCATTCCCTTCCTCCTGTGCTGGTCCATATTGTGCTGTTCCCTGGTTTCGAGCGTTGTGTATTTTCAAATTTTGAGTTTCTAGCCTGCTAAGCAGTGGATTTTGGTTTGTAGTCTTTTGTTATTATTAAAGCCCTGTTCCCCTGCAATTTCCTGCCTCCTCTCCTCTCTGCGCCTGGGTACTTCCATCCTCTGCCCTTTACATCATGGACCAGCCTTACCTGCACCCAGCAGAGAGGACCCGATTCTGGTGGACTCCTAAATGGTCCCAGATCCCCTCCTCTTTTTTCCCAATGGGAGTCGTCTGGCCTTGAGAGGCGGCTGTCATCGCAGCCGCCGCCGCCCTTCTCGACGTCCCGTCTTGGTTCCGTAGGTGGACCTGGAAGCACCCCAACCCGGTCCTGCGTCCAGGAGGGTCCCGGACGCACCCCATCCTGTTCTGGCTCCGAGGAGGGTGCCGGAGCCACCACGACCCGTTCCGGCTTAGAGGAGGGTGCCGGACGCACCCCATCCCGCTCCTGCTCCCAGGAGGGCCCTGGATGGGGATGGCAGAACGGAGGGAACTGGAGACACCCCAACCGCTTCCTGCACCAGACGTCTGGCCCGAGCCCCCTGCACCTTGAGCCCGAGCCGCCAGCCGTTTGCTGGTCGGACAATCAATGCCGGACGGCGCGGCGCGTCCTCCAGACCCGTCTCACAGGACTATGTTGGCCCTTGTATTGGCCTTTTCGGGCCCCCTCCTCCTGGACTCTAGGTGGAACCTCGGTGCGGTTCCTTGAGGGGGGGGTAATGTAAAGGTTTCAGTTTTTGTGTTTGGTTCCTTGATTTCCTGTGTTATTTTGTAGTATTTCCTGTTTTGTTGTTGGTTTCGAGTTTTACCTTTCCCCATCAGTCCTGAGTGTTTCCACCTGTGTCTCGTTTGTCTGCATGTATTTAAGTCTTGTCATTCCCTTCCTCCTGTGCTGGTCCATATTGTGCTGTTCCCTGGTTTCGAGCGTTGTGTATTTTCAAGTTTCGAGTTTCTAGCCTGCTAAGCAGTGGATTTTGGTTTGTAGTCTTGTTTTTATTAAAGCCCCGTTCCCCCTGCAATTTCCTGCCTCCTCTTCTCTCTGTGCCTGGGTACTACATGTCCTTGCCACTAATCAGGATTTGACGCAGGTAGGAAGACTCAAATATAATTTAAGATACAGAAAAGACAAGGGGGGGGCACAACACATGTGTCCTATAATAGCGACAGGAGCGGGTGTGCCTATTTATCAGCCCCTCCCACTTAAGGATGTGTCGACACTGGCTGAACGTTTACCACGTGTGTCAAATGGAGGACAAAACTTCCTCCAAATGGTAAATGGCGTATACTTATATAGCGCTTTCTACCCTCTTACAAAGGCCCAAAGCCCAAAGCGCTTTACAGTCACAGTCCCATCCACCCATGCACACACACATTCACACACTGGTGGTGGCTCCGCTGCCAAACACTGGCGCCAACCTCCCACCAGAGGCAAGGTGGGGTTCAGTGTCTTGCCCAAGGACACTTCGACACATGGGCGTGCAAGGCGGGAATCGAACCTGCAATCTTACGATCATGAGTCGACCGCCCTACCACTGCACCACGGCCGCCCCATCAACTCCAACAGTTCTGCATAGTAATGCAGGGCCATGTACCCTGCATGGGAGATTTGAGACAGATGCTAGGCGTAACGGCCACAGTCAGAGATCCAGTCTATTGAACAGCGTGCGGATGTGCAGGACCACCCGGACTCCACTCTTCTAGTGGATGTTCAAGGTCCAGTTTTTACTGCAATCAGGGAACTTTTTCCAGATCCATTGACCGCAGCCCCTAAGAGTTTCCCCTACACAGGTAAGAAACCCAGCACATACTACTCCGAGTGTGTCCAGAAATGGATTGACAGCACGGGCAGAGATCCCAGCCAGTCACCCCCTGAAACAGTCATGTTTAGAATTGCAATCCTGGCAGGATTGCCTCAAGACGTGCAGGATTTATTAAAAGCAGACCCAGACTTGATGGCAGTTGATAAGAGTCGATTTAAAAGACATCTGATTCATCACTGCAGAGCACATTTGGAGAAAAAGAAAAAGGTAGAGGGAGACATTGAGCAGCTGAAAACACAATTACTCAAACTGCAGCTTGCACAGGCCAGAAAAGAATCCCCACAGGATAAAAAAGGTGTTAAAAAAGAAAACATGAGTTTAATACCCCCAGAGCCAGCAGTGATGATGTGGCAGGCTCAGGCATTCGGAGGCCAGGGCAGGAGAAGGGGTGGATATTCTGGAAAACGTGGACCACCCAGGGGACCCCCCCAATAGCAGCTGGAGATGGATGCTTCATCTGTGGCGCTCCGGATCACTGGGCACGAACCTGCCCACACCAAGGAACCCAACAACAGCATGCACAGACCAGGGGCAGAGGGCGTGGCGGAAATTGACAGTAAACACGACCACTCCAAGCCCCTCCTCCACCGTGACAGGGACCACAGGGGTGGCACACCGGACAGTACCACTAGGGGTGCATAGGAGCCCTGGGACCACTTAGTGATGCTGGGGCAAAGGTTTTCAGACCACAGTACCGCTGGGTCAAGGATGCAGATGAAGGGAAGGAGGAAACTGACTGGTTTGTGGAACTCTGATGTCATTGAGCATTCACATTCTTTGTGGTGTACTCCCTTGAGGCCGGTTTTAAAAACAGATAGTAAAACTCATCGCATGGCACATGATTTAAGGGCTGTCAATGACATCACCCTTACCTAACCCTAACCCTTACTCCAGTCCTCCCTGTACCTGATCCACATCGAATGCTGTCAACTTTAACCCCACAATGTGTGTGGTTCACTGCCACTGATTTGGCAAACGCCTTTTAGAATCCATTACATGAAAATAGCAAACACCTATTTGCATTTCAGTACACATGCTTGCCACAAAGATTAAAAAATTCTGGCATTTTTAATCAATGTTTGGTAGCATAATATCCTGCAGGAGAGATTTCAGAGGGCTGTGTTTTGCTAATGTATGTTGATGACCTCCTGCTGGCAGCCCCAACTGCTGAAACCTGCCTTCAAGCAACGAAAGAGCTTCTCCTGAAATTGTATAATTTGGGTTTTAACCCTTGTGCTATCCTAGGCACTTTACAGTTGGGAGCTGGGTCATCTAGACCCACTAGGCAGTGCTCTGAACCTTTTTTTTTTCAATGATTTGTGATCTTCACTGGTTCAATGGATTACATGAAATTTGTCCACCTTTATCCACCTTTGTTATGGTAGGAAGAACACGTCAAAGTAAGGGTGGGGTCATTCAAGACAGCACAAGGGTTAAAGTGTCTAAAAAGAAATTGCAATGAGGCAGAAGGGAAGTCACATTTCTAGGCAGAACTGTTTCCAGTACAAGATCAATGTCTACTGAGCATAGAATGTCTATTTTACAGCATAAACGTCTGGAGACAGTCAGAGAAATGTTGGTTTTCTTGTGTCTTTGTGGCTACAGTAGACACTTCCTTCCTTGTTTTGTGGAACGTACTGCCCCCTTTAGGTCAATGATTAAAGAAAAGGGAGCAATTAACCTCACAGCTGCATTAGACTGGACTCCAGAGACTGATGAGATTTTTGTAACATCAGTTCAAGACATGGCATGCGCTGCTGCTCTCGCACCACCGGATTATAATCAGCCATTTTATCTTGACGCTTCAATGACGCCCACAGTTGTCAATGCTGTCCTCTTTCAGAAAAACCAGGGCAGACGGGATGTGCTCATGTATTGTAGCATCTCCCTGGATGCCGTTGAAGCCCGTTCACCGCTATGCACTCGTTATGCTGCAGGACTAGCAAAGGTTATTCTCAAAACAGCTCACACTGTGATGTCTCATCCTTTGATAATCTTGACAGAGCATTCGGTCACATCCTATGTTGCGTCATCTTCTTTCACGCTGTCATCTTTACGACAGACCAGGCTGCTGAAAACTGACAGCTCCAAACATTCAGTACCAACACACTGGGATTAACATGTCAGAAGGCATTTCTGTGGACCCTCACTCTTGCTCTGTAGCCGTGGGGAAAAAAACTGCGAACCAAGTCAGACCTGGAGACAAAACCTCTTCCAGAAGGAAGAAATTTCTTTACAGATGGTTGCCGTTTCTGCTCCATATCTGGGACTCTTCAGGCAGCAGCAGCTGTTGGGGAGTGCTCCAGAGGTGAGTTCATCACTTTAACTACACAAACTTTAACAGTTAAGCCGGCGGCAGAAGTCCTGGCCCTGTGCCTGGCCCTTGAAGCTGCACCTGGAGAACAGGTAACAGTATATTCTGACTCTGCTTATGCAGTGTCGGCTGCATTGTCAGATCTCGCTGCATGGAAAAGGAATTGTTATCTTACAGCAAGAGGGGAGCCCACAGCTCATAAGGACCTGATGCAGCGGCTGGATCATGCACTGCAATTGCCTTCCAGAGTGGCTGTGGTCAAGGTCCCAGCAAAGGTAACTCACTAACAACACAGGGAAATAACGCAGCTGACATAACAGAAAAGGCGGCAGCAGGGTATAGCCCCGCACATCAAATGGTGAGTGTTTATACACCCCCTACGCTGTTGGACAGTCCCACACACGATGACCTTGCACTTCACAACCTCGCCAGAACAAAAATCCTATTGGCTTAAAACAGGTGCAGTGAAGACATCTGACGGACTGTGGGTTGGTCCGTATGGCCAGCCTGTGGCACCTGACGGACCTCTTCTTTAGCAAATCCTCAAAGAAAGCCATGGTCCAGGGCATCTGGGGCGATCTGTCATGATGACAAAGCTGCACATGTGGTGGCACCCCAGGTTGCGTGATGTATGTCATGATTATGTGCAAAACTGTACAGTTTGTCAGTTCTATATCACCAAGTATGAATGAGGAGTGAATGAATAATGGACACAATGTAAGCGCTTTGAGCATCTGGAAAAGCGCAGAAAAATCCAATTATTATTATTATTATTATTATTATTATTTTAGGCCCACCCGCAAACCTTTGCCAGGGACTTTTGACCCTGCCCCCTGGCCAGGAGCAGAGATTGTGATTGATTTCACAAGCATGCTCAACCCCGTGCAAGGTAAGCGATATTGGCTCGTTATTGTTGATTCCTTTTCAGGATGGCCAGAAGCCTATCCTTGCAAAAGAGAGGACTCCCTATCTGTGATCAAAGCTTTGGTAAATCCCTACATACCCACACATGGTTTCCCTGCCAAAATCAGATCGGACAATGGAACTCATTACAACGGTAAGCACCTACAGCAAGTTGAAGCATCTTTTGGATTGCAACATAAGTTTGGCTGTGTTTACCATCCTTCTTCACAGGGCTCTGTGGAACGCATGAATCGCACGCTAAAAGAAAAATTGGCAAAAATATGCACCTCAACTAATATAGATTGGGTTACTGTTCTTCCTCTAGCTTTGTTGGCTGTCAGACAATCAGTTAACCGCAGAACAGGTTTCTGTCAGTTCGAACTTTTGACCGGCAGATTGATGCCAGGTCCCTCGTCGACTATTAGACCTTTAGACGACGCCCACTCACCCAATAGCACTAGAAGTCCTGGATTTTTCTGGCTCTCCTTTAGCCACAGAGAAGCTAACTGGCTACTGAGTTGACAAAAATTAGCATCATTTGATTTGTAAATCGGGCCATTACCTGAGGAATGTGCAGGGAACTGTGAGGTGGGGGTGGTTGCTTGTTTGTGTGGGGGAGAGAGGGCTGATTGTGTTGAGATGATCTGTGGCAGAGGATTGTTCATGTAGGCATGTAGGGTGGGGGAGTTTTTCCATTTCACCCCAGTAGAAGCTTACAGAGGTCAGAACCTTTTTGACAGAGAGCCAAAAAACCCACGTATTTTACAATCTAATCCCTTGAGAGCCTTTTTTTACAGTATAAACACTCTCATCAATGTATTTTCAACATTGTTGTAACAGAATTATAACAATAACTTACTAATAAGAGTGTGGGGTGGTGGTGGTTGTTTGTATGGGGGAGAGAGAGCTGCTAAGCAGGTGTGTTGAGATGATCATGGGCAGAGGATTGTTCATGGAATGTAGGGCGTCGCCTAGTTGTAAACAATGGATGTAATTTTGCACATCCATAGAACCATAGAAGCACCTTGCTCACACATAAGAGGTCATTCTTTTTGTCCTGAGGTGGATAAATACCTGACTGTACACAGCCTACAACTTCAGTGCCCTCAAGAATTTTGTGGTGTACCGACCTCCTACCCAAGGAACAAAATGCAGAGAAGACTCTCCACTCAGCAGGTTTTGGAAATTATCCTGAGCAATGTGGACCCTTGTGACTCGGATGGAGAGGACAGACCTTCCGCTGGATTCGGACTCTGAGCTGTCTTCAGGTTAGATTTCCTTTTATGTTGTTTCCTATTTAATTTCAAACGAGTGTTCAGATACAGAGGAAGAGATACATGAATTATTTTTAGTATCTGTGCATGCATTTGTGATATCATTTGACTGTCCCGTTGCTCACAATTTGAACTTGTTCACATTGCAGATGAAGAGACTGGTCCTCAACCAAAAAAAAAAAAGCCTCGTTTGTTGACTGACCAGACCGAGACAGCGAAAGATTGCACAGTGTGGCGTGAAGAATAGGTGGGGGAGCATCTCCATTTCACCCCAATAGAAGCATACGCTGCAGATGGAGAGCCAACAGCTAAGGCCAGGAGAACAATCTCAAGTCGCCTTCAGAGCTTCCTCTGTTTTATCACCCTGGACATGCTTTGTAGCATTCAAAAATGGACAACATGCACAGCAAACAGAGCATGTTGATTGGTTTATGGCCCTCCCGGAACTGATGGCATTTATTGCAATTGTGATCTTACTAAGGTTCCATCACTACGTGACTGCTGGTCAGCAAACCTGGGAAACCCACAAATCATTGGAACTATGTCCCGTGACCACTTCCAAGACATCATGCGACACCTACGCTTTGTTGACAGGTCCACCCGCAGCGAGCGAGCAAAGAATGATAAGTTTGCTGCAATTTCTACTGTGTGGGGATCATTTGTCACCAACTGCATCACATCCTACAACCCCGGTCGGCACATCACTGTTGACGAACAGCTTTTCCCCATCAAAGACTCGCTGCTGTTTCCTGCAATATATTGCAACTAAACCCGACAAGTTTGGGATCAAATTTTGGGTGGCTTGCGACTTGAAATCCAAGTATATATGCAATGTCCTGCTATATTTTGGCAAGGACCCCAGTCGTCCCAGTGGGGAGCGACTGTCTGAAAACGTAGTGATGAGGCTGATGGACCCATTCCTGGACAAGCGCAGAAATGTTACCACAGACAATTTTTTTTACATCTTTGTCACTTGCGCAACGACTGCTTAGCCGGAAAACCACCATCCTTGGCACACTCAACAAGATTCGCCGGGAAATTCCTCAATCTACTAGGCAGACACACCGCGATGAATTCACCACTCAGGTATGTTGCAGATCTTTTGTTGCTCCATGTTTATGTGTTTCTAATTTGTGTGAGAAAGTGCTATAAAAATAATAACTTGTCTTTATTAGGTATTTTCAACCACTGGTGCCACGCTGACGGTGTATGCGCCCAAAAAGAAGAAGACCGTCTACATTCTAAGCAGCATGCACAGCGAGGTTCAGACTGAGGAAACCACTAAAAGGAATCAAACACAGTCACCCTGTATAACACCACAAAGTGTGGAGTGGATGTGATGGACCAGATGGTGCGGGAGTACACAGTTCGCAAAGGAACACGGCGCTGGCCAGTCGCTGTGTTCTATAACATGGTTGACATGGCATCACTAAATGTGCATGTGCTGTACCAAGCATGCATCGGGAGGCAGGAGAGACGGGTGGACTTCCTGGTGGAGCTTGCAAGAGAGTTGGCTCACTCTTATGTGGGTGCAAAGAAGGCACAAAAAGAACAATTGCTTCGGCAACAACCTTCCACACCCAGCCCTGGAAAAAGAGCCACGTGTCAGGTCAAGCATCACTGCAAGAACAATCATGCTAGTATGCGATGTGTTGACTGCTACAGATACGCATGTGGCAAATGCAGAAAAGAGATGCCATGGCAGTGCCAGGATTGTGAGTGATTTCTCAAAATGTACTCATTGACTTTTGTAATTTGTAAATATGTGTAAAAATGTCAGTTTTTGTACGATTTCCATAAATAAATCTTAGTGAAGGAAAAAACCCATGTGTGTTGATCTCTCCCCAAGATGACAAAGTGAAAAACAAGTTTCATTGAAGTTGTTCAGCATGGCCCCAGCTATGGTGCACCAGTAAGTGCCTTATTTACATCAGAAAAGCAGCCGTTCACAGCTGCTTTAGGATATTAGCTGAAAGTCTTTTAGTCGATCGACTAACTGGCAGGATTTATAGGTAGAATAGTCAAACGGCTCTGCCTTAGGACTTTTAGTGATAGGTCCTTAGTCACCTATTGGAAGATGTTGCATGCTTTTTCCTCTGCTTTCTCTGCGCAGATTAAGGATAAGGATGAGCCCCCAGCTGAACCAACGGGTGAAAACCTAGCTGACTGGACGCACGTTTACCTGAAAGCGTTCAAAAGGAAGTGGTCAGAACCTAGGTGGACGGGCCCTTATGTCACAGCTCGAACGACGTCTGCTGTGCAGCTGCAAGGCAAAGACAGTAAGTGGTATCATTACTCTGTTGAGACCTTGCCTTTCACAGGAACGTGGACAGGATGCCTGTTAACCTTAACGGTGCACAAAACTGTCTATTTTCCTATTCTTACTTTATATTTATATTTTACTTTTAATTTATATTTTTTACTTTCAATTTAAATTTTTTACTTGCAATTTATCTAGTTGTATGTGTTTGTGCCTTATCTCTGTTTAAATCTGCAATGTTTCCCTCCACTAGTGGCCTGGGGTTTCCCCAGTCCAAGAGAGGGATATGGACAATGGAGGGTCTCACTGTATCTTTGTCATTGTTTTTTGCGCTTTGGGTTAAGGGTGTTGACCCTAGTGGTCCCACTAGGGCTCCTACTCTTAAAACTGAAAAACCAACATCAGGTAATGAGAGAATGAAGAGAAATGTGTTTGAGGTCTGGACTTAAACCAGGGAAGCTGAACAATTAATGTGTGGCTTTCTGGCGCCCCCCTTAGGATTCCCTTATTTTTGTTACCATCCCAATCAGACAATAGATGTGTTAATAATAGCACCACGGGGGAATTTTAAACATAACCACTGGGGAACGGCAAGTGAGTGGCGGGGTTATTACTGGTACATGCGGGGATTGTTGGGGGATGGAGGATGGGAATCTATATTTAGATCCACAGCAGAATCATCTTGGAAGAAAGGTACTTATGGTTGGGCATCCCAGGCTCGACAGTGGTCTAGAATAATTTCTAATTTACTGTTTCAAATTCGTTTTTCACTTTCCATGTTAACACCACTGGTCAACCTTTCCCTACCCCTGCACAGGGATACATCACCTTTTGCTCACGATTACTCATCTGTGCATGGGTGAATGGAAAAGATCCGTGTTGGCAGGTTATGTTCTGTCCAGACTTCAACCCTACCACCACCACCCTCATTATGTAACCCGGGTGATTGCCTCACTCTGTCCGTTCTGACCAGAGCTGCAGTCTGGAGGGATCACAGCAGGCTGGGCTCCTTTGTCCTGCATGGGCTCCGGTTTTAAAGGGGTGGCCAGGTTCCCATCCTCCCCAGAGGCCAGTCCATCGAACCACCGGTCGTCAGTCTCTGCGTTCACCAGCTCCATGAAATCCAAGGCGTGAGACGGAGCGTCGAACTCGTAGAGTTGGGAGGCACCAGGCTCATTTTCAGTCATTAGTCGAACGACGGGAGCCTGAGAAAACTATGGAACAAATAGAGGCTAGAAAACTCCAACAAAGACACGGTGATGCACTTATAAAGTTAGCGCTACCAACACGACCGAAGAACCAGGACATAAATCAGCCACTCTAAACATTTTCTGCAAATTTACCATAAACCACCGAAAGGGCTCGCCAAAGTGGAGCTACTGCTCCAGGTACACTATTCATGCCATTCCTAACTGTATTTTAACTTTCTATTATTAAGACTGATATGGCTTCAACTTCTAGGAACATCTGTGTATCCAGATATCGTGTTACCGGGATTTGTTCAATTTAAGAGGGACCTGGTAAGTTCAGGCTTTGTTTACATTTTTCTGAGCTAGCATGCTAGTGCTAGCCTCTGAGCTAACAGACCTAAACTCAGGTTGTTTTGTATTTATTTATGCCAAGATTTATTTTGTAAAACTCTGCATTTTATATTGAAGTGTTTAAACATTATGGTACATTATTATAAACAAATGGATTGCATTTAATGTTATGGTGGAGTATTTATTTGATCATTCTTGAACTTAAGAGTACTCTGCTGAATTGTCTATTTAAATTGTACATGTACTTGACTTATTGAAACTGGACAATTGAATGTTTGGATCTATTCATGTGAACTTGACATGTTTATGTTGGTTCTGTCCCATACAAGCCAGGTTCCATTTCCATCTCCAGCTCTATGCGAGTCCATTCTTTAGATGGTGAGCTGCCTGGAATCGCCTAGAACCTGTGTGGTAAAGGCCTAGTAGCCCTGTCCTCTTCCCCACGTAACACCTCACCTTGCCTTCACCAAAGGCACAGTGAATCTGTTCTGATTCTTCCTGGACAATAAAACCTGGACTAAATTCTGGAATTACAGCGATCAGCTGTCTTGGAACTCATGAACTGTTCATTTTTAAACCATTGTGAACATCTTGTGTATATATTGTAAATGTTTTTTGGGGTTAACTATATAAAATTTCACTTTTTGCACCATAGCCATTATCTTTGTCTTTGTGTGTTGTTTGGGTCTTCACCTCCCTCCCTGAGACGAACCATAGATCATCTGACACTAGCCTAAACTCAAATATCTCAAAGATCCCAAAAATTATCTCCATTGGGCTACATGTTAAAATTAGGTTTCGGTCCAGCCAGACCGATAAAAATCATAGAAGGAACTCCTTCGCCAGATAATATGTTTCAGGCTATAACAGACATCAATGGAGATGCTAATAAATGGCTGTTAATGGTAGAACAGGCGGCTAACATGCCCAAAGCTGACTGTCTGGTTTGTATGGGCCCTAGATATTACTGAAGGTGGTACCTGCCACTGTTACTCACAATGTATTGCAGATATCATGATCAATTCCATTCCTTACAAAACCGAATGTAAAGGGGTAAATCAATATTATCCAGTGGTCCCAAGCGAGAAAGGTAAGCCCATTTGTGACAGGAGAGTAGCTAAACAAAATTGTGGAATTTTATTTATTTATTTATTTATTTAAAAAAGGGAGAGGAAAGATAGACATTTATTTGGTATTCAGGACAAAGTAGGGAGAGGTATGAATATCGGTAAACACCAGAGATCATGGCATATCACGGTTGAGGATGGGACACACTGGTTTAGATAAGACATTACATCTGATAGGGAAACACCCAACTGGTTTGTGTGAGTGTGGGAAAGGGGAAGAGTCAGTGGAGCACGTTCTATGTCTTTGTGAACTGTATGAGGAGGAAAGACGACGACTGGAGAGTAGGGTACGGATGATAGAGGGTGAACAGCTGACTTTAAAGAAGCTTTTGGGAGAGGAGGAGAATTTAAATGGTGTGGTTATAGGTTTTTTGAAAAGAACCAGGTTATTGAGGAGAATTTAGGGGTATTTGCGTTTTTTGTGTTACTTTTGGTTAGGAACTCCCCGCTCTGATCCACAATCCAACACAGTAGGTGGTGGTAATGCACCTTCACGTTGGTGCCTCCCACCAATAAAATCAAAACAAGAAATTCTGACTTTTCGCGCAGACCACAGTGAGAGAGACGTTTACGAATTAATAGCTGACTCATTAGCTTCAGTGTCAGTAACCAAAGTTAGCTAATTAGCCTAATTGTAAAACGTGTTTTATTTATTTATTTATTTTTATTTTTGCAGCCAGATTTTATCGAGCACTTCCTTGGTAGACACCAGTATAAAGAAATTCGGACAACAAAACATCGCAAGTTTGTTAAGTTCCACTTCTTATCCAAAAAACCCTCCTTTCAAAGACAAAGGCACCTCTTTTCCATTGTTCTTCCTATTGTTGTTTTGAGGCTTGCCCTGCTAAGGCTGCTGTGAGAATCACCGATGAGAGCAGCTTGAAAGCAGTGGTGGTGTTTTCAGGGGGTAATATGTGCCACAACACCCCAGAGACAAAAAGGCCTGTCCACACCAATTCATGAAAGACAACTGCAAACAAAGCCCCCCCGAAGCGTATACTTTGAATCTATGCTCAGTTTGCCACCAACTGTAGTACAATCAGGGTGTAGGGATGATGCAGTGAGCATAAATGTGTTGAAAACTACAGCATGGACTAAGAGGCAGAAGGAAAGACCACATTCTGATGAGGTCACAAGTCTTCCAACTATTGACAAGCAGCAAGCCACTGATACTGAGGTCCTACAGAAAGTGATGGTGCACCCCAAAGGAATCATGTTGTGCTCCAAGAAAACGCTTTGTGTTTTACAGAAGATGCAAAGAGGGATGCAACAGGCAACTTTTTTTTTTTTTAAAGCATGCAAAGTCCACCATACTATGCGTACGAGCTGGTGGCGAGAAACCCACCCAAGGGTTCATCCCCACTGCCAGTAGCCACATATGTTACATGTGATCACACCACCCCATCAGGCACATATTTTCTGCAGGTTTTTCAGACTGACCTGGTGAGACTATATGGACATGGGGTAAACAAAAAGCTGTCATGATCCTCTGTGAAGGCTTCCTTGTACTACTCCATTCCATCTCCATGACCTTTTGCCACAGTGCCCTGGAGGATCTCGTGTAAATATTTTTAGTTGACCACTGGATAATATTCCAGGGAACAATTTAACATTCCAACTCTTCATCGATATTTAAGTCACATCATGAGAAATGCCAAGGACTTGTGCAAAAGCAGTAAGTACGTTATGTATCTGACCAACAGGCAGCAATATGTCCGCATGGGGGGGGGGGGGGGGGGTCGTCTGTCTCCAGTACCGTTAGCTGCAGCGTAGGGGCTCGGCAGGGAACAGTGCTGTAGCCACTTCTTTTCACGCCGTTTACGTCGGACTTCCGCAATAACACCTCGCCATGCCACATGCAGAAGTTCTCGGATTGCTGATTGTTTATTCGATCATGGTGCATGTAAACAATTTATGGCAGGTCATCACTGCCCTTGCTTTTACGTCATGCATACATTGTGTGGCCCTCCAGAGAAGGCTTTGGAGCGAGTGCTCCATGTGAGCGGACCATGTCTCTGAGCAGAGCAGCCAGACTCAAAGGGTGTGTCCAAATTCGAGGGTTGCATCCTTTAATTGCTGTGGCCTTCCAGGTTGACATTGGCCGGGTCCGTCGAACGGCTAGGCCTGATGTTAACGGCTGTGAATTTGGACCAGTCTAGCACTTAGATAATTCCAGCGGTTAAATCGGTGAATGTCCTGTCGCCTAGCAAACGTGAGTCCCGAACAGAGTAGTGAACCAGGCATGGAGCTCATAATATTTGATCCAACTTTTAATCTTGGAGGTGTAATCATTAAACAGTGCAATTATTTCCAACTTGGAGTCCCACTTCACAGTCCGCCATTGTTTTCAGAAGAACTCTGAGTTTGGCTGCAAGGCATCTTGGGACATGGACAGCATAGAAAGATACAGACTAATCCTTAAAATTGGGAAAAATAAGGCCATATTTGTCGACTGCATTTGAAGGAGCCGTTGAATTTGGACAGCACTTGTCACGGCGCTGCAACGTTAGCAGCCTACAAATGCAGCCCTTGAATTTAGACACAAATTTGGGTGCTTAATTAGGGATTTGACTAAAAGGTTTGGTAGAACAGGCGCCTGCGTCTAGCCACTCATCCACCAAACCCGGAAGTTCTGACACTTTATTTTATTGAGTCTTTCCTAAAGGTGCTGAATGTGGTCTTTTAGTTAGGCTTGTGAAATTATTTAATAGCTTTAATAAGGTTTTTGGCTTTGTCTCCACCGTTCCTCTCAGTTTCTGCTTGGATCTGGCAGCATACAATTCCATTTCAGACTGACTCTTATTTGAAACGAATCATTTTATGTTTTTGAGGTTAAATGTTGCATTTGTTCAGCAGGACTGTCAGACTTAAAAGCTCCTCAATGGTGGAGCATCACAGAGCAAGACATGGGAATGAGGAAATCTCAACTAAAATGACAAGTATTGTGTTACAGTACTTTATTTAGTCACCAGATCAGTGGAATTTTTTAATTTAGTTGCCTGCAATGATGATTTTGGTCCAGCACTAGTTAATCACTTTTGAGTGACACAGTATAGACACAGTTTGGGTAATGGGCCAGCACTACTAATCAGTGTCAGGCAAGCAGGTGAGAACTCATGCAGGAAAGAACCACAAGCTAAGATGTAACAGGCTTTCAATAGTTTAACATCTCAACTTAGATAGTGAGGGAGGGGAAAGACACCCCCCACTTAAACACAGAGATCTTACATGTACACAAGACAAACCAACACTGGAGACTGAAGAAGTGGTTCTTAAATATGGTGTAACTAATGAGCAAAGTGCAGGCAGCTGTGACTGCTCAACAGGATCCACAGGTGAATGGGCGGAGTCACAGCCAGCCTGCACAGAAACACAAGAAAATGAGAAACTAAAAACAAAAGAATGAATTGATCAAATCTTGATGCTGCCGATGGGATGGTTTTGGGGCAGAGAGAAGAAGTTAGGAGGCAATTTAAACCAAAAAAAAAAAATAGATAGATAGATATAGATATATAGATATAGATATATATATCTATAGATATATATATCTCCCAGGCCTCTGGTAGAGGACCCGAGCTTGAGTGAGAAACCACCCCACACAAGGGTGAAAGGGGCAAGTTATATATATAGATAGATAGATAGAATTTTATTCCAGACTCATGATCCAATCAGTAAAAAAGGAGTACACAGACCCACTACATTTAAAAAAACAAAACAAAAACACAGTGCCAAGAAACACAAGTTGAGGTACAGTGTATAGTTACAGTAACTAAAAAAGTTCATAAAATACCAAGATAAAAAAGAGTACATATACGTACCACACCATAAAAGCCTTAATTACAATGTCAAATAAAAAGACGGTCCCTCCAGTGTTTCCATAAATTTGACTGAAAGCGTATAGCACTAAATCTAATGTTGCTTATAGCCAAGATGAGAGTATTCACTGAAGTGTTTAATCTGCAGATAAATTTGAACACAAGTGAGCGCATGCAAGCCCAGAGAGTGTTAATTCTGAGAGATAAGAAAAGCTCACTGGCACTCGTCCTCCTTGGCTTATTTAAAAGCACTCTTAGAGCATCATTGTACGCCACCTGCAGCTTTCTCATACTGGCACTTTTATAGTTCACCCATAGATGAGCTGTGTACAGAGGACTGCAAAAAGCTTTAAATAATGTAACCTTGACTCCATCTGTACACATACCAAACTTTCGAGAAAGAGTGTTGGCTTGGCCATATATCACACGACACTGCCTGTAGATGTCTGCGTCATCTGACAAGTCTTCCGAAATAATATGCCCAAGACACTTGATCTTATTAGTACACACAAGCACAGCATTTGACAGGTAAAAATCAGGGAATTTTTGGTTTTTGTCTTCTTTTGTCTGAGAAATCATAATCAGACTTTTTTGTGCATTAAATATGATGTCATTATCAAGCCCATAAGCCGAACAGATGTTTAGCAATTGTTGCAGACCAGCAGTACTTGGACTCAACACAACTAGATCGTCAGCATACATCAAATGGTTGATAATGAGATCTCCAGCCACACACCCAGTGTGACAGGTGTTTAGTTTAAGAGACAATTCATCCAGATATAAATTAAACAGAATAGGAGAGAGAATGCCCCCTTGTCTCACCCCGTTCGTGGATTTAAAAGGTTCTTACACCTGGTTTCCCCATTTAACCTGCATTGTCTGTTGAGCATACCAATACGCCAGAATACGCACAACACATTTGGGTACACCTCTCTTCGTCAGTTTCATGAATAATTTATTATGATTTACCCTGTCAAATGCTTTAGAGGCATATAAAAAACACAGAAAAACAGAGGAATTTAGACTCCTATATTTGCAAATAATTTCTTTAAGAGCATATATACACATGTCAGTACCAAGCTTTTCTTTAAACCCAAATTCTCTAAAATTCTCTGACTACAAACTCTGTCATGTCCAGCAGGATTATCTCAAAGAGTTTAGATAGAGTACTAGCCAGAGCAATTGGTCTGTAGTTTTCAGTGCAACCAATCTTTCCAGCTTTGTTTTTTAACACTGGTACTAACATTACAGCAATCATAGAGTCTGGTAAAAACCCATGAACAAGAAAAGCTGTAAAACACATTGCAAGTAGTGGAGTTACCCTTGTGCTGGCAAACTTCACATGCTCAGAAGATACCCCATCAAGTCCAGTAGCTTTGTTATTAGACAGTCTGGAGATGGCTTGGTGAACATTATGTGCTGTGATTATACCAGTGGTATCAGTATCATTGGCTACATACAGATCACTCTGGACACAGTTAAATATTCTTATATAGTGTTGTCGCCATAGCTCTAAAATATTTTCAGTGCCAGAGACCCCATCTACCACACATGGAATTGTTTTTATGCCAGCAGTATTAACTTTCACTTCTTTCCAGAAGTTTCGACTGTTGTGACAGAATAGATTCCTAGTCATGGAAACAGCTCTCATTGCCTGGTCGTTTTTCCAAATAAAATGTATTGCATACTTGTATCTTGCATTGGTAACCCTTTTTTGCTCAAAAACTGGCCCATGCCTTGGTTTCCCTGCAAGAACCCATTCCCTTGATGCTTCTTGTGCTCTTATGAAGAATTCTGTTACATGGGAACTCCAGCCTGGTTTGCCCCTTTTCTTAGCTTTTGGTTTAAGAAGGAAGCTACTAGAATCCGTTTCCGGTTCCGGGTTACAGGCAGGGCGCGTGGAGTGCCTCTCTGCGGATACAACTATCTTTAAATTACTTAAAAAGTTGATTTTCTCCAAAAAGAGAGCTGACCATGCCCCCTAAGAAATCCCAGGAATATGAAGAGCTCAAAAAAGCTATCGATAGCATTCAAGAAACGCTTAAATCTTTTATGGATCAGGTGTCGGCTAAGCTAACGCCACTAATGGACATGATGGAAGAGTTCCGAAGATTTCGGGCTCAAAACGAGCAACGAGAAAACCGGGTCGACATTCTGGAGAAAAGACTGGACGATGTGGAACAGCAAGTAAGGATGAATAATGTCATTCTCACTGGATTACCAATCAAGCCTGGAGCGAAGCTAACAGCAGGAGCGAGCACTGCTAATGCTAGCGCTAGCGTAGCTAGCAGTGCTAATACGGAGCGCGGTGCAGAGTCTCTGGAGCAGCAAATACATTCATTTCTCACATCTAAAGGGATTTCCCTGGATTTCAATACTATTGAGACCTGCCACCTGCTCCCCAGGAGAAAGGAGACGGATAAACCAGCGATCCTCATCAGGTTTGTGAATCACAAACACAAGCTAGCTCTGATGAACCAACGTAAAAACCTCAAAGGATCTAATGTTTATCTGAACGACCATCTGACCAGGAGGAATGCTGAAATCTCCAAACATGCACGGCTTCTCAGGAAGCAGAAGAAGATTGAGAACACTTGGGTTAAAGGCTGCAGGATTTACGTCAAACCACTCGGTCCACCGGACCGGTCCAAGGTTCTGGTTGTGAACACCATGAAGGATTTTGAGAAGTGTTTGATCACGGTCGTCTAAATCAACATGGAGTAATAAACCAAAGAGTCAAATAATTTCAAGAAATATGACACGTGGATTCATCACTTTCTCCATCTGTCTGACGTCACCTGAATCAACAGCAGAGATTTCTGACCTGCAGACAACTTGACCTCCACTTTCACCGAGCTGATATCAGCTGAAGAAGGATATGGACCTGAATCTAATGTCTGCAGACATAACATGGAAGAGACTAGAAACTGTTTTGAACCCAGAAGATCAGCTGTTTTTTCAGCAGAAGATATGCCAACCTTGGATAATTGACAGAATATGGACCCTTTTATTTTTATTTTTGTTTTTGTTTTGTTTCCTCTCCCTTACAGCATTACCTTATTAAATATTAAAAAAAAAAAAAAAGATTAATAATAATAATTTAATGATATTACTTCACTTGCTCCAAAAATTGATAAATTGATTCAAAAATCTTTCCTAATGTGACATAATTTTGCACATGTTTTTAACTTTTGATACTTGATGAAAGTTTACTATGAAAATCTCTGAAACAGTGTTGTGTCTATTTTACTGATATAGTATTATGTTCTAATCATATGAATGACTTTTATGAGTAACATATATTTTAGATAACTGATCTGCATTTGCCATGTTGATTTCTAAAATAGTTATTTTTAACATAATAATTAAGTAATTCATCTTTGTCATGTGCCTTATCGATACCTTATGATTTTTAATTCTGTCTGATAAAAACTAGGAACCGGATATTGATAAATCATGTAATAAAATGGTTATAGTATAACGGGGTGGGATTATATAAGTTCGCTTCCTTCCACTCCCTTTCAAGCAATATTTATTAATATGCCTAATTATCCTAAGTTTGATTAGTTACTGTATGAATGTATAACTGCAGATTGTTTTGCTTTTGTGTATTGTTCCTACTTGATTGCTTGAAATAAACCATTTCAAATCAAATCAAAAAATCCAGCAAAGCTTTCGTTATATTCTCATACAGAGAGGAGATGGCAGCGACACGAGCAGGGTTTTTACAATTTCCATTTCTACATGTAATAGCTTCTCTAGGCAGAGAAATAGACCTTAATAATTTATCTGAATATACAGAGTACAATGACACTTCATCTTTTGAGAGAGTGCTCCAATCCAAATATGAGGAACTTTCATGATTGTACCTTTGCCTCAAAGGTAAACTCAGCAAATTTATTTGCATCCCAAAAGGAATATGGTCAGCAAATGACAGTTCATAAAAAATCGTCATGTTAGTCAGGGAGGCATGAGCATCAGCAGTTGTAATACAATGGTCTAACCAGGAAGTTGTATGCCATGCTTCACTACTGTGTTTAAAACTATCTTCAGGCAGCAAGATTTCAGATGAGAGCGTCAGACCATTATCCACACAAAAATGTTTCAAATGATTCGCAAAAATAGATTTATTGTCAGAGACGTCAGAGTTCATATCACCAATAACAAACACATTTAAAAATGTATAATCTTGCATAAAACTGTTAATAAATGCAAGCCTATTAAGAAAATCTGTTTCATTTTGATGACACTCATAGGGGGTGTACACATTGAGGATGACACATTCCTTGCCGTTCTGTGTTAAGTGTATAGCTATACACCAGTCCACTTCCAGCCTGATGACGTTTATACAGGAATCAAGTCTTTTATCCCAGAGGATGGCTACTCCCCCTGATATCCGACCTCTTATTAGTCCATCACAAATATCCGTCATGGACTCCCCAGTCCCATGGAAATTGTCATGTATTGAGTTTAATCCCTCCAAGTCCTGCTTTGTTAAAAAGATCTCTTGTAAGCAAAGCACATCCCATTTTTCCAGCAGTTGGTCTACAGCAACTCGGCGGGCTCGGTCCTCTGCACTCTGACTCAAACGCAGGCCACGACAGTTGTAGGAGAGTATTCTTAAATTCATCAGTTCAGCTTTAAGGCTCTGCTGCGCTGCTAGGAAGTGAAGCCCCGCCCCTCAGCTTGCTCGGAAGCGCGTTGTTTAAACCAGTGACACTAACTTTACGTGGTTCAAAGAATCGCCGCACATAAGGACCAGCCGGCCAGATTTCTGGGTTATACATATCAGCCACATTACTGCACTCAGCTGAGACTTTGAAGGATGCATATCTACTATTAACAGTATTCAACCTCCGGCACATCACCTCCCGGCCAAGTTGCCTCTTGAGATAATCCGATAATGTCTCTGGATCAAGATCTGGAGAGAATTTTGAAGCAAAAACACTCACCATTTTTGTGGTGACCATTCGGATATTCCCTGCTGCTCCTGTGTCCACGAAAATATTTTTACCCGGTTTTTTAACTCCAGGTGCGGCTGTTCGTGGCTCCTTTTTGTTCTCCATTTGCCTTTTGCCTTTTTTTACAACGTCGCTCCATTTCGGGGATCCAGATGTATCCGTGTGCATTCCGAGGACAGGGATTTCTCCAGCATTACTTTCCTGGGGCGGAGGGACGTGCAGAGAACTTTGAAGGGGCAGGTGTTGCGTCGAAGAGAGGGGATTCCCATCCTGCTCACCGACACACCCACTCGTTGCAGCTCTGGTAGCTCCCGTGGCCTGCAGGGTCTCTGTCGTCAATCCACTTCCTTTAGCCCCCAGGCCAGCACCAAAGACACGTTGATCGCTGTCCTGAGCCATTTCCGTGACACGCTCCAGACTACACACCCGATGATTCACGTCAGTGGTGATCGCACGAAGATCCGCACACACATCCACTTGAAGTTGTAGCGCGCATCCCATAGCGCTGACGTCAGCATGTAACCTCTCCACTCTCCTCAGCAGGCCGCAAACATCCAGACTTGTAAATGTAACTGGTGGCAAGTCCTCCAAGTAATGCGATACAAATCGAGGAATATTTTCCCCACATTCATTGAGGACTTTCAGACAACTTTTCAAATTACTTACATCTTTTTGCGATCCTTTGTGCCTTATATTTCGCTGCGTTGTTGGGCAGAGCTCAAACAGCACTCTCTCAATCCAGGCCTCAATCCATTCAGAGTCAAAGGTGTTTGCAGCCAGTAACACAATTTCCTCCAAACTTAAAGTTCTACTTTACACAGCAAGGAAATGTAAGAGTTCATCCTCCACAATTGTTTTGCCATCCACAGATTTGTAGACCCCAGGCTTGAGTCTAGGTCTATGTGCTGAAGCAGCAGGAGAGCAAGCTGAACCACCATCTGCACCTTCGGCCAGCTTAGTACATGTCATGTTCTGCAACTCATGTTTGTGTATATATATATATATATATATATATATATATATATATATATATATATATATATATATATATACACACATATATATATATATATATACACACATATATATATATATATATATATATATATATATATATATATATATATGCATATATAACATACATATACACATATATATACATACATATATATAGATATATATAGATACACATCATATACACATATATATATATATATATATAGATATATATATAATATACATATACACACATATATATATATATACATATACACATATATATAAATATATATACATATATATATACACATACATACATATATATATATATATATATATATATACACACATATACATATATATACACATATATACACATATTCATACATATACATATATACACATATACATACATACATATATAGATCTATCTATAGAGATACAGATATATCTCTATATAGATATATCTAAATCGTGATATATAGAGATATATCTAATTGATGTGATTGCTGAGTGCAGCATCGAGCGCTGATTGGCTGAGCTTTGGCCCTAACTGTAGCCAGGTCGCAGGCAGTTTTGGCTGCTCATGCCGCTCAAGTAGGACGACGACCAATTCATTCTTGTTTGGATGGGCATTCCATGATAAATATTGTGAAAAAAATGTACACATTAAAGAGCCAAGTTAAGTTAAATATTCTTATATTTAAGGATCTGTTCTTTTGTTTAACACTTTCACAGGAATGTGATTCTAGTACGTTTTAACCAATTTTGTTATGGGAAGAGTTCCCTGGAAAAGTACAGTTGGGAAAAAGTAAATCTAAATACCGTCTGAGCTACGGTCTCCCTTAAGTTTTCTTACATTGAGGGAAAGTAATGATGAAGTTTGTGTTTCAATAAAACTATTTCAGGCTCATAATTGGCTTGTGATTTATGTTATAAACTAACTAAAAATCAATGAAAACCTTGCAGGGAAAATTATTTAGAAGACTGAGACTGAGTGATCATACTTCCTGGTTTTGGTCAGGACTCGAGCAGCAGCATTCTGGATGCACTGAAGCTGTTTTACAGCTCGTTTGGAGAGGCCGGTGAGCAGGCCGTTACAGTAGTCTAACCTACTGGAGACAAATGCATGAATAAGTATCTCCAGGTCTGGCTTTGACATTATGTTTTTGATTTTGGCAATGTTTTTCAGATGGTAAAATGCTGCTGATGTTACTGACTTAATATGGCTGTTAAAGTTCAGGTCAGAGTTCATGATTGCCCCTAGATTTCTGACTTGATTTGAGGGTTTAAGAGACAGAGAATGAAGGTAGCTGCTGACACTTTCTCTTTGTTTCTGTGGGCCAAAAATAACAACTTCAGTCTTGTCTGAGTTTAGCTGGAGAAAGTTGTTCTGCATCAACGCACTGATCTGTTGGAGGCAGTGGCTGAATGAATCCACCGGCCCATATTCACCTGTTGTCAGTGACACATAGATCTGAGTATCATCTGCATAGTTGTGATAAGAAATGTTATCACTGCGTATTAACTGCCCTAGTGGCAGCATGTAGAGGTTGAACAGAAGGGGTCCCAGGATCGATCCCTGGGGCACACCACAAGTCAAGGCCATGTAGTCTGAGACACAACTCCCAATTTCAACAAAGTATTTCCTGTCTTCTAGATAAGACTTGAACCAACTTAGGGCAGATCCAGAGATGCCAACCCAGTCTTGGAGTCTGTGCAAAAGGATCCCATGATCAACAGTATCAAAGGCAGCGCTCAGGTCTAGTAGGATTAAGACAGAGACTTTGCCATCATCAGTGTTCAGACAGATGTCGTTGGTTACCTTGATAAGAGCAGTTTCTGTGCTATGATGGGGTATAAAACCTGACTGGCAAACATCAAATGAATTGTTTAATAAGAGAAAGTCAGTGAGCTGTTGGTAGACAACTTTTTCAAGGACTTTTCCTAAAAATGGCAGATTAGAGATAGGTCTGTAATTATTCAGTACAGTGGGATCAAGACCGCTCTTCTTCAGGAGGGGTTTAATGACTGCAGTTTTTAAGGCCTCGGGAAATATTCCAGATTGAAGAGACATGTTAACTATTTGAGTAATTGGTGGCAACACACAGTTCAAGACAGACTTTAGAAATCTAGTGGGTAACACATCAAAGCAGCATGTAGACGAGCTCAGACGGGTGATGGTCTCTTGTACAGTTTGGTCAGTGACAGGTACAAAATGAGTCAGCTTAGAGTGACTAGGTGGCCGTTGAATAGTTATATGTGTTGTGGAGTTGATGGCCTTTTTAATGCCCTGAACCTTGTCATTAAAAAATACAGCAAACTCATTACATTTAGGTGTGCAAGCCAGTTCTATTGGTAGCTGGGTTGGAGGGTTAGTTAATCTGTTTACTGTTGTGAACAGGACACGAGAGTTGCTGCTGAGACTTCCAATGATTTCAGAGAAGTACCTTTCCCTTGTTCTGCATAAGATCTGGTTGTAAGCGTACAACTCCGCCTTATACATTCCATAATGAACCTGGAGTTTTGACTTGCGCCACTTTCGCTCAGCTCTGCGGCACTGTTGTTTCTGTGCCCTGACTAGATCATCGTTCCTCCAGGGAGCTTTCTGTCTACGTTTTCTCAATTTAACCTTCATAGGGGCAATGGCATCCAGAACATTCAAGATGCTAGAAGTAACAGAATTCAGCATTTCATCAACATTGGCACCACAGGCGTTTTCAGGGTTTATCATTTCTACAAACTGTACCCTAGTGCTCTCATTTATTTGTCTCTTTCGGACAACTGCAGGGCCAGGCGGTGGTTTGGGAGCAACAGACAGGTCAAAGAATACACAGAAATGATCAGAGAGGGCGACATCAACCACACTGACATTGTAAATAATAACCCCCCCTTGTGATGAGCAGGTCCAGAGTGTGCCCTCTGCTGTGGGTGGGGCAACTCACATGCTGAATTAGACCAAAGGTTTCAAGGACAGCATTGAGCTCTTTTGCATTTCTGTCATTGACATTATCAACATGAACATTAAAATCACCTGTAATGACTAGACCGTCAAAGTCTGTGCACACAACTGAGAGCATTTCAGTGAAATCATCAATGAAACTTTGGCTGTGCTGAGGAGGTTTGTACATAACTATGCAGACTAAGGGAGGAGTTTTTTTTAACTCAATTTTAAAGGACACATACTCAAATGATGAAAACACACCAAATGATAGTCTGTGGGTTGCAATATTATCTCTAAATAGTGCAGAAACGCCTCCACCCTTTTTAGTTTCTCGTATTTCCGATTCATGTTTGTAGTTGGGGGGGGGGGGGGGGGTTGATTCGACTAGAACTATGTTTCCTGTGTTTTTGTCAAGCCATGTTTCAGTTAATAACATAAAATCAAGATTAAAAGAAGAGATAAGATTATTGATTAAAAATGATTTGTTGCATAAAGATCTGACATTGAGTGCAGCAAGTTTGAGCTTAGTTTCCTTGGGACTGGTCAAAACCTTCTTGCTAGGGATGTGAACTAGATTTCTTTGATTGGACAGTCTAACTTCCCTTTTTTGTATTCTACGTGGTGCAACTACAGGTATAGCACCAGAAGGAAGCTGTTCATCACAGGGCCCCAGTTTGACATAATCTTTCCTAGGACACTGCACTGAAAGAAATAACTAATAAGATTTGCTAAAGAGAATTCTCTTAAGTAATTTTTTGTGCGTTTATGGACATATAAATTACAAACAATGATCTAGTAAAATTTACTTAACTTCCACAAGTCACATTATGATGGAATCTTAAGTAATGTTTATTTGGTGATATTTCCTTTACAAGGTTCATGTACTTAGTTTTATTAAGTAAAATGTACAATACTTTGCTAAAGAAGGTATTGAAAATATTCAAACTTATTTAGCTATTACTGTTAAGTCTTACATATTACATCTGAGTAAATTTAAATATGATTTTCAAATATTTTCACCCTGACCCAATCGCCACAATAAATTAAACAAAAAACATACTTTGCAACTGTTTATTCATCAATGACAAATACTTTGCTCTTTTATTCAGTTTACATTTCCTCCAACACAAAATTATCAACCAATACTTTGTCCATGTAATCAATTTAAGTATTCTCCAATAAAAACTTAATTTTCTGTTCATGTTATCAATTTAAATTTTCTAACACACAAAAATATTAAATAATAATATTAAATAACTTAATATACTTTGTTCATGTAATCAGTTTACATTTCCTTCAACACAATATCATTAAATAAACAGCCTATAAATGTACCCCATGAGCAGAGCACCGGCTTTTGCAGTATTTTGACACTGGGAAAGGATCTCTTGTCCCTCAAGAACCATTTTGCCATTAACTGGATCGTCTTCAGTAGAATGGACAACAAAGATTTTCATGATGCCTGCATCATGAAAGGGATCACAGTGAACATCCTCCTGTAACAGAAAAATAAAATAAATGAATAAAGTTAAAAAGCCAAATACATTGAAGGCAGTGAATCAGGGAATTCAGTTTTTGCACTATTCTGAAATGTCATTTCCTCATCAAAACTGTGCCTGGGGTATTTCTTCTATTTCGCTGAGGCATTTAAGTAAGCATTCATTTTTAAAAGAGGTTTTTATTTGTACTGCAATTATAAGCTAAAGAAAAAGTTGGTGCCATGTTTCATTATCTGCAGTGGAGACCAATCAGAACTCAGCATTTTGTATGAGGGCAAAAATGGAGGTTCTCCAGTGAGCGGTAGCATCCAGGTGACTTTCCTGCAGCTGGTGGTGAAACCAAAACTCACTGAACTGACAGCGGCGCTGATTAATCTGGTGAACTTAGAAACAGTGCCGAGCTCACCGATACATTCGCCAATTTCCAAAAATAGAAAGTCCAAACACACAACATTGATCTGTGGTATAAAAAAAAAAAAAAAAGTAGTAAAATTTATAACTTTATTCTTGTAAATTTACTCATTTTAAATTCTTACATTTACAACTTTTAAAGTAAAAAATATATGACTTTAAATAACGGATATTTACGGGGGGAAAGTAATAAATGTAGTATGTGACTTTTAAAGTCATAAATGTACAACCGAATTTTCATAATTTGAGTTATAACTTTTTCTTGTAAATGTAGGACTTTAGTCGTAATCATAAAAGAACATAAATGTTGTTGCAAAACTGGCCCTAATACTCTGTTGTAGTGTGTGCAGTATGATGTAATTGGAAAAGAAATGGGTCTTAGTGTTATTTACTGTTTTAAGTAGTAGTCATGTAGAAAGATGCCACTTAATTGTGCAACACAAAAAGTAAAAGTAACAAAAGTGATTTCGACTAAACCCACCTGTCTAAGTTTTTGCAAAATGGGCATCATCTTGCTTCCAACAATCTCTCCTTTTGCCTCCATCAGACCAATGAGTTTTGGTGTGCACTTGTCGAAGTTGTACATGAACATCTGGTCCACGGAAATGGGTGTAACCATGATCCCATGATGATCCCTTTATTATCTAAAAAATAAACAAATAAGTAAATTTAAGATGCACAAAAATGTTCAAGAATTACAAGCCTCATACCTCAGCTTTAGAAAATAAAGCAAACCATCTCTCCACGAAATCTTTCATGGCAGGGGAGGACCTCACTTCTTCAAGCCTTCGGCTGGACAACCTGTCCACGTCCTTGTTCCTACTGAACTGTACCCTCTATTAGCACCCTGAAGAAGAACAAAAAAAAGTATAACATCAACACAATGACACACAGAGAACTTTAAACAAGCACATGCATAAATATAACTTCATAAAATTCAAAAAATGTTACAATAATTGATTGCTAAAATTAGTTTTATTTTCTACTTGCCTGAATAAAGCTGTTTGTTTCCCAATCCAAACTCTTCTCTGGTAATTTATCCACTAATAAGTATCTCCTGTTGGTAAAAATATGTTTAGATAGAACATGCATTAACTCAATTATTAGCCTTGTATTATTTGACTAAATTACAAAACTATGTAAACATTTATATTCCGTTTCTGTTTTGAATTAAGTGCACAAAATTAAAGTCTTTAAGTAACACTTTCAATGAATGTGTCATTTGGCTGTGGTCATCCATTTTTCACCAAAGTTTTGAAGCATCCTTCTCCTGCAGTCCTCATCTTGACTTTACTAGTAGTTTGCAGCGTCTCAGCTGTGGCAAAAAGCACCTGCGGCTCCTGTACAGTCCTGTAGCCGGATCCAAGTGTTTGACCGGTGGTGGTGAAGGTTGTTGTTGTTGCCGTTGTGCTGTGGTTCCTGGGACACTGGCTCGGTCCTTCCTTACTGCCTTTTCAGGGCCTTGGCCTCTATGCCCCAGAGCGTGGAGGAGGTTCTTCACTAACTCTCTTGCCCCACCTCTGTTCAGGTGTGGGCCTCTTCCCATGAATAGGTCCTTTCGCTTCCACAATATATTGAAGTTTTTATTGTAATGGAGTCCTCTGGAAGCACACTCTCTCGAGAGCCAATTGTTCAGCTGGAACAGATGGCTGAACTTGAGTGACACCCCATCGATGTTAGGAAGAGGTCAACTGATGAATGCTTCAACCTCTACTTTGTCAATCTCTTCAAATAACTTCATTAAGTCTTTTTTTCAAACATTCAGATTGTTCTTTTCTGATATCAACACCACCTACATGGATGATTATTCGTTTAACTCCTTGGTACAAGACTTTAGATAAGAGTCCTGTAATCACTGGAACAGTAGAGCTCGGGCAACATAAAGTTTGCATTCTTCTGTGGCTGACTCCACTGATAGCGCCATCTCCAAGCAGCAGCGTATCTCTGACCTTGACGTTTGGCACAGATTTTCTTTCTGCCTGTGCTTTGTTGCCAACATTATGACTCCTATTGGTCCAATTTCACTTTGTTCTTCAACATCACATTGTGTTAGGGGTAAAAATCTGTTTGTGAGCTTTATTTCGGATGTTCTGTCATCTTTACGCTTTGGCTTAACACAGAGTTCCCCCGCACAAAGTTTCGGAAAGGACACAACATCACTCAGGTCTATGTCACTGTTATTCTTCTCGTTTGTAGTAAGAGCAGGCTTCTTACCACCCGATGTTACTGGAAGGGTCCTGTGAAGTCCATTTTCAGTTTCCAAAATTTTTTTTCCGATTTTGTTTTCTCACTTCCCAGGAGATGCTTCTCAAACTTGTGGGTTTGGAGCCTCATCCCTGCAGCCAGATTTCATGACATCCTGATCTATTTTTTGCAGGTTTTTTAGGTAAATTGCTGGAGGTAATGTACGTTGTAGTTTTTGTGTGGGGAGTACCTTTGGTTGGCTCGCACTGGTCTCCTCGATTCACCGACGAATTTTGGTTTAATATTCGGAGCGTTCGGGCTTACAAAAATATAAAAATAGAAACAAGCCAAAGTTGCAACGTTTTGATCAAGTTGTTTGTTCTGTTTTGGTTTTGTTGAGTACCCGCTCTGTTTGCAGGTGGACTTGAGGCCCCTAGTGATTTTTTAATTCTGGTTTTAATCATATTTTTAAAACCTATTTATAATAAATCTTTTCAATTTGGAACCACGTCTCCACCTGGTTAAGTCCATTTTTTATTGGTGTGCCTGAACCACTCGTTGCCACTCTAGATTTAAAAAGCAAACATCTTTCATCACTGAAAACGTTTAGTTCTGAAATGAAACAAACTCAGTTGTGGCCCACTGGATCAGTGTTTTCTTCTAGTTCACTTGTATTTCCAGCACCACTAACCTCCATTGGAGGTCGTTCAGCTGGGTCCTATAAATGAGAAAATGTTTGAATGCAGAAGCATCTCAGGGAGAAGCTGAGTACAAAGCTAATAGCAACCTACTTGTTCCACAGCGCCTTTGTTGTAATCATTTTTCAGAGCAGATAATGATGATGCTAAAGTCTCCTGCTAGGAGCCAAACAAAAACCTGTTTTAAAATGGTAGCAATAACAATAAATGATCAAGGACAAATGAAAAACATGAAATGAAGAGTACAGTTTATGATTTTCTACAATACCACCATCAATTTAAACATTTCAATATAAAGCAGTTTAAGTGTATAGTAACAAAAGTATGTCTTTATCACGGAATTAAAACTAGCACAAACCTTGTAGCAAAGATGGGACTTCAGAAGTCTGTAAAGGTTGTTTTTGTTGTTGGGAATCCCAAAACTAGTGCATGCCTTAGCCCAAATACTATTTATGTCAGAAACATTTTCTTTAGACATTACTCCTCTGTTTATGAGTAACTCCACTTGGGATGAAATGCTGATGTCAGATATTGTGATGGTTTTGTTCTTGTGCTTTCCTATAGGGTCCAAAGCAGTTGCAGTTTTTAAGAATCTATGTTCCTGCTGACGATATTCACAGAGTTTTCCTTGGAATAAATCAAGTGGTTTATTGACGTTACTGGGGTGTTATGTTTAAGGTGTCTTCTTCATTTGTTGGGTCTCATCCTGTCACCTGCAAGGATTTTCAGACAAAAAAGACTTCATCTTCAACCAGATTTACTGTGAACCCAAGAGCAAGATGGGCTTCATCACATTTTATTGACTTAGCTTTATGTTGGCTGGGGTTACCATCTGCAGATGCAGTAATTCTGCATATATTTTCAACAAATGTGATCACAGTTGCAGAGAACGGTAGGTGTAGGTATCAAATCCGCAGCGGTTGTATGTGCGAAATGCGTCAACGTCCAGGCGGCATTAAGGTTGTGCCGATGGATGATACCATCGGCACAACCCTATTATGATGCCCCAAACAAAGCCGCTGTGTGTGAGTTCGGTAGCTCGTTCACCGAGAGCTGCGGGACGGATCGCAGTTCTAAGTCTCCCACACGCAACAAAGCATCCTCCCTTCCCCTCAAACAAAAAGCTGTAAGTCGGTCGCTCGGTCCACCGGTCCACTTGACTAATCCCTCAGTTTATACTGGATCATCGTGGATGAGTCATTAGTTGGGAAATAAAATAAATAAAGTAAAATAACGAATAATAACTATATAACAACGAAAAATTACCCCCCCCCCAACCCTGAAAATATCATCGTCCATCCCAAAGGTTTACTGCAAACATCGTCAACTGCCAATTTAAGGGACATCGCCCAACCCCATTACTGTTATTTAAGACTTTAAAACAGCCGTTAAAAACAATAATTACGTCTTCAAATTTTACAGTTAGAACTGGGTTAATTTAACTGACATAAGACCCACTGTTATGGGGTTCTGATGCGCAAAAAATTCAGACGTAGAAAGATTTGCCCCTCTCCCCCTTCCCAGTCTTGTCCCACTCGCGCCCCCCCAGAGATGCACCCCACAGTATGAGAACCACTGATGGAATTCATCTGTATTTGTCTTTTGATTTTTTGATTATCTTTGGTTATCAATCATGTTTCTATTTCCGTAACCCTTGTGCTATCCTAGGCACTTAAACATTGGAAGTAGGGTCATTTAGACCAGTGTTTTTCAACCTTTTCTGAGCCACGGCACACTTTAACCTTAAAAAAAAAATCCTGCGGCACACCATCATCCAAAAAGGAAAAAAATAAATAAATAAAAGCTGGAAGCTTTTTCTTTTTCTAAAAGATATAATAAAAGTTAAGTTAGAAGATTTAAAAACTGTTTGAGGTGTGTTCATTGGTTTCAAGACGTTTAACAACAGATCTCCTTGTGTGCTGTCACTTTAACCCAATGCATCATGGGAGATGTAGTGATGGCAGACAGACTCTCTTCTCTGAGCTTCATGGTTTTGTTCTCTTGTTCCACGGTTTGATACCGGATTCTGTGGAAAGCTACACCGCTAAAGACGAGCTTTGGCTGGTATGTTTGTTGGAACTGAGAGACTTTACGAGCTAAATCGGGACAAGGAAGTGAAGACTTTAACCACTTCTGATTGGTCAGACTGATGACATGTGATTAAGCCCCCCCAGAATGATTGGCGGAGACAGTTAAAGGGGCGGAACTTTTCCAAAATACAGCCGAAGCTGCAGCTGAATCGCGGTACCGTCATTCATTAAAACCTGGATGGCCCAAAATTTTCTGCAGTTGAATATGGAAAAAATTGATGTGATTATTTTTGGTTCAGTTGAGGCCCGATATGGTGTGGCTTCAAAATTGGAGTCTCTGTCTAACAATGTTTCTTCAAGCTGCAAAAATCTGGGGGTGATAGTTGATACCGATTTTAATCTGGAGACACATGTTAAATCAGTGGTCAAATCTTGTTTCTGGCAACTACATAGGATATACAGGATAACCCCCCTCCTATCAAAAAAATGTCTTTTGATGGTGATTCATGCTTTTATTTTTTCCTGTTTGGACTATTGTAACGCACTCTACACATGCCTTTCACAGCAGAGTGTGTATTAACTCCAGTTAGTCCAAAATGCTGCCGCCAGACTCATAACTGGAACCAGAATGAGAGACCACATCACTCCAGTTTTAGCGTCCTTGCACTGGCTCCCAGTCCGTTTTAGAATACATTTTAAGATTTTAATGATTGCTTTTAAAGCACTTTGTGGTCTGGCCCCAAATATATAGCCGATCTCCTCATTCCTTACGTACCTGGTCGCAAAAGATTTGCCTCAGCTGCTGGATGGAAGTTGGATTACAGCTTAGATTTTTATTCATTCATCATTAAACTGTTAATCGTTGTCATTTGGGGTAAAGGTTTTTGTTGTTACCTTATATTTAAAGCAGTGATACATGAAATGGGGCTGACAGACATAAGTCCAGCCAGAGCAGCAAAGAAATGGGAGAACCTAAAGAAAACATATAAGGTTTGTGAAGAAATTAATGTCTGGACATGTCTGTGTAAATTTAATTAAGATATTTGTTCACAAGTGTCCTTATTTGAAGGAACTTATAAGGCCTCCCACTGGCAGTGGCACTGAGGCAGGGGAACCTTCAGCAGCATCGTGGAAGTGGTTCTCCTTTATGAATGAGGCAATAGGCAGCAGGGCATCAGTGAGACCTCCATGCCTCATTGCCTCATCCTGGGAGGAGAACCCTTCCACATCCTCTGGAGCATCCTCTTCCTCAGTCCAACAACAGCAGGAGCAGGCAGGGGAAGATGAGGAAGAGGAGCGGCCGCCAGCTAAGAGGCCACGGCGGGGCAGCCTATTCAATCTTTTAGAAAAGGCAGAGAGGAGGAAGAGAGACAAGAAAGACTGTTAATAATACTGGTAAAGATTGTTGAAAAAATGTAACGATTTTATTGTTCCAATTAGTTTAATAAATGCATGAACAGAAATTATTTTTTTTATTTATTTACATGTATTATTTAAACCTGAGCCTTTTTAACAATCTCAAAAACATCAAAGGTAAATATTTACAATTTCATCTTTTATTTAACATTTATTTTTTATACATCTTAACAATAATCCTGGTCTTCCAGAGCCATGTGTTTCACAGTTGGAGCTGACAGGAAAGCAGAGATTTGTCCTCGCAGACGGACGCCACAAATTGCTGCATGTTAATAATGATTATATGGGAGCTATGTCTTACCTTTGCTTGTGAACACTTGTGCCAGCCATGAAACTGCCTCTGTCACACCCACGGATTGTAAACATCCATCTTGGTATGTCCACATTTTCACATCCTTGGTCTGCTCTAACCCTTTAGATGCACCTAAAAATATCAACTAACTCCACTGATTCCTGCTCTAAACTGAAATCAGATGACCTCTGCTCTCAAGCATTTCAGGTAAAACATTTGCAAAATAAATAAATAAATAAGGTCCCATGACAGGAAGTTACAAGGTTCTGGTCTAAATAAAGCTTAGTGGCTTTCTACACTTCGAGTCTGCACGAGATAATTGAGGTACTGACAGTCACAGACCTGTTAGGAACACTGTGGTCCTCCACTGAGCGCAAAAAAACCTCTAATGCTGTTGAAGCTTTGTTGTTTGTTGCTGCTTCCAGGTCCATGATCTGTGGGTGAGATAAAAGGGGGAACACAGTAGAGAATATCAATATATGCCAGTTAGGTAATATCTAAAATCAATTATTAAAATACTAGTGTGAAAGGCAAAAAAAACATTAACCTTCACCTTTCGTGAGGAGCCATCTATGGCTCCAAATATGCCAAAGCATACCTGCAACACAAATGCAAACAAATGCACTTTTGTGCAAACACAAAAGTGTGACTGATAAAGTATAACATCTTGCAGATACTCTTAGATTAGATAATATCTGACTTTCCTTACCCTTGTGCTATCTTAGATGACCCCACCCTTACTTTGACATGTTCTCCCTACCATGACAAAGGTGGATAAAGGTGGAAAAATTTCATGTAATCCATTGAACCAGTGAAGATCACAAATCATTGAAAAACAAAAGGTTCAGCGAACTGTCTAGTGGGTCTAGATGACCCAACTCCCAATGTTAAAGTGCCTAAGATAGCACAAGGGTTATCAGCTTATGGTTTGTATCTAGGTGAATTAAAGATAGTGGAGCAGGTACACTGTACACCCGCCTCTTTACACATCCAAAAGCAGATCTTGTCAGTCTGCTTGAGACACCTGCCCCGTCTATACGTCTCATTGATTTCCATATTCTGGTCCATGTAGTTCGAGGTCCAAGAGCCCGAAGTTTGCCTTTCATAATTCTAAAACCAATAGTGTGGTTGCTTTTTTGATGCTGAAAACAAGTTGATGGTCATCTGATATATGGCTGTATGTGCTCTTCTCTGACAATCCATGCCTTTTCAAGGCCGATTGATCGTTCTCTTGGATACACCCATAAGGTTTAAAATGGATGGGATGGACAAGTCAGTTTCAAGTAATTCTCTCAACTTTTCTTCATTCAACATGATTTCAGGACGTCCCACATTATTGTCAAAAAACTCAACTTCCACAGCTGGGCCATGCTGTTGCTTATATTGTGTCAGAATTGTGTATAGATTTACTAGAGCATTAAAAACATCTTCATGTATGCTGACTTGGTTTGAAACAGAGTGAATGAATGCCAGTTCATGGTTACATGATGTATAAAGTAGATGATCCAAATCCAGCGGGTGTGAAACTGCTCTCTCAATGTTGTCCCATAGTCGTTGCAGCAATTCCCTCTGTAATCCCTAAGAAAATGTTGAGAAACCTTATTTAGGTTATACTTTCTTCTGACTATTTGATTAATCGTAGTAACAATTCACGGGATATTACTCCCTCCCAGGTTTGACAAGATCCGGATGTAACAAGGTGACTGTTTTATTTTTTGCTTGTGTTTTAAATCCTGAGGCCCCTGAAGGGGCCACCTAATTATTGGACACAGGTGTGCACTGGGGACGTGCCAATAAGACTGCTTTTAAGGACAGGACATGAGGAAACAGGGGCGCTGAGCAAGGAGTCTCTGAAGGAGCCACCCTGGAGAGAGGCTCCAAAGGAGCAATCTCTGGACAGAAGCTGAGCAAGAGCAGCTCTGAAGCGAGGAGACGGCGGGGGGGGGTTTCTTCCAACTGTTGGTTGTGTGGACGAGAGGAGCCTCCGGAGCAGCGCCGGGCCGACAGCGGAATAACGCGCTCGGAGTCTAGAAAGTGCGCCGGAAGACATCTTGAGGGAAACGCCCTGCCGTGAGGACAGATGAGCGCTGACCGGCACCAGAGGAGCAGCTGAGCCAGGGGCCAGACAGAGTTCAGAGGGGGAAGCGATGTTGGAACGCAGAGGGGTGTGGTTGTGACCCGCCCCTCTTCGAGCTAAGTACCCCTCTGCTGTTTTATGTGTTTTTTGTGGATTACCCAAGAGACTTTTTTTGTATAGTCGCCAGAGCCACATTTTAACAACTGTATGCCATTTATTTTTTTTTTACTAATTGTGTGTTTTTAGTGGGTTTTACGGAGCCTGGTGTTTTAGCTTTTTTTTTATGGACCTCTTGGGTTTTTCTGTTTTTACTTTTTAGACAGAAGCTCCTGGCTCCAGCAGACAGACAGAGCAACAGACTCCCCAAATATTACCCCCTTAAATAAACTTTTTTTGTGCTCCCTTTTGAACTGTGGTCCTGGGTGTCCTGTCTGCACATAAATCCAAATCTGGGAATTCTGCGAGGCTACACTGACACTGTCCTAAAAATCGACTTTGTTTAATCCGTACAAGTCATGAAATGAGCTGGAAAAATCCGCTAGCATAGCTGAGCTAGCACAGGAGAACGCTGTTATAGCGATTGTGTTGTGCAACATCTTACTTTTTCTACTTCTTTTTTCACTAACAGTTATCAGGGGAGTTCATCTGACTATGCTGGCGTTCTCCAATTACATAGAGTATCGGTTGATCTTTTTTTTTAAAATATAGTTAAAGATATGAAAAAACTTGCCTCTGGTTGCTGGTTCGCCATGACTCCCTCTGCGATTGGTACTCTGGTAGAGGCTGACATAAGACTTGGTGTTGTTCTGTAGCCAATGAGTTTCTGGATGTCGGGGATGTCTCCTTCTTCTGGCTCCAACGAAAGGTCAGAACCAAAAAGACTCCCCCAACATCCCTCCCTTATAAAAAAAACAAACAAAAAACAAAAAAAACCTCTTTATGCTCCCCTCTTGAACTGGGTCCCGGGTGTCCCGTCTCCCCACACACCAGATCTAGAGCTCTGCGTGGCTACACAAGCTGGGAGCTGATCCTCGTTCGTATGCTTACATTTCATGTTTATCGTTTGCAAACCTAGCCTGACGAAAACTGTTTATCGATCAATAACGTTGCAACTTCACTTGTTTCTATTTTTATATTTTTGCTAGCCTGAACGCCCCGAATATTAAACGTCTACTTCCGCTTATTATTAGCTTAGCCTCTCAGCAATGTGACATAGGTGTTTTTTGCCACTGGTCAAATTATATTCCGACCACAGCTAGCCATACCATCATGGCCACACAAAAGAATGGACACTGGTCCAGTCCAGACGAGGCAGAAAGAGGAAACGTGCCTCTGAGCGAAGCAGGCAACCGAACAGGCGGGCAGCTGCCCACGCCGAGACGATCGCCGCTCCTATGCAGACCTCACCAGAGAAGGGGCCCAATTTCTGGAGCCGAACTTCTTCAGCGGACAGCAAGTGAGACGTTGCTGCACATCGCAACCACCCTATGACGGGCAACGTTACCCATGGCGCTCAACGCGCCTAAAGGCCCAGACGCGGATTCTCAAATCAAAATGGCCGCTACGTCTGCATACCAGCAGAAGCTTGGAATGAAGCCCCCCCACACAGGGTACAGTCTGATGACCCGGACTTCACAAATGAGGTGCTTGTTATCAGCAGACTTATAAAGCCGTACACCACCTCAGCAATGTCTCCAGGGAGGATCATCCTCCCACCTTGGACAGAAGAACCCACAATCTGGCCACAATTATTAAACCTGCTTCCCCAAATCTGCAAATACAAACTTTAATTGATGGGAATGCAAGAAATTGGGCCTTCACCAGCATCCTCATCCTCAGAGACCACTACCAAAACAACATTGACTCTGAGATTCACAAGCTGGCACAGTTTTCTTCACTGGACTGGAGGGGTCCTTCTGAGAGCCACAACATGGGCTAAATGCAACCTAGGCAGACGCCTGAAACTAGACACTCTGGACCGTACACAGCCCCCCCCCCCTCCTCCTGTTCCAGCACAGGCAGCTGACCAGTCACCAGGAGAGGATCAACATGCTTTGACTGAGCTGGCTCCATCATCTTCTCCAGCAACCCACCCCAGCCCAAAACACCGGTCGCCCACATCCACGGACCGCCTTCACCCACGTCAGTCTCTCCGATTTCAGTGGAGACTGTGACGGAGCCCACCTAGTGGGACTGGGCACCCCTGTTCGACTTGGAAGAGGCAAGTGAACACGAACTTTCTCCTCCTTGTTTCCCTCCTACGATCCCTCTTCCACCACATATAACTTGCTCACAATTAAGACCTACAGAAGAAGGGGTCGTACGAGTTCTGGACATGCAGAAGGCTGGCCCAGAACCAGAAGAGGAAATCATCCAGGAGCCAGAAACAGCAGAGGAGCAACACACATCGCTGAGCCAGAGAAGAGGAAGCCAAATTGAGATCCAGAGCCAGTCCTGACTGGCCATTGAACCTGCTGAACAGACAACTTCATTCTGCAGCAGCAATGCAGGTATGTCCTCCAACACGACATTCCAGCACACCCTGTAAATTCACAGAGTGGCACCTGCACATCCACCATAAGACTGTCGTCATGGGAGACTCCAACATCAGCCACCTTCCAAGGCTGAGAACAGACAGATGGAAAGTTTTCCTGGAGCCAGATGGCAGCACGCCGAGTTCCTGCTGAAGAATGCCACCTTCCAGACGGAACCAGAGACTCTTCTGCTGTCCTTCGGCATCAACAACAGATCACAGAGGGAAAAAAGCCCCAGTGACAGATATGATTAAAGCCTGACTGTAGCAGAGCAAAAGTTTCCAGACGCCACGATTCTTGTTCTCATGTCAGCTTTTCAGCTCACTTTCCACCTTGGAAGATGAGGGAAAAGCCGTCCTCATTCATCTCAAACTTCCAGACCACATCCCTCACTTAGTGACCTCTTTGAGACACAAAGTCACAGCATCCACTGGACTGCAGCAACGGCCAAGAGGATGCTGGAGCAAGTGGTTAAACTATCAGCAGCTGACCCGTCAGACCAGTGGAGTGGATGAAAGGGACCCGTGAAGAACCTACACTGTAAAAAAAAAAAAAAAGTTCGTAAAATTTACAGTACAATTTTGTAAAATACCAACATGATTTTACTGTAATTGAGAAAAAACAAAACTGTGTTTTTTACGTGCATATGTTGCATTTAAAAAAACTAAACATCCTCGTTATTTAAAAACATGTTAAATATGTATATATTTTCTTGTAAAATATACGGGTCAAAATAAAATAAACACAGTTGATTTGTCACTTAAAAAACAATATAATCTCATGCCACCAACAACATAAATATGTTAAGGAAAATAATTCTAGTGCTTTTAGTCTTGGCAAACATTTAAAATGTGTTTTTGACCTGTGTGTCAACTTCATACTGTCAAGGAGCTTGTAATTTTAAAGACCTTGTAAGGGAGGGTTGCTTTGTATCATGTCCAGTGAGTGGTTTTAAAAACACATTTAATGTGATGTATTTACTGCTTATATGTCCAGGAAAAATAGAACAGTCTCAATGATTGGAAAATGTGTGTGTAGTGTTGAAGGAACCTAAGCCGTCTGATGTCACTTTATCCAGTGAACTTCTGCTGCCCGACTTGGATGAAAAGAAAGATGCAATGTTTTGCCATTTGGATGACGTCTGCCTTCCAGAAGAAGTAAAAACAGATGACGTGAATTTGACTCCTAATCATTGTAGTATGCTGTCAGTAATCCGTTTCAATTTTTTCATACTGGCAGGTGCAAATGTTTGATGGTGGCAAGTAATTCCTTCCATTAAAGTCTCATTAAAATAACTTTTCTGTTTGCTTTTAGTAAAATAACTTAAGGCTTTGTGGTTTATTAAGACATATGTTCTGCAGAGCAGCTGGAGCTCATTGGAAATTTGCTTCTGAGTTGAGGCTTAAACTTTTAGCACGAAAGTTAGCCTTTCACTAAATTCCCCTCAACCCTTTGTTTAAACTGTAAGCTAAAACTAACATTAGTTTAGCAAAAACTGGTCAACAACATTGGAGCAATGCAGCCATACAGTTTTGATCCAAATGACAGCTGAGATGAGAAAAATGAAGACCAACATGGATCTTTTTGTCTGTACCACTCATCGCTTTTTCAAACACCGGGTTTTTATCTGCTCCTCATCAAACGCAATTTGAATAAAGAAATACTCAGAAGCCCAATTTTAATCTTAAACTATTTTATATATATTCCTCATCACGAGAAAAAGGCTACAAGAACCTGTTAAAACACCAAAAAAGGGGGGTCTTGAAAGACCCACTCCATTGGAAAAACATGTTCTTGCTGCTTTGTGGTCTAGTTTACAAAAGCTTGTGTTTGTGACACAGCAACTGCGATGGGCGAGCCAAAGTCTCCCTGCTCTGATAAAATTGCATCTGGCTCAAAACTGTACAAATGGATAGCTCCAATATTGTTTCCACTTTTTTTTGCTATGCTAATGTTAGCTTGTGGTTGTGAGGAGCTAGCGAGAGAGAGTTTAAACAAAGAAATGTGACGTGCGGTGAGGTTAGTGGCTGGTGAGGCACTGACGTCATCAGTCAGATTTACAAACATATGAACCATACTGAGTGACTTATTCACCATTTGATTGACAACAGTTAACGTGTTTTGTTTAAAAAATCATTTCAACATGTTTTTTTCATGTACAAACTGCAGCATAGAAAAAAGCACAAACGTTATTTTCGTCTTACCTTTACTTGTAAATGAAGTCCCTACGCCGCTCCTTTTGAAGAAAAGAATCGATAACTTGCTTGTAAAAGTCTTCCTTGTCTTTCTTCAGTTTAGAAAGTCTCTCTGTTTCAATGGAAATCACTCCCAGGGAAGAAAGTCGGGCTTGATCAGTCCTGTTCCGACTATACGTTTTGAGTCTTTTCAGCGCAGAGAAGGACCGCTCCACCGATCCTGTAGTAGCGGGAACAGTGAGCACGAGCTGGAGCAACTTTGCCGCTTCAGGAACAGTTGGGATAAGATCCTTCTGAGCCAAAAAGTTGAGAAGCTGTCTAGCAGATTTACATTCATCCCTCACTGTTTGTGAGCCATATAGTCCAACAAGATCCGCTTTTAGTTTAACAAAGTCAAAGAATTTGGCATATTTTGTCAGGCTCTGCAGCTTCGTGTCATCAAAATGTTGCGACATTTCACTGAATTTTGCGCAGTCCACCAAACCAAGGAAAGCCAGCTCACCGAAACGATCAAAGCGTGCCTTCATTTGACAGTTGACGTCATCCAGAATGTTACAAAATAGTCGTTTTCGTTCACATCTGACCGACTGTCTGTCTCCAATCTCTGTCAAGCCCAGCGCGCTGCATTTCTGTTCAAATCGGTCACAAAAACTGTCAAACGTCAGTCTCATGCGCTCGAGAGCTGCAACGGTGTCGCGGATGCGTGCACGACAGTGTTCAATGTCCATGACTTTGTTTTGCAGTACTCTAAAAAGTGCGTCAGTTTCATTGAAAATGTCCTCATACATTGTCAGGAGAAAGCAGGTTGATGCTTTTGAGAGCCACCTATCGTATCCCGCTGCCATCATCAGTGTGTCATTATCCCAGTTGTCGGCACTTTCCATAATTATATGGAATAAGGTTTGTCTGGAGCAGCCGAGAGTTAGAGCTCCATCGCGTAGGTGCTGCTCTGGGTAAACGGCGCTTGACAACATCATCCAGTAAGTCAGTGCGCTTTGTGGACTTGCTGAAAATGATGCTAGTCCCTCAGCTGTTTTAAAAAACTTCCATTGAGTGGGTATTAGTAATGCCTTGCACATTACTTTCTAATTTTTACCCTTTTTTTTCTCTTTCTGAAGATGCTTTTTCTCCATCAACCCAGACAGAGGGACCAGAGTGGACAAGAAGGGCAAGTCTCGTCTCATCTTGAACCCAAGAGTCTTTACATTCAGGAAGGGTCAGATTTTGAGTGGAGAGGCGTGTAAACACTGTACGCAACATTGCAAACATAGTTTGAAGGTTTCTTTGTTCTTTGTTAATCTCTTGCAAAAAAAGTGATTACATAGTTTTCTGTTTTAGGTGCAATGTTTTTTAACAATGTTTTATTATCTACAAATGATAAACATTTGCTGTGTTTAGAGGCAAAAGGTTGAGTAAAATAAATTTGTGTAAAGAAGTCTTTGTATTGGAGTGATTTTTCAATTTGAATTTCGCTACACAGTTAGCAGATATTTTGAAACTGGGTTACATTTTCAGTACATTTTGTTTTTTTTTTTAGGTCTTGGCAAATCTAAGGAGCAAATTGTAATAGACCTCAACAAAAAGTAAAACGTGCAAATATTTGTTAATCAGGATTGTTGAGCAATTCTTTAAATTCATCAGTAACATTAGGAAACACCTAAGTTCAAATTTTCCAAATTACATTTTATATTCTCTATTTATAAAAAGTATCTTGGTTTCAAAAAAGGAATTAATGTTAGTTAATGTGTATGCTACTGTGATTGCATTTTTAAGAACAACATGGAAAAAAGAAAATTCTGTTATTTTTACGAAAATAAATTGGCAGCAGTGGTTGCCAGAATAAAAATGTAGAAAATACGGTAAAAATGTACACAACTTTACAGAACACTGTATAAATGTAATGTCATAATCTTGTAAATACAACAACACATCCCAGACTGTGAAACATCAGGTTGCTGTAATTAAGACATTATTTTATGTGAAACAAATGTTTATTGCTGTTATTTTTACCCATAATATTGGTCAAATTAACCCTAAAATTCAGTATTTTCTATAAAATATGACTGTTAGAATTACAGTATAGACCAGCATATTTACTAAATTTACTTGTAGGTTTTATCAGAAAGTGATTTTAAATGACAGCTTATTTACTTAAATTAAAACATTAAAGTATGTAATATTTACGGTGTGCCTGTAAAGTTGTTTACATAGTCAATGTATTTTTACATGTTTATTCTGGAATTTTTTTTACAGTGTATATTTTTAAAAAAAATCATAAAACAATAATGGCCACAAAACCCATCCAAGCAGCAGCGGGTTCCACCAAACACCCAGTCATTGTGGGATATCACTGGGAGGAACAGGGAGCGATGCACTCCGTTCCCATTTCACCTTTACTCCAGTCACAAGCCGACCCGCTGTGTGTAGAATGTCCACAATCACACACCCATTCACTGTCACACTCACACCTAGGGACAATTTAAAGTTGCCAATCAACCTATGAAGCATGTTTTTGGATGGTGGGAGGAAGCCGGAGATCCCGGAGAAAACCCACGCATACACGGGGAGAACATGCAAACTCCGCACAGAAAGGTGTTGATGTTGTTTTTCAAGTCCCCCAGCCGGGACTTGAACCGGGGGCCTTCTTGCTGTGAGGCGAGAGCACTAACCACTGCACCACCGTGCAGCCCAAGAACCTTATGTGTCATTATTAAAAGGGAAGTCTGTAAATGATCTCTTGAGGGGCAGACAAAAAAAGGTCCAGAAATCTTTAGCAGTTTCATCCATGTTGTTATGTAGACCTTTCTCAACTGCCATTCACTTGGGTCCTGAAATAAATCTACTGAAGGACATAATCAAAAGTTCCTCATCCACTGAACTGACTCCTTGACAACAGACAAGAACAAAGGCTGGTGACAGTTGGATTGGTATGATGCTGAGGTCCAAGTTTCCCTTCAACCAAACTCTTCAACAGCTTCCCAGTGCTCCTGAGTAAAGTCTGGTCGTAGTCTGGGAACTCGTTGCTCCTCCCCCTCACATCGCTCTAAGAAAAGCTCCCAAAAGCAGAAGACCCTTCTGTGGATGCCCCATCGCATTCAAAAGCTTTTTCATTTTTTATGTCCATCTTTAGCTCTGGATTCTTCTGGATCCATAAAGATCCTGAACTACAGTCTAATTGTAACATAGCTGATGTCATTTACAGGTACAGGTTGTTTGGTTGTTTGGTTTACAGGTACATGGTTGTTTGACAATGCAGATCCTTCTTTCCATGTTGAATGCTTACAAATTGTGAAAAAAGTTATTAAAAATCAAATCATCATAAATATATTGCACTTTTTGATCACTGCGTAACAAATTAGAAGATTCAGAATATACACTGCAATTTGTCAACCTAAGATGATTAATCTTAAAACTAGTTGTAAAATCTTATTCATCTTGATTTTAGATATAAACAAGAACAATATGGATTGTCTTTCTTCTTCAGTTTATAAATCTAAAAATTTGTTATTTTACAGGCAATACAAGAAGAAAACCCTGCAGGTCTGATTTAGGAAAATGTCTTAATTTAAGTCTATTTTAGATGTTACACCACTTTCTATAAACATGAAATAAGTCATTCATACACATATCTGATATCCAAAAATGTATTTGAATACTGATGTTCAACAGCTCATACAAAATTAACAGAACTTCGATGATTAAACAACAGATAATGAAAAATAATGTGAATGTGTATGTTTAAGATGATAATAAAATGAGTTAAAAACGCGGTATTACTCGGTGCAACCACCTACTCCACAAATGAGGTGCGGCATTATGGGTTCCCATTGATGCCGAGCGTTGCCACCAGAAAACTAGAAATCAAAGAAGAGCAGGAATCTCAGAACCAGGAAACTGAGACCAGTACTTTGAGAAGATATACAACTCTTTATTATAGGGCACACGCAAAGCTGGGAGTCCCGGCAGCGGCAACGCTCCTCAGCAACGGTGCACTGAATAAGGTACCGGGTCAGACAGAGCAGTGACAGGATCAACAACAGGAAAACAGCAGCACCTGCTCCCACAGCTTAGGAGGACGACCAACCGGAGCGGCATGAGCAGCCAAAACTGCCTGTGACCCGGCTACGGTTAGGGCCAAAGCTCAGCCGATCAGCGCCTGATGCTGCACTCAGCAATCATTACCATTGCTGAGGGGCGTTTGCAGATACCCTCAGCAATAAAGCCTGAGGCTGCAGGCTGATTCTGAACTGGCAGTGAGGGGAAAGGGCTTTTATCAGCCTTTTGCTGATGAAGCAGCTGGTGTGTAGAGGGGGAAGGAAATCGTGGCCCTCAGGCTGCCACGGGTGGAAATCTGGAGGATGATTATGTGCAGTGGCCTAAAAGTACAGTGGCCCTGAAGTAAAAGAAATTAGCAGAATAAAATGAAACATTCTATCAATCTATCTATATACCCAGGCTGTGTCCCACCAAAGTGGGGTAGCCTAGACAGGGCACACATTCTTAACTCACTCCTCCCCAAACCCTCCTCCTTCAGTGTGTGTGTGTGTGTGTGTGTGTGTGTGTGTGTGTGTGTGACTGGTCTAAGCCAAAATGAAACATTACATTTGAGAAATCAATTGAGTAACTAAACAAATTACCAAATGTGTCCGAATTGCCGCCCTAACCCCTATATCGTGCGGTCGCCATTTTGTAGTGCTGTCTGAATCTACAGTGCCAAAATCCAGTGCCCTAGAAATTTCCCAGAAGTCTCTGTGAAAAACCAGTGTGGATTGATGCTCACTTGATTGGCAAATATAGACCACAATGCATTAGGTATGGACCACAATGAATTGCATTTGATGTAGCCGAAAATGGCAGATGGTGGCGTGAAGAACATGACTTATAAATGTAAGTATTTTAAGAACTATTAAGTATCAGTTGTCAAATACACTTGTATATATTATATGACATGTTAATATGTTATATTCCTCAACAACCTAAAATATTTTGAAGCTCAACAATTTTGGTAATGCTAAAGTTAACACTGACGCTAATTGGCGTCGAAGGCTAAAAACAAACCCAGGAGGTAGTACATCAAAAAAGCACGAGTTGTAACCGCAGTCATAAGTTATTAACACATTTTTTAAAATGTCTTTATACATGTAGGGACAGACGAGGATGTGGAGAAATTGATCCGCCTGGAGATGGAGAAAGCGAGCCTGTTTTTAGGCAAAAGATTCGCCTCAGCTGCCGGATGGAAGTAAGATTACAGCTCAGATTTTTATTAGTTCATCATTTAACTGTTAATTGTTGTCATTTGGGGGTAAAGGTTTTTGTTACCTTTTATTTGTCATGATCAGAACACGAGACGGACCCAGATGCTGTAACCCAGAAGGAGGAAACAGATAAGTGGTTGGGTGAGTAAATTTGATTTATTTTGCAGGTCCGAAGAGTCTTGGTTGTTAGCGTGGCTGGAGGTTCTGACGAGGCTGTGGCTGAGGCGAGGCAGAAGGTCCAGAAGAGGTTCTGAGTTTGTGGGACCGGAACACCGGAGTTTTGCCGAGTGGCATGGCTGGATTTCTTGGTGAGTGGCGTGGCTGAGGATCTTGAAGGGATGAAAGCTTCAATGGATTCAGGAGGATAGCTGCTGCTCGAGGTGGTGTCTGACTCTGGTGACTCTCATGGCATGAAGGTTCCTGAGGCGCAACAAAAACAAGATTAGCAAGGTTGCGAGACACAGGGGGCCAGACAAGGTACTCAGAGAGACTAGGCACCATCAGGGTTAACGAACTGGCGAAGAATGCTGGAGCTGGGTCTCCTTAAGTAGAGCTGAGTCTTGATGTGTTGAGTAGTCACAGCTGGTGAGTCAGGAGCAAAGCAGAGCTGGGAGGGAGAGGAGAGCTGACAGGGCACCATGACAATATTTAGAGCAGTGATACAGGAAATGGGGCTGACAGACATAAGTCCAGCCAGAGCAGCAAAGAAATGGGAGAACCTAAAGAAAACATATAAGGTTTGTGAAGAAATGAAGGTCTGGACATGTCTGTGTAAATTTAATTAAGATATTTGTTCACAAGTGTCCTTGTTTGAAGGAACTTATAAGGCCTCCCACTGGCAGTGGCACTGAGGCAGGGGAACCTTCAGCAGCATCGTGGAAGTGGTTCTCCTTAATGAATGAGGCAATAGGCAGCAGGGCATCAGTGAGACCTCCATGCCTCATTGCCTCATCCTGGGAGGAGAACCCTTCCACATCCTCTGGAGCATCCTCTTCAGCGGCAGCCAGCTAAGATGCCACGGCGGGGCAGCCTATTCAGTCTTTTAGAAAAGGCAGAGAGGAGGAAGAGAGACAAGAAAGACTGTTAATAATACTGGATGTTGTGGCCTTAAGGACAGCTAGGGCCAACCTTTCCCGCGGCATCAGGGGAGGGCATCGACAATACTCCAGGAGGATCGCTCATCACTTCAGCGACAGCAGAGACTCTCAGAGCCTGTGACGAGGACTACGGACCATTGCAGACTACAAGCCTCCACCACAGACATGTGACAGCTCCATCTCCCTGCTGAACATCTGAACTCCTACGCTCGCTTTAAGGCAGTGAACAACACAATGGCCCAGAAAACTCCCCCCTCTCCTGGTGACCAGGTTTTGTCGCTGTCTTCAGACAGCGTGAGGAGATCCCTCAGTAGTATCAATGCATGGAAAGCCCCAGGTCTAGACAACATCCCCGGTTGTGTGCTGATAGACTGTGCCGGGGAACTGGCTGGTGTCTTCACAGACTGTGATGGCAGTCACAGCAAGCACAAGACAGCAGTCACAGTACTGGCAAGTACCTGTCAGCGACATGTGTCAACCATATACGACATTCAAAACACCTGCTGAAATGTTTCAGTTTACATGGCTTTCGGTCTGCATGGAGCACCAGCCACGTTCCAAGGGCTGATGGGCAGGGTGCTGCAGGGATGTGACCACTGTAGTGATCTTCAGTCACACCTGGGAGGAACACCTGGAACACCTGCGTCTTGTCCTGGGGAAACTACAGAAAGCAGGTCTGACCTTGAATGTGAGAAAATGTGAGTGGGCCCAAAGGAAACCTGCTACCTGGGGTTCCTGTTGGGAGGTGCACTGAGAAAAATGATTTTTTGGCCTTGTAAATATTATTTCAGTTATCTATGTAAATCCTACATAATAATACCACTTCTGTGCTTTTACTTGAAAAAGCTTGTTTTCATGCAGAGCATTACTTGGTAATTTTTCGTAATTATAAATCCTCTATTTTGTATGTAAATTTCATCCTTCAATCCAAGTAATATTTACTTAACCAGTTTGTTGGCTTAATTAGTTGATATTTCCAAGTAAATGTAAATTAATAACATCAGTAATTCTAACACGCCTCTCTGTACTGGGAGCGCAACGTCAAAGCCCCGCCCCTCATTTGAGTGGTCTTTCATCAGACAGAGAAAGACAGGTGCGCGTGCTCCACATTTCAAATGTTGGCGGACTTTGTTGACTGCGACGTGGATCACAAAGGTTAGTTTGAAGAGAAACAAACTTTCTATGTTCCTGTTGGCTCACCTAATTAAGTTAGTCCTCACTTAAAGCTGCTGCGCTAGCAAATGGTGTATTTTCCTGCTAGCTAGCTAGCTAAGTTAACGGCCTAGCTAACTTTGTTATATCACTATATGTCCTTTTTAGCCTGGAAATGCCCCATTATACTTGAAGGCATGTTTTTACCAAAGCAACCTGTGGTGAAGTTCATGCTGGAAGGAGTGAATTTCATGATACATGTTTTAGAAACAATATATATATATATAGTCGTGCCCTGTGCCGTGTTGTCTACCCTCTCCCACCATTTTAGCTTGATACTGACCCAATAAAATGACTGAAGTGTAATTTGAAATGATTCCATTTTTGCATGGCTCCCATTAAATGTATTTAGAAACAATCCTTGGCGGTTTCTGTCTACAGCACTCAGTTTCACTCAATTTCTGTTTTCATTTTAGACTTCAACAGGAAGTCAGAACCGGAGGAGTATCAGACTTTGAACGCCCATAAGCAACTACTTTGACAACTACAGGACCCCTGGCCATACAGGTAATTACAAAAAACTGTTCACATCATTTGTAATATATGTACAGCGGGGAAAATAAGTATTGAACACGTCAACATTTCTCTCAAAAAACATATTTCTAATCGAGCTATTGACATGAAATTTTTACCAGATGTCGGCATCAACCCAAGTAATGCACACATGGAAAGAAATCCAAACATTTATGTCCATAAATGAAGTTATGTGTAATAAAGTGAAATGGCACAGGGAATAAGTATTGAACACACTTACTGAAATGTATTTAATACTTGGTTCAAAAACCTTTGTTGGTGATTACAGCCTCAAGACGCCTCCTGTATGGAGAAACCAGTGGAATACATTGCTCAGGTGTGATTTTGGCCCATTCATCCACACAAACTGCCTTCAAATCTTCAAGGTTCCGGGGGTCTCTTCTGTGAACCCGGATCTTCAGTTCTTTCCAAAGATTTTCCATTGGATTCAAGTCTGGTGATTGACTGGGCCATTCTAACAGCTTTATTTTCTTTTTCTTCAACCAGTTGAGTGTTACCTTGGCTGTGTGCTTGGGATGGTTGTCTTGCTGAAAGATCCACCCTCTTTTCATCTTCAGCAGCCTGGCAGATGACAGCAGATTCTGATCAAGAATGTCTCAGTACTTTTCTCCAGTCATTATTCCTTCAATGATATGAAGTCTACCAGTACCACATGCTGAAAAACAGCCCCACGCCATGATGCTCCCACCTCCAAACTTGACTGTTGGTATGGTGTTTTTGGGGTGATGTGCGGTGCCATTTTTCCTCCAAACATGTTGTGTCTTATGACATCCGAAGAGTTCAATTTTGGTCTCATCTGACCAGAGTATCTTCTCCCAGAATGTCATGGGTTTATCCAAATGTGTCGCAAACTCCAAACGAGCTTCAACATGCTTCTTCTTCAAAAATGGAGTCTTTCGTGGTGTGCGTGCATGGAGGCCATGGCGGTTGAGTGCATTACTTATTGTTTTCTTTGAAACAACGGTACCTGCTGATTCCAGGTCTTTCTGAAGCTCTCCACGAGTGGTCCTGGGCTGTTGAAGAACCCTTCTGATGATTGTTCTGACTCCTCTGTCTGAAATCTTGCGAGGAGCACCTGGCCGTGGCTGGTTTATGGTAATGCCGTGTTCTTTCCACTTCCGGATGATGGCCCCAATGGTACTCACTGGAACTTACAGAAGTTTAGAAATGCGCCTGTAACCAATGCCTTCAGTGTGTTTTGCAACAATTAGGTTGCGTAGGTCTTTGGACAGCTCTTTGCTTTTACCCATCATGCAATGCTTCTTGTCTAACACCTTGCTGGTGAGAGACCTTTTTAAAAGGCATCAATCAGGACTATACCAGCTGATATTACTTTGCACTAATAGGGGGCAGGTTAACCTTCGGAATACTGACAAACTCCAGCTGCTTTCTTGGCTTGCCAGACCTTTTTACCCCTCCTTTTCTTCATGTGTTCAATACTTATTCCCTGTGCCATTCCACTTTATTACACATAACTGCATTTATGGACATAAATGTTTGGATTTCTTTCTATGTGTGCATTACTTGGGTTGATGTCGACATCTGGTGAAAATTTCATGTCAATAGCTCGATTAGAAATATGTTTTTTTGAGAGAAATGTTGACGTTTCAATACCTATTTTCCCCGCTGTACATAAAAATAAATGTCAATCTACATCCATGAGTTAATAAGGAGTTGAAAAACACATCCTTTTTTCAAGAGCATGGCACATTCTGACTGCTAATCTGAACCCCCACCCCCAGCTGACACAACCTAAAACCAAATGATTAGGTTTAATTTGTCACAAAATTTCGTTGGGTGGTCGTTTGGTTTCATTTAAAAATTTTAATTTGTTTGTTTCAGGTGCCACAACATGAAATCGATAGATGTGAAGAAGTGAAGATGATGAAAGAGTATGAGGTATCTAATGATCATCAATTCTGCAGCCCGCATCATCACCAGGACCCCGTTATCCCACCACATCACACCAGTTCTCCAAAACTTACACTGGCTTCCCATAAAACAAAGGGTTAGTTTCAAGATTCTCCTCATCACCTTCAAAGCACTCCATAACCTGGCTCCACCCTACATTTCTGATCTTCTTCACATTTCCATTCCCTCCCGATCTCTCCGTTCCACTTCCTCTCTCCTACTCCATGTCCCACCTGCCCGTCTTTCCACCATGGGGGGCAGAGCTTTCAGTCGCTCTGCCCCTCAGCTATGGAATTCTCTTCCTCCAGATTTTACGGAACACCGACACACTGCCACTATTCAAATCCAAACTCAAGACCCATCTCTTCAAACAATCATACAGTTAATCCATTCAGTTATCGCAACCTCATTTGTCTGTTTGTCTGTTTTTCTATCCTATATTTTTATGTATCTATCTTAAATGTTTTTTTTTATTATTTATTTTTTTTTTTTTACTATGTCTTTATGTTTACTCATGTTTTACTTCGATAATTTCTTATTGACGTTTTATTCTGTTTTTCTGTTTTTTCTTATTTTAACCTTGTACAGCGACCTTGGGTGACCTGAAAGGCGCTTGAAATAAAATTTATTATTATTATTATTATCATGACCATATTTAAATGATTGTCTAGCCTTATAATGTGGTTTTTACTTGTGATATTTTACTGAAGGTAAAATATTTCCGGTTACGGGTCACGGCAAGACGCGTGGTCGCGGCTCTCTGCGGATACAACTATCTTCAAATGACTTAATAAGTTGATTTTCTCCAAAAAGAGAGCTGACCATGGCCCCTAAGAAAACCCAGGAAAATGAAGACCTCAAAAAGACCCTTGATGGTATTCAAGAAACGCTTAAATCTTTTTATGGATCAGGTGTCGGCTAAGCTAACGCCTCTTTGGGAAATGATGGAAGAGTTCTGAAGATTTCGGGCTCAAAACGAGCAACGACAAAACCGGGTCGACATTCTAGATAAACGACTGGACGATGTGGAACAACAAGTAAGGATGAATAATGTCATTCTCACATTAGTACCGATCAAACCTCGAGCGAAGCTGAATGAAGCAGGAGCTAGCACTGCTAATGCTAGCGCTAGCGTAGCTAGCAGGGCTGGTCATGCGGTGCAGAATCTCTGGAACATCAAATACATTCATTTCTCACATCTTAAGGGATTTCCCTGGATCTCAACACCATGGAGACCTGCCACCTGCTCCCCAGGAGAAAGGAGATGGATAAACCAGCGATCCTCATCAGGTTTGTGAATCAAAAACACAAGCTAGCTCTGATGAACCAAAGGAAGAATCTGAAGGGATCTGCTGCTTATCTGAACGACCATCTGACCAGAAGGAATGCTGAAATCTCCAAACATGCACGGCTTCTCAGGAAGCAGAAGCAGATTGAGAACACTTGGGTTAAAGGCTGCAGGATTTACGTCAAACCACTCGGTCCACCGGACCGGTCCAAGGTTCTGGTTGTGAACACCATGAAAGACTTTGAGAAGTGTCTTTTCACGGTCGTCTGAACCAACATGGAGTAATAAACCAAAGAGCCAAATCATTTCAAGAAATATGACACGTGGATTCTTCACTTTCTCCATACGTCTGACGTCACCTGAATAACAGCAGAGTTCTGACCTGCAGACAACTTGACCTCAACTTTTACCGAGCTGATATCAGCTGAAGAAGGATATGGACCTGAATCTAATGTCTGCAGACATAACATGGAAGAGAACCAGAAACTGTTTAACCCAGAAGATCAGCTGTTATTCAGCAGAAGAAGAAATGCCAACCTTGGACAATCGACAGACTATGGACCTCCCTTACAGCATTACCTTATTATTAAAAAAGAAAAGGGAAAAAATACAAAAAATATATATATATATAAAAAAGTAAAACAAATGATTAATCACTTATTGAAAATGGTTAAATTGATCGATGTTTAATGATATTATTTCACTTGCTCCAAAAAAATTGATAAATTGATTCAAAAATCTTTCCTAATGTAGCATAATTTTGCACATGTTTTTAACTTTTGATACTTGATGAAATTTTGCTATGAAAATCTCTGAAACAGTGTTGTGTATTTTACTGATATAATATTATTTTTAATCATATGAATGACTTAAAATAACACAATCTGCATAAATTTTAGATAACTGATCTGCATTTGCCATGTTGATTTCTATTTTTCTACATAATAATTAAGTAATTCATCTTTGTCATGTGCTTTATTGATACTTTATTGATACTTTATGATACTTAATTCGGTCTGATAAAAGCTAGGAACCGGATATTGATAAATCATGTAATAAAATGGTTATAGTATAACAGGGTGGGATTATATAAGTTCGCTTCCTTCCACTGCCTTTCAAGCAATATTTATTAATATGTCTAATTATCCTAAGTTTGATTAGTTACTGTATGTATTTACTGTAGTTTTTTTTTTGGCTTTAGTGTTTTTCTCCCATTGGGACCTTTCACACTGGGAATAGTTCTGGTCTACCATCACAGTTGCTGTCCCATTGACAGCTCCTGCCTGGTGACTGCAGGGCTCTGCACCACTGTGTGCCCAGGTCAGGGTTGTGGGTGTTGTCCTCTCTTGGCGTGGATGGCCCCCAAACATGTCTTTTGTCTCAGGGTCAGCCCCTGTGAACAATGTTGTGTAACTTGAAATAAAAAAAATTGTCATATGAATATTGTTTAAATTACTCTAGATTGAGTATACTTCTTTTTATTTTAACATTTTTTCTCTCTTAGCTGTTTGTTTTTCTTGGAATCTATTCTTAATTATTTCTAATTACAGCTTTTTTTTTTTTCTCAGGATGTCAGCCGAGAAGCAGTGAAAGAGGACTGAAGTAATCGCTTCAAGATTGCAGTAGTCCATCCCAATGTAACCCAGGACAACCAACACCCTGTGTTTGGGTCAGTCATCACTGAGGGGCCAGAGGTTCTGGAGGACTGCAGAAGTGTGACCAACGCTTTCTACTCATGGCTGTCATCTACACGTATGCTGTCAATTTAAGCTACCTGATGCATTTGAAATATGCATTTGAATTTACAGTTGAAAATTATTTTTAGATCCTACACTGCCTTTAAATTTACTAACAAGAGATTCTATGGCCGTGTGTGTGTGCAATGTTATGTAGATGTTTTATCTATGCAACTTCTAATTTTAAATAAAAATTTTCCTTAAGCTGCAAGTATGTGTTTTGGGAAAATATGGAATTATATTTATTAGAATAGTAAAAATATGTACTTAATTCAATTATAATTAACTATCATTTATAAATATTACTTAATAATTACATAGAATATAACAAAGTAAAAATGAGTAAGATCCACAAAGAAACATCAGCAACATTTACTTAGGTTTTGTAATTACATACAAAAATCTGAGTACTTGTGCATTTTTCATAAACAATAAGTGGTTCTAGTAAGAAAATTTTACTTAAAAATTGCCTAAGTAAAATTTACAAGCATTTTCTGAGTGGAAAACATTTCCTTACTTTTTTTAAGTAAATCTTACTCCAAATTAGTTTCAGTCTGGTGAGGTGCCTCCGCAAGTGTATAAAGTTGATTCTGGGGGAAACCTTCGTTTTTTACCGTTCTCCTTCCTCTGTAACACACAACATGAATGCGCGCCCACACTGCCCCCCCCCCCCCCCCCCTATTCTCTATCGCGGCACGCGCTTGCACACGCGGGCGCGCGGCTCCAACGCACACACATTCCTATTCCACAACAGTGGGTACAGACGATCCCGACTCCATTGCCTTCTTAAAATGAGAAGATTGTAATTGTGCTGCTCCTTCATGAAAATAAATTTAATATTACAAGAGCTCCGCTGTTGACAACACTGTTGTTGACATCCATTGTTAAAGGTGGCTCCGCAAACAACGAGTGACGTCGTTCATTCACCGTTGAGTATTCTTCTGGCTTCTGCGCATGCAGGTCTCGTTTGGGTCGTGTCACGGTCACACTGGAGACCACAAAAGTTCGGATTTACTTGGAAATGTGAACGGTCTTTCAAAAAAATCGGATTTTTTCAAAAAATCCGAATTGAGCATTAAGCCCTGCAGTGTGAACGTAGCATCTGTCACACAGAATAGATTGAAACTGAATTGTTTTTTTTCCGCCGGTAGGAAAAAAAAAAGTCCTAATTTCCATTGTGCTGAGGCTAATGCTATTGCTGCGGTTGTGTTGGGGGTAATTTTGTTGTGCTTCGGGTAATGCCGTTGCGTTCTTTTGTATGTAGTGTGAGCCCTATCGGCCACCGTACACGCGTCACGCAAGTGACTTTAATGTCAAAGTAGATAGAAATGTCTCTTGAGGTTCACACCTCTGAAATTGTAACCTGTTCCATTGAGGCATATCAACAATGGTTATGGTTGCTACTAAAAGAAACACTGCTCTACTTATGCACTCCACAACAGGAACGGCCAATAGCTGCACCCACATCGGATGAAACAAACAGCAGAGAAGGACATGCAACCATTTCTGGAACAGCAGAGTCTGAGGTGAGATTATGTGCACTAATCAATCTGCACAGTAACCCCCTCCCCCCCTTTAATTTGGTTTTGCAGTTTGTTAAGACTTTTTAGCCAAAGTATTATATGCACGTAGCGGTATTGTGTTAAAAAAAAAAAAAAGAAGCTCATTCCCACCTTTTTTCTTTTAAATTTCAATCTGAAATATACATTTTGACATATACAAAGCCATTCTATCCTGTGTGAACTATGACAATACATACTGGAAGTTTCTGGTGAGTGAATTTCTAGTAGCACAAATGTGGAAAATGATACAGATAATTTCTTTATGACATTATTTTGGAAGTAGTACATTAATGCAGCAGAAAGTAGAGTCTACTTGGTCGATTCTGCGCAATCTATGACAGAGCTGGCGGATTCTGATCATACTCCGAAGAAATTCCAGTAATCCTGCATCAGCATCACTAAACCTTAAACATAGAAACGATTTCACCACCTGTCAGACTAGTATGCCTGTAAACTCATAGCTTTCTTTGGTAAAGTATTTGACAGGATCTTTTTTTGAAGGATTGTTGACTTTATCAAAGGTAATACTGTGAGTATCTTAACATGAGGACGACCTGCCACAACAGAACCGATTGGGTGGACATGAAATTTAAGGGTGGCACAATGACACACCCACTTCAGCAGGATGGGAGCAGAATTACCATCATGGTAGAGGAAGACTAATGTGTTGTGGACATGTACCTCACCTGTAGGGCTGGGCGATATGGTCTAAAAATAAAATCTCAGAATTTATTTTTTAAATTTGATTTCCGATTTTTTCCAGATTCCCCCCCTCCCCTACTTAAGGAAAGCAATAAGTAAAAATGGCAGACAACTTAAAGCAAATTTAGCTTTGATTTAATCAAATGCAAGACAAATGTAACCCCCATTTCTGGGATGAATAATAAATAAATGAACACACTCTTGGAATCAAAGTCCCAGCTGTGTTTAAAGTCACACTTTGTAGTCTAGACTAAAAGGAGACAAACATTCAGCTTCAGAGTAGCACCATTTTCTAAAGGATTAACAATCCAGCTCATATCCGGGGTCTAAGGTTTTAATTAAATTAACGAGCCCCGTCTTCTCCACGGTATATATGGGTATCATGTCTTTGGCTGTATGCAAATGTGTCCCAGAAGATATAAACTAGAGCTGTGACGGTGTGGGATTTTTGATCAATTCCAGGAATTTTGACTTCATTGAAAGACACGGGGAATCCTTGAAAACCTTTGTTTCTCTCAACCATTATAACTTCAGCATACTTTTAAGTTACAGACACCATTGAAACATTAAAATGTTCACAATGCCTTGTACTACAAGAAGAGTTTTGAAATTATTATGGGATGGCGACACTATCTAGTGTCTAGCAGCCATTTTGTGTCAAAGTCATGGGCGGTTTTCGTGTTTTCTTCTACAAAATAAAAAAAATGCACTTTTTGTTCAAGTGATTTTCACCAAATTTAAATTAAATTTGATATGAGTTAAAACTTTATTTACTTTTCAACAATCTCCCCCACTCCAGTGCGACGTCGTACGCTGAGGATAAAAGCTTTCAACTTTTATAAACAAAGCTCCCTCACGTCAAGAATTTCAAACCAATCCCAATGGAAAGTATATAAAATGTATGCCTTTGTTTTTTTGCGCAATAAAACATATAAAAACGTATGTATTTTTGTTGGCTTGTCGAAAATGTAGTCCGTGTTAAACTGTTACTTTTCAACTGCTTTTAACTGGCCACTAGGAGTGTACTGAGCTGGTGACATCATGGCAAATTGCAAGGACTTCCATCACAATGCTGCGAGTTCAATGCCCAGTGTTTTAAAATTTTTCACAAACACAAACCTTTTTTGTTATTGTGCCGTTTTTGCTTTATTTACAGTAAGCAAAGCTTTGTTTTTAACCGAGATGGATCAAAAACTGCTCCATGGCTCTGTGTCAAACCGGACAAGGCTGCACGTGTCTTCCTGAAACTTTTGTCCAATCACAAGGTCTGAATACTGTGACATTGCCCAAGTCTGCTGGAAGAACGTGGTAACAACAACTCAAAATCGAATTGGTTGAAAGACATGCATCAAAGACCTTCAGAGCACATGGTGAAACCACTTACCCTGCCTGGCAACAAGGACAGCTGAAAGGCCATTGGTTAAATACTCTAGTCTGCAGCATAACCATCATAAACTCACAAAAAAGGGAAAGGAGAGACAATTTAGAATGATTTAATGAGTATACATGGACAAAATATACTCAACACATGAGAAAGATATTTTTAAACCTTCAGAGAAGGGTTTGAACGGCCCTGATGGCCCACCACCGATATTTTTATATATTATGCGCGCTCCGCTCCGCCCAGCAACAGTGTGTCTATGACGTAGTCACGCGAGTGACTCTTTTCTCGTAACCAGTCTAGGGGCGCGAAAATCGTCTCTTTAAAAGCTGAGCAGACAAGAAGCTGGAGGTAAGTCGCTTCAGTTAAAGACAAAAATGTACTATGGTTAAAAATTCATAATTTTGTATTTTTCTTATAGAAATGGACACTTAATGTCCATTAACATTATTTCAAAAAGTTACATTTAGTTTTTTAGTTTTCTACGACCGACTTTTAGGGCCACGGTGAGAAAAAATTTCTGGAAGGTAATGTTTTTTTCATTTGTTACAGGGAAAAAAAATAAAAATATTGAGACAAAAGTCTAAATGTTGCTTGAGAGAAGTAAAGCAGAGTCTGTCAAACTTTAAATCTCGTAATTTTCCTTTTTTTTTGGGGGGGGGGGGGGGGGGGGCTAAAACTAAGTCGTAGTTTTTTTTTGAGTTTTTTTTTTTTTAATATGAAGCTTGACTCTTTTAGGGTTATGATAAAACTAGTGTCTTTTTTTGTGTGCAAATATTATTGGATGCATTTTAATTTGTATGGATATGTGAAGCAGCTTATTTTAAACTGAGTAGTAACAACTTATTTTAAATTATGTAGTAATAACTGAAGGGCAATGCTGGGTAACTTTTCATGTCTTTTTTTCATTTTTTTTCCTCTCATCTCAGAATGGCACTAAGACAGGTGATCAACACCAGACAGAGTGGCCCATATGCAGAACCCCCACCGCTGCACACCTGCATTTTAAGGGAGAAGGAAAAGTCCTAAGTAATTACCTGGGACTTTTCCAGCAATACAGCTGCCCCTTTAACTACCAAAAATTATAAAGTGGTAGTCATTACAGATGGTCACTCTGTAGCAAAGGTAACCTTATACGAGGAACTGGCCTCCAAAGTGTATGTGGGAAGACATTACATAATGAAAGGGTATAGGCTGCAGGGAGCATACCCCCCCCCCCCCCCCATCACATTCTCCCCACAAAGCACACGGCCTTCTATTGGACATTGGACAGTGATTGTGTCAATGGAACAGGAGGCAGACAGACTCCTGGATCCTCCATCAGTGGTCACAACCCTGATAAGTGTGGACCAGGTGAAAGGTCAACCCCTCCTCACCTTTGAGGGTGAGGAGGGAGTAAGTTAGTGTAGAACCGCCACTGTGAAGCGGGTGGACATGTGAGGTTCACCCACATGAAGCGTGGATCTTCGGTGGTTGGGTTCTACCAGTCCACAAACTACACCACAATAGAGGTATGGACTACAACCCTAAAAATTACAATGAAAAAACACTTTGAAATGACATGTACTCAAGAGTAAAGTTGGAAAATAGTTACTAAAATTGTTTTTGTAGGTGGTCATCCAAGCCGAGGAGGAGGTGCAGCTACAAATAATAACAATAATAATCAGGGAGGGGAGGGAGAAAGAGGACCTGGAACTGCTCCTAGAAGACTATGAGCCCCTGGATGTGGGTGAAGTGCTCTGGGAGTCTCTGGAGAACTCTTTCGAAGATGGGCCACTCATGATTCAGGCTGAGAAATAGTTATTATTATTATATATTTTTTCTCCTCAATTTCACCCTTCAAGTTTCATGACTATTACAGTACATTTCACCACTGTTGGCCGTTTATCTGTATAGCAGACTGTGCGTTACACACCTGGGCCTTCAGTAGGGCTACTTCGGAATCACTCAACCCCTCATCATTGGTTGAATGCTGTAAAGCATTCAACCCTTTGTCTTCCTGTTTCTCTTTATTTCTTTATTTATGGTATCTTCCGCCGTTTTTCGGCACTTAACTCCTACAATTTTCAACCTATTTTAACCATTCAACTATTAAAATGTTCAGCTCTTTCAGCTTATTAATGCTATGACTTTTGGTTCTTCAAATCCTTGTACTTTTTAAGATATTCCAGGTTTTCTGGGAATTTTTGCCCTATTAAAATACATAGGGAAGTTATGGTGCATTAGGTTCCCGGTTCGAGACCCCGTTCGGACACTTCAAATTTTTCAACCATTCAACTATTAAAATGTTCAACTCTTTAATTAAACCTATTACAGCTATTAATTTTGGACATTCAAATCCTTCAACTTTTCAAGATATTCTAGGATTTTCCAGAATTTTCCAAGATTTTTCTCCATTAAAATACTTGGAGAATCCTTGAAACCTTTGTTTCTTACAACTTATTACAACTTCAACATGCCTTTAGCTAGAAACACCGTTTTAAACATTAAACTGCTCACAAGACTTTGGACTTCAAAATAAGTTCTGAAATTATTATGGGATGCCAACACCAACTACGCTTTGGCAGCCATTTTGTGCCAAAAATTGAGGCTATTTTAAAGTTCAGTTTTTACCTATTTTAACCATTCCACCATTAAAACTTAATCCTTTCAGCTATAACTTTTGGTCCTTCAAATCCTTGAACCTTTCAAGATATTCCAGGATTTTCCAAGATTTTTGCTTCATTGAAATACATTGAAAATCCTTGCAAACCTTGTAACTTGTAGCCTTGTAACTTTAACATTCTTTTGGCTAGAGAGACCGTTCCAGCATTAAAATGATCACAAGGCTTTGGACTACATCACAAGGCTCAAAATTATTATGGGATGGCAACACCACCTACAGTTTGGTGATTGGCGATATGTGAGGCGATTTTAAACTTCTTCAAACTTTCACCTATTTTTACCATTCTACTATTGAAATGTTCAACCCTTTCAGCTTATTCCTTTTAACTACGACTTTTGGTCTTTCAAATCTTTGAACTTTTCAAGATATTCCAAGATTTTCCAGGATTTTTCCAAGATTTTGCTTCCTTTAAATGCATGGAGAATCCTTGAAAACCTTTGTTTCTTTCAAGCATTATAACTTTCACATGCTTCCAGCTAGAGACCAAGTTCAAACATTGAAATGCTCACAAGACTTTGGACTTCAACATAGGTTTGGAACTTATTATGGGATGGCAACACTACCTACAGTTTGCCCGCCATTTTGTTTATAAATGTGAGGCGATTTTAAACTTCAGTTTTTCCCTTTTTTAACCATTTTACTATTACAATGTTCAGATTTTTCATCTTAATCCTTTCAGCTATTACTTCATATCCTTGAACTTTTCAAGATATTCCAGGATATTCCAGGATTTTCCAGCATTTCTGCCACAAGGAGAAACCTTGAAAACCTTTGTTTCTTTCAACCATTTTAACTTCAACTTGCTTTCAGCTAGAGAGACCGTTCAAACATTGAAATGTTCACAAGGCTTTGGACTTCAACATAGGTTTTGAACTTATTATGGGATGGCAACACAACCTACTGTTTGGGGGCCATTTTATGACAACATCTGAAGCAAATATTGTAATAAACTTCTTCCATGGCTGGAACCGAACGTATTGAAATTCACTGGATCTGGACATATAAGGAATGTGGGCGTGGTTAGCATATGACCTCCGTTGCTAAGGACGTCCAAAAGTTTACTTTTTCCGATTCGTCTGAAACTGATGTCGATTTGTTCGTCATCCCCAGGCGATCCAAACATAAAATAGTTGCTATGGAGATAAAATCAATAGAAAAGCCGCCATTCTGAAAAAAGTAGATTTTCTATCAACTTAGAACATGTAGCATTTACCAATATGATACTCTCAAACAATGTGTTTTTTTGAGTCAGTTGATGATGCTGATTCCAATGCTAGCACTTTTAGCAAGATCTTCATATTTTCAACAGTTCAGCCATTTTTTTCAACAATTTCAGCTTTCATGCTTAACTCCTTCTACAATTTTTGACCTATTTTAGCCATTCTACTATTACAATGTTCAACTTTTTCAGCTTATTCCTGCTATATATATTTTTTTTCGAAACTTTGAACTTTTGAGGATATTCCAGGATTTTTGCTTCATTAGAATACATAGGGAATCTTATCGTTTAACTTCTTTTACAGTTTTTTTTTTTACCTACTTTAACTATTCTACTTGTAAATGTTGAGCTCTTTCAGCTTTGTAACTGACTCCTACAATTTTTTTAAACCTATTTTAGCCATTCTAGTATTAAAATTTTCAGCTTTGACTTTTATCCTTTAACTTTTACCTTTAACTTTTCAGGATTTTCCAGGACAGTTCAGCCATTTCTTCAGCAAATTAAGTTTTCATTCAGCAGGAAAGCATTCAATCATTGAAAACCTTTGCTTCTTTCAACCATTATAACTTCAACACAATTCTAGCTAGAGACACCATTCAAACGTTGAAATGATCCCAGCAGCTTAAAGCACACACACACAAACACTCAATGTGTGTTAAAAAAACAGTGGGAGCAAATCTAAGTTAGTTTTGATGTATGTTTAGTTGTTTTACTGTGTTTTGCCGAGGTACTTTGTCCTGCTTTACTTAAGTCTCTGCACTATCAGTCAGAGGGAGGGAGAGGATGATGAGTTTATATGGCACCACTACTGACAGTAACTGTACTAGCAATGTTGGAAAATTCCTATTTAAGTGTAAGCACCAAGTGCATATTGTGTTGTTCTTTTTAGTGTTATAACAATCCAGATGGAACATTAATGATCCTAAATTGTCATTAATGAGGCTCCATTAAGGTTAGAGCCATGCTCCTTTACTAGGGATGGCCCGTTTGACACGACGCATCGGCGCGCGGTTCACCTTCATGAGACACAGTGTTTCGGCACAATGTGTCGGGGCGTGTGTCAACTAGCGCAGATCACGTGGTTGATGATGTATGACGCGCCAAATGCTTCGTTTGGTCGTACCACGGTTCAGATGTCACATGTGTTTGAACAGTTGGGAGCGCTATTCTCTAGAAATACGAAATGAATCCGAACGTTTCCCGACCACTTCTATTGTTTCCCAAGTATTGAAATCAGCGTCAGTTCATTGTACTTTATCATGGTTCTTTGTAAATTTTGTACTGTGGTTCAGGATCGTTTCAACTCGATTTCTCTTAATAAAACAATACCTGTGGAGAATCGACAAAGTTAGCTCAGTGGAACAGGTAGTGGGTTATGCACTCACAGGTCCTGGGTTCAAGTCCGGAGTATGACAACTTTATTGTTCATAATTTTTTGCTTTGCGTTTATTTTCTTCATGTGATGTGTATTTTGCTGTGTCAAACCCCTCTCACAGAAAACGTCACATGTGTTGTTTTACGTTGTTCTTTTTAATCATTAACAACATTGTATTGTTTTACGTTTTTTCATTATCATTTCCACAATAAAATGTTACAAGGAGCTTAGTTGCAACAATGTTGATATACGTCCAGTCCACCACCAGATGCCGTTGTTCTGTGCGGTTTCAAAGCTCTGAATGGGTGTTTATTTTTCTGGCACAATTACTAGAACCCCAATGAGGCTTCATGGGGCTCCTATTCCCATCCCTGTAATTTACCTTGTACAATCATAAACGGTTTCAGGGACAATGATATTGATAGAGCCGCTATGACTCTTATCATAAATCAAAGTTCAATTGCTCAAGTCTTCACAAACAGCATGGACTTGACCTCTGTTTCCAGCGCTCTCACTTATGGTTTTCACATCAAGATTCCCCACTTCCCACGAGTCTTAGAGGCTGAAGGCGGGGTTAAGCACCAGGTTGCTATGGTATTATGCCCGCTCCGCTCTGCCCAGCAACAACTTGTCTATGACGTAGGCACCACGCACATGCCTCTTTTCTCATAACCAGTCTAGGGGCGGGAAAATCGGCACTTTGAAGCTGAGCGGACAAGACACTGGAAGTAAGTCACTTCAGTTAAAGACAAAAATCAAAATTCATAATGTAATATTTGTCTTATAGAAAAGGACACTTAATGTATATTAACATTATTTCAAAAAGTTACATTTAGTTTTCTAGTTGTTTTCTACAATGGACTTTTAGCGCCACAGTGAGAAAAAATTTCTGGAAGGTAATTTTTCTTTTTAATTGTTCTCCCCTAAACAGGAAAAAAAATTCAAAGTATTTTAGACTAAAGTCGAAATAATTAGAATAAAGTAATACATTTTTGAGAAAAAGTAAAAATGTTGCTTGAGAAAACAAAAGCTTGAAGACTTTAAGTCTCTAAATTTTCCTTTTTTTGTGGCCCTAAAACTACGTCGTAGTTTCATTTTTCTTTCTTTTTCTGAAGAGATTTTTTTTTAATTATATGAAGCTTGACCCTTTTAGGGTTAAGATAAAACTAATGTCTTCTTTTTTTAGCCAACATTATGCATTTTAATATGTATGGATATGTGAAGCAGCTTATTTTAAACTGAGTAGTAACTATGTAGTAATAACTGAAGGACAATTCTGGACAACTTTTCATGTCCTTTTTCATTTTTTCTCTCATCTCAGAATGGCACTGAGACAAGTGATCAACACCAAACAGAGTGGCCCTTATGCAGCCCCCCCCCCACTGCTGCACATCTGTATTTTGAGGGAGAGGGAAAAGTCCCAAGTAATCACCTGGGACTTTTCCAGCAATACTGCTGCCCCTCTAACAACAAAACATAATAAAGAAGTAGTTATTACAGACGGTCACTCTGTCACAAAGGTGACCTTACTCGAGGAGCTGGCCTGCAAAGTGTCTGTGGGACGACACTACATAATGAAGGGGTATAGGCTGCAGGGAGCCTATCCCCCTACTACATTCTCCCCACTAAGAACACAGCCTTTTATCGGACCTCTCCTGTTCCAGTGACTGAGTCACTGGAACAGGAGGCCGACAGACTATTAGATCCTCCATCAGTGGTCACACCCCTGACAACTGTGGACCAGGTGAAAGGTCAACCCCTCCTCACCTTTGAGGGAAAGGTCCTGGAGGTAAGGATGTACGAGACATGTAAATGCTCACAATCTGCCTTAACAGAAAATGTCATTTTTACACATTAATTGTCTTCATTAGGTGTTTGCAATCAGGAAGATCCTCAGTGGGAGGAATGATGTGCCAATGAGGCAGCTTAGATTACACCAAGTATGTACTTCTGAGTGTGTGTGTATGTGTGTGTGTTTGTGATTGTGTGTGTGTGTGCGAGTTTGTGCATAAAATAACTTCTCTCACTGTACAGGACGGGGCAGAGGTGAACTGTGGCGGGAGGCGGCCCTGTTTAAACTGGAAGCAGGTGGCCATGTGAGACTCACCCACATGAAGCGTGGGGGTTCAGTGGGTGGGTTCTTCCAGTCAACAAATTACACCAAAATAGAGGTATGGACTAAAACAGTAAAAATGACAATGAAACAAACACTGTGAAATGACATGTACTCTAGCGTAAAGTTGGTAAATAATTGCTAAAATTGTTTTTGTAGGTGGTCATCCAAGCTGTGGAGGAGGTGCAGCTGAAAGTAATAGCCATCAGAGAGGGGAGAGAGAAAGGGGACCTGGAGCTGCTCCTGGAGGACTTTGAGACCCTCGATGTCGAAGCAGAGCTCTGGGACTCTCTGGAGCACTCATTTGAAGATGGGCCTCTCACCATCCAGGCCGAGAAAACGGGCAAGAGGGTGTCCAAAATTACAGTCATTAACTAATCATTTTATGTATTTATTTATTTTAATTTAATTAAATGTGACAAAATAATTGTTGTAATTGTAATTGTTACTATTACTACTTATAATTTATCATCTTGATAATAGCATTTATTATTATTTATTTTATTCATAAAAGTATTTACTATTCATTTTTTGGACTGTACTTAAAATAGTATTTACTATTATTATTATTTATTGGTTGTATTTATTAACAATATCAACTTGAATGTGATAAAATATGCTGTTGATTAAGTTATGTTGTCTAAGTATTTTTGTTAATTTAATGTTAATGTTTTTTATTGAATTTTAGTCGGTTCAACATAAATTTTTTGATAATGTAAGGATTTATTCAATTGTGTTTTTATTTTACACTAATACATTGAAAAGCAGCAATGAATTCTCAGTTCAAGATTAAGGGGATTTACATTTTTTTTGCTTACATTTTATTTATAAAGCAAACACTTGATTATTTTTACTAAAGTGTGAAAATACTACTATTATCATTCTTATATATTATTATCATTTATTTTTATTTTTTTCCTATTTCACCCTTCAAGTTTCAGAACAAATTTCTCATTATGTAACTACATCTGGGGAAAAAAAGAAAATAACCACATACATCTGAAATGTTATTTCTTATTTTTGTCATTTCCCTCATTAAAAAAATGAATTATCTGAAGACAAAATCCATCCTCCTTTCTTTCCTCAAAAACAGTTCGATCACTGTGTCATGTAGATTTGCTTTAGCGCCAAAATGTCCGCTCGACAGATGCAGTGGACACGGGGATGGTCAACGCTTCACAATGCCCAGCCAATTCCCTCTGTTTGTTCTTGAATATGTTTGGGTTACAAGTGTGTTAGTTACATTTCTAATGTATCTAATGGTTTTCTTCTTGTGACCACTGAATGTTTTTGCAATGACTGTAACTGTTTAATGTGCCGGTCCTTTAAATATTGTTGTGTTTAGCCAGTAGAGGTCGCTGTCGCGGAAGTTTACTTTGAAAATACGCACGGCAGCCGTCTTCCTGTTTAGCTCTGTGACTCTGCTGTCGATTCATCTGTGAGAAAGAAAAGCTATTTGTTGTAAGTTAATTTACACGTAACATGTAAATCCTATCTTTTGTTACTAAGTTGTTGGAGTCATTTGTTGGCATTTCAACATGATGTGTTTTTACGGGGATTGCACAGAGGAGGAGGACAGGAGTCGCGTTAGGGAGGAAGCCATTACACATGTGTAGCGTTTAAGAAAACGCCGCCATTTCCTGTCTTCCTGAGTCTAAAAACACAGCTAAACAGTTTTCATCTGATTATATATTTGCATCGTTCCAGTGATTACTTAATGACTTTTAAGTAATATAGATCTTTATGTTTATTTCTCTGTGGACAGCGTTCACTGCCGTATTTTATTTTTAGTTATTTTCATGATTTGAATGCTTAAATGTTTTATGTTTTGCCACAATACGTCACCAGACAGTTGCCAAAGAACCACCTCTGTGTTTTTTGTTTTCTACAGAAAGCAAGTCTGTGTCTATTTCTGTATGTTAAACTTCTGTATAAAACTTCAGTTAATATATATAATTTACATGCTATTTTCCAAATTTTAAAAATAATTAGTAATCAATTTTTTACTCGTCTAAATCTTTTTTAGAAGATTGAATTTCCGAGTAACATTGTTGCATAATGTAATTAAAGATGCGTCACAATCTCCCCTGTCTCCGTTCGCTCCCGTTTCTGCTGAGGATGAGTTGTGTCCGGTTCAGAATAATATAATTACGAAGTAATAGCGCTTTGCTTTTACTGGAAAGTTATTACAAGTTTGTAAGCTTAAGTTACTTTTATTACTTTTACTGAAGTTATTACTTTTATACTTTTTATTACTTTTACTTTAAGTTACTTTTTATACTGCCACGGGAAAATGCTGGGGGGGGGGAGTTAAGAATCGCACTAGACGTTAGCTAACATGCTAAAGTGCTAACGTCATGCCACATGCTAGCTAAGCTAGTCTTGCGGTTTAAGTCTTTTCAGATTGACTGAATTGTTTACGGTTTACACGTCAAAGAGTTTTTGTGGTTTAATAATTACAAAGTAAAAATACATAAAAGTACAAATGCAACATTTTGTACAGTTGTAACCTAATGTATTATTAGTATAAAAATTATAGATATAACAAGTAAAGTACATGTTTAAAATGTATAATGTTGTGTTTTAAAGCACTTGCATATATAAAGTATCAAAATTTAAATCACTACCTTTATCATATGTAATGTAATAAAATAAAAATAAACCCAGATTTTCGGTGATCTTAAAGTGTCAGAAATTAACTGTATAACATGTTTTTTTTTTCTCTTAGACTGAGTGAACTTCACTGTGTTTTGGCTGGTAAGTCAGTGTACATCTTTACCATCTTTTTCTCTACTTTATAATGGACTGTTTTTTGTTTTAAATAAATGTGGTCTACCCTGAGCTCAGATATTGTGTTTTTTAATGTGGTATTGTGTTCTTGCTCACTAAAGTCACTCATTTCTTCCACTTTCTGATCCACACCACCCTTAAGTCTTATTTGTTCTGACATCAAATGACTGCACTTTGTTACACGAAGAGCTCTGTATTGTATGTTGGTCTGCTTGTAACAAGGAGACTAAACTTTATCCTTCCAACAAATTAAAAATGTAATGTAAAATATTTATATTAAACTTTGTAGTATTATTCAGAATGTTTTATTTTTATGTGGATCTGTCTAACGGCTTATAAACTGCATTTCTAAAGAAACTAGTGGCATCTGTTTTGAGTATGACATCCTGCTGGCTGGACAGTTTTACACATTTCTGACATCATTTTTTGTGTGTCTTCCAGGAGATCCTGTGTCCACGCTCTCTGCTCTCTGCTACTTGTTATCTTGGCTTTTTCTAGACTTTGCCTTTTATCTATATAAACTCTTTTAAATACACTATCACTATTCTGTAACTATTCTGCATATTCTCAATCTTTAATCCTCTAATTTTTTTGTCACATCTTTTTTTGTTTGTTTTTGTCTTTTTTATTTTTTTTGTTTGTTTCTGCTTCATCTCCACTCTGATTTTCTGCTATACCTCCTTTCAGGTGAAAAGTGCCTATTTCTCAGCGAATAAGTGCTGCAGGTGAAAAGTGCCTGGTCTTTTGTTCGGAAAACTATATACGAAACCCAACTATTTGACATTTGATACATTTGAGAATTGAAATATAAGACATTCAACTGATTGTGTGATCAAACATCTGGTGAAAAGTGCCAGGGGGAAATAAGTGCCAACAATCTTGCTTGATTCCAAAGATACCAGATTTTTTATTGTGTATAAATCTAAAGTCTGAAGAATGCCTAGGAAGAACCAGCGTTCCCAGTCCCAGAAGGCCTGATGGAAGAACGTGAGAGAAGGTGCAGCTGCCGGTGACAAAGAAGCTCCTCAGATCGTGAACCTGGTAAACGTGTCTGCTGAGAGTCCAGAGGTCCTACATGGTGGTCAACAACTACAGAAAGGTTCGTATGCTGATGCTGTGAAGAGAGGACGTCACCCTGATAGTTTCAGTGAAGTAGAACACATTTCTGATGGAGATACTTTCTCAGCTGAAGCTCACCATGATGCTACTCATAAACCTCCATTTGCTCAGAGACAGCAGGTACACCAGACTGAACCAGAAGAACCGAGTGCTGGACCATCTCATGTGGACGCGATGAAGCTGAAACTGCAACCATCTGTCAAACATGTTTCTGCATCTCACAGCCAAAGTTCTCTTAAATATGGTACATCTAGGAATACACAGTGTACAGCTAACAGTCAGGTGTTTTTGGCGTTTCTGTATGAGAATGAGAACATTACCAGAGCAGATCTTGACCATGTTTTAGATAAAGGTGATGCGGTGTACAGACAGGTCAGACTAAGGTTTCCAACCAGTGTTTTTCTGGCCACTGATGAGTTACCAGAGGTAGTACCTGCACGTAGATCTACATACTATGTGAACATGACTCTACCTGGCATTTATGGATCATTTCTAGGAGGAAACAACCTTCCCAGCCTTGAAGAAGGACTCAGCCACCTGTCTTCTGATGTCCAGTACGCTCTGCTGGTCATGTCAGGTTTGACTGTTGCAGTTTTCCAAAGTAAATCACACAATAACTACAACTACGGCTTCTTTGATCCTCATTCCCGCACTGCTGAAGGTTTACCATCTGCTCTTGGTACTGCTGTAATGTTGAAATTCACATATCTAACTGACATGATTGACAGGATCAAACTCTGCCACTCCAAGTTTGACACCCAACCTTCCACCCTGTATGAGCTGAAGCCTGTGGAGTTTTCGAGTGTGAACACAGACAACAACAGAAACGTGTCGGACCGCAGACCAACTGTTGCTGAGTCACACGGAGCTACTGATGGGTCAACCTCACGTCCAGCTGCTGATCAGCCTCTGAACATCTCTCCACCCATGTCCACATCTGATGTCATCAAGGAAGAAGCATCTGCTGGTAATGTCACCTCAACTGTGCAGCAGGTAGGACTCATGATGTCTGAGACCACAACTGAACATCAACCTACAGGTGAATCTACTTCATCACATGATGTTTCTGGCACTGACAAAAATCTTCACACTGATGTCATCCAAACCGCTGCTGGAGATCTTCTTGATGCTGGACTTACAGAAACCTCCATTAATTTTTCAAGGTTTAATAAGTCACAAAGGCGAAAAATGAGGAGAAGATTAATAAACTCACAGAAGAAAGGACAGAAACAGGAAAATAAAAATAGTAAAGAAAGACAAAGATATATAAACAATCCTACTTTCAGAAAAAAGAAAACTCTGCAGAATCGAAAGAATTATTCTGAGAATGAACAACTTCGAGAAAGAAAGAAACGGAATATGAAGACATATATTAAGAATTGTACCATTAAAAACGTAGACTTTCAACAAAAAAGAATACAGTACATCAGAGATCGTTACAGACAAAACAATCAATTCAGACAGAAACGCAAAGCATATCTTAAAAACCGTTACAGGCTAAATGAGGAGTTCAGACAGAGACAAAGATCTTACATGAAGTTGAAATCTCATCAACAATACAGGCAAAATGAAGACTTCAGACAAAGACGGAGAGTTTACATGAAGCAGAAATCTCATGAACGTTATGAAAATGACAGAGTTTTCCGTTTGAGACACAGACAGTTTATGAAACAGATGATGAGAGACAGATACAGAAGTAACTGTGCATTTAGACGGATGCACAACCTCAGATGTGCCATGATAATAAGAAGAAAGTACAGACAGATGAAGAGACCTACACAGACTGTAGAAACAGAGACGGACAACAGTTTGATTAAAAATGCCATTTCTGTCTTCAGGTCCAACATTCAAGCCGGACCCTCTTATGTTTGCACTGTGTGTCATAAAGCCTCGTTTCCAAACCAGGTCCTAGTCTGCAGAAGGTCCAGTTATGTAACCAACCCAGCAGTCATCGAACCGTGCCTGACAGGTAAATATGTCCACGTGTGTGAAGGTTCCTGCAGAGACCAACCATGTTTAGTTCCTCCTGAGAGACGTAAGGAGTGGATTTGTCCCACGTGTCAAAGTTATGTCAAAAAAGGTGCTGTACCAGCTCTAGCTGCTGTCAACAACCTAGAACTGACAGAGATTCCTGATGAACTGAAAGACCTGAACATCCTGGAGAGACATCTGATCTCTAAGTGTATTCCTTTTGCTAAAATAATTCCTCTTCCTAAAGGCAGACAAAGACTGATCCGTGGCAATGTAGTGTGTGTTCCCTCACAGGTGCAGGAAACAGTGGAAGCTTTACCCAGACTAAGAAACGAGTCTCAGGTGATGAGAGTGGAACTGAAGTGAAGAAGTGAACTGAAGCTTGTGTTACAAAGGTCATCAGCTGTTCCAGACGGTAACCTGGTCTAAACTTGTACAAGCGCTGCTCAAACTAAAACATATTCACCCACAATACCAGGACATAATTATCAGAGATGAAGCTGAACTCTGTGACCCCACACTTCCTGATGAGGATGATGATGAGGAGGAGAATGATAGGATGGATGATGGTGATTATGATGAAGCAGATTTAATGGAGATAGACATGTGTGAGAAAAGTGCACTGTGTGAGTCTGAACGTGTAGTTGAGAGGTTAAGTGATGATGATGAACCAGCACAGCAGCAGAGAAATGATGAAGAAGAGAATGAGCTGCCAAATGGAGGCTTTGCTTTGGAATCCTGTTTGCAGGTGCCAGACATTTCAGAAGAGATCATGTGTTTCTCTGATAACACCTACTGTGTTGCTCCTGCAGAAAGAAACAGTCCTGTCAGCTTCTTCAGAACCCCTAAACTGGAGGCCATGGCGTTCCCGGTGCAGTTTCCTACTGGTCAGAACACGCTGGATGAACACAGACGTATCAAAGTCACACCCAGTGGTTATTTCAAGTCTAGGCTTTTTAACACAGATGATCGCTTTGCTAGAGACCCAACATATCTGTTTTTTGCCCAGTTTGTGACTGAGATCCACCTAGCCAACTCCAGCATGATGGTACAGCTGAGAAAAGGTAAAACCCTGACTAGAGATGGACGTAGGATAACCTTAGCTATGTTGCAGGACAAACAAGAGGTGGAGAGACTTGTGAGGAATAAAGATGCCATCAGGTTCATGCAGCCCCTGAGAGGAACTCCAGCCTACTGGCACAAAACCACCAGAGACCTGTATGCCATGATTCGCCAGTTAGGAACGCCAACGTTCTTCTGTACATTTTCAGCGGCAGAGATGAGGTGGCCTGAAGTCATTACAGCTGTTAAGAGACAACAGGGTGAACAGGTTGACTTTGAAGCTCTAGACTGGTCAGAAAAGTGTGAGATCCTCAGATCCAATCCAGTGTGTGTGATGAGGCTTTTTGACAAACGGGTTGAATGTCTTTTCAGGGACTTGTTGTGTTCAGATGCTCAGCCTTTAGGAAAGGTCATTGACTTCTTTTACAGAGTAGAGTTTCAGCACAGAGGGAGTACCCACATACACATGATGCTCTGGATTGATCAGGCCCCACAGGTGGAAGTAAACAGTGATCAGACTGTGTGTGATTTTGTTGACAGGTACATCTCAGCCCAACTTCCTGACCCAAACACACAACCAGAACTGTACAAGAAGGTGACAGAGGTGCAGAAACACAGCAGAAACCACACTAGAACTTGTTTCAAGAGCGTGAACTCTGGGTGCAGGTTTGGTTTTCCTAAACCACCGTGTAGACAAACCATGATAACAAGACCTGATGAAGATGACCACACCAGTGCTGCAAAGGAGAAACTCAGACCTCTGTACCAGCTCCTGATCGACCCTCAGACTGCTTCTTGGACCTTGGACCAGCTCCTGGCTCAATGCAACCTGACGATGGCAGAGTATGAAGGCTACCTCCACAGCATGACCAGAAAAACGGCCCTGGTTCTGAAACGTCAGCCCAAACACTTGTGGATAAACAATTACAATCCACATCTGCTTGAAGCCTGGGACAGCAACATCGACGTGTCCTACATCCTCAACGCTTACTCCTGCATCGAGTATCTGACCAAGTACATCACTAAGAAGGAGAGCGGCCTGTCTGACTATCTGAAAACGGTGATGGATAATGCTCACATGGACCGGGTGAACGAGTGTGATGAGATGAGAGCGGTCATGCAGGCTTATTCAAAAAAGAGAGAGATCAGTTCTCAGGAGTGTGTCACGCGTGCTTTTGGTCTACACATGAAGAATGGTTCTCATGCAGTTGTGTTTGTGCCTACAGATGACAACCCAGTGCGCATGAGTCGACCTCTCTCGTTCCTGGAGAACAACACAGACGACTGCTGCAACATCTGGATGACCAGTCTGAGTGACAAATACAAGGCCAGACCGGAGACAGCGGAGTACGAGGGCATGTGTTTGGCTGATTTAGCTTCAACATGCAGGTTTGTCAGTGCTAACAAGTCAAAGAGTAAGAATGTTTTACCGCTCCTCAATGACTTAGGGTTTGTGCAGAGACGGCGAAAGGACAAAGCAGCTGTCATCAGATATTACCACTGTTCACAGGAGAAACACCCAGAGCAGTTTTACGGTAGACTTCTGAAACTGTACGTTCCTCATCGCTCAGACTCAGAGCTGAAGTCCGAGCACTTTCCAACCTACCAGTCCTTCTACCAGTCTGGCGTGTCGTACTCTTCGGATCCGAAGAGTATGAGTTTGTGATTGACATCGTCAAACGAAACAGAAAGACGTATGAGAAGAACAGTGAGGAGATCGAGAGCGCTCTGCAGGAGTTTGAAGACAATGGAGACCAGGCAGTTGATGAGTGGTGTAATCTTGCTCCTAAATCTGATGTTGTGAGGGTACAGTGTGATGATGACTTGCAGGCAGATGAGGCCGACAACGAACAGGAAAATGTCCCAGACTACAACCCTCAGTCTAACGCTGGAACAGAAGTCAGAGCCTTCAGAGAGCCTCCATCCATGGACCCAGCAGTTCTACGTGGTATGTATCAGACCCTGAACCAGAAGAAGGCCTGTGTGTTCTATGCAGTCAGAGACTGATGCATCCAACGTGTGTGTCAACTGGATCCAGAGCTGTTCTTCCTTTATGTCAACGGTGGTGCAGGAACAGGTAAATCTCATCTGATCAAATGCATTTACTCAGAAGCCTCTAAGATCCTGAGGAAACTACCAGCACGTGCAGAGGAGACCGACATCTCAAACCCAACTGTCTTGCTCACTGCTTTTACTGGTACCGCTGCCTTCAACATCTGTGGAACAACCCTCCACTCTCTCCTGAAGCTGCCTAGAAGCCTCAAACCTCCGATCTGTGGACTTGGTAACCAGCTGGATGAGGTCAGAGCTGAGCTTTTCAACGCTGAAATCATGATTATTGATGAGATTTCAATGGTGTCCAGGCCTCTGTTTGCTTATGTAGATGCAAGGCTGAAACAGATCAAAGGCAGTCAGAAACCCTTTGGAGGAATGTCAGTTTTAGCCGTTGGAGATTTTTATCAGCTGCCACCAGTGAGACAGTCTAAACCCCTGTGTGTGTTTCAGCCGTCAGACATTGACCTGTGGTGGCAATATTTCCAGGTGGTCACTCTGACGGACATCATGCGGCAGAAAGACGACGTTGCCTTTGCAGAGCTGCTGAACAGACTTCGGGTGAAGGAAAAGACGGAGGAGTTGTCTCAGGAAGACAGAGATTTGTTGTCTCAGACCATCACTGATGCTTCTCGTTGTCCCACTGATGTTCTGCACATTTTTGCCACCAACAAGCAGGTCGATGAACACAACTCTGCAACACTCTCTCTGCTCCACCCAGACGTGATCAGCATTGATGCAGACGACTTCCAGAAAGACCCACAAACAGGCAGAATGACCCGACAGGACAAACCAGGTAAAGGAGGCAGAAACGAGTTGGCAGACACTCTGAAGGTCGCTGAGGGAGTTCGAGTCATGCTCACCAGAAACATCGACATCCATAACGGCCTGGTCAACGGTGCATTTGGTAAGCTGCTGAGAGTGGTAAGTTCTGGAAATGACCAACACATCATCAAACTTGGTCTGAGAATGGACAACCAGGTGAGAAACAACCAGACTGGAGCTGCAGATGACCTGGTCTACATCGAGAGAGCAGAGGAGAACCTGAAACAGAGGAGGGTTGTCCAAAGACAGTTTCCTGTGAGACTAGCCTTTGCCTGCACCGTGCACAAGACTCAGGGCCTCACGACCAGTGCTGCTGTGGTGTCACTGAAGAACATCTTTGAACCAGGTATGGCTTACGTAGCTCTCAGCAGGGTGACGGCTCTCAGTGGACTGTATCTACTGGACATGGACGAGAAGAAGATCTATGCCAACCCAGAGATCACTGCAGCTCTGCACACCATTAGACCAGCACAGGTAGACCACACAATGCCTCTTCTGCAGGTGAGAGAAGCAGTGAGCAGACCCCACACTCTGACTATTGTCCACCACAACACAGAGGGACTTCCATCTCACATCAGCGACATCAGGAGTCATCATGAAATGTGTCTAGCAGATGTTTTATGTCTCACTGAAACCCACCTGCAAGGCTCCTTTGTTGCAGAAAGTCTCCAGCTGGACGGCTACGCCATGTTCAGACGTAACAGACCCGTGTCCTACACTAACCTTCCTCACATGGCTAGCAGAGGTGGAGGTGGAGTTGCTGTCTATGTTAGAAACTACATCCAGGTCCAACACAAGCAGTATTTACACAACGTGACTGATCTAGAGTTTGTGGTTTTGAAGCTTCAGGCTCCGTTCCAGGCTCTGATAGCAGCTGTCTACAGACCTCCAGACTACAGTGTCACAGTATTCCTGCAGAACCAGGTAAGTCTTCTGGACTCTCTGGAGGTGATGGACTGTCATCCAATCATTGTGTCAGGTGACTTCAATGAGAATCAGCTGCTCATGGTACGAAAGCCCATTGTGGAGATGTTTCAGTCTAGAGGGTACAAACAACTGATCACTTCTGCCACCACAGAGAAGAACACGCTGCTCGACCTCATTTTCATTTCTCAGCCACAGCCATGTCTCAGTTCTGGTGTCCTGAGGACCTACCACAGCTACCACAACCCTGTCTTCTGTGTCCTGTCCTTCAGCCAGACGTGAACAAGTCAGGTGAGCTTTAAATGTGCTGAAATATGAGACCAAAGTGTGTTTGTGCTGCAGGAAGGAAGACCGTAAATCTGAGTATTTGGGATCTAAACGCTGAACTTGTTTGAACTTCTGGTATCATGTTTGTAAAATACTTTAACAAAAGACTCAAAGGGAACAAAAGATTTATTCTGCTCAGTCATAAATATATTTTTACAAGTCAATTTAAAAGGACAAATTTTACAGATTATGATTTTTAGAGTATCAAATATATTCTGATTAATATTTATTGCAGATCATTGTTTTATTAGATAATCAAACATTCTGCTTAATATATTTTAGATGTTATCTGTAATAACAGAACATATGAAGTAATAACATAAGGATAATTATGAATTGAAGCCAACTAAATATGTATTTTTTTAATAGACAAACATACTCAGATTAATATTTTGTATTGATAATTATGTTTTATTAGATAATGAAACATTATAATTAATTGTTTTATTAAACAAATTATGTCAAACATACTTGATTTTAATATTAGACTTCAATTAAATCTGTTTAATTCTTATCATATTATTAATTTTAATTGATTCAATCAAATCTGTTCAATTTTAATACTTTTTTAATAGATAATCAAACATTATAATTCTGTTTCATTAAACAGATTACATTAAACTTACTTGATTTTAATATTAGACTTCGATCAAATCCGTTTAATTTTAATAATGTTTTAATAGAGAATCAAAACAATCAGGTGAACATCTTTTCCAGATAATCATGTTGATACAGAACTGAGGGCTCGTTGGTTCTGTGCATTTATCCGGGTGGGTCTGGGTCAGGGAGGTTAAATGCACAGAACCAACGGTTGAAGACAAGCTAGATGACATTTACTGCAGCAGGACAACATCAGAAGTCTGGGGTCCATGTGCTCTCCAGACTTCTGATGTCCCACCAACACAGACCAGCTGACAGCAGCCCACACTAGGGAAGAGCGGAGGTGGGTTGGGGGGGGCATACTATATAGATGTATTTCCTTGGATGTTTTTTTTTCAACTATCTGAAATATCTGGGTTGTTGACATGTTCTCCTGTGAGAACGTCTAGCTTCACTAAGAGCAGCTGCAGCAGCGACTGCACACTTTCCACCATCTTGATCAAGATCAGATCCAAACTAGACCACAGTTGTTGGACCACAGAGAAACGCTCTAGGTCCTGCCCTCTCAGTCCTCCTTCAAAGCAGAACATGAGCTCCTCCAACAGAGTCAGAAGGTTCTGAACTAGTTTCACTTTCAGAGAATGTCGTTCTCCTCCAGTCTGCTTTCATTTCAGCTGGAGCATCTCCTAGATCACATGTTGGAGGACTAAAGCATCATCCATGTGTTCTTTCTTCAGGTTCTTCACAGCAGTGCTGAGACCTTCAGTCCTGACCTGGAACCTCTTCTCAAGTCTTCCTAACCAAATGGGAGTGAAGATTCTCTGGACAGCAGATGTGTCCTGCAGCACTGTTGAAGGTATTCATGGTCTTCATCACATGACCTTCCTCCTTCCAGAGTTTGTGTAGTTTTGTGAGGAGCAGCTCCACATTTGTTCCTGGACATCCCATCTGTCCACCCTGGTAGAGACTAAGTGGTCTGCTCTGATTTCAGACATGGTGCTGCAGGGAAACCATCGTCTTCACACTGTTCTAGTCGTCTCTGTTCTGGATCAGAACCTCCAAACAAGGCTGAAAGGTAAACTTTGACTATTTCAATTCCTTCATAAACATCTACCTACAATGACCAACACACTGAAGCACTTTCTCAACACTCTTGATCTTTTATTTGTAGATCTTCATTCAAACAAGCTCAAGGAGGCATCAGCTCCTCATCTGAAAGTGGAAACGGTCACATGGTGAACATACTTTGGATCTTTGATTGGAGCCTCTACAGACAAAATCATGAACAGAAAACTGAACAATTATGGATATTTCAGAGGCTGACTGTGGCTGTCAGCTGGTACCTAGAGATCACAGGTTTACATTTGTGCTCTGATGCTGGACCGTCTAAAGCCAGTAGAGACGTTAGTCACAGATTCAACTGCAGAGTTAATTAGTCTGGGTACTATGGGAAACACAACTCAGTTACTTTCAGTTAGTTATGTATTTATATCTGCCATTCTCCATTCTTGTGAATATTCTATCAGACGTTTTCTGTCCTCAGTATTTGTGTTCCACTTATCTGTCTGTTCTTGGACAGGATTTTAAAAAGTCGTGTTTTTCATGCGATAAAACTATCAAAGTAATCACTGAATGTGGTAATCATATAGACAGATACAGATTTACATTGAAGAATAATTTTTCAACATATCACGCCTGATAACCAAAGAACCAAGAAGTCATGCATTATTTATTTTATTTCATATATATTTGTTTCTTTAGTTCTTATATGATGCTATTCTACTGTCTTTGTTTTGTCTGTTCTTTTAGTTATGACTCTGCTGTAGTTTAAATGTTTATTTTCATTCTAACTGAGATAGATTTTCTTGTTTCTTTTAGTCAGATGTGAATTTCTCTTGTTTTATGCTGCACAGCCCTTTAGATAACTGAGATTTTTAAATATTATTATAGAAATGAACCTGAACTGAATTGATTCATCCTAAAATCATTACAAATGGTTAGAAATTGTTGCTTACACTGTTATTTTTTGCTATCTTTTTTCTTATTTTCCGTGTCATTTATGTTCAGGTCACTGAAAAAGCACTTTAATATTGTTTGATTCGTTAACTTGTTATTCATTTAGATACAAGTATTTAAAATTGTGTTTTAGGATAAAGTCCTTTTTTACTTTAAAGTGTTTAGTATGTATAAACATTAGATCAAAAGTCTGCCATTCTCCATTCTTGTGAATATTCTATCAGACGTTTTCTGTCCTCAGTATTTATGTTCCACAAATCTGTCTGTTCTTGGATAGGATTTTAAAAAGTTGTGTTTTTCATGCGATAAAACTATCAAAGTAATCACTGAATGTGGTAATCATATAGACAGATACAGATTTACATTGTAGAGCAATATTTCAACATATCTCATCTGATAGCCAAAGAACCAGCAAGTCATGCATTATTTATTTTATTTCATATATATTTGTGTCTTTAGTGCTTTTATGATGCTATTCTACTGTCTTTGTTTTGTCTGCACAGCACTTTAGATAACTGAGGTTTTTAAATATTAATATAGAAATTAACCTGAACTAAATTGAGTTATCCTCAAATCATTACAAAGGGCTAGAAATTGTTGATTACTTTTGTTTTTGGTATCTTTTTATTTTATTGTCATGTCATTTATGTTCAGGTCACTGAAAAAGCACTTTAATATTTTTTGGGTTGGTTTGTATTTAGAATTCTTATTTCTTATTTTTTTTTATCTTTAGATTGTCAGTATGTATTAGAATGAGGTCAAAGGTACTTGTAATGTTTGTGTTAACAATTTCAAATTTCATTCATGTTTTTCACTTTTTACTAAAATCTTTTTTATTGGGATGTTGTAAGGTCTTTGAAATTGTTGTTTACACTTTTATTTTTGATATCTTTCACTTTATTGTCATGTCATTTATGTTCAGGTCACTGGAAAAGCACTTATTTTATTTTTGGTTGGTTTGCTTGTTTACTTATTTATTTAGATAGAAGTATTTAGAATTGTTTTTTAGGATAAAGTACTTTTAGTTAACTTTAAAGTGTTCAGTATGTATTAAAATAAGATCAAAGCTACTTGTAATGTTTGTGTTAACAATTTCAAATTTCAGTCATGTTTTTCACTTTTTACTTAAGTCTTTTTTTATTGGAATGTTGTAAGGTCTTTGAAATGAATGCATTAACAATGATAAATTTGCTGTTATGGAGTTTAATATCTATAACCTTTTTCTATTTTTCTACTTAGGTTTATATTTTGTTTTTCAGTAAAATGTTAAAGTTCTGCTGAAACAAGAGACAAAACAATCTGATTGATGTTTTATTCTAGGCATTAGAAAATGAAGTCTGAATAATTTCAGTAATGCATGATTCTATTTCTATGTATAATTGCTCATTACACACACACACGTGCATACACACAATAAATAACAAAATGCTTATTGTTTCTTTTGTTTCTTCATTTGGAAGTTGTTATGCGTAGATACCATAAGAAATGTAATTCTTGCAATTAAATTTTTATTATAACATAGGCAAAATTATTCGTAAAAAGTGCTACTGTATATTATTGTTTGCATTGTTTTAACTGATTCATAATTTCTACTGTCAATTTGTTCTTCTGTTATAAATAAACATTTTTTTAGGCATAATGAAATTGTGTCTGAAACATGCATTAAGGTTTGTGTAAAAATAAAATTTATTTTGAATTGTCTTCTAAACTTTCTGTCTGATGCTTCATTAACCCTTTTACTATTAATTGTTAAGATTCTCTGTCTGCAAGTGAAACCTTTAAAGTATATTTACGTTTCATAAAATTCTGAACTTTGCAGTCATGAAATTATTTTAAATATAGTATTAAATTTCCACTATTTCACATTTTTAAACATTGTAAATTTTGTGTTCAAGGCATTTAAGATCAGTTTTCTAAAGAAAAAACTAAGAAATGTAGCTACTTTTTTACCTTTTTAAAAAAAGTGAACTATTTCCGCAAGTTATAATATTTAACTTTGCAACATCTTCAAATTTTCAACAGTTCAGCCATTTCTTCAAAAATTTCAGCTTTCATGCTTAACTCCTACAATTTTGACCTATTTTAGCCATTCTAATGTTCAACTTTTTCAGCTTGTTCCTGCTATGATTTTTTTTTCAAATCTTTTAACTTTTAAAGATATTCCAGGATTTTGCTTCATTAAAATACACAGTAAATCTTATCGCTTAACTTTTTTTTAGTCTTTTACCCACTTTAACCATTCTACTTTTAAAATGTTGAGCTGTTTCAGCTCTGTTCAGCCATTTCTTTAGCAAATTCAGCTTTCATTCAGCAATACAGCATTTAACCCTGCATTTTCTTCTGGAAATGCAGCTCCTTCTAGTTTCATTTTGCGTTTCACTGCATCCATGGCTGGAAATGAAAATATCGAAATACACCAGATATGGACATATAAGGAATGTGGGCGTGGTCCCACCGTTGCTAAGGATGTCCAAAAGCTTACTTTTTTCTTACTTCCGATTTGTCAGTCATCCCCAAGGCAACCTAAACATAAAATGGTTGCTACAGATATCAAGTTAGCTTCATACTTAGTGTAGGTGCCTTTAATTTCAGCCAGCAGCTCAGTTTTGGTTTCTGCTAACTAGCCCTTAGCACCGCTGTGAAAACGGCAACACTACTCTTTTCCTCTTACCTTCTGTCTTTTAGAGACACACTCACGGTCAAAATTTGCTTCGCTACTGAGCAGGGTCAGAGAATTAAGAATTTGACTAATAAAAATTCAGTAGAGCAGACGCCTGCGTCTAGTCAATCATCCGTCAAACCTGGAAGTTCTTACATTTTATTTTACTGAGTCTTTCCTATATATGTATGTGTATATATACACATACATAGGTATACACATACATACATACATACATACATACATACATACATACATACATAGGTATACACATACATACATACATACATACATACATACACACATAGGTATACACATACATACATAAATACATACATACATACATACATACATAGGTATACACATACATACATACATACATACATACATACATACATACATAGATATACACATACATATACACATAGGTATACACATACATACATATACACATAGGTATACACATACATACATACATATACACATATGTATACACATATGTATACACATACATATACACATACATACATACATAGGTATACACACATACATACATACACAGGTATACACACACACACATACATGCATACATACATACATAGGTATACACACACACATACATACATACATACGTACATACATACACGTACATACGTACATTCATACACACACACACACATATATATACACGTACGTACACACACACATATATATACACGTACGTACACACACACACATATATATACACGTACGTACACACACATATATATATACACGTACACACACACATATATATACACACGTACACACACACACATATATATACACGTACACACACACACATATATACACGTACACACACACACACATATATACACGTACACACACACACACATATATACACGTACACACACACATATATACACGTACACACACACACACGTACACACATATATATACACGTACGTACACACACACACACATATATACACACACCTATATATACGCGCGCGCACACACACACACACCTATATATACGCGCGCACACACACACACCTATATATACGCGCGCACACACACACACACCTATATATACGCACGCACACACACCTATATATACGCGCGCACACACACACCTATATATATATACGCACGCACACACACACACCTATATATATACGCGCGCGCACACACAAACACACCTATATATACGCGCACACACACACCTATATATACGCGCGCACACACACACCTATATATACGCGCGCACACACACACACACCTATGTATACGCGCGCATACACACACCTATATATACGCGCGCACACACACCTATATATACGCGCACACACACACACACCTATATATACGCGCGCACACACACACACACACCTATATATGCGCGCACACACACACCTATATATACACGCGCACACACACACACACCTATATATACACGCGCACACACACACACACCTATATATACACGCGCACACACACACACACCTATATATATACACACGCACACACACCTATATGTACACACACACACACACCTATATATACGCACGCACACACACCTATATATACGCGCGCACACACATACCTATATATACGCGCGCACACACATACCTATATATACGCGCGCACACACATACCTATATATACGCGCGCACACACATACCTATATATACGCGCGCACACACATACCTATATATACGCGCGCACACACATACCTATATATACGCGCGCACACACATACCTATATATACACGCTTACACACGCGCGCACACACCTATATATACACGCGCGCACACACCTATATATACACGCGCGCACACACCTATATATACACACGCACACACACACACACCTATATATACACACACACACACCTATATATACACACACACACCTATATATACACACACACACACACACACACACCTATATATATACACACACACACACACACACACCTATATATACACACGCACACACACCTATATATACACACGCACACACACCTATATATACACACACGCACACACACACACACCTATATATACACACACGCACACACACACACACCTATATATACACACACGCACACACACACACACCTATATATACACACACACACACACACCTATATATACACACACACACACACACACCTATATATACACACACACCTATATATACACACACACCTATATATATATATATATACACGCACACACACACAACTATATATACACGTACATACATACACACACATATACGTACATGCATACACACACACGTAAACACATACACACATACGTACACACACACACACACACACACACACACACACACATACATACAAATCTACTCAAACCCTTTATAGTGCAGCACTATATAGTTCCCATGTTTTAAAAGCAATTCAGACACCCGTGCTCATTACTTTTACTCTTTTGAGGGTTGTTCATTTGGCGCTTGACAAGAAAACAAAGTGGTTCATTACCGCCAGCACCTGGTCTGGAGGTGAAGTACTTTAACATAGATTAGGACGAAACCAATTTTCCAAAGTAAGAAACCAATAAATATAAGCATTTTACGAAGACTATTTATTAATCTGCTGTGTTCTGATGATGGAAAATGTGTCTGATATATACATAATACAATTACAAACACATTGGTGTGGATTTAATGTATTTGTTCAGAAATAAACCGGCAAGTTACTAGTCTGTGGCAATGTTTATATCTATTTTCGTGCTGCTGAACCATTTACTGTCTCGTGCGAGGAGGCATCTTTTCTATTCCACCTAACTGAAAATGGAGAATATTAATCTGGCCGTTTTTCTGTTGACAATAATTTGATTGTTTTTTGTGAGATCATTTCGAAAACGAGCTGATATGCAGCACAGAGCGGCAAGGAGGAGAAGCAGACGTATCAGATTAAGAAGATTTCCTCTGGCTGCTCTAGCCAGACATGAACAACTTGTGAGTTAAGCTTTAGCATTTGGGGGTACACCTTCTACTGGGCAAGAGTTTAACATTCTTTTTCAACACTGGATTATGAGTTGTATAGTCTAAATACATGTAACACTCTTGTGAGTTCACAGAAAGTTTTGTATTTTTTCTTTAGAGTCAAACCATATCAGCCTTCCACACAAAGTATTCTATATTAGTTTATTTAGAAAAAAGATTTACAGCACACTTGTTTTATACAAAAATACTTTCATTTTAAAAAATTAATATGAAAATCCAAAAACTCAGCCAAAAAAACATGAGATTTTCCAGCATTCAAAAATACTTTATAAACTAAAATGTAAGATATCAGAATAAATAGAAACATTCAGACAATAAGATTTAATTTCCAAAATGAAATGATTAATGTTCCATTTTAAATGGTCTTCCATTTCTCTGTGTAATGGTTTTCAGTTTCTTTGCCTTTGTGTTTAGTTCCTTGTTTTTCTGTATAGGTTTGAGTTACTTCCTGTTTTATTTTGTAGTAGTTTGTTTTACCTTTCCCCATCAGTCCTGAGTGTTTCTACCTGTGTCTTGTTGCCTTGTATGTATTCAAGTCTTGTCATTCCTTCCTCCTGGGCTGGTCCATATTATGTCATTCTCTGAGTTCCTGTGTGGTTCTTGTTTAGATTTTCGAGTTATGCCTGCCTGTTACAGTGGTTGTTTTGTAGTTTTTGGTTTGTTTATTAAAGCTCCGTCCAACCTGGATCTCCTGCCTCCTCTCATCTCTGTCCCTGGGTGCTTCCTCTTTCCCCCGTAATATTATGGACCAGCCACACCAGTACACAGCAGAGAGGACCAGTCAGCAATGGACCCCTGACTGGTTACAGATCCCGTCCTCGGACTTCATCGGGAGTCCCCGGGGGTCGTCGTCATCACCGCTGCCCTCATTTTAAGGGTTTCCCTGTTTGCTGGATGGAATAGGACGTTCTCCGGCAAAGGTGCTTCCTGGACCCTCTGGACCAGGACCTGTGGCTGTGGGAGGACTTATAGGAGGAGGGGGTCAATACCCAGTGGGCTTCGGACTGTTGTCAGTTCCCTGCCTCCATCTTCGACGGGAGTCATCTGACGGTAAAGAGGGGATGCCATCGCCGCCGCCGCCGCCCTACTCGACATCCCGCCTTAGCTCCGGAGGTGGTCCTCGATACAGCCCGACTCGTCCTTGCTCCCAGGAGGGTGCCGGACTTACCCCGACCCGTCTTGGTTGCCAGGAGGGTGGTGGACGTACCCCAACCCGTCCCTGCTGCCAGGAGGGTGCTGGACGCATCCCGACCTGTCCTAGTTCCCAGTAAGGTCCTGGACAGAGGGGTGGCGGACGGGTGCCTGATGCATCCCAACCCCTCCCTGCACCAGACGCCTGGCCCAAGCCCCCTGCACCAGACACCTGGCCCAAGCCCGGGCCCCCGGCCGCAGATGCCGAGCCCGATCCGCCTGCCGTTTGCTGGCCGGACACTACAGGCAGGACAGCACGGCCTCCCGGCCGTCCTCTGGGCTCTGAACTTTGTTGGTCTATGACTGTTCACCTTTCGGGGGTTATGTAACGGTTTTCACTTTTTTTGCCTTTGTGTTTGGTTCCTTGTTTTTCCTGTATAGGTTTGAGTTACTTCCTGTTTTATTTTGTAGTATTTCCTGTTTTGTTGTTGTTTCGAGTTTTACCTTTCCCTATCAGTCCTGAGTGTTTCTACCTGTGTGTTATTGCCTTGTATGTATTTAAGTCTAGTCATTCCCTTCCTCCTGGACTGGTCCATATTATGTCATTCCCCGAGGTCCTGTGTGGTACTTGTTTCGAGTTTTGCCTGCCTGTTGCAGTGGTTCTGTTTTTGTAGTTTTTGGTTTGTTTATTAAAGCTCCTTCTTCCTTGGAACTCCTGCCTCCCCTCCTCTCTGCGCCTGGGTACTTCCTCTTTCCCCCGTAACACTCTGCCTTGCCAACATAAAGGTGTCTGTCCTGGCCCTCTATGGTCAGTCCGACACAAGACCGGATTTTCAGTTGACCTGCAGGACCGTGGAGTAGTTTCGGGTTCCTCACAATCTGGGGGGGCACAGGGCACTGAGGTCCTTGTGTTCCTTTTCTGGCTGGTGTGTGGTACATCTTACGGTGTGGTAGCCAGGGCCTTTGATATGCCACGGTCTACTGTGAGAGACATTGTCCACAGGACGGCAGACCGCATCCTCCAGCTGATGAGTAGGGTCATCAGGCTTCCCAGTAGGAATGAACTGCCAGTAGCCTCTGGTTTTGAGCAGCTCGCCGGGTCTGCTTCCTTCCAAAAGGTCGTGGGGAGCATTGATCGCTTCCACATAAGAATTAAGGACCCAAAAGAAGATCCAGCTTCTTAATTTAACAGGAACCTCTATTCCATTCAGATGCAGGCTGTATGTGACTCTTAGTGCCAAATTTTTAGACATTTTTGTTGGGTATCCAGAATCGGTCAATGATTCACGGGTTCTGCGTAACAAACACAAATCAAACATACCCGCCTGAATACATCCATTTAGGTGATGGGATGTTCAGTGCAGGGATAGCCACCATCAAGCTGCTGACACCCTACAGGGAACCCCTGAGGAATGCAGTTGAGGCTCGATACAACCGGCACCACGCCAAGGCACGCTCTGTGGTGGAGAGAGCATTGGCATGATGAAGAGCAAAACTTTCTCGGGGCATTGGAAGTAAATCCAACCTTTGCAGTTAAAATCAGTGCCTGTTGGACCATCCTGCACAATCTGTGCATCAGTGAAAGAGACTGCTTGGAGCCACAGATGTTGGGCCACAGCAGGACGACACCAGAAACCAGCAGGATGAGCAAAGTGGCGTCTGCCTGTGAGAACAAATCGTTGCTTTCCTGTCAGCTCCAACTGTGCCACAAATGGCACTAGAAGACCAGGATTATTGTTAAGATGTATAAAAAAATAAATGTTAAATAAAAGATTAAATTTAAGTTTACCTTTGATGTTTTTGAGATTGTTTATGATTTTTAGATTGTTAAAAATGGCTCAGGTTTAAATAATACATGTAAATAATTCATTTCTGTTCATGCATTTATTAAACTAATTGGAACAATAATGTTAAATTTTTTCAACAATCTTCTCCAGTAATATTAAGTATTTCTTGTCTCTCTTCCTGCCTTCTTGCCCTTTCTTCCTCTCTTACAACTCTTTCCTCCTGTCTGCTTTCTGCCTTTTCTAGCAGACTGAATAGGTTGCCCCGCCGTGGCCTCTTAGTAACAGCACTAACCCCTGCACCACTGTGCAGCCCGTGTTAACAACCCGTCCGTTTAAATCAGGTGCGTTGAAGCAGAAAAACATGAGGGGCAGTGGCTGGCGCATCCAACCTGGCTTGGAGTTGCCTTTCCCTGACATAGGCCCTTTAGTATAAAAGTTAATCAGTAAAAATAGCCCCCTTGTAGTTTTCTGGGTTGTGTTTTAAAGGGGTAATATTGGTGTTAGTCTTAATTTAAGACAGTGCACGCTTCAGTTAATTAACCCTTTAACTGCCTGCTCAACCAAACGGTTGAGCAAACTTTGAGTCACCATATTTTTATGAGAGAAGTTTCTAACTTGACTCAAACTGATTCAGCCATCTCAACCAATTGGTAGAAGCATGCAAAGCTAAAGAAAACCAACAGATGGCATTGTGTCAGTCAGTGGTTGCTTGCCCAACCTCTTTGACTGACGAGCAAGTCACAACTTGAAAATGATCATACACATTTTCTTCCTTTTTATGAAAATTTGAAAGGCAGGAATATTTGTCTTACTTGATATTACTAGTAAAGGCTTTAATGAACAGAAATATGTTCCTACATAAACAAAAATAAAAACATTTTGTTTGTGATAATTTTTTTAAAACATGCTCTACCAAACGGTTGATTTGTCACTTTATGGTATAAGTAGCAGAATCAAGCCAATGTTAAATAAAGGGACTGTTAGTCATAAAATAAGTTAAAACAACCTTCTAAATCCTCCATTACTAAAGAAATAATCATTAACACATCATGAATAACAATTTAAAATACAAACTACTGTATAGTTTTGTCTATTTTTGAGTTTATATCAGCTAGAGTGTAAATACATGAAAAATCAAGATTATTACAGCTAATTCACCTAAAACTAAACAAAAAAAGCTACAATAAAAGTATTACCAACTATTACAAAAGTTTTCTATCATTATATTTTGCTTTACTACTACTAGATAGACTCTAAAACATTCTACAGTGCAAGACCACGACAAAATCCAAACGACTCAGATGCAGATCTGTATGACAGTGATGATGACCCAACAGAGGATCCTGATTATCACACCACACATGCAAAGGCCATCGGTGACAGTTCTTTTGAATCACTGGATGAAGAAGAATCTCTTTCAACAAGCGGATCATCTACACTGCCACCTCATAAGAACAGAAAAAGCAAACACACACCATTCTAACCCACCAAGAATAGCCTGTCTCCTCCAACAAAATTGGAGGGGACAGGCTATTCTCCTGACTCAATATCCCCCTCTAACCCAAGCAAAACCACACGAAGAATATGGAAGCATGAGGACATTGAAGAATTCAAGGTTGCAGATTCAAGGTTTGAGCCTTCTGAGGATGTACACACACCCTTCCAATACTTCAAAATGCTTTAAAATGATTAAGCATATTGCTTATCATACAAATCCTTATTCTGCTCAGATGATGGGAGATCCTACAAAGACAAGTTCTGAAGAAATTGAGGATTTCTTAGCAATTCTTCTATATATGGGTGTTTTCACCTTCCCATCACAGGCGGACAACTGGCACCAAGGGACAACATAATTGCTGACATCATGCCAAAGAAAAGATTCCAGTGGTTACGCAGATATATAGATTTTTGTGATAAGTAGCACATCAATGAGAGTCCAGACCAATTTTACAAAATTTGACAGCAAATGATTCAACCTGCCTTTGGGATGATGCCTCTTTCAACAGTCAGGCGGTGGAGCAAATAGTCAAAAGAGTTCATCCCATGCCCATCACTGATCCCTGCCTAATAGATCTCTCTGATATGCTGGTGCACCTGTACAAGACCTCAGCTAAATCAAAGTGATGGTACAGTCCCCTGTTTGGATACATCATTGACTTGTGTCACTAATTTCTGGAGGGACCTACTGAAGCAAAAACCAGTGTCACTCAAAAGGTTCCACCTGGCTGTTGCACACAGCTTAAATAAGATCAACAAGCAACCAAAGTTGGCTGACCATCATTGAGCTCTCTACCACAGATGTGGAAAGGCCACACACCAAGACCCTCACGACCAAAACCACAATGTGCACTTTGACAACATGGTACACCGGCCTCTTCATTCTGACAAGCAGGGACGATAATACCTCTGTCCACAGAGGTCAAGATGTCAGAAATATGTTTTACTGAGTCTCATTTCAAATCAAGAATGCTTTATGAAATACCATCAAAAGTGAGTCAATATCCAAAATCGTTGTACAGTTAAACAACTTCCGGGAAATATAGGTCAAAATTGGCTCTGTTTTAAAAAAGTTCAATGTTTGAGGCATGATAAAAAGAATGGAGACAAATGCCCTTAATATTGAGTGTTAATAATGTCTAAATTTATTGGTTTACATGATTTTTTTAAATATTAGTTGAATCAGTATGAGATTTTGTACTTTTACCATTAAAGGACATCTCAACCGTTTGGTAGAGGTCATTATTTAAAAAACTAAAAGGTCAGTTAAAAAAAACTAAACAGATTGTGGTCATTACTTACCAAAAGCAATAAGAAATGCAAACAAATAATTTTTTGATAGCTTTTTTCTTGGTGGGGTAGTTAAAGGGATATGTATGATAACAAATCGGCTCATCTTTTCTGTTAAGTATTGATAAGGGGTATAATTAAGAGAAGTATCGATAAATCCTTAATGATACCCAGCTCTATTTAAAATTAAACATATGGAACAAGAAAATGATCCAGTTTCAAACTACACATTAGTGGTACTTGTTCTGGACAAATTACCAGCTGATGGTGGGTTGATGAGGGTCCTGGCAATTCCTCAACACTTGCCATACTGGCTGCTTCCCTGCGCATAGTATTTGCAATATCTTGTCATAAGAAAAATATTGTATTATATATTATATTTTAAAATAAAATGCAGAAATGAGAAACACAAAAAATGCCACATTTTTTTTTTACATTTTCTATTAACTTTTTTTCTGCCCAAAGCGAACACCATACAGTAAAAGGTAATGAAAACCTGAACCATACTTCTTGGCTCTGTTTTATCTGGATCATTGTTCCCCCAACCCTTTAATTAATTAATGTTATGAACATTTTAAACAATTCTCACACACTGAGCAAACAGGCTCAGTGTGTGGGAATCACCTGTTGCGATAAATCCATATTTTAAGTAAGACTCCTGGTAACCTACTGTTTATGGTGTTTCATGGCTGCCATTAATTGAATGAGCGCAAAGATAACTGAGTGGGTGTGTTCAGGAACCGAGTGAGGAACCTTACAACTGCAATGCTAACTAAGCGACCCCGCATTTTACAACTGCAATCCACACTCCTGTGAGCAGTGTTCAGTGGGCGTGTTTGTCACTTGGGGGCAGTAACCTTTCGGGTTGATCTGATTGGCCGAAATTTGCATGTCGAACCCGGCGAGGCAGTGGGGCGGGGCTTTCACTTTTCAGAGGCTTCGAAAATAAAATGGTGGATGTAATGTGGCTTAAAAACGTTAACGAACGACCAAGGACAAGGTCAGAAAGTGCAGCAGATTTTTTTGTGCTGTTAGTTTTATTCTTGTGAAAATCCCTTTAATAGGTAAATATATATGTAGACTTTAGTTAGCCTGAGACAGAACTACTACACAACTCAAAGTACAGGAAGCGTGTATTAGCATGCGGTTTACAAATGCTAACAATGGAGCAGCATCTCATCCATGTTTAATAAAATGAATCTTTTACTGCTTCATTTGTAATAATTGGTTCTAAATTTTGTTTCATTTATTATTACTTTTTCATTTTATGTTTATAGATACAGTTATATCGGTTTGTTCATTAGTTACCTAGGTGTCTTACTGAACTTCTGACCCCTTCCCCCTTCTTCCCAGGTATCAAAATGACAGACCCGTAAGAGGTAAAGCTTATGGAATGAAGGAAAATAGATCAACATTTCAGTCACTGTTGTCTGCTAGTGCATTTATTCATCTCACTGAATTCCTTTAGGAATTTGCTACATATACTCAGACATTCCTTGAATAATTCATTTTCTCTTGTTTATATCCTGTACAGCTCTCTGGTCAATTGAGGTTGTTAGTAGTTCTGTATAAATAAACTTGAAACAAGTTAATTAAGATACAATTGAGTAAATGTTGTAACTGAAGATAAAGCGGCTTGTGCTTTAAATTACAGTGCCACCTCACTATTACTATTATTGTTGTTATTGCTACTATTATTAATGTTAGAGAGATAAGTGGTAAGTAAGGGAGGAGTTTAAGTTTTACAGAAGGCATCTTTAATTTTTTCCTTCATAATTATTTTTGAGGTTTCCCCGGATTATTCAAACAAAAGGCCAATGCAAGACCCCAGATATTTATGACCAATAAGAAGCTCTGCAGCAAAACTACATCTGTCCATTTGTGCCTTTTGCTGAGTCCCTCGGAAAAAACTCCTAAACCCTCAGAGGAGCTCATGCTTTTACAGGCGGGGTTGGGAAAAAGAACTGTTAATATTCCTGAGGATAATGGCCATAAGCAGGTATGATACGTCACATCAAACTACAGGTACTAAAAGGGGATATAGGTGCAGGTGTGTGTGTGTGTGTGTGGGGGGGGGGGGGGGGGGTCTTTGATTAAAATTTTTACTATCGGCACCCAGAGGTCACAGACATTCTGTGTGAGGTGTACCCCAAAATGAATCAACTGGAAGGGCCATGGATGCTTTACAAAGGCATGAGGAAAAACTTTGTCTTTTTTTAAATGTATCTCAATTTGAATTGATTTTGTTACTATTGAAGTTTTGTTTGAGGATTTTTCTCTGAACAAAGAGCTGAAGATTTTTACTGTTGATAGGAACAGGAGGATTAGGCCAATGAAAACTCATTCTTGTGTGGCAGGATGAGTTAATTGGTGTAGGCACTCCCATCCTGGTGCTGCTAATGAGCACCAGGCCATTTATAAACTGGGACTGAACTGACTTTCGCTCATTCCTGGCTGAGACTGCCTCCCTGGGTTCTGCACCTGTCAGTGCAGGTATTGGGGGCGGTCTTGCTGCCTGTACATTCCCCCTCTGTTTTGCTGCGTTCGTGGTGTCCTTTTTTTGTTTGTTTTTAGTGGCATGATATCACCACTCCATGTCACACAGCGGGTCGGCTTATGACTGGAGTAAAGGAGAAATGGTAACTGAGTGCATCGCTCCCTGTTCCTCCCAGTGATATCCCACACTGACTGGTATGTTTGATGTGTGCCTCTTCGCCCCCTGCCCTACTTCTGGTTTGCCTCCCGCAGGGTTTAGGTGGAAACCGCTGCTGCTTGGACGGGTTTTTATTGAGAGTGATCAACAGGGTTTTCATGGGTCCCTTCATCTGCCTCACTGGTCTGACGGGTCAGCCGCTCACAGCGGTATCTCCTCTCTCACCATGAGTGAGTCACTGCGCAGTGTGACTGCGCAGGCGCTCCTAGGACTTTGAGGCCTTTTGGGACTCGTGACATTCGACCCCTCCCTGTAATAGTGACTGACTGGTACACAAGTGGGAGTTCACTTGTTTGTTTCTTTTATTTTTTGCTTTGGTTTTCACAATTTATACCTGAGGGCTGCATGGTGGCACAGTGGTTAGCTCTCTTGTGTCACAGCAAGAAGATCCCAGGTTAAAGTCCTGGATGGGGGACCTTTCTGTGTGGAGTTAGCATGTTCTCCCCGTGCATGCATGGGTTCTCTCCGGATCTCCGGCTTCCTCCCACCATCCAAAAACATGCTTCATAGGTTAATTGGTAACTCTAAATTGTCCAAAGGTGTAAAAGTGAGAGTGAATGGGTGTGTGATTGTGGACATTCTACCCTGCGACAGACAGGCGACCTGTCCAGGGTGTCCCCTGCCTTCGCCCACAATTGGCCGGGATAGGCTCCAGCAGTCCAGTGACCCCAAAAGGGACAAAACGGAAAGAGAATAAAGAAATGAATTTGTACCTGCGTGTGAGTGGGGTGTTTTGGTTTTTGTTTGAGTACCAGCTCTTTTTGCAGCTGGGCTTGAGGCCCCTAGTGTTTTTATTCTGCCTTTTAAATACATTTTTAAATCTTTAAATTTGGAACCACGTCTCCACCTGGTTGAGTCCCCATTTTTTGTTAGTGTGCCTGAACCACTCGTGTTGCCACACTTGTAACACCTGACAACGAGGGATACACTGGGACCTGCATTATTAAGACAGGAAAGTCTTGGCTGTACATTACGCCTATCCTATGGTGGGTATCTCTGCTTTGCACATCACATCACGTTGCTGACTCCCTACATGTCACAGTTTTAGGTTGTTTGCTTTAATGTTCTAGTTGTTTTATGTTCGGACCTGTTTGAGTTACTTCCTGTTTTATTTTGTAGTATTTCCTGTTTTGTTGTTGGTTTCGAGTTTTACCTTTCCCCATCAGTCCTGAGTGTTTCCACCTGTGTCTCGTTTGTCTGCATGTATTTAAGTCTTGTCCTTCCCTTCCTCCTGGGCTGGTCCATAGTATGTTATTCTGCGCTCCCCTGTTTCGAGTGTTTCAAGTTTTGGTCTTCCTGCATCACAGTGGTTTTTAGTTTGTTTAGTTATTAAAGCTCCTCATCCACCTTGAACAACGGCCTCCTCCTCTCTGCGCCTGGGTGCTTCCTATTCCCCCACCGCAACACTACAGGGAACACCTGAGGAATGCAGTTGAGGTTCGATACAACCGGCACCACGCCAAGGCACGCTCTGTGGTGGAGAGAGCATTTGACACGAAGAAGAGGTGGAGAGCAATATTTCTAGGGGCGTTAGAAGGAAAACCAACCTTAGTGGTTAAAATAATTGCAGCGCCATCTTGCACTCAAAAAATAACTCATTGGATGAACTCAATTTAATTGTGGGCAGGATTTCCATCCAATAAACATGAGTAGCCCCAACTCAAAGAAAACTCTTCCATGTAATGAAATATAATTGAGTTAGTCGAACTCAATTTGATCACAAAAAGCCAAACAGAAAGAAATCCATTAACTTAATCAAACTTACTTATATTTGCTCAACTCCAAAAAAATTGTTCTTCTAAATTAATCTTTTCCTATTTAATCCTCCAATAATACACACAAATGCCAAATCTAACTAAGGTCCTTTTATTGGAATAAAAAAGAAAAAACAATAGAATCTTAAATAGGACATGTACAGTGCAGTCTTTAAATGGTTCTAAATGTCAAACCTCAGTCATTAATAACTCTAGTGCATAAGATGGCAATCAAAAATATCCAAAAGACAATATCATTGAAAAGGATGGCATCTTTCTCCAAGAACAATTTGAGGGTGGTGATCTTACACCAAATGCATGAAATAGAGCAATAACGTGAAATGTTAATGCATCTCAAGCACCTCAAAGCAGACTTTTGATCAATTTTGCAATCTGAATACTATAACAATTAACACGTAAAACACAACATTACATCATGTAATAACATTGAACATTAAAGATACAGGAGCTATCTGCCTGTTTTACATGACCAATTTAAAATGTAATAGGGCTGTAAAAGTAGTTCATGAAGCCAAAGAAAGAAAACTTTCTGCTGGGCCTTAAATCCTTGTGGGCACAAAAGTCTTACATCTTGTTATAAGAGCACAAACAAAAATGGACCAACAGAGCATATTTAATAAAATGTGAAAAAAATTAAAAAAAAATCTTTTCCTTTTACAGTGAATCTCAAAGTCATAACCTAAAAACAACAAAAAGAACAGCCTGCTACTCAAATCTTACAGCTTTTTCACTCCACAGCAATTGAACAATATCAAACACAGTTCACAAATGGGTTGCGTGGACCAAATCTGGGCTACAGTGTTTTAAGTGCCGAAAGATGAGGAAACACAGCTGATAAGGATGAGGAAAACATGTTTTTAGTCACCTGATGTTTATCTCTTATGCAAACAACTTGATTTTCAGCTGCTGTATCTTTGTATTCAGCTTGTGCCCATCCAAATTCATTATGATCTTCTGGAAAAACTCGAAAGTATACTTGAAGTTTTCTGGAAAGCATAAATCAAGGCCATAAATGAGCCCAAACAGCATGATGAACCCAAGGATGATACTGCCTACATCCTTTAGGACTTGAAGGCCTTCGATCACGACTCCCACATCCTCTGGCTCCCTATTCCCATCGCTTCAAATGATGTAAATCCCCAAGACTGTGCTTGAGATGTCCCTCTCTGCATCCTCAATGGCAGAGGCCTAAAAACAAAGTCATAAGCAATAATAGATATTTGGTGTGCATTGCAAAAATGTTTTGGAGTTGAAAGTAATTTCTACATATGCCAGAAGATAAATTTATGAAAGTCTGCTTATATCTATTTATATTGAGAATGATTCAATTCAATAATCATGTGCCATGGAAGAAATTACACCACATGGGGAACACTGCCATAGACCTACCAAATATTACTTAAAGAGTCAGGATATTCATTGAGGTAGATGGCAACACTTTTCAGGATACACTCCCTTCTGGTGTCGATGTCATCACACTAAAACAGGAGCAACACAACAAAAACAGAATGTAGAAAAAGGTGAGTACACAAGGAAGTTTGACTTTGATTCAATATAGAGTTCTGGTTGTGAACACCATGAAGGATTTTGAGAAGTGTCTTTTCACGGTCGTCTGAAACAACATGGAGTAATAAACCAAAGAGCCAAATAATTTCAAGAAATATGACACGTGGATTCATCACTTTCTCCATACGTCTGACGTCACCTGAATAACAGCAGAGATTTCTGACCTGCAGACAACTTGACCTCAACTTTCACCGAGCTGATATCAGCTGAAGAAGGATATGGACCTGAATCTAATGTCTGCAGACATAACATGGAAGAGACTAGAAACTGTTTAAACCCAGAAGATCAGCTGTTATTCAGCAGAAGAAGATATGCCAACCTTGGACAATCAACAGATTATGGACCCTTTTAATTTTTCCTTTCAGCTTTACTTTATTATATAAAGAAGAAAAAAATACAAAAAGTAAAACAAATGATTAATCACTTATTGAAAATGGTTACATTGATCGATGTTTAATGATATTACTTCACTTGCTCCAAAAATTGATAAATTGATTCAAAAATCTTTCCTAATGTAACAATTTTGCATGTTTTTACCTTTTGATACTTGATGAAATTTGCTATGAAAATCTCTGAAACAGTGTTGTCTATTTTACTGATATAGTATTATTTTTTAATCATGTCATTGACTTTTATGGGTAACATAATCTGCATATATTTTAGATGACTGATCTGCATTTGCCATATTGATTTCTAAAAGTTATTTTTTACATAATAATTAAGTAATTCATCTTTGTCATGTGCTTTATTGATACTTTATGATTCTTAATTCTGTCTGATAAAAGCTAGGAACCGGATATTGATAAATCATGTAATAAAATGGTTATAGTATAACGGGGTGGGATTATATAAGTTTGCTTCCTTTCACTACTAAGTTTGATTAGTTACTGTATGAATGTATAACTGATGATTATATTGCTTTTGTGTATTGTTTCTACTTAATTGCTTAAAATAAACCATTTCAAATCAAACTGACCAGATTTCACGAACCAAAAACACTTTGCGTGTAATCATAATGCGGGTGCACGTGAGTGCGTCAAATGTGTTGTCACTACTCCCATATCACATAGAATTACATTGTAACTCTACCTTAAAGCACAGAGCCACTGTAAATAGAAAGCAACATTGCTGACGACGGAAACACAGCTTATTGACAGGAACACACCTATGAAAACTTGATGAATATTTTACTTTTATTAGATCATGTAGGTTATGATATCGCTGTGCCTGGGCAGTATCATATTGAGTCATGAAAACCTGGACATTTTAGCGTCCCGGCGTACTTTTGTCGGGACTTAGGACATGAAACTTAAAATCTGGACAGTATTTGTCAAATCTGACGTTTGGTCACCCTAGTTAATTATCAACCGGGTGATTCAGCATCAGAAGGTTATGATAAAAACAGTCGATTTTATGTCTGTTATTTGTTTGTCAACGTGATGACAAAAACACACAATTCAGCGATCACGCATTTAGGCTTTCTTGTCATCACTCCAGGCTGAGCACAGGTTGGTGTGTCGTGAACTGCAGTCTTGAGTGACTGTTCTGTCAACCAGGAGTTGGTGTTTGGCTCCTCTGGAGTCTCTACCAATGCCCTTCTGTGTGTTACTCATGAATTGATCCATGTGCCTATTTATCTTGGTTGCAATGATGCCTGACATGAGCTTCCATGTTGTGGAGAGACAGGTTATTGGTCGGTAGTTGGATGGGACTGCACCCTTTGAGTGATCCTTCTGGATCAGGATCGTTCGCCCTTCCGTTAGCCATTCGGGGTGAGTCCCATCTCTTAGCAGCTGGTTCATTTGTGCTGCCAGGCGCTCGTGGAGTGTGGTGGTGAGCTTCTGTAGCCAGTAGGCATGTATCATGTCAGGGTCCGGTGCTGTCCAGTTCTTCATACCTGAGACTCTTTCTTGGATGTCTGCCACTGTGATGTTACTGGATTCTGTTCAGGGATGTTCTTTTCTCAGAGAGACCAGCCACTGGGCATTGCTGTTATGTGTCGTCTCTTTCTCCCATATACTTTTCCAGTACTGTTAAGTTTCTAGCCTTGGTGGGTCTGCTCGGCTGTTTTGACCCTGGCACTTTCACAGGCTGAGTTGTGAACAGCCTGTTTATTCGTCTGGCTTCATGGTCTCTTGTGTACCTCTTTAGGCAGCTGCTGAAGAGTAGATGCCTTTGTTTGGCAGTTTCCAGTGCTTCAGGTATGTGCATCTGGTTGTATCTCTTTGGTACTTGCTTTTTCATTGCACCTCTTTGAGCCTCTGTCAGCTTACTCACAGCTTTCGTCAGCTTACATTGCCTTGATTTTTGCCTCTAAACATTGCTTCCATGGTGGGGGTATTGTTTTCTCTCATGGTTGCTCTTATAGCCAAGCATTTCAAGGATCAATGCTGCTGAAGTGAACTGCAGTGTTTCTGTGATTGTTGTGGTAGGAACTGGCCTCAATGCTTCATTTACAGCTTCCAGACTTTCAGGTCTCCGGTAGTTCTCTCCGGTACGTCACTTAACCGTTGTAGCTGGTGTTGGGGTTGCCTAGTATTCATTCTAGACACGATCGTGTCTGCCTCGCTCAGCGTTTTTATGGTTGTGGTGTGAGAGTGTGGTATAGCCTCCTCTCTGACCAGCTGCACCTTAACAACCGAGCTATCCAGACTCACAAGAGGTCCCAGGAACATTAGCAGGTGCGATGGAAACTGCAAACCAACCAGCACAGCTCCAACTCAAAAACAACTGCTCCTCAGCCTCCTGCTCTTCTCTCTCTGCATGCCTCCCTTTGGTTGTGGCCTCCTCTGACTTAATTACCTGGCAGATGCTGATCAAGATCATTGGCCACACCTGCCAGGTGAGCAGAATGAAAGGGGATGCAGCAGCAGCAAGGCATAACAGGTATTAAATTTTACTTTCTATAATTCAATTATAAAGACATCCACAATATAAATTTGTGTTTCAATTTCTTAGCAAATATACTCAGCTGTATGCAGCCATTGTAATTGAGGACAAGGATGACTCAGAGTTGAGTGCAGCCACGACATTTCAGAAAATACAGGGTAATGTTACAGAAACATTAACGTTTAATTCAACTGTGATTGGTATTTTTCCTAGTCAAAAATTTCTGCTATCCTGTATCATGTAACATGTTCATGATTTATCTGATGACATGGTTGATAACCCATCAATTTCTGAGATAACTGCAAACCTGACACTTAAGTTTGACCATCAGGCTGTCAGCAGATCTAACATCTGTCGCTCTGACATCTGGAACGGAGCAGTCAGAGGATTTAAAAGGGCAACATTCTCTGAGAAGACAGACATAATGGTGAAATTCTCTGACAATGAAGGGACACTTGAGGAAGGTATGGTGGCCCGAAGAGAAAATTCCTCTCACTTCTGATGAAAGAGCTTAAGAAACGACCAATATTTGATGGACCTGTGGAGAACCGCCACACGGCCCACAATTCAACAGGTTTGGTTTTGTATGTCTTAAAAAAAAATTTTCAGCCATGCATTGTTTTTTTTAATATGGAAAGGGATTTAATATTTTTAACTCTGAATTTTCTTGGACAGCTATCCTAGAAGATGGGTATTATTTAACAGGGAAGATGATTGTTGTATCCATTCTCTATGGTGGACCGGGTCCCAATTTTCAGACAGGATCTCGTCAGTCACTTCTCAGGGCAGGACAGTTTCGATGCATCTATAGAAAATATGACAGATGAGGAGATGGAGAAAGTCCCAACTGAGGTATGAGGATGCTTGATAGAAAAGTGTGAAATATGAGTAAAGACAGAGTTTTGTCCACTTAACCCATTCTTTCAAATGATCCTTGTAGCATTAACATTTTTATAATTAAATCAAATTTGAAATGTCTATTATTCTGTTGTCTCTTTGTTCAGATACAGAATCCACCCTCAATGGAAAATCTTCAGGACTTATTGGTACAGAACACCGCCATGTTGGTGGGTGCTTCAGGCATGTCAGGTCATGCAAAGAAAACAAAATTGCAGAGGAGTATCTGAAGTGGTACATCATCCACAGGAATCAAGAGCTAGGTTTTCATATTTCATTGTTGTCACTTAATTATGTTAAATTAAGTTGCTGTTGTCCCTTTTTCTTGCTTACCTCCTTTTACGTGATGCACTGTAGCTTCACATGCATAATATATTCGTATTTTAGATTCAAGGCTGGACTTGAAAGTCTGCAGTTCCTCACAGCTCTGAAGCAGCACCCGACAGTCCTGGTTCCTGCTCTCTGTCATGCTGATGTGAAGCTGTCTGCTGCACAGATAGAAAGTCTGTTCCAGCCAGTACTAAGTCAACAAGGAAGCAACATGAGGGCTCAGGAGGACAAAGCCATGATTTACTGGGCAGACTGTCTTCTTCATTGTGAAGTTTTCTAAATGTGCTCATCATCTTTTGTAGAAACAAATTATGAAAGGTTTCAATGTTATACGGGTCTACATCAAGCTATTCTAAGCCTCGCAGAGTAAACTATGCTGCCAATTTCATGACGTCAACCTAGAGTCTGCTTAGGCTGCGTTTCCCCCACTAAAAAACAAACATCTGAACTTTTGCAAAGAAGGATTTTCATATTTTTTTTTATATAAAAAGGAAAGCGTTTAGCAGATCACCACTAGCTCCACAGAGAAAGTGTGAGTGTGTGTGTTAGCCTGAGCAGACTCTTCCTGGAAGGGCCTGTTTCTCATTTTGTGACATCATAACGTAAGAACCCGCTCTTTTTCTGGTGCTCAAAGTGCAGGTTTTTAGGAGAGTACTCAGACCACTTCATGGGTAAAATCAATGCTATAAGATCAAATATTTCATCCATGCAGTACACTGATCTTAACAGACCTCTAGCATTGTTTTTACCAGAAGAAACACTGGGGAGTTTTGTCCTGGTTGATGCAGAAGTGCTTGGTCGAGTTGTATCCCAAGTAAACACTACAACCTGCCTTTTAGATCCCATTCCAACTTCAATTTTTAAAACATTTTATGGATTCTTTGAGTCAGCGCTTTTAAACATAGTTAACTGCTCTCTTCAGACGGGGGTCTTCCCCTCTGCCTGTAAAACGGCGGTGGTGAGGCCCCTTCTGAAGAAGTCAATTAGATCCAAAAAACCTGGATAACTACAGACCCGAATCCAACTTACCATTTTTAAGTAAAATTATAGAAAAAAGTGTCGCTACTCAACTGCATGAGTTTTTAAATGCCCACAAAATTTTAGAAAAATATCAGTCTGGTTTTAGGAAAAACCATAGTACAGAGACGGCTCTTTTAAAGATCGTTGATGATCTTAGATTAAACAACGACTCACAGAAACTTTCTGTTCTGGTGCTACTGGTTCTTAGTGCCGCTTTTGATACGGTAGATCACCAGATTTTATTAGACTTAGGAGTCTAGTGGGCCTCTCTGGAAATGTTCTTAAGTGGTTTTACTCTTACCTTACAGATCGACACTTTTATGTAAGTATGGATACGTGCTCTTCAGGAATCCATGAAATAAGTTGTGGGGTTCCCCAAGGGTCGATTTTAGGGCCAATACTGTTTAATTTATATATGTTGCCTCTTGGGGAGGTCATCAGGAGACATGGCGTTGACTTTCACAGCTATGCTGATGATACACAGCTTTACATCGCCGTGTGTCCTGGTGACCTTGAACCTATTAACACTCTTTTAAACTGTATTTTAGATATAAAGCTATGGATGGCAGAAAACTTCTTACAGCTCAATCAGGACAAAACTGAAGTTTTAATCATCGGTTCTGAAGACAAGAGAGAGATGATTTTACCACATCTTCAAAATTTTAAACTTTCTCAGTGTGTGAGAAACCTGGGCGTACTTTTTGACTCTGAGCTCAATTTTATCCCACATATTAAAAATGTCGTTAAGACAGGATTTTATCATCTCAAAAGCATTGCCAGAGTCCGCCCGTTCCTCTCTCTTGCCAGCACAGAGGTGCTAATGCATGCTTTTATTTTTAGTCGTTTAGATTATTGTAATGCCCTGCTCTCTGGCTTACCCAAAAAGTCTCTTTCAAACTTACAACTTCTACAGAACGCAGCGGCACGAGTTCTGACAAGGACCAGAGGGCGGGAACACATTACACCGGTTTTAAAATCGCTGCATTGGCTCCCTGTGCGTTTCAGGATTGATTTGAAAATTCTTTTAATGGTTTATAAATGTTTTTATGGTCTTGGGCCTTCTTATTTAAATGATATAATTTAAAAATCTGAGCCCTCGCGGACCCTGTGGTCCTCCAGTGCTGGCCTCTTAGTTGTTCCTAAGGTGAGGACAAAAACTTATGGTGAGGCTTCGTTCTGCCATTACGGTCCTCGTCTGTGGAACAGCCTTCCGGAGAACCTCAGGGCCGCAGAGACTGTAGAGGTTTTTAAGAAGAGGCTCAAGACCCACCTTTTTAACTTAACTTTTAGTTGATTTTAACTGCTAATTTATTCTATTAGTCTTAGTCTATGCTATTTTAGGTATTTATTTTCATTTTATCCATCTTATTCTCAATTTTATGTTTTTATATACATCTTATGTTTTTAATTTTAGTATCTTATCATAATTTTAGCCCCAGTGTTTCTTGTGGGGATCTTTTCCTCCAGGGCTTGGCTGTTGGCTGTTCCTGCAGTTCTTGCCCTTGCTGGGGCGGCTGGGGTCTAACTTTACAGCTTCACGGCTGTGAAGTGGACCCCAGTGTTGTCCCGGTTGGGGTAGGCGCTGTGGCGATGCTCCCATGACCGGGCCGGCTCCTGGTATGAAAGGATTCCCAAATGCTGTTTCCTCACAGCAGAGCCAAGCCATACTTGTATGTTTGTTTGCTTATTTATTTATTTACTTACTTATGTATTTATTTAAGCTACATAGTCATCATTCTTTGTACGTGGGGGCCATGGGTCACATGTTTCAACGGAGGGGAGTGGGAAGGGTGAAGGATGGGTTGGGTTTTTACTGTAATTTGTGTGTTCTGTTTTTAATGTAAAAGCGCTTCGAGCTGCACAAAATGCATGAGAAGCGCTATTTTATAAATAAAGTTTGATTGATTGATTGAACAGTTTAAAATAACACTTTGAGGTCATTTTTCGAGATTATAATACTCTTAAAAGATCAAAAAAGGTTGATTCTGTATGATGTAGACCTTGGAGGTGTTAATGTTTGCTGCAGGTGTTCCATGTGTGCCTCCTGCTAGTATGAGTCCTAGGCCACGCCTTCATTTCCCATCTTTCTCAACGTCAACATTCCCAATGGCGAACAGCTGTGCCAACATTTTAAAGCTTCCTCTTTTGGACTCCTACAGTGCCTTTAAAGCCAACATGGACTTTGGAATCAAGAATTCTCCTGGCTGTGGGTGCTTTTAGACCAATGCATTTATGTTATGGTAAAAGGTAATGTTACCACGCCCAGTTAGTTTTCATGGCACATTTCTTTTACTATACTTTCTGTTACCCACAATTTTGTTTTGTCAGCTTGTTTCTATTATTAAAAATACTGGACTACACTAAAATATATTTTACAGGCAAAGAAAACTTTATCCGACACATGAAATGACAGTAGAGAGAGGAAAATGACAAATAGAAAATACTACACATAAAGGTTGTTTTGGTTTAGATCAGGGGTCCCTAAATCCTGGCCTCAAGGGTTGGCATCCAGCTGGTTTTCTAGAAATCCTGCCTTATCTGCAGCGATTACCTGGATTGGTGTGTTTAGCCAATAAGGAGCTTCAATGGAAAGTTGGTTGGAAAAAGAGTTGGACACTGGCCCTCGAGGCCTGGATTTGGGCAACCCTGGTTTAGTTACAACACAAATACATCCCTAAAGTTTTTACAGACCAGCCATGTATTTTAGGGTAATGTAGTTCTCTACATCTGATTACCACTGAAGGAGCTCTTAGACCAGCGGTCCCCAACCTTTATGCGCCACGGACCGGTATGACGTCAGAAAAAATTCTCATGGACCGGCACTTTAAGTGGCTAACTAATACTTTAACAACGCTATAATAGAGGCAGAGAGACACGTAAAGACGTACTCTGAGCTTTCATTTTATTTAAAACAGTTGTTCTTCAGTGTGCCAAAGGTAATATACTATCACATACATGGATAACGTTTACTGGGGATGGCCCGTTTGACACGGACCACCCGGTGCTTGTTTCACCTTCATGAAACAGAGTGGTTCGGCGTTTGTCAACTAGCGCAGATCACGTGGTTGACGTATGAAGCGCCAAATGCATCGTTTGGTTGAAACACGGTTCAGATGTCACTTGTGTTTGAACAGTTGGGCGCGCTATTCTCTAGAAATACAAAGTGAATCCCAAACGTTTCCTCGCCAGTTTTATTGTTTCCCCTGTATTGGAATCAGCGTCAGTTCATTGCACTCAGTGGAATAGTACTGGCGTCTGCATCCAAAGAACCAGGGTTCAAGACAGGTTCTTATTTTTTTTGGCCATTCATTTTCTTCATGAGATGTGTTTTGTTGTGTCAAGGACTTCTCACAAAAAATGTAACTCGTGATCTTTTATGTTTTGTTTCATCATTAACAACATTGTTTTGTTTTATGTGTTTTCATTATCATTTCCACAATGAAGTGTTACAAGAGGCTTTGATGAAGCATATGTCGATATACGTCCAGTCCACCACCAGACGCCGCTGTTCTGAGTGGTTTCAAAGCCCTGAATGGTTGGTTCATTTTTTCTGGCACAATTACATGAACCCCAATGAGGCTTCATGGGGTTTCTATTCCCATCCTTACTGTTTACTATAAAAAGCTTAAGAATAGCATGGTATAGGCCCTTCAACAATTCAGACATCAAACTTCAGGAATATGGCTTCTGGAATAAGCACCCAAGCCGTTAACCTGAAGGTGTACTGACAACATTCCAGTGAGGAGTGAGACACAGCAGCAGCTACAGGCTCTCAGAGTTGTCTTCTCAGTTATTCTAGGCCAGTGCTTCTCAATTATTTTTTGCAAGCCCCCCCTACAAAAAAGAAAATGTTTTGCACCCCCGACACTTGCAGCGGTGACTATAACTAAGAGCAGTATCTATAAAAATTCTGTAAGTAAACCTAAATTTGTATCTTTGAACATTAACAGAAGAAAAAAGCACTTAAAATCAACTTTTAAGAAATATTAACTTTATTTTGCCACACAGAAACCCTGTTCTCGTCTAAAAGAGAAAATAAGCCTAAAGTGCCTGAAAAAAAACTTGTCATTCCTTATATAAACTAGCAACATTTTGACCAACTGAACCATTTGATGCTGTGAAAAATGATTCATTAAAAAAATGATATTAACTATAAACTGATCTGAATAATTTACACAGCAGCACAGATATATTTAACGTTGCTAGTCTGAGGAAATAAGTAAAAATCATTGTGCAGATTTTTTTTCCTGCATTACTTGCTGTCTTTGTGTCAAATACTGACACCAACTAAACCACAGGCAGAATAAGATTTATGGAAAATAAAGACATTATAGAAATGTCTACAATAGTTAATAAAGAATGACATTATTAGCAAGAGTTTTTGAAATATATATATATATATATATATATATATATATATATATATATATATATACATATACACACACACACAGCGGGGAAAATAAGTATTGAACACGTCAACATTTCTCTCAAAAAACATATTTCCAATCGAGCTATTGACATGAGATTTTCACCAGATGTCGGCATCAACCCAAGTAATGCACACATAGAAAGGAATCCAGACATTTATGTCCATAAATGAAGTTATGTGTAATAAAGTGAAATGGCACAGGGAATAAGTATTGAACACACTTCCTGAAATGTATTTAATACTTAGAGCAAAAACCTTTGTTGGTGATTACAGCCTCAAGACGCCTCCTGTATGGAGAAACCAGTGGAATACATTGCTCAGGTGTGATTTTGGCCCATTCATCCACACAAACTGCCTTCAAATCTTCAAGGTTCCGGGGGTCTCTTCTGTGAACCCGGATCTTCAGTTCTTTCCAAAGATTTTCAATTGGATTCAAGTCTGGTGATTGACTGGGCCATTCTAGCAGCTTTATTTTCTTTTTCTTCAACCAGTTGAGTGTCACCTTGGCTGTGTGCTTGGGATGGTTGTCTTGCTGAAAGATCCACCCTCTTTTCATCTTCAGCAGCCTGGCAGATGACAGCAGATTCTGATCAAGAATGTCTCCATACTTTTCTCCAGTCATTATTCCTTCAATGATATGAAGTCTACCAGTACCACATGCTGAAAAACAGCCCCACGCCATGATGCTCCCACCTCCAAACTTGACTGTTGGTATGGTGTTTTGGGGGTGATGTGCGGTGCCATTTTTCCTCCAAACATGTTGTGTCTTATGACATCCGAAGAGTTCAATTTTGGTCTCGTCTGACCAGAGTGTCTTCTCCCAGAATGTCATGGGTTTATCCAAATCTTGTGTCGCAAACTCCAAACGAGCTTCAACATGCTTCTTCTTTATAAATGGAGTCTTGCGTGGTGTGCGTGCATGGAGGCCATGGCGGTTAAGTGCATTACTTATTGTTTTCTTTGAAACAACGGTACCTGCTGATTCCAGGTCTTTCTGAAGCTCTCCACGAGTGGTCCTGGGCTGTTGGAGAACCCTTCTGATGATTGTTCTGACTCCTCTGTCTGAAATCTTGCGAGGAGCACCTGGCCGTGGCTGGTTTATGGTAATGCCGTGTTCTTTCCACTTCCGGATGATGGCCCCAATGGTACTCACTGGAACTTTCAGAAGTTTAGAAATGCACCTGGAACCAATGCCTTCAGTGTGTTTTGCAACAATAAGGTTGCGTAGGTCTTTGGACAGCTCTTTGCTTTTACCCATCATGCAGTGCTTCTTGTCTAACACGTTCGTCTTCTTCTTTTGGTTTTATTGGCGGGCGGCACCATCGGAAAGGTGCATTACCGCCACCTGCTGCATTGGACTATAGGTCAGAGTGGGGACTACCTAACCAACCATACCGGGGGGAAGAAAAAAAAAAGAAAACATTCCTCACCCATCCCTAGATTCTCCCCAATAACCTAGTTCTTTTTAAAAAACCTATAATCACACCATGTAAATTCTCCTCCCCTCCCAAGAGCTTCTTTAAACTAAGGTGTTCACCCTCTTTCAACCGTACCCTGCTTTCCAGTTGTCGTCTTTCCTCCCCATACAGTTCACAGTGACATAAAACGTGCTCAACTGACTCTTCCCCTTTCCCACACTCACACAAACCAGTTGGGTGTTTCCCTATGAGATGCAATGTACTATTTAAACCAGTGTTCCCCATCCTCAACTGTGATATTTTGCCATGACCTCTGGCGTTTACCCTGACATCCATACCTCTCCCCACTCTGTCCTGAATTCCAAATAAATGTCGACCCTTCCCCTCCCTTTCCCATTGTGTCTGCCATTCATCCATAATATGCCTCCTAATAATCACCCTTATTTCTGTTCTAGCTAATGGAATTTCCATCTCTATACCTCGTTTTAACGCCCTTTTAGCCAGAAAATCAGCCATTTCATTTCCCTCCACCCCCCTATGTGCTGGTACCCACATAAATCTAATGTTTATTTTCAATTTTTCCAACCTGAACAAACTCTCATAAATGTCATACAATACATCTGATCTGCTATAAGATTAGTAAGACTTCAGAGACATCAAAGCTGACAATGAGTCTGAACAAATAATACCATCTCCAACTCTATTCTGTTCTAACCATCTTAAACTATATGATATTGCCAACATTTCAACTGTAAAAACTGAAAGATCCTTTGGCGTCTTAATTCCGATATATTTCCCCAATGTAGGGGTACAGAAAGAAAAACCAGTTCTCATTGTGTCTGGATCTTTAGATCCATCTGTATATATGGGGATGAATGACGCATGGACCGTGTCTAACCTATCTGCTGTTATCTCATCCCAGTTTTCCTTCCCTTTGCTACCCTCCATTGTTCTATGGAGATACAAATCCACTTGTATGGTTGGAAAAACCCAGAAAGGAGTGGTCGGTTACAAAAACGTCTTAACTAGGGTTTTACCATGAATGTTTGCTTTTCTCGCAAAACTAGCTAATTTCCAAGCAATACTTTCTTTTGACCCATTACCACTTTCCCAACAAGGAGCAATAGCTCTCCTAACCATGTGTTCTACATCTACACAACCCTTTATTTTCACCCAATAATTAAGCATAAGTTGTTTGATTCTGAGAGTCAATGGCAGATCCCCCATTTCAACTTGTAATGACACAGCAGGAGTTGACCTCATAGCCCCAGTACATATTCTCAATGCCTGATTTTGGATTACCTCAATCTTATGTAACAGCGTTTTGCAAGCTGTGTTGTAAACAATGATTCCATAATCCATGACTGACCTAATCATAGTAATATATATTTGCTTTAAAGCCTGCGCACTAGCTCCCCACCCAGTACCTTTCAAGCATCTCATTATATTCATGACTTTCTTACATCTCCCTACTGTACTATCAATATTCTCTCTCCATTTCAAATTTGTATCAAATATAACTCCCAGATATCTAAAACTATGCACTTGCTCCATTGCTTCTCCATGTAATTTTAAGTCCAAAACAGTATCACGTTTCCTAGTAAAAACCATGCATTTTGTTTTAGTCACTGAAAACTTGAACCCCCAATCATATGACCAGTTTTCCACCTCCGTAATAGCGTCTTGTATCTTTCTCTCCACGTAACGAATATTCCTTCCCCTCTTCCACAAGGCTCCATCATCTGCAAATAATGCTTTCCCAAATTCGCATCCAATTGAATTAAAGATATCATTAATCATAATTAAAAACAGCACAGGGCTAATCACACTTCCTTGTGGGGTTCCATTATCCACTATATACCTATTAGAAAAAGTCTGTCCTAGTCTAACTTGAATATATCTATCAAATAAAAATCCCCTAATCCAATTATAAATTCTTCCACGAAGTCCTAATCTACCTAATTTTATCAATAAACCCTCTTTCCAGACCATATCATAGGCCTTTTCAATGTAAAAAAATACTGCCACTAAATATTCTTTATTTACTTGGGCTTTCCTAATGTCAGCTTCAAGGCAGATTACAGGGTCCATTGTCCCTCGACCTTTCCTAAAACCATTCTGGTATTGGGACAGTAAATTTTTACTTTCCAGGTAGTAAGACAATCTCTCATTTATCATTCTTTCCATTACTTTCCCAACATGTGATGTGAGTGCTATGGGCCTGTAATTTTCGGGGCTGCTCGGATCCTTCCCAGGTTTTAATATAGGAATAACCACAGCCTCTTTCCAATTAGTCGGCAATTTACCTTCACACCAGACCCTATTATACATGTCCAATAATTTCAACTTCATTTTTCTACCTAAATGTTTTAACATAACATAACTTATACCATCCCTACCTGGTGATGTGATTTTAGATTTTTGTAGTGCAAACTCCAACTCAAAGTATGTAAACGGAGCATCCATAGCTGTCAAATAAGTGTCACCATCAAATTACTGATAGTGCCGTTCCCTAATTTCATCTCTCTTCCCTTTCCCATATCCTGACGAATTATCATTACTTTGACTTCTCACAAAGGTCTTAGCCAACATTTCAGCTTTATCCGTATCTGTTATCGCCATTTCATCACCCATATTTAATACTGGATATTGTAACTCTCTCTTTATACCCCTAATTTTCCTAATCATACCCCAAACCGTACTAACCGGAGTTGTTCAACCAATTGTATCACAAAAACCCCTCCAGTACTCCCTTTTCTCCTTTTTAATAATCCTCCTCGCCTGTGCACAAAGCCTCTTATAGTTCAATAGGTTCTCATATGTGTGAGTCTGTTTTAAGAGTCTCAAACCCTTATTCCTATTCTTAACTGCTATCTTGCAGTCTTCAGTCCACCATGGACTATTTCTCCTCATCATAGTCGCTTTACTTCTTGGAATTGTTTTTTCTGCTGCTAAAATTATTACATTTCTAATTTTCTTTTCCATCTCTTCAGCAGTACTCTCCATACTAATGTTTGAAAATTCCTCACACATATAAGTAAAGTCATCCCATTTAGCTTTATGAAAAAGGCATCTTCCTTCCTTGTCATTACGTGATGGTTCTCTATCTCCACCAACCCTAGAGAAAACAGGATAATGGTCACTCCCCATAGTGCTGTTGTGTACATTCCACTCACAACACCCTGCCAAAACACTTGAAACAAAAGTGAGATCTAGTGCTGACATGTTCCCTGTACGAACATCTTTCTTGTTCCTCTCCCATCATTGAGACACACCAAGTGTAATTCATCCATCAAATCCTCCAATACCTCACCATTAGCATCTGTCACCTTCCCAACCCATAATGTGCTATGTGCATTAAAATCCCCACAAACAATGACATGCCCATTGTCTAGATGAATAAGTGATTTAAGAAGACTGAGATCTAACTTTTTGCATGGATTATAGTAATTATCAACATACACTCTCCCCAGACCAATATAAATTTCAATGCCAATACATTCTTCTTGTGTTCCTATTTTAATCACCCTGTAATTGAAATTGTTTTTAATAAAGGTGGCACAACCACCTCCCCCTCCTCCTGCTCTATCACACCGGATTCCCGTATATTGGGAAATTCTAAAATCTAAATTCGGCCTTAACCACGTCTCCTGAATACATATAACATTCGGTTTTTGATCCAAGTCATCTATACACTTTTCAAATTCCTGTCCATTCGCCAATAAGCTCCTTGCATTCCATTGTAGTATAAGAACCATTTACTATCCCACACTTCCCATTTCCTGACTGGGTGAAAACATCTAACATCTAACAGGTTTAGGAATGTATTCCCTCACAGTATAAGACATGTATCCCAGGGATACTCTGTCCGGCAGGCTCCTTCCCATAAACTCCAACAGTATTTCCTCAGAATCCCTCCTCACACCATCCCGAAAAACATTTAATCTCCTAGCTGCTCTTATTTCTGCCCCTCATAGGTTAGCTTTGAGTTCTGTAATGGACATCTCCACAGGTATGCCCCAAATCACTCCTCTCGGCCCCTGACCTCCCAGTCCTACCTTGCTCATACTAGCAACTTTATGTTTCCCTACTTCTCTCATTTTACAGGCCCTATCCCTCTGTTCCTCACTCCTACAAACAATCAACAGGTTCCCATCTCTCAGGACTCTAGCAAGTTTAATTTCCCCCACTTGATTCTTCAAGATAGTCGTCAGTTTTATCGGGCTCAAAGAACCTAACCCTTGTCCTTCAGAAAATCTCAAAATGACTTTATACCCATCCCCTCCCTCTTCGTCACTGTCAGTCGACATCACCCGTCTTTGTTTTCTAGCATCAGCTCCATCAAAACTATTTCCCCTCTTTTCCCTCACTGTTTCAATCCCAAAGCTCATCTCCATGCTATCCTCACTTTCACATCCCCCGTCATCTCCCCACTCCTTCCCAGTCCCAACACAGCTGTGCCTACCCGCCGCTGATTTAGCGTCCAACCTCGATTTAGCCATGTTCTCCGGCTATTTCGAAAAAAAAAACACCACCTGAGGGAAAACGCATCCGAGTAGCGATGTTTGAGTCCCGTCTTCAACTTTGAATTCCAGCGCCAGCTTCCGCAGCCGCTCAGCTCCTCGATCCTCTCTCTCAGTTCTTTGCTGACATCTAAGTCCCTGGCGTCGGCTTGAGGCTTTGCAGCTCCTTAAGAGGAGATGAGGTGATGAGGATGAGTGACTGCAGCTGGTGGAAATCAGGAGTAGAGTGGAGCAGAGCTGGAGGGGGAGGAGTCTGACAGAGGCACCATGACACTATTATCAATAATAACACTTCATATTAAAAAATGTCATGTACTTTAGTTCTAAATAACCCTGAACAAACAAATTTGGCTTGATTTCTTACAAAGAATTACATTTATATATAATTGATAAAATAAGTAAATGCAAGCCTGAAGGTAATTACAAAAAACTAACATATCAAAATTTGCAGAATGATGGCCACACAATTTAATGTTTTATTATAAGAAAGTATTTTTCACGGGGTAAAAGGTTAAATTGCATGATTTCCCATTTCTCAAAAGGCATAAAACAATGTTTGTCATGGTGCCTCTGTCAGTTCTCCTCCCCCTCCCCTCTCTCATCGCCTCAGAAGATTGGAACCAGCTGTGGACACTCAACTCATCTACTCACCGCCTTCATAAAGAGATCCAACCCAGCATTCATTGCAGTTCGTTACCTACCTCGGTGCTTGCTTGGTCATTTTGTTTATCTGGCTCGACAGGTTAACTCATTATTTACCTTGTTCTATGATCCGCTCTTAGGTTCCTCTGCCACGAGTGTCCACCTGGAATATCTTTGCCAAGATCCGATCCTGCCATCCTCGCCTCAAGCCTCGCTCCGCTCCAGCCACGTCACACTTCTCATCAAGACGCCCAAAGGGTTCCTGCCTTCTTCGCCTCCTGCCTCGCTTCGTTCCGGCCACACCACGTCTCTGATCATAACCTCCGAGGGGTCCTCAGCCTATGACAACACTGCTTCTACTTGGGAGCCCCAGTCTGCAGGACCTTCAAAGTCTTTGTCAATCACCCTTCGTTTTGTATAGTAAATAAATTTCAGTAAGCGTGTTCAATACTTATTCCCTGTGCCATTTCACTTTATTACACATAACTTCATTTATGGACATAAATGTTTGGATTTCTTTCTATTGTGTGCATTACTTGGGTTGATGCCGACATCTGGTGAAAATTTCATGTCAATAGCTCGATTAGAAACGTTTTTTGAGAGAAATGTTGACGTGTTCAATACTTATTTTCCCCGCTGTATATTCAAAATAAACTTGTTTCCAATTCATTCCACACTTGAGGAATTTCAGGCAGCATTCAACAGTCATTAAATCTCCTCTGAAGGAAACAGAACCCCTGCTGAGCTTTTCACACAAAACACTTGTTTTCCATGGCTGAATTCTGCAACTTCTGCAACTGACAGAAGCCCAGAATCACGACAAAGCTCTCATTACCTCTTCACACCACTTACTGATTGGGACTTGCAAGAACCGTCTGCAACCGTGAACCCACTAGAAAACGATGAAAGCCAAGGAAAAATACCAAGTGCAAGAATTTATATATAATAAACTAGCTACTGGGCAGCACTGTTGAATCTTTTTCAGATTTATGCAGGTTCACTGAAATTATGGTTAACGAGAAATACAAGCAATCATTTTTAACAACATGGTTCATTGCCAGAGCAAGTCGGGTCACTAGAGGAAATGTTGGAAAGGACTTGGTCTACTCCTAAAGCAACAACACAACAACATTGATGTTCATTGTCTGTTTAATGTTTCTTCATTTGAGCTTTTAATTGAAACCTTTACCATAAAGAATGAACATCAAAAATGTTTAACATGTGAGATAACATATGCAAAGACTTTATACACACAAACAACCATGTTGCTCTGCCAAATCACAAAAATGACACATTCTGTGAAAGTGAACTGGAAATTATGGGTGTGTTCTCTCTGGAGTTCACAACATGCATACTTTTCTACAGTACTAATTCAGTACAAAAAAAAAAAAGGTTTACAGTACAAAAACATCCAAATATTATTATATTTTACCATTCTTCCTCTTTTGTAATGTTTCATATTTAACTGTGGCTTTGCCGGCTGTTACGCCACATTTTGTACACAATATAACATAAAGGTAAAGTCTTGCCCTGACTGAGACTTAATACCAACACACCAAAAGATTGTCTTCATAAAAAAAAAACAACAAAAGTATTTACAAATAAATAACCAACAATAACTTAAAAAGTGAAGCAAAAAGGCTTCGGGGTGAACCAAGACCAAAACAAAACCCCACCTGACTGAAATCCTACGTGAAAATGAAAGTAAAGGGAAATCAATGACAAATCACTAACCTCCCTAGACGAACAGAAACAGGAGAAAACATGTGAAAGAAATGACAGTTCACCCCTACAGCTTCACTTCAACATAACCACAGACAAAAGACTACACAGAGTGGGTCTGAACACAAAACTATAAAGTGCAACACACTCCAAAACATGAGCCGAGCCGAGCCGAGCCGAGCCGAGCCGAGCCGAGCCGAGCCGAGCCGAGCCGAGCCAAAGCAGAGCTCCCTTCTCATTGGCTGGAGGTCCACACGCTGCTTTTAAAGGCTGCCTCCATCAGCATGGGTCCAATGGAAGCCACACCTTTATGACCCACACCTGAAAGTAATCAGACACAAAGATCCACAAACACAACATAATCCCACTCTGGTATAGAAAAAAAAAAATACACAACACACAGAACAAAAAGAACAAACAAATCCAAATACGGCCACAGCCGTAACAAGGCAAACAGAAATACAGAAATGCTGGAACATTCCTTGTATTTGTTTAATTAAATACATTAATAAATTGATCGTCAAACAGCAGAAACGGATCCTAAACAAAGGTACGAGTAGCACATTGTCCTGCTTTTATGAATGAATCCATTAAAGTAGTAAATAGCATTTAAACATAGCAAAACTCCATATGAAGGCAAATGTTTTTCATTTATTTATACAAGAGAAGTGAACAAAACAGAAAAACATCCCTGGGGTGTTTTTGATTAATACAAATAACTTCTCCATTCTTACTCTTCTCCACTTTATTTTCCCTAGTCATCTAACTAAGTCACCTTAGTCATCTCGACCTTCTTCCATGAAATATCTGTTGTTGTTCATGTCATTCAGTTCTCCCCAATCTCTGTGATGTGACAGCCCCTGCACATGTGGATGAACTAGTGGACACTATGGGTGGTATCTTGCTCCCGCAAAATAATAGGACTAATTACGTGAATAATTATTTCGTTCGCAGGAATTAATTATTTCGAGGAAACTAAATATTATTTCGTTGGAATGGAATATTTTTTCATGGGAAAGGAATATTTATTATTTTACCCATGTTCCCGGGCTTAATACTATAAATAAACAAAAAACAATGAAAAAAAAAAAAAAAGTAACCACGGAAAAGACCTTATTTTTACTGAATGGAAGAAAACCAATGATGATGTTCTTACCGGTCTCTGTGAGGCGGTTGAGCTTGTGGATGGTGATGGTGTGTTAACCTGTAGAGTAGAAGGATAGAACAGAAGAAGTTTACATTTCAACTTAGTACTGTAACGTAACGAGAAAGAAGACAAGCAAGAGAAAGACTCCCCCAAGCCCCCCCCCAAAAAATTACAGTTTGGTAAAGTGCCATAAAAATACCACAGACACACATAACAGGCCTACTCAGAGATATTTTTTATCAATATGTGTCAAGGATGTTGCAAAATAGAAGCAGAATCATTTATTGTCGTTGTACATGAGGATACAAAGAAATTGCAGCAGCCTTGGATTGAAGAAGTTAAATAAAATAAAAATAGAATAGAAATACTGTATTTACAACTCCTAACAAAAAATGAACAATATGTACAGAAACTGTTAAATATTAAATATGGATAAAATAGAATGGAATGAGATTAGTTGCTGTGAGCACAGCATAATAAATATTGAGTTATTGCACAGTGACCCGGTTATTGCAATAACTTAGATCTGCACGCATTGTAGTAAAAGTCAGAGTGAGGTGTGGTTGGTGGAAGTATGTGTATTCTGTATGGTAATTGCCTGTGGAAAAATGCTGTTTCTTAGTCTGTTTGTCCTCGTTTGGATGGACCTGTACCTCCTTCCAGAGGGCAGCAGGTTGAATAGAGGAAAGCAGGATTGGTGGAGTCATTGATGATGCTAGTCACTCTGCTGAGGCAGTGTGACAGGTAGATGTCCTTCAGTGAGGGGAGGGGGCAGCCGATGATCCTCTGCGTTGTCTTTACCACTCTCTGGAGGCTCTGCCGTTCTGCTTCAGTGCAGTGGGAGAACCACACTGTGATGCAGTAGGACAGGATGCTCTGGATGGTTGAGCGGTAGAAGATTACCAGCAGCTCCTGGCTGATGTTGTTCCTCCTAAGTTTTCTCAGGAAGTGCAGGCGCTGCTGACCCTTCCTGATGACAGCCATGGTGTTGGTAGACCATGTGAGGTCAGCAGAGATGGTGGTGCCCAGGAGGGTGAAGCTGTGGACCCTCTCCACACAGTTTCCGTTGATGTGGAGTGGGGGTGGATCTGCTCTGTTCTTCCTGAAGTCCAGGATGATCTCCTTGGTCTTGGTGGTGTTCAGGATGAGGTTATTAGCCTGACACCACCTGGACAGTTTCAGGACTTCGTCTCTATAGGCCGTCTCGTCGTCACCAGAGATCAGCCCCACCACCTTAGTGTCGTCTGCAAACTTCACTATGGTGTTACTGGTGTAGGCTGGTCTACAATCTGCTGTGTAGAGTGTGTACAGCAGAGGACTCAGCACACATCCCTGTGGGGAGCTTGTGCTCAGCATCCGGGTGGAGGAGAAGTGGGGACCAAGTTTGACTGTCTGTGGTCTGTTTGTGAGGAAGTCCTTGATCCAGGAGCAGGTGAGTGGGTGGAGTCCTAGGTCAGACAGTTTGATGACCAGAATGTCAGGAATGATCGTATTAAAGGCTGAGCTGTAGTCCACAAAGAGCACCCTGGCGTAGGTGTCTCTGTGTTCTAGATGGCTCAGCGCAGTGTGGAGGGTGATGGATATGGCATCATCCGTTGATCTGTTTGCTTTGTAAGCAAACTGGTGGGGGTCAAAGGTTGGAGGGAGGGAGTCTTTGATGTGTCCTAGGAGTAGCCATTCCAGACACTTTGTGATGACAGGGGTGAGTGCAACTGGACGGTAGTCCGTGAGGCAGGCTGTGGATGAGGACTTTTTGGGTATCGGGATGATAATGGATGACTTCCGGCAAGCCGGGATGGAAGCTTGAGTTAGAGTCAGGTTGAAGATTTTTGTGAAGACCTGGGAGAGCTGGTCGCTGCAGGCCCGCAGAACCTTCCCGGGAACTCCGTCAGGTCCAGCCGCTTTCCTGGGGTTTACCCTGCTGAACATCCGTGCCACGTCCTGTGTCTGCTCAGTCAGGGGTTCAGAGCTGGAAGCAAAGTGGGGCTGAGGTGATGCGACTTCAGACTGCAGTGATGTGGTCTCGAAGTATGAGAAAAACGCACTCAGCTCGTCTGTTAGTGCAGCGCTGGAGTGTGTCTGTCCCCTGAAGTTGGTCAGGTGCTGTGGTCCCTGCCACACCTGCCGAGGGTTGTTGTTGGAGAGGTGGTCCTCTATTTTCCTTTTGTAGTCCAGCTTGTCCTTCCAGATCCCTCTCCTCAGGTCTGCTCTGGCGGTTCTGTTCAGATCCTTGTTCCCTTACCTGAAGGCAGTATCACAGCCTTTCAGGAGCAACCTGACCTCTGTGGTCATCCAGGGTTTTTGGTTGGGAAATACCCGGATGCTCTTCTCTTCCGTGACAGTCCCCATACAGAAGGTGATGTATTCCAGCACGGCCTCTGTGAATACTGTCAGGTCCTGGTGTTCAAAAATATTCCAGTCAGTGTGTTGAAACCAGTCCTGGAGCTGGAGGAGTGCATCCTCTGGCCAAGTTGTGACGGTTTTGACGAGTGAGGTTGAGCTCCTCCTCAGAGGTGTGTAGGCAGGGGTTAAGAGCAGAGAGGTGATCTGACTGGCCTAGGTGTGGAAGCTGAGTGGCTCTGTAAGCATGTTTAATGTTTGTGTACACATGATCTAAGGTATTTTTCCCTCGGGTTGGACACTTAACATGTTGGTAGAAATTAGGCAGGACAGACTTCAAGTTGGTCTGATTAAAGTCGCCAGCTATTACGTGAAAACCGTCAGGGTGAATCCTCTGTAGCCTGTGTATTGTGTCTGTTAGCAGGGAGAGAGCTATGCTAGCGTTAGCATTGGGTGGTATGTAAACCGCTGTGATTAGCACGGCTGTTAGCTCTCTGGGTGGGTAGAATGGACGGCATTTAACAGAAAGGGACTCTAAGTCAGGCGAACAGTGTTTGTGGATTATTTGGCTGTCTTTTGACCAGTGATTGTGTATGTACATGCACAGGCCTCCTCCTCTGCTCTTACCCGAGCCTTCTTTGATTCAAGAGATTCAAGATATTTATTTTGTCATTGTCAGTTGAACAACGAAAATGCGTTTGGAGCCTCAACAACAGCCACTCAGTTCAGTTCACCCAAAAAATAAATAAATAAATAAATAAATAATAACCAAAGTGCAGCAGCAGTACGAAAGGAAAACACAGCAAAGACTTAACATGAAAAGAAATATAGATAATAAATAGGACATTAAATAAGACATTCAGTGTGCACAAGAGTTTAAGTTAGTAGCAGCAATGCTAGACCAGTTTTCACAGTGTTCGCAGTGTGGTCAGATGGGGGGGCAGTAGCTAGGGGGGACTGTTCAGCAGCCGCACAGCCTGTGGATAAAGGCTGTTGCTCAGTCTGGTTGTTTTGGCCTTAATAGACCTGTACCTCCTTCCTGAGGGGAGCAGATGGAAGAGGTGGTGGGCTGGATGGTGCTGGTCATGCAGGATGTTCTGGACTCTCTTCAGACAGCGGGTGGTGTAGAGACTACTCATATCTGGGAGCTGTTTTCACCACCGTTCGAGTCTCTGCTGATCCGCCTTTGTGCAGCTATGAAACCACACTAGGAAACTAAATGTCAGTACACTGCTGATGGCACAGTTGTAGAAGTTCACTGGTCACTGCGGTGAACAACGCGGCTAGTTAGCTGGATAGCCGCGTCGGGAATCTGCAGGTGTAGCCAGGATTCTGATATAACAGCACGCAGCAGTCACGAACATAGCGGTTCCCATCCATGAGTAGTTCCAGCTGGTCCATTTTGTTGATCAGGGATCATGCATTGGCAAGGAACATACTCGGAAGAGGAGGCCTATGGGGGTTTTTCCTTAGCCTTTCCTGCAGGCCTGAGCGGTAGCCCCACTTCTCCTTCCTGCCTCTCCTCCGTCTTTGTCTCCTGCCGGAGCCGAAAACAATCCAGGGGACACCCGCTGGTCTCGCTATCTCTGTGGGAATGCCGTGTGCGCGGCGAAACTCTTCCGTGATGGGTAGATGCAATGTAGAACCGATGTCCAAAAGCTTCTGTCGACTGAAGTGGATGTTTACGTGTGCAGAGGAGCACAAAAAGCAGCACAAGAAACACAAAAGTAACTCCACAATCCAAGAGCTGCGAGCCGCTGCGTCCGTACGCGCCGTCTCAACGAGACAGCGTTACATTATTACACTGTAATGTCAAGAAATGCCTTGACTAGCGTTAGCAATTTGTTAGCTAAAACAATTAAGACTAGCCTGGAAAGACTAGGGCTGTGTCCGAATTCCCACCCTAATCCCTAACTACTAACACCCTATATAATGTGACACTATATAGTTCTCTGGATTTTAAAGCAATTGGGACACCATGCTCACTACTTTTTCTCCACGTACAGAGGAAAAGTGTCATGATGACACTCAGCCATGGCATCAAGGTCTGGATTTCATTCAGTCCGTCCTCCACCTCCCCTGTGGCAGAGGTGGTTTCATCTGCAATGTGTGACTAAAGAGCGTCATCAGGAATGAAAGGAACGGTGAAAAAGACTGTGGTGAGAGCAGCCATGTTGTCAACATCAGTTTAATGCATACTGTAACAAAACCTGGCAGTTTTCTTTGAAAACCAGTGTTTCATTCGGGCTCATTGTGAACAAAATGAATGTGCATTAAGGAGTTTTTGCTAATAATCTATTACCACTACTTTTAAAGAAAAAATACTTCTTTAGGCTCAAACTCAATTGCTTCTTAAATTATTTTTTACCCTGATTTTGCACCTAGCCTACATTGTTTTTTCCCCCAAACTTTTCAGCATCTGTAGCAACTTTAAAGTTACAGAAGAAACTCAAACAATGTTGTTACGCTTGTCATGGTTTAGCAGCTCCTTCTCCCTCTGTCTCCCCCTCCTGGTCGTTGCTGCTACTGCTGTCCTGCTGCTTTCCTCTTTGGTTTCTACAGGAGTTCAGGATGAGGGCGGGGCTTCCTGACACACCTGCGACTCTTCACTCCTCCATCATTTAAGACAGGCTCCTCCACCTTTTCCCTGCCAGACCTTCTGCCTACCTTGGGTCGTATTGAGCCCACGCTAACTTCTGCTGATCTATGGCCGCTTAATGTTTTGTCTCTGCACCTGACTCTCCTGGATTCACAACATTCCCTCTTAATAAATTCTGTATTCTCTTTTCACATCACAACATCTCCTTCCCTCTGATTATCTTTATTATAACTAGGATTGGAGAAATATTAAAATGTCTCATTTCCTGGATTTATTCCATTCTGAATGCAAAACGATAAAGATGATTTGGAAAAAATTTGATAGTAACAATTGTTTTAAAGTAGTTTATCTATAAAAAGAAAGAATATTGATGGTATATTAGAACACATGAGTCAGGAGTTTCATGTTAACATTTATTAATCATTTTGTTTTTTTTCAATAACTAGAAGGTAATGTTTGTTCTTGTATCACAGAGAAGCAGATACAGTCCATGTTCATAACTGCAAGTGAAGCCTGAGCAGATGGAAGTTATGGGGCTTTTGTCCAGCAGAGGGAGCCAAACACAAAGTGATAAAAATATATTTCAGCATTATTTAAAGCCAATATGGCTCTAATTGGGATTTATTTAAAAAAATGAGAAAATAACGTGTTTTTTTTTAATGTCAATGATCAATTATCTGAATGTCCATCAGTCTGTTTTAGTTTTCGGAGCACACAAAAAGGTAATTTTGAAAAGCTACAGATGGATAACTTCCAGAGAAGCTGATGTGAGTTCTCAATCATAAAAATGATGTAATACGTTCTTTGCTCTGGCGGTGAATTAACATTAAAACTTTCCAGTTTTTAAAGAAGTTCTTTAAAAAAATGTTTCTAATCAGAAGGAAACAAGCTAGTTGTAAAAGGCTGACCTTCCAAAGGACTGGGGGTGATGCGTATATTCCATTGACTGAACCGGACTGAGTGACTCCTCCCCCTTGGCGTTTCAAACAGGAAGTACCTGCCCGCACCAAGAAGCCAGAGATATAAGCAGCTGTTACTCAGTCATTTTATTGGTCAGAATTACTACTCTTGATCTTTTTTTTTTCACATGTTCTTAATAATCCTCTTTTTTTCCAAGATATTTTTTCTGTAGTTGAAGTTATTCAAGTTGTAAACTGACCAATCAGATATGTTAAAAAAAAGTAGGTGGAGCCTGCTCGTCCCCAATTCCAACGTTTAAAACATTTGACAGATTTCGTATAGCCTGCTTTTAAGTGATAGGGGCGTGGCCTTCCAACAAACTCACTTCTAATTGGTGAGAGTGGTTACCATAAAAAAGTTGAATTAGACCGACTCAAACAAATAAATGCTTACCGACATCATTTGAATCCAACATGGCGGCCTCCATATTGTAAAAATATTGTTTGGATGGAGCTGGAGCTAAACATTACACTTTGGATGTTACTGAGTGCGGCATTTCTCCTGTCATACAAGAAATGTCCGTGTCCTTTTTGCTTTTAAAGCCCCCCGGATGAAGAGTGTTTTGGACGTCTGAACCTAAAGGTGGGGAGAGCTTTAGCTTGGAATCATCTCATAGGAAAACATTCAGGAGGTCGCTCAGAGGTTTCAGAGACCTGGATCCTGATGAGATCTGTGGAAGGATGAAAAGGTGCAGAACCATCATTCATGCTGATTTGTAACATCCATTCTGCATCCAGCAGCCTGAGGACGAGGATGAAGATGGAGGAATGAGGAACAGCTCAACCCAGCTGCAGAACAGCCCTCCTCTCCCATCCGTTCAGCTCTAATAGATTTAACAGCTGTCGCCTCTCTTCCCTACATCTTCTTTCCAGTTTATCTGCCCTCCGGGACACGTGCCCCCCCACCAAAGTTTCGTCACACCACAGACGAGCTAACTGCTTCCTCGCGGTGTAGGACGAAGACAGCTGCCTTCTTAACTTTGGTTCAGACTCCAAATGTACTACTGTTGGATTTCAACACTAGTGGAAGAAAAACCTTCAGGTTTGTTCTGTTTTTTTTTTTGTTTTTTTTTTACATAAACCAATAAAAATGTTTATTTTCCTGATGCAGAGATCCAATCAAGAAAGAAAAGTGTGTGAACATGTTATACAACCTGTACGCTCAGGTGTGTCTGATCAGCTAGACAGAGAAGAGGCAAAATAGAAAAGGAATCATAAAAAGTCTTGAGACTGTTTACAAGCAAAACAATCAAACAGGATTCTGAGAGCTTGGGAGATCCCAGGAGGTGAAGCCTACGTCCAAACTGCCCTTACAGATGAATGCTGGCTGTCTGCTGACAAAAAATGCTCAAATCTGTTTGGGAGACGTAGGTGGCCTACAGAAAATATCAAAGTCGTAGATCGCTCAGTGAACCCATACCCATAATGCAGTCTGACTGTTAGAAATAAGGAAATTAGACAATCAGATTGTAGTTTGGGTGGACATCCTAGGGCGTCCTAGGGGCACTTGCGTATTGCACACCGCGTGGTTACCAGTAAGGGGCCAGTACCTGCGCAACGCTAACAACTAGAGTACGGTGTAAGGACAATGTACAACAGCATCACCCTACGGCTGCCATAAGTGTGTGTAACTTTCATTATCTTTACTAATAATTCGTGATACTTTTACCCCACACGGCAATGGAATATTCCATTTTCATGAGCTGGTCGTAGAGAACTGCAGAACACACCTGTGCTCCCTTTGAGATGCATCAGGATCTCTGTACAACCCTCCATGGGCCCTGACCACCCAAAAACCTGCAGCACTTGTACGAGTCAACCCCAGTACATGTGTATGTGACTAAGGCATAAGCCAACCGGGATAACACCTCTGCCAGGATTCCCATGGAAGACAAAGTCAGTCAAAGAACGGTTCAGAGCCCTCTTGCTAGTCAGTGACAAGCTTCAAATATATCATCTGAGCCCCACTCTGGGGCAGGACCTGGGGTTTAAACTTACCGGCAGCCACCTAGTGGACAGGGCATTTCCTATGGATCAAGATGCCAAATCTGGATTTTGGGACAGAGATGTCACGCCTCTGAGAGGGAGGGAGCCTGAGCTTGTGTTGGAGGTCATGAGGTACTGGCTAGAAACAGTCAAGTTTACCTCTACCCCTCAAGAGGGCTTGGACTACCATTCTAGATTTGCTCATGGTGAGAGGCAGTGGGATGGGCTTACTTGTGAGCCCCTGGCTCTGCCGCTGAGTGTTAGATTTGCTGCCGGTGGACGAGATGGTCATGTCTCTGGGCCTGACTGTGGTCTCAGCTTACAGGCTGAGCAGCAGTTCAAAGTCCCCGGCCTTATTGATGTCTCTGGAGGTACTGGAAACCTTCCCAACAGGCAACAGGTTTTACTGTTAAATCACTGCCATCATTCCATCATTCTTAAGGTTGATGTGCTCACATAATCTTCTCTGGAAGTTGTCCATCTGTCTGTCTTTGATGGATCTGCCTCTCCATCTTTCTGTGCCTCCATCTTTCAGGATGCTTTTCCTCTCTGTCGTCTGAATCTACTTTCATCTGCAGGGAAACTAAGCTGGCAGGGCTCACATTATCTAAGCCCCACAGTCATTTCCCACTTACTCCAGCTTTACTCGCTGTGTTGCTCCTGGCTCCCCTATGGTGTCATGAGCAGTGCAGAGCCGCTGGTGCAGCCAATCTTCCTTTCAGCCTTGTTAAATTCTGAAATGTCTCTGGGTTACCTGAATGGAAGAGAAATCTGCCTCCCACAGCTGATTCCCCTCCTGGAGAGAGCTTTGCTTCATTTTCATCGGCTGCTTTTGCTTAGTCTCTCTGGGTTTCCCGTCATTTCCTCTTTGGGTCACATCTTCCTCTTCCTGTCGGCCCTGACTGTCTCTTCCATTCCTTACCTGTAAAGAAAAATCCCCATATCAGCAATTTCAGCATCATAGAGGTCAGACAGTTTTTTTCCCCAGTGGGACTAGTTTGAGTGCAGCTGGCTTTTCTAGAGAAAGTTTAGCTTCAACAGTGGATCCTCAGAGACCTGAAGACAATGAGACCTGCAATGAATTCAGCAGCCCAAGAAAAACAAAAAAAAAAACAACAAATACAAAAAAAAAAAAACTTTTCGCAAATAACAAATATATAAACAAGAATAAACATTTTCTAACTTAAACAAACAGAGACACTGGGACATGGATGCCCCAATGTTAGCACAGACATACACTCACTGGCCACTATATTAGGTCCACCTTGGCAGTACTTGGTTGGACTTCCTTTACCTTCAGAACCACCTTAATCCTTGGTGAAATCAATTCAACAAGGTCCTGGAAACATTCCTGAGAGACTTTTATCCATGTTGACATGACAGCATCACACAGTTGCTGTAGATTTGTCGGCTGAACATCCATGATGATAAACTCCCGTTCCGCCACATCCCAAAGGTTCTCTATTGGGTTCTGGTGACTGTGGAGGTTGTTTGAGTCCAGTGAACTCATTGTCATGTTCTAAAAACCAGTCTGAGATGATTTCAGCTTTATGAAAGAGTAGCTCTATTTATCCTGCTGGAAGTAGCCATGAGAAGATGGTCGGTCCACTGTGGTCAGAAAGGGATGGACATGGTCAGCATTAATCCTCAGATAAGCTGTGGTGTTGCAGCCATGGTCAATTGGTACTAAGGGGTCCAAATTGAGACTAGAAAATATCCCCCACACCATGACACCACCACCACCAGCCTGAACTATTGATCCAAGGCAGCCTGGATCCATGCTTTCATGTTGTTGACGCCAAATTCTAACCCTACCATCTGAATGTGGCAGGAGAAATGGAGACTCATCAGACCAGACAACGTTTTTCCATCTTCAATGGTCCAGTTTTGGTGAGTCTGTGTGAATTGTAGCCTCAGTTTTCTATTCTTAGCTGACAGGAGTGGTACCTGGTGTGGTCTTCTGCAGCGGTAGTCCATCTGACTCCAGGTTGATTGTGTTGTGTGTTCAGAGATGCTCTTTCTTTGAGTTCCAGTTGTCTTTCTATCAGCTGGAACCAGTCTGGTCATTTCCTCAGACCTCTGGCATCACCAAGGCACAAAACTGGTTCTCACGGGATATTTTCTCTTTTTCAGACCATTCTCTGTAAACCCTAGAGACGGCTGTGGGTGAAAATCCCTGTAGATCAGCAGTTTCTAAAATCCTCAGACCAGCTCATCTGGCACCAACAACCATGCCAAATTCAAAGTCCCTTCAATCACCTTCTGTCTCCATTCTGATGCTCCGTTTGAACTGCAGTAGATGTCTGGACCATGTCTACATGAACAAATGCATTGAGATGCAACCATGTGATTGGCTGATTGGAAAGTTGTGTTAACGAACAAATTGGACATATGTGTCTAACAAACAAACATCAAGATCATTTAGAAAAAAGCAAAACAAAAACTTATTGGTAATTTATTATCATGATCAAAAGTGGCAATTTTTGGAACTTCTCAGATGTATGCGTACCTGAGATGTGTAACAGAGATGTGTAACACGTCCACAGCATAAGTTCAGATTTCTTAAGCACTTTATTTGGGGCTTGATATACAGTTGACACAGTTCTTGATGTTTTGTCTGCATAAAACTATTTTAAGATGTCACAGATGTCATGGTTTCCTTCTTTTCTTGGGAAGATGAAGTACTTTTATTAACAAATCTGTCTCACATTCACACACTTAATGAGATTTACTTGAGCCTTCTGTTAACTGTTTGTTTCCATAGCCTGTATACTCTTGACATTTTCGGCCTATTAGTCTGTCTGCTGATTACATCATTGCCCGTGCTGTAGCGATAGGGCGGTCGACCTCTAAAAAGAAGATTAAGGTTTGATTCCTGTCTTGTCTGCCCATATGTCGACGTGTCCGTGGGCAAGACGGTAAAACCCACCTTACTTCTGGTGGAAAGCTGGCGCCAGTGTTGTTGCAGGTCAAAAACATTTATTTTATTTTATTATTTATAGGCAATTGATGCAATATTTAAAAAAATAAAGACAAACCCAACATCACTATTTGGAATTCAGTCATAAATTTTCATTTTGGTGCCACCCTAAAAAAAATTCATTCCCTCACATAAACACACATTCACACACAAAGACACACGAACACTAACACAAAACACAATTCAGAACTCAATTTGCATCCTAACCGTTGTTTGCATTTTCCAGAATTTCTTTGTCATTATTCCTCCACAGAGGAGAGGTTTTAATGTGTGGAGATTGATAATGATCTGTCAGTCGTCTGTTCTCTCTATAGGAAGCTCTAGACAGCCTGTTAAAGATCGAATGTGATTTCGACTGAAAAATCCTGCTTCCAGTAGCTCAGAGGTTGGTGGGCGCGCTGCAGCTTCCTGAAGGTTTTCCTCAGCTTCCTGTGTGCAGGTTCTGCTTGGTATTCAGGCGCCTCTTCTCAGGTGGCGCTTCACCGGTTGAATACAAATCCCTTCTAATTAAAGGCTAATTTCCTGCACCGTTAATTCAAGCTCCCACAAAGCTCCTCTGCGGGATCAATGCTCATGGAGTATCCCCAAAAGAGTTAGCGAGGATCCCTGTAGGGTTTTACTTCCAACAGGCAAGGGCTTCCAAATCCATGAAGTCTGAGGTTCGGTAAGGAACCTGCTGGAAATATTTGAAATACAAACTGAAAGTGATGAGCCAAGGCACCGGCAAACAACAGTGAATGCCAGCGATGCTGAACCTGAACTGTCAAATCAAAAATATGTCAGAGAGGATGTGAGGAAAAACCACCTGAGGGGCCATGATGGGACAATGATGGGAGAACATCACAGGTGGAGTGGTCGGCCAGGAACTGGAGCAAAGGCTCGTCCTCGACCAGGGTCCACCTGGGTGTATTCAGACTGAAAATTTGTTCCGGATTATCGGAGCAAACGAACTCTGGTTCACTGTAAGCAAACCGAATGTGTCCAGACTGAATACACTCTGTAAACTGTGAGGATTAACAAACACCTCTTGATGTACAAATTACAGCATTGGATTTATATGACAAAAGCTCAGTGTACAGCCTGATGGAGCTGAGTAGAACCATTGCAACCAGCTACACCTAACAACAGAGCTACATGCTGAGGGCGGAGCCTACGGTGGACCTACATCTACCTCAGTAGATTCAATAATGAGATTCAATAATATTTGTCAGTCAGTGAATCTCGAGTAACAACGTGGGGACCTGATTCAGGAAGTAATGGATTCAGAGGCCTCACAGCCGCAAAGAGAAGGAAGAAGATCTAAGATCTGGTAACAGTGAAAGACGTGCAGGAAGAAGAACAGTCAGAGCTGCAAGATGGGGTGAAAGAACAGAGGACCCCCAGGAAGTCATGGAGGTCCATGAAAGAAAATAAAATCCTTTCAAAGGGTGAAAACGGGTACTAAAGACCCACTCCAGTGTATATGGTGTTTTCTGTGCTTCTAACATGTACTTGCAGCATTTTTCTGATGATGAAGGACATGGATAAAATACTTGCAGCATAAGCAGCATAATGCATCGCCTGCCATTAGCTGGTCTGTTTTCATCCCAGTGGGGGCTGCTCCCCTGAGAACCTGGTCAGCCACTGGTTCTTTCTGCTAGCAGAAAGGAAACATGTTTTCTCTGCAAAAACATCATCTATCAAGCTTATCAAACCACGGAATCTGGTGGTGCGGGGGACTGTCTTCTTCCTGACAGACCGTCTGTCTTCATCTAACCCTCAGCATTACCAGTGCTAGGCTAATGTGAAGCAAAGGCAAAAGACACTGAGTGAGGGGGCCTTAACAACAGTCCACCTTCTGTCTGCAAAGCAATAAACTAGAATTACATTCCCCCTGGTTTCAATTCCAAACCCTCAGAGACTTTCCTGATTCTTTAGTGAGTGTGAACCCGAACAAGCCAAACTCTGAAACCAATCAGTGCCCTCCTCAGACCCCGGAGGACCGCCTTCGGTTCATTAGAGTTCTGCCGCGGAGGAGGCAGCAATCTCTTTCAGGCTGAAAGGTTTTACAGCTCCATCACTTAGTGGGTGTCACTGTGGACGGGCAGCAGTGAGGGGGGGGTAAATTCGGGCCCGACAGAGTGAGAACATGAAGTCGTTTGCGTATTTTAAAGTCATCCTGTCGTTCACCTGTGAAAGTCGTTTAGATGCTGTGGAGCATTGGAACGCTACGAGGTGATGCATCCGCTGAAAACTGATCAAACTTTGTTTTAAGTTTGTTTTCTCCTTTTCATTGCCTTCACCCTCTGGTGATTGGATTTAAAAAGTTTTTAGGTCCCACTCGGATCTTCATCATCATCATCTGCAGGTCAGTTCAATTACCGGTTGCCTCAGACAGATCATTCTGGTTGGATAAATTAATCTCTACACCATTAAAACATAATCTTCATTTAACATTTTGAGAAAACAAACACATTTGGTGCAGCACAGAGGCGCAATAGTTGATGCTTTAGCTTCACAGCGAGAAGGTCCTGGTTCAAATCCCAGCAGAGTTCTTTCTGTGTGGAGTTTGCGTGTTCTCCCTGTGCATGTGTGGGTTTTCTCTGGCTTCTTTGCACAATGCACAAACTTCATATGTCAGCTTCATATGTTGATTGATGATGCTATGGCTGTCTGTGAGTGTTGTGTGGAAGTGATTGTGTGCCCTGGGGAGACTGGAGACCTGTCTTCGGTGTTTTCCACATTCGCCAGTAGCCGTAATTAGACTCTTAGGCAGCCCCTTGATCCTGAAAAGGATCCAGCTGGTTAAGAAAATGAATGATTAGGTTTTTACTTCAGCAAATGGGTGACATCCTATCTACTGTTAAAAAAATGGCGAGCATGTGTCTGAATCACATTGAAGTCCAGGGTACTGAATAGTCCTGCATTATGTGGTATGTGAGCTCCGCTCCGGAGTGAGACCGACAGGTCTAAAGCAAAAACAATAAAAACCACTCCAGAGGATTTTGTGAATGGAAAAATGGCTGTTATTTTATTTTACAGCAGGTAACCAGCAGCACTGTCAATACATGCTCAAAACACCGACTCCTCTCTCTCCCCATGAACCAAAATTCACACGCAGTTACAAGACATGGCCCCTCCCCTGGGCCAGGTGGTTCCAGGTGGTTCCAGTGGAGGTTAATGGTTGAACCAAACCAAAAGGTCAGGTCCTACGACCCCAGAAGTGAAACTGAAAAAGGTAAGACACAAGTCAGCAAGACATACTAAAATACATAAACATAATACACCCAAACAAACCACCGTAAATAATAAAGGAGTTAACAGTGTATATCAGTGTGTGTCGTTATCAGGACCTTGCTCAGATGTTTTAAATGGTTGAAAGTGTGCACCCACCCAACCAGCATTAGCTTGACCCCTGAGTATATGATGTGTATGTGTGTGTGTGTTTGAGTTCCTGTGTGGAGTTTCAGTCAGGGGAAACTGCCACATGGTATCTAAGACATTAGTAAGTGAATTCAGGCATAACCAAATATGTTTGCTGTGTGTGGAAATTCTGAAGCTGCTGAATGACCTGTCCCCCTCTCCCAAGTTAGCTTCTTCAAAATAAAACACCTGGTGTTTTAAATGACAGAATAAGAAAGCCAACAATACATACGTGACATAATTCAGATGGGGAGTTTGCTGCGTCTCACATCTGTACTGAAATTCTGTGTCAGATTTGCCTTCCCCCCCCTTTTGAACTACAAACTCTGAGCCATGTCGCTGGTCTATCATCTGTTGTTCTATTTCCTGCCTGATAAGAGGAGACCTGCAGAGCAAATTTGGGCATCTGTATCTGGCATCCTGCAGCTCAGACAGGTTTTGTGATTTAGATTAGATTTCTCTGAAAGCAAAGCTTCCCTTTCTAGCCTAAACAACACCTCTGGAATACAGAGAGGATACTTTGCTGTAGTTTTCTGAGCAGCAGTCCTGACTCTACTCTGCTCTCTTTAGTTACAAATGGATTGCTGCAGCAGTTTCTGCTTCTGATTTTTAAAGACCTTCTCGGATGAAAATGGTGTTTTTAACCTGTTCTTTTGGCTTTTTTTCTGATGATGGAGGACATATAAAGAAAAAATAGATTAAGGTTGTATTTTTGACTACTTCTTTATTCAAACTGTTGTGAATCGGGATCAGATGTAAAAATGCAGCTTGTATTTTTGACATTAAATATACTCAAGCTCCCTGCTCCGCTCCATTCTGATGGCATCGAAAACCAGCTGTAGAAGGAACTACAATCACATTTGTAGCAAAGTCCCAAGGATTTATTTACAAGGATCATCACTGGTAACATAGCCTCAGGGGTCAGGAAAGGTCACAAGAAGAGCCAACACTAAAGGCTCAAATGAAGTTCTTTAAATGCATTGAGGGCTGGTTAGCAAATTGCAGGCAGCTGTGACTGCTCCAGGAATCACCAGAAGAATGGGCGGAGTCACAGCCAGCCAGCACAGAAACCAGAGGAAGGAAAATGAGCATCAACACAAAACCAAACAGGCCAATCACAACAGAGCTGGTGTCAGGCTCCAAACTGTACGGCTGAAGAGCAGCAAAATTGCTCTACATTTTAGCTTCACAGGTAATGTTAGGGTGGGGTTGTGAGGGGCTGTAACCTGGGGAGAGAAACGGAACACTTTTAGCAATGAGGGTGGGGGATCCCCCCACAACTCAGAAATGAATTTCTGATGAATTCCTGATGCTCTGCAGAAACTATGTCCTAGAAAATGACAACCCCTTCCAACAGCTCCTAGATTAGCGCAGGAGCTTTTCGGCCTTGAGACAAAGCCTCCCCCCCTGAGCGCCACATGTTGTAGTATAAACTAAATGAAATCACTTTCAAACTTTAAATAAAGAACATTAGAACAAGTGAGAAAAACTTAAACCTTTTCTGAACTCTTCGAAAATAACAAATGTTTACAAACAACTTTTCAAAACCTGCCCTTCCCTGCCCACTGCCCATTAGCTTTTAGTTGTTTGATTTTTTCTCCAGTTTCTGAATTGACTTTTATTTCTTCAATGCAAGACTTGATGAAATCACTCAGCTTGTCATTGGGCAAGCGCCAGTTTTTTAGCTCTGAGAATTTGTCTTGGTCTGCGATGGCAAGTTCTGCAACTGGAGCGTTGCTGACTATTGTGTTTCGGTCCACCCCCACTTTTTGGAAGGCTCCAGACAAGGTGAGTCCTTTTTTAAAGGCCTTTAAAACTTTGGTGTACCTCTCCACAATGTCATCTGGATCACGGGTTGAAACATAAAAAAGAGGCAATTTGTAATACTTATTCAAAACATACATTCATTGTTTTGTTATTGTTTTTTATTTGTATCTGGTTTTCTAAATCATCTAAAAAATAAGCTAGACAGATCCCCCTACCAAAGACTACTTATCATAATAACATTTTTCTTTTCTTGAATATGAAATATTATGTAAAATAATTTTTGGTGGTTTTCCAGTTGGCAGTTGGTGACATTGTACCTTGATCTGTGACAGAAGAATAGCAAACTGTTATTTAAAATGTATATTACTGATTGTAGCAAGCCATTTATGAACATTTTTTACTTGACAGAAAAATAAAGTCTTCTTTATTTGATGCAATGTCAGGAGTGGAAAAAACGACTTTATTTTACTATTTTAAGATCACCGTATCTCTAAAAAGTAAACTTAATGACTATGTAACTAACAAACCCTTGATACATGAATGCGAATCAGGCGAATTAGGGGATCTAAATAGAAAATGTCTCTGGCCTGTGGCCTCAGTAGCTGTGAAATGTTAAAAGCATACCAATTTCTTTTATGTTGTTTGGATTAATAAGTAAAGAAATTACTTATGTGCTTACACAGAGGATCCAGTGCCCAGGAACACAGACAGGGATGATGATCCACTGCAGACTGGCTGCATTGTCCTGTAAGAAAACATCAATAACAAAACATTGTTAAAATAACCAACTCAGTATTAGCTTACAAAAACATGAGTAACTGGCAAATTACCGGAAGGTGCTCCATCGGGTTTGCTGATATTGGTGGGAACCAAGCAGCAAAAACATGTTCCACTCTCTGTAATGGACAACTTGTCATCTTCACAGCTGCAATTAATGTTAATAATTTTTAATTGTGAAAGAGCTTAATTAACTTCTCAATGACCTTGAGACAACTGTTGAGGATCTAGTAGAGCACATAACACAAGGGTTTTAATTGAAAACACTGTAATATTTTTAATGAAAAATTATCATAGCGTATTCTCTATGCCTACCATCCCATCAACTTCCTGTTCTAAACCCAGACTCCAAAAGTCAGAACGAGTCAAAATCGTGTTGTCCACCATTGCAATGTGGTCTCTTGGACTCTTGCTCTTATCCAGGACCTGGTTCAACTAAAGGAAGAAAAAAAGAAAACTCTTTCAAAGCTATAACCTGTGTAAGTTGTAACCAGAACAGAATTTGTAAACACTAAACATTTCTAATTTAACACAGAATTTCAAGAACATTTTCAAGGGCACTGCAAATTTGCCATATTTTTTTACATAAACAAATAAATAAATAAAAATAATCATAAATGATAATAGTGAAGTCCGTAACACACGCAGGATGGGGTTACAATAAAAAGCCTCTATTAGTACATAGCTATTTGTTGGAAAGCTTGATAACATGTTGGAGACATGTGTTTCTTTCTTCGGCGTTGGTTTATCACCGTCGATTAAAACTGTAACGTGTTTCTATATAAATACAGAAATAATACAGGTGAAATAAACAAACAAAGTTTTACTGACATTGCCGACATTTGAAGACACAAATATAACTTGACAGAAACTTCCAGGAGAGCCGCAAGCTGAACTACGCTTAGTGCAAACCCTGAACCACATTAGAATGGCAGGAAAAAAAGCACAAAACATTCGAAAATACCAAATAACAGCCTCATTTGCAGTGTAAAAAAATTGAGGTGGGAAAAAAGCGAGTAATCAAAATATGAGGTTTCTTTTCATTAACTTACCGTTGTTTTGCTGATGCGTTCCTCCATTTTCAAAATATCTCTACCCGTGGGAACAGAAGAAGAACAGCACTGACTTCTTCTTCTTGTAGTTAAAATGGCGTGCGGTAACAACGACGAGGTGCATTACCGCCACCTATTGTGTTGGAGTAAGGGTCGAAGTGGGGGACTACATAGAAAGAAAAAAAAAAATTGCGCCATTCACATTTTCCTACCCTCCCAAGAACTTCTTCAAACTCAGCCGTTCACCCTCTATCAACAGTACTCTATTTTCCAGCTGTTCTCTTTCTTCCTCATACCAACGACACAAAATGTGCTCCACTGATTCTTCCCCTTTCCTGCAATCACAACTGCACTGACGAAGGGGAATCACATGCACGGGCTCAATGTGGGCGGGGATAACATTCCACAGCAGACAGCGTCAACGTGGGCGGGGTTAAACATTCCACAATGTTGAGCACTACTGCAGGCTGCAGCCAGGGCTTGCTCGAAAATTGCGCAAGCGCACTATGTTAATGTGAACTACCAACAGGGTAGTAAAGTTTAATTTCATTGCATGTTTCCTAGAGCTCTTACAGTGGCGATACGTTGACGTTGATTTGATCGGCAAGCGCAGGCATTTTGGAGGGAGAAGCCAGAAAATTTAAATCAATTGTAAAATTCTTGAAAGAAAAAAAGGACATTGGTAAAAAAATTACGGAAGCAAATTTTTGAGGGCAGATCCAAAGGAAAAACCCTTAAACTGATTAAATGGATGCAGAAAAACAAGCTTCTAAGGCAGAAAATGAAATGCAGCATCTGCTCAAGGAGAATGAAGTTGAAGAAATGGAGGACCAAAGATCATTACACTTGGTAAGTTAGGTTTTTCTTGAACTGCAATCAATGACAGCTATAGTTATTACAAATTAACAAAAATGTGATTGTGATGAATACCAATTTTTTGTGTATATTTTTTTATTCTGCAGAACATGTCAGCGGGCCGCACATAGAGGAAGAAACAGTGTAAAGTCCATAAGATACAAGGCTCTGTTCCAGCGTTCTAAAATATCCCTTTTTGACTGGATGCAGTTCATATTCAGGTATGTCTATGTGACTCTCAACTCTGCATCTACACCATTCTCAAGGTGGTACACCTACAACTAGTGGCTATGTACTTGTAATTTTCCTGGCGGCCAGTTAGATCTCTCTTGTAATCTATAGCAATTTAAATACAATTATTTTGTTTAAGCTGTGCAGCTTCACTGTTGTTAAACTCAGAGGGAAAAAAAGCAACAGATGCCATGGTTATTTGTAGCCAACATGGCATATTTCATGGAATGAAATGAATTTATTGAAATGAAAAATGAATTGAAATGAATTTATTGTAGCTTGATTTAATACCATTTTATCCCGTGTTTCTTTACTCGGGGCTGGAGTTGAGAAAAATTGTTTTGTCTGTCCTTAGGTTTTCCCAAGGTTTGCGTCTACAACAGATAGACATGATAGAGGAGGACATCGCAGCAAGTTCAGCCACACTCACCAAGATGACAAAATAAATACGTGAGGTCTGCACAACGGCTGTGGAACCAATGAGATTAAGAAATGGACAAATCATTGGTGGACAACATGAATTTGTTGTCATTGATGAGAGTCACTTCAGACATAAAAGAAAGGTAAAGGCAATGCATTATTTAGTGTGTTATTAAGTGTGTGTGTCAGTCACACTTGTTAACTTACCGTATTGTTTCAAAAATTTCAAAAATGTTGAATGTGGATCAATTTGAACAGTGTCCTTATATCCCGTGATCATATTCCATGGATCAAAGAACATTATCTTAATCTTTTAATAAGTGAGTAATAAAATTAGGACTATCAATTCCTCATTGAGTAAATCTGTACATATACTGAATTTCTCAATATTTCTTCCTGAATAGTTAGTTATGTTCTGTTTTTCTTTTAAAAAAATTCATAAGCCAGGCATTTGTATAAACCGTACTTATATTATTTTTTTCCTTCTCTATTCGTTCAAACAGTAATACCGACACGTTGGCGCCACATACAAGACAGACAGGTTTGTCCTTTACCACGATGAACATGTAGTCCGTCTCCCATCTGTCTTGAAAGCTTCTGTTTTCTATTTTTCGTTTGGCCATTTTTCTGTAGGGCTGAATTTGAGCCTGTGCTTTGTAACAGGTTTGCTAATGAGCGTCAACACAAGAGGTGGGGGTGTTTTTGCGCTCCGGAGTCTGGCGCGCCAGGACAGAATTGTGGGAATTGTAGTATTAGCGGTACGTGCGCTGTATAACGGGCCGGCGGGCCAGATGTAATACATATTTGAAATCATCTTGCGGGCCAAATATAATTGTAGTGCGAGCAAAATTAGCCCGCGGGCCTGGATTGACATGTCTGTGTTAGAGGATCGATCAAGCTGGGTCCTGCACACAATTGAAGTCCCCACCCATGATATATAGTGATTCTGATGATCTGGAAAGGATAAAAAAGTTTCGTCACAAAAGCACTGTTGTCCCAGTTATGGCCGTAAACGCAGATGAATAAAAAAGATGTTAGTTCAGTCTTCCCAGAGACTATCTGCCATTCTGCCATTTGGGTCTAGCACTGACTTTTCTGCAATAAAAGGGAGATCCTTGCACAACGGTGTCAACACCTAACCGTGGGATTTCCATCTTTTGTCCTAAGTCACCAAATCTCAGGTTTTAAGGCATATTATGATGGCCCCAATAACAGAGGTTAAAATTTCCCCTCAGAAAGGTGTAACTAAAATAAATGTGACAACAACCACAGAAGTTATGTCAGTAAATGACCATAAAGAGAAAAAACCGCCAGCTTAGATTGAAATAGTAACGGCAGCACCTTTGACTATCACGTAATACGGAATAAAATAAATAAATAAATAAATGAATATATATATGTACATAAAAAAAAACGCCCCTCTCACCCTCTGCGGGTGTTTTCTCACACTGCCTCATCCACCACAACGGCTTTCCTCTGTTCTTTATCCACCACCACAGGACCCTGAGACTGTATGCTAGCCGCAAGGAAGGAGGCCGAGGACTAGTGAGTGTAGAAGCCACTATCAAGGATGAAACATCCAAGATGCATGAGTACATCAAGCTCAAGGCCCCAACTGACAGTGTGCTCAGTGAATGTCTCAGGCAATGGAGAGCAGAGGATACAGTGCTGGAGGACAGATCCTCATGGGAGGACAAACCCATGCATGGGATGTACCACCAGACCATAACTGAAGTGGCTGATATCAAGAAGTCCTACCAATGGCTAGAAAGGGCTGGCCTACAGGACAGCACTAAAGAGGAACAAGCCCTGAGCACCAGAGCAATAGAGGCCCAGATCTACCACACCAGACAAGACCCAAGGTGTAGGTTGTGCAAAGAGGTGCCTGAAACAATCCAGCACATAACTGCAGGATGTAAGATGCTGGCAGGTAAAGCATACATGGAGCGCCACAATCAAGTGGCTGGAATAATATGCAGGAACATGTGTGCAGAATATGGACTGGAAACCCCAAGGTCAAAATGGGAAACACCTCCGAAGGTGGTAGAGAATGAAGAGGGCAAAGATCCTGTGGGACTTCCAGATCCAGACTGATAGGATGGTAATGGCGAACCAACCAGACATCGTAGTGGTGGATAAAGAACAGAGGAAAGCCGTTGTGGTGGATGTGGCAGTGCCAAGTGATGGGAACATCAGAAAGAAGGAACATGAGAAACTGGAGAAATACCAGGGACTCAGAGAAGAACTGGAGAAAGCCTGGAAAGTGAAGGTGATGGTGGTGCCTGTGGTAATTGGAGCACTCGGGGCAGTAACCCCCAAGCTGGAGGAGTGGCTACAACAGATACCTGGAAAGACCTCAGACCTCTCAGTCCAGAAAAGAACAGGAACAGCTAAGATACTGCAGGAGCCTCAAGCTCCCAGGCCTCTGGTAGAGGACCCGAGCTTGAGTGAGAAACCACCCGCGGAGGGTGAAAGGGGCAAGTTTTTTTTAATATATATATAGACTTATACACACATACATATATATATATATATATATATATATATATATATATATATATATATATATATATATATATATATGTGTGTGTATATATGTGTATATTGAAGGATTTTATATTTCTGCGGTCCTTATTTTTATCATTATTGGCATCAATTTTACTTTTTACATTGTTTTACTGATGAAGTGTGTGCTCCTAAATCTGGACTCTGGAAGATCCATCTTGACCTCACATTCCTGAGATGTGACCTATGGACTGCAGCTGCGACTCCTTCCTCCACAGAGAAGGGGGATGCTGACCTCTCAGGGCATTGGTCAGTAGTCTGGTCAGGAGTCCGCAGAAATGGAGCCAGCACTCTAATCTAAACCACATGAGGAGTAGATTATATCTGTGAGAACTTCTCTAGATGTCCGGTTCCAGGGAAGAACAAAAAGGTTGATCTTTAACCTAGGAGCTCCATGGATTTCTTGCCGTCAATCTGATTTGTTACGGACAGGAAGAGTCTGGGTTTATCGCAGCACCAGGCGCCACTTTGAAGTCATCCCCTGGGGAGATGGATGGGTCCTGAGAGTGACCGACGACTATTGGCTGATGGACGAAGGAGGATCATCGGCCACCCAATCGGAGTGTTCCGGGGCGGAGATTCGACGGAGGAGACCGCCCAGAATTCATCTTTAAAAGTTTCAGCAGAGCACAATCTTATTGTCTTCTGTCTTGTGGCCTTTCATGTAAAACGCCTGTAACTTCTTGCGTTTTGAAGGCCTTCTAAAAATGAGGACCCAGATCTGTTTTAATTCTGTCTTAGAACTTTTGTTAGGGAATAAACCTTCTGTAACTTTATCCGGCTGAATCTTGGTCTTTTATCTCTCCCGACTATCCGAACACGCATGGAAAAATCTCAGAGCGAAAGATTTTTTCCTACAATATATATATATATATAATATGTGCATATATGTGCATATATGATATATGTATACATATATATATATATATATATATATATATATATATATATATATATATATATATATATATATATATATATATATATATACATATGTATATACATGTATATATATATGTATATGTATATATATGTACATATTTACATCATTTGTTTGTTTCAATATTTAGTTACCAGCCCTTTGATGTCTTTGAAGCAGATCCTTTCAGATTTTTTCGTTGATTCTTCAGAGCTAACTCGTGTTTTTGATTCACAAACCTGATGAGAATCGCTGGTTTATCCGTCTCCTTTCTCCTGGGGAGCGGGTAGTAGATCTCCATGGTATTGAGATCCAGGGAAATCCCTTTAGACGTGAGAAATGATTCCACATGGTGTTCCAGAGACTCTGCACCGCTCTCCGTTTGAGAGGGACTGCTAGCGCTATTAGCATTAGCAATGCTAGCTCCAGCTGCATTTAGCTTTGCCCGAGGTTTGACCGGTAGTCCAGTGAGAATGACATTATTCATCCTTACTTGTTGTTCAACATCATCCAGTCTTTTCTCCAGAATGTCAACCCGGTTTTCTCGTTGCTCGTTTTGAGCTCGGAATCTTCGGAACTCTTCCATTAGATCCAAGATCGGAGTTAGCTTAGCATTCACTTTTTCCATAAAAGGCTAGAACGCAGCTTGGATTTCATCAAGAGACTTTTTAAGGTCTTCGTAGTCAGGGTTTTTCTTGGGGGCCATGGTCAGCTCTCTTGGTCACAGAAAATCAACTTTTTAAGTCATTTAAAGATAGTTGTATAGCCGCAGAGAGCCCCACGCGCCCGTGCTGTAACCCGGAACCGGGTCACAGCGCGTACAACTGTTGTGGATCAGATGCAAACTGAATATATGTCATTAGAAATATCTAAATAACGGGACAGCAGGTCATCATGTCGTGTTTTTTTTTTGCTATTTTAATAAAAGCACGAGTGAAGGAATTAATTAAAATTGGTTGGATATGAGTGAATATAAAATTCTATTTGATTAGTTTATTGCACAAATTGAGTTTGGATTAACTAAAAGTTTAGGCTCACAATAGCATTAGCCTAACTCTTCAAATATTATTGAGCATGTTTAGTAAAATTGTCTGGTTTACATCATACCATTAACAATACTCAATATCAGTGGTCCCCAACCACCGGGCCGCGGACCGGTACCGGGCCGCGGGACACTTGGCACCGGGCCGCGGAGCCGTCCCGGGCCGCGGGAAATTTTGGCACCGGGACGCAAAGAAAGAAAAAATAATTTCCATTTTATTGTTTTTTTTCCGACAAAAACGTTTTATTTTGAAAAGTGACCGGATTCTCTCTGTTACATCTGTCACACTTAACGCACGTCAAAGTCGCGACACCAAACATCAGGTGATAAACCCCACTAAAATGAAACCCAAACAACCAAAATGAGCAAAAAACAAACTTCTTTAGAAAGTTGCCGTGACAAGGGTAAAATTATTATTATTATTATTACTAAAGAGAAAATACCACCCCCGGTCCGCGGTAAATGTGTCTTGCGCTGCAGCGCTGCACCTCAACACCCCCCCCCCCGACCGGTCCGCGGTAAATGTGCCTTGCGTTGTACCGGTCCGCGGTGACAAAAAGGTTGGGGACCACTGCTCAATATCATATCTTGCAGAGTGGGGGATTGTGGAATACAATCCCCTTTGCCTGCTCTTGTTGAAATGGGGTTGGTCACAGGTTTTTCTTTTGCCTAAGTGCCTTTTCATGTGGCTGTTTTACGTTGTTTAACTCTTGGTGATTTCATCCTGTTGTGTTTACTTTTTTATTTGTTTGCACCATAAGTGTGGGGTGGGGAGAGGATGATGACATTGGTGCGATGAACAGAATTGAGCATTTCTCAAGTAGAATTTGTTGACCCTCACTATGTTGTTACTGTGACTATCATTGTGGCATTGCTACACTTTTATGGAAAGGAAATAACTGATTCATTTTACTTGTGCTGCCCCTAGAAAAACTGTGCCCTGGGCAACAGCCGATCTGTAGAACCGCCACTGCCTCCACCAACCAGCTGGGGGGTATTCCAGAAAGCAAGATTAAACTCCCCTGACTTTAACCCTGAACTCTGGCTGAAATCTGCCTGAACTTGCTTACTCTGGGTATGTCGGTTCCAAAAGACCGGATATGAGTTAGCATAATTACGCTCGACTTGGTAACCCTGGGTTAATGAGCTTGCATGGCGAGGACATAAAGACATTCTCAATGGATTGCCGATTTCCGGAGTCACCATGTAAACGCGTGGTGAAAAAGAAAGAGAGCACCATACTTCAGTGAGACGGAGTCTGAGATTTTAATGACGGTTTATGAAGATTATACACCCATAAAAAAGTAACACGGCTGCATCATCAGCAAAAGAAAGAGTTTCTGCTGGGAGAAAAAGAACGGACAAAGAAAATGCACAAGTTTCTGATCTTATTTCCAATTACATTGTGATGTGTGTAGATACACATATAAATAACCGAAAGCTGAGGTTATCTGCTTCCTTAACCTCAAACTTACCGTGGTAACTAGCATAACCTGATTTCTGGAATACCCCCCTGATGTGGTGATGAAGAACTATTCCTTTGTATGGTTTTGAGCCTCCATGCCAACACTGTGTCACTTTCTGGATCGTAGAAATGTTTCTTTCCATTTAAAAACAAGAAGTAAGCATTTTGCTTTTTATAGCCTGCATAACATCAAGTCATTCCAATATCTCATCCTGTTTTATTCTTTATTGCTTATTTTGAGTGATTAAACTTAGTATCGGTAGCTATGAGACCTCACTCCCAAAAAGGCCCCATTGTAAAAATGTTAAAGATTTAGAACTTAAAGATTTAAAGATTTAGATGGAATCAACCTGGATGAATGAGAGTCTTCATCGACATTTAGAACTTACATATCCATTTTTGGAAAATGGATCCATTAGGTAAGGGGACATCTCAACTATGCCTCCAGCATGCGTCTCTCTCACATGCTGTCGACACAGTTTGGTGTTTTTCTTTTGTTTTCTGACTGCCTCTGTGTTTTGCAGGTCAGCTGTCGCTCCTCCTGGATGGCCCCTCCCTTCCCTGCCTGCTGCTCTCTGTGCACAGCTGCCTGCACTTTGTAATCATGCCGATTTAAGTTGACGTCACTCAGTCCTCAGTGTCGGTGTGTCCCTGTTAGAGCTGTGGTTTTCCTGCTCAGCCGACACTGAGGTCTGCTTGTCCTTTGGGGTTTTTGGCTTAGCTTAGTCTTTTTTTTTTTGTTTGTTTGTTTTTTTGTTGCCCCTTTGCAGTTTTCCCTTTCATGAGGTGTTTTATCTTCTTGACCCCACCTTGTGGCGCTTTCTCTTTTATTGAATTGTTTTTTTAGCGCATTCTTGAGTCTCAGCCGGATCCCTCTCTGCTTTGGGGTTTCCGCCCCTCCAGCCGCGGTGGTGTCACCCTGAGAAGGAATAATACAAATTAATTTAGATTTTACAGTACTATAGTAATGTATGTGTGGCAGCAATATTTCCTCAAAAACTTGGCAGAAAGGTGCTTAGAACAAACATCCACATTACCCATGAGTCTCAGTCATATCTGCAGCAAGAATATTGATCATCTGTCGGCATGGGGAATCAGTCAGACTTCTTGTACGGCTGTAGTCCCTAACAATCTGGTCTCTACCTAGTTTCCTGGTCAAAGCCAATTCAACAACCTTTATAGAACAAAAATAGGGCAGTAAGCCCTAAAATGAAAGTTTTCATTAAATGAGTCAATACATCTCTTGCTACAGTGAACAAATGAATCAACCAACATAAACTTGTTTGGCATCTTAATTTGCCTTCTGTCATTTTCTAGCAGGGGTACAATCCTCATCCAAGATGATCGTATCATCAGAATCGCACAGTGCAATCCAGGACCACTGTATCATTCAAACTACATTATGAAGCATTCAGTTGTGAGCTGGTTAAGTCTGGTGTAGATGCAGTCAAAATGGCAACCTGAGAACCTGCCAAGAGAATGGAACACAGCAATAGATCTCAACTTCACAAAAAATGTTAACTTGCTCTTAAATTATAGCCAGACTTCTACATTAAATGCAGAAAACGCTACCACTGTTAAGTTGAATGGTAAATACACCAGCATTGGGAAGCTGGGCAACTTTTGCAAAGACCTCTGCATCCACCTCACTTTCTGATTCATCATAAGCTCTGACTCCTTCACTGACAGGTGGAATGGAGAATTTCAAAATCATAGCTTTTTATATATATATATATATATATATATATATATATATATATATTTTAACGCTTGATGGATGGAGATGACCATAGGCATCCTGAAAGATCGATTTCAGTGCCTACGTGGGCTCAGGGTCACACCATGTGAAATCACAGTTGCATGTGTCGCTCTTCATAAACTCGCCACTATGAGAGGTGAGAGGGCCCCCCAACCTCTTGTAGACGGCCCAGAGGATGCCCCATTGGACCCTGCTGACCAAAGAGATGGCAGGGTGGTACGGGACATGATCAGCCTACATTACATCCAATAAAAAAACGTGACTCAAAGGTTGATAGTTCTATTTCTTAACTTGCTGTAATGGAAAAAAGTGACTTTGTTGCTTAGTAGTCCATTCAAGAAATAACAGATTAAATATTCACATGTGTCTCACCTTCAGCTGATGCTCCAGCAATTCCATTTCAAGGTAACATTTCTTAATTTTACGCTGGAGATAGACCTTACACAGCTCTTTGGCAGGCAACTACAAAGAAAGTAATTCCACATGATTGGTATTTGACATGTGCAATACAAACCAAATATTTAATGAGATATTGTCTCTGCAGAAATGTTCTAACACTGCCAAGATTTATGGTGGAGCTACATTGGCCCTCATCTGCAGTAACATCCCCAGGAAAAATGAAATTGAAATGAAAATATGAATGTCATTTAAAGCATAAAATAAAGGAGTGGCGGGACATCACATACCTCGATGGGTCTAGGTCTCTCAATTTCTGTCACTGCAGATGCGGTCTCTTCATCTTCATCCTGCAGTGAAATTATGTAAAGATGCTTGATCTACCAAACAGACAACTAAGGCTCTAAGGACATTAATCACTTACAATTATGACAGAGTGTGGTGATGCAGGAGGCTCCAGCAATATGTACTGTTCTCAAGCAAACACCTAATAAAAGGAGAATCAGCATACATTATACATCATATGCAGTAATATTGAATAAAATATACAATAGAAATGCATAACACACAGAAGTAATGACTGGAATGTTTTCTAAAGGTCTTTGTTAAATAGTGAGTGTAGATTTGATGTTTAACACTGATGCACAGTAAAATCATCAATACATCATGACTTATGTGATGTACCTACATTTGACAAAGCCACTTGTGTTTGTGGCAGAGTCTGTTGAGGTGCCCCCTGGAATCCCGTCTGAGACGCGTCGCCCTTTATTGAGGGACAGTGCCAGCTCCTCAGCCGGTGTGAGGGAAGGTGGAGGTGGACCCCCGCCTGTTTGACAGGCCTCAGCCTTTTTTCTCCATCCATCCATCCATCCATCTTCCTCCGCTTATCCGGAACCGAGTCGCGGGGGCAGCAGACTGAGCAGAGATGCCCAGACTTCCCTCACCCCAGCCACTTCCTCCAGCTCCTCTGGGGGGACCCCGAGGCGTTCCCAGGCCAGCCGAGAGACGTAGTCCCTCCAGCGTGTCCTGGGTCTTCCCCGGGGCCTCCGCCCAGTGGGACATGCCCGGAACACCTCTCCAGGGAGGCGTCCAGGGGGCATCCGGACTAGATGCCCGAGCCACCTCAGCTGGCTCCTTTCGATGTGGAGGTTCTACTCCGAGCTCTCCGCGGGTGACCGAGCTTCTCACCCTATCTCTAAGGGAGCGCCCAGCCACCCTACGGAGGAAGCTCATTTCAGCCGCTTGTATTCGGGACCTCGTTCTTTCGGTCATGACCCATAGCTCATGACCATAGGTGAGTACTGGAACGTAGATCGACCGGTAAATTGAGAGCTTTGGTTTTCGGCTCAGCTCTCTCTTCACCACAACGGACCGATAGAGCGACCGCATAACTACGGACGCCGCTCCGATCCGCCTGTCAATCTCACGCTCCGATCTTCCCTCACTCGTGAACAAGACCCCAAGGTATTTAAACTCCTCCACCTGGGGCAAGGACACTCCACCCACCGAGAGATGGCAAACTACCTTTCTCCGGTCAAGGACCATGGCCTCAGATTTAGCGGTGCTGACCCTCATCCCAGCCGCTTCACACTCGGCCGCAAACCGCCCCAATGCACGCTGGAGGTCCCGGTTCGATGAAGCCAACAGGACAACATCATCTGCAAAAAGCAGAGAGGAAATCCTGTGGTCCCCAAACCAGATCCCTTCCGGCCCCTGGCTGCGCCTAGAAATTCTGTCCATAAAAACTATGAACAGAACCGGTGATAAAGGGCAGCCCTGCCGGAGTCCAACGTGGACTGGGAACAGGTCTGACCTACTGCCAGCTATGCGAACCAAGCTCCTACTCCGGTCATACAGAGACCGGACAGCCCTCAGTAAGGCTCCCCGGACCCCATACTCCCAGAGCACCCCCCACAGGATGCCACGGGGGACGCGGTCGAACGCCTTCTCCAAGTCCACAAAACACATATGGACTGGATGAGCGAACTCCCACAATCCCTCCAGCACCCTAGATAGGGTGTAGAGCTGGTCCACTGTTCCACGACCAGGACGGAAACCGCACTGTTGTTCCTGAATCCGAGGTTCGACTATCGGACGGACTCTCCTCTCCAGTACTCTGGCATAGACTTTCCCAGGGAGGCTGAGGAGTGTGATTCCCCTATGGTTGGAACACACCCTCCGGTCCCCCTTCTTAAAGAGGGGAACCACCACCCCTGTCTGCCAGTCCAGTGGTAGGGTTCCCGACCGCCACGCGATGCTGCAGAGATGTGTCAGCCAAGACACTCCCACAGCATCCAGAGACTTGAGGTGCTCAGGGCGGACTTCATCCACCTCCGGGGCCTTGCCACCGAGGAGCTCGTTGACTACCTCAGTAACTTCAGCCCGGGTAATAGACAGCCCCACCCCAAAGTCCTCACTCTCCACTTCTTCAAAAGAAGGCGTGTCAGTGGGATTGAGGAGATTCTCGAAGTACTCTTTCCACCGCCCGACAATGTCCCCAGTCGAAGTCAACAGCTCCCCACCTGCACTGAAAACGGTGCCTGTGGAGAACTGCTTTCCCTTCCTGAGTCGTCGGATGGTTTGCCAGAATTTCTTCGAGGCCAACCGGTAGTCCTTCTCCATGGCCTCACCGAACTCCTCCCAGGACCGAGTTTTTGCCTCCGCAACAGTCCGGGCCGCAGCTCGCTTAGACTGCCGGTACCTGTCAGCTGCCTCTGGAGTCCCGCAGGCCAGCCAGGCCTGGTAGGACTCCTTCTTCAGCTTGACGGCATCCCTTACTTCCGGTGTCCACCACCGGGTTCGAGGGTTACCGCCGCGACAGGCACCAGAGACCGTGCGACCACAGCTCCGAGCAGCAGCAGAGACAATGGAGGTGGAAAACATGGTCCACTCGGACTCAATGTCCCTAACCTCCCTCGGTACCTGTTTGAAGTTCTCCCGGATGTGGGAGTTAAAGACTTCCCTGACGGAGGGCTCAGCCAGACGTTCCCAGCAGACCCTCACAGTGCGTTTGGGTCTTCCAAGTCTTTCCGGCCTCCTTCCCCGCCAGCGAATCCAACTCACCACCAGGTAGTGATCGGTGGACAGCTCCGCCCCTCTCTTCACCCGAGTGTCCAAGACACAGGGCCGAAGGTCGCCTGAAACAACTACAAAGTCGATCATTGACCTCCTGCCTAGGGTGTCCTGATGCCAGGTGTATTGATGGACACCCTTGTGCTCGAACATGGTGTTCGTTATGGACAAACTATGATGAGCACAGAAGTCCAATAACAAAACACCACTCGGGTTCAGATCAGGGGGGGCGTTCCTACCAATCACACCCCTCCAGGTGCCACTGTCATTACCCACGTGGGCATTGAAGTCCCCCAGGAAGACAATGGAGTCCCCCGTTGGGGCACTTTCCAGTACCCCTTCAAGAGACACCAAGAAGGCCTGGTACTCCGAACTGTTGTTCGGCCCGTAAGCCGAAACCACAGTTAGAGACCTGTCCCCCACCCGGAGGCGGAGGGACATGACCCTCTCGTCCACCGGGGTGAACTCCAACACTTGGCGGCTGAGCTGGGGACTCACGAGTAAGCCCACGCCAGCCCGCCGCCTCTCACCTTGGGCAACTCCAGAGTGGTAGAGAGTCCAACCCCTCTCTAAGGACTGAGTTTCAGAGCCCAGGCTATGTGTGGAGGTGAGCCCGACTATATCTAGACGGTATCTCTCAACCTTTCGCACCAGCTCAGGCTCCTTCCCTCCCAGAGAGGTGACATTCCATGTCCCAAAAGCCAGGTTCCATGACTGGGGTTTGGGCCGCCGAGGCACCTGCCCCCGACCGCCACCCAAACCACTTTGCACCGGCCCCTTTTGAGGTCTCCTACGGGTGGTGGGCCCATGGGAGAGTGGTCCCACGTCGCTCCTTCGGGCTATGCCCGACCGGGGCCCGTGGGAAGAGCCCCGGCCACCAGGCGCTCGCCTGCGAGCCCCGACCCTGGGCCTGGCTCCAGAGCGGGGCCCCGGTGACGCCAATCCGGGCGACGTAATCGGGTCCATGTTGTCTCTTATCATCAGGGGGTTCTGAACCGCTCTTTGTCTGGCTCGTCACCCAGGACCTGTCTGCCATGGGAGACCCTACCAGGGGCTTAAGCCCCAGACAGCTTAGCTCCTGGGATCACCCGAGTTGTCAAACTCCCCCACCACGTTAAGGTGGCGGTTCACGGGGGAGAGCCTTTTTTCTATTGGCTTTATAACCACATTACATGGAATATTGTATTTCATAAGCATTCTGTACGTTGGTATCTTGATATTTAAATATTACCTTGTTGGAGAATGTTTTTGTGTTTCATCTTGACTTGGGTCAGGGTCCTTCTCGTTTTGGATGCATTGCAGCTGATAACAGGAACCACTAATCATATATTAGTCTTAAACTCATATATATATATATATATATATATATAGGGTAGTTTAAACATGCTTCGTGGAATAACCCCTTGTTGTTGATTATAGTTTTCATGTTTTTCTAGGGGTCCATAACAAAAACTCAGTGTGACCTCCTCCATTCTCTCTCTGTTGCTTTCTCAGTGGCAACTCTGACGCAGATGATGGATAGCAAAAATGTGTCCGCCCCAATACCTTGGTCCAGCATTCTAAACAATCAGTACCTAAGAACGCATCAACATTTTCAATTTACTTAATCTTCCTGCATCAAAAGTGTTGCACGAAAATCAATTATGCAAATCTAAAAGAAAGTATGCTACTTTAACACCGGACGTGATTTGCACGTCAGGTTTCAAGGTTAAGTCAATGTACAGGCACAATCTTAGTCCCTGCAGTCCGCTTTGATACGTGAGATTTTGAGTGACTCGATCAGCAGGTTGAAAAAAAAAAGCAGACAGAGAGCAGGTGCCATCATAGCGGGCGCAATCGCTCCAGCTCCATGGACTCATGACGTTTTTCTTATTTCATCAAGACGACGATAAAAAGATCCTTCATTTTTTCCCCCCTCTAGGGAAAATGCTTCAACTGGGCCACAGACAGAAATAAAAATAGAGGCAGCAGATGCAAATATGACTCGAGAATCGTGTCCGGTGTGAATGCAGCATTAGCCTTTTCATCCAATATATGCTCTATGAGTTCTACAACTGTAAAATTGTATTTGTAGTATTGTTTGCATTTAAATGATGTTGCCAGAGGACCACATTTAACAATATATGCACTTAATGCGATGACCACGCTCAAAATGACTATGATTTAACTTATAGGCAAGGTATGTTTATTTGTATCACATAATTCGTACAGAAAGTAATTCAAAGTGCTTCACAGAATAGGAAAATGCATTAAAATCACAATACATAACAGTGCGAAGATTAAAAGCATATGGTAAATGGCATACACTTATATAGCGCTTTCTACCCTCTTTCGAAGGCCCAAAGTGCTTTACAGTCCCATTCACCCATGCACACACACACACATTCACACACTGATGGTGGCTCCGCTGCCGAACACTGGAGCCAACCTCCCACCAGAGGCAAGGTGGGGTTCAGTGTCTTGCCCAAGGACACTTCGACATGAAGCATGGTCACATGGGCGTGCAAGGCGGGAATCAAACCTGCAATATTACGATCTTGGGTCATCTGCCCTACCGCTGCACCACGGCCGCCCGTACATACACAATCATTATAAAGGAAGCCAGTGAGCCAGAGACTTAAGCACAGTACTAAAGTGGTGGTACTTCCTGGTTCTAGTCAGGACTTCTGGATTTACTGAAGCCGTTTTACAGCTCGTTTGGGGAGGCCTGTGAGGAGACCGTTAACAGTAATCTAACCTACCCAAGACCAATGCATGAATAAGTATCTCCAGGTCTGGCTTTGACGCTATGTTTCTGATTTTGGTAATGTTTTGAGAATTTCTGAAAGTCTAACTACCTCAGTACCACAGTCTTTACACTTTCACATTAACTGGACACAAAACAAATGGGAAAAAACAAAAATGAGTCATTTAAAATGACAACTAAGCACCTTTGTGAAACCATTTCAATGTTAAATGGACTTACCAAATAACACCTGGATTCAACACTTTCTCCAAAAGTCTGAAGTGACCCTGATTCTCAGCAAAGTTCTGACCTGCAGACAACTTGACCTCAACTTTCAGCGCCGCTGATATCAGCTGAAGAAGGATATGGACCTGAATCTAATGTCTGCAGACATAACATGGAAGAGACTAGAAACGGTTTAAACCCAGAAGATCAGCTGTTAATCAGCAGAAGAAGAAATGCAAACCTTGGACAATCGACAGATTATGGACCCTTTTATTTTACTTCACAGCATTACTTTATCATAAAAAAATAGATAAAAAAAAGGATTAATCAATGATTGAAAATGGTTAAATTGATTGATTTCTAAATAATTACTTCACTTGTATGAAAGCGATTGTGTTGCATAGTAAAAAATAAAAGTCAATACCAGAAATGCTTTTTCATTTTCAAAATGAAGCTCCATCAAATGACTCAAAATTAAAATTCAATACTTCAAAAACCTTTTTTTTATTTTACACTTAAAACCACTTATTCTGTGTCATAATAAAATGAAAATGCAAAGAGGGGATTGCGTTTTCATTTTAACATCCACCCTGCAAACATTGTCACAATAATCAATTCGAAAAAGCATTTCCAGCTTCCAGCAGCTTTGTGTTAGCAGCAGGGGAGATGGCTTTGTGACGTTTGTGCTCCCCTGATGATTGTACACAGCTTCTCTGGACTACGTAGCAGCCTTTCTGCCTTATGCGATCTGGAGTTTGGGACCACAGCCTCCTTCGGACGCCCCGGGGTTCGTGAAAACTTTCCCCCGGATCGCCAAAGGCGGAAGTGCTCCTAGTGAAGGGAAGCGAAAGCCAAGCTGCTAATGAAGAGGCTTCATTGGAGAGCTGTCCGTGCCCCATACACCGCACGACCCCGGACAGACTCAGGTTGGAAGAAACAGGTAGAGTGTCAAGTAGCCTTTTCAGCATCAAGCCCATTTATTCAAGCACACACACAAACAGCCCAAACAGCATGGAGGTCACTTCAGTTCACAACCCTCTGGCTGTGTCCGAATTACTGCTCTAATCCCTAACTACTAAAATCCTATATAGTGCGGCACTATATAGTTCTCTGAATTTTCAAAGCAATTCGGGCACCCGTGCTCACTAGTTTTCTCTTTCGGGTGTTTTCATAAGGCGCTTTACATGAAAACAAAGTGGCGCATTACCGCCACCACCTGGTCTGAAGGGGAGCTACTTCTATTTAACGCGGAGAATGACACCCATTTGTCAAAGTAAAAACATAATAAATATGAACATTTTACGAAGACTATTTATGAATCTGCTGTGTTCTGATCATGGAAAACGTGGCTGATTTATAAATAATACAATTCCAAACACATTGGTGTAGAGTTTATGTATTTGCTCATAAATAAGCCCTCAAGTCATTAGTCCATGGCAATATTTATTGTTGTGCCGCTGAGCGATTTACGGGCTCTTGCGAGGGGCATTTTTTTCTGTCGTTTTCTCTTCTACCTTACTGAAAATAGCTTTAAATATGAATCTGTCCGTATTCTTGGCAATATTTCAACCGTTTTTCGACCAGATATGCAGCCATACAGGGCGGCAAGGAGAAGCGGACGTCTCAGAAGATTTCCTCTGGATGCCCCTGACCAGACATGAACAACTTGTGGGGTAAACTTAAAGTTTTTTTATTAGTTAAATTTAAGCATTTGTTACTAATTGTGCTCAAGGTTACACAGTCTGCTGGGTAACATTCTTTTTCAACATTGGATTATGAGTTGTATGGTCTAATTACATGAAACACTTGTGAGTTAAAAGTTTAGTATTTTTTATTCAGAGTAAAACCATAACACTTGTTTTAAACAAAAATACTTTCATTTTTAAATATTTATATAAAAATAAAAAAACCCAGCCACAAAAAACCCACGAGATTTTCCAGCATTTATAAATACTTCGTAAACTAAAATGTAAGACATCAAAATAAATAGAAACATTCAAAAATGAGATTTAATTTCCTCAATGAAATAATTATTGTTGCATTTTACAGGGTCTTCCACAGTCTCTACTGCTTTGCCAACATAAAGGTTTCTGTCCTGGCCCTTTACGCTGACGCTCAGTCCGACACAAAACCAGACTTTCGGTTGACCCGCAGGACCATTGAGCGTCTGGTGGAGCAGCTTCAGGTTCCTCACACTCTGGGGGGGCACAGGAGACTGAGGTCCTGGTGTTTCTGTTCTGGCTGGCGTGTGGCACATCTTACAGTGTGGTAACCAGAGCCTTTGACATGACACGGTCCACTGTGAGCGACGTTGTCCACAGGACGGCAGACCGCATCCTCCAGCTGATGAGCAGGGTCATCCAGCATCCAGTGGGAATGAACTGCCATTAGTCACCTCAGGTTTTTAGCAGCTCGCTTGGTCTTCCACCTTCCAAAAGGTCGTAGGGAGCATCGATGGCTGCCACTGAAGAAGCCCTAAAAAAAAATGAAGCTTATTATTTTAACAGGAAGCTTTTTTATTCCATTTAACTGCAGGCTGTATGTGACTACTGCCAAATTTAGAGATATTTTTGTTGGGAATCAAGGATCAGTTCACAGGTTCTACGTAAAAGCCCAATTTATGTAAATAAAACATTACCCACCTGACGGATCCTTTGGGTGATGGTGGGTATCCCTGCATTACTCACCCCATCACCCTACAGGGAACCCATGAGGAATGTGGTTGAGGCCCGTTACAACCAGCACCACGCCAGGGCCCGCTCTGTGGTGGAGAGAGAACATTTGGCAGATGAGGAGGAGAGTAATATTTCTGGGGGCACTGGAATTAAAACCAACCTTTGCAATGAAAATCCTTGCCTGCAGTTCAGTTCTGCACAATCTGTGAATCAGTGAAGGGGACTGCTGGGAGCCACAGATGTTGAACCACAACAGGAACCGGTAGGACGAGCAAAGTGGCGTCCGTCTGCGAGGACAAATCTCTGCATTCCTTTCAGCTCCAACTGTGACACACATGACTCTAGAAGACCAGGACTATTGTTAACATATATAAAATAAATGCTAACATATAAAACGAAATTGTAAATATGTACATCTGATATTTATATGAAAATCCTTTTGAGATAGTTAAAAATGGTTCAGATTTAAATAATACATGTAAATAATTCATTTTTGTTCCTGCATTTATTAAACAAATTGCAAAAACGACGACGTTACATTTTGTGAACAATATTTTAATCCATCAGCTGGATTCTGACCGATTGTCTGGACCACATCACAGGGATGGTGTCATTTTGACACTGGACAGTAGCAGTACCTGTGGCGTTTCCTGGTTATTCAGCTGCTCCTAAAAACTTTCTAACCCAAAGAGAAAAAATAAAAAACTGTGCAGCACTGATCAGTCTACACAAAGATCCACTCAACATTTTGTGAACAATATTTTAAACTCGGGTAAGCTTAACAGACTCTCCTGTCACTCTTTGTCCCTTCTTGCTCTTTCCTCCTCTCCTCTCCTCTCCTCTTTCAACAACAACCTTTACCCCAACATGACAAGGATTACAGTTTAATGATAAATAAATACAAATCTGATCATGTGTCTCGTCTTACTCCCATCATCCGGCACTAGCTTGACTGAAAACAGGCTATCTTTCTCCATCCACAGATGGATCCGATTTTCCTCATCCTCGTCAGTCCCTACATATAGAAACACATTTAAAAAAAGTGTTAATAACTTATTACTATGGTTAGAACTCACTCCTTTTTTGATGTAATATCAACAGCGTTCGTTTTTAGCATTCTGCGCTAATTTGCGCTAGCGTTAGCTTTAGCATTACCGAAATTGATGAGCTTCAAAACAATGTAGATAGTCGATTGAGGAATAAAACATATCAAACACATCATCTTACGTATTTACAAATATATTTTACAACAGATACTTGATACTTTTAAATATACTTACATTTTTAAGTCCTCTTTCTCACGGAACCGTCCGCCATCTTCAAATAATTCAAACGCAGTGCATTGTGGGTCACACGCAATGCATTCTGGTATGGACGCAGTGCATTCTGGACAATATTTGCCGATCGAGTGAGCATCGATCCACACTGGTTTTTCGTAGAGAATTCTGGGAAATTTCTAGTGCACACGATTTTTGAACTGTAGATTCGGACAGCACAACAAAATTGCGACCGCACTATATAGTGCACTATATAGGGGTTAGGGCGGTAATTCAGACACAGCTTCGGACTCAAGGTTTCACCCCAAAACTCCCCACTTCCCATGAGCCTTAGGGGCTGAAGGCGGGGCTAACCCCCAGGTCGCTACAATATGAATTTGTGTTTCCAGTGGTGTTCAGAACAAAGTAAAGGCTGAAGTAATTCCCACATGTTTACATCCAAGATAGTACAGTAATGAAAGGACAGATCTGTGGCTGTGTTGCACCAACCAGCAAATGTTTTGCATTATGAAATCTGCTTCAGCTAATGGGGCTCCAGCTTTCCTCGAACAGCATAATACGCGCCACGCTGCAAGAGACTATCTTCTAAATGTGCTCATTACTTATATGATTATTAAGGGCTTGCTCGCTCAGAATGTTTTTTTCTTGGAATAAAAGACTCGAAAGAAGCGTTAGCATTAGGCTAATGCTTGCTAAAATCATTAGCCATGGCGGAACAGAACTCCAGGCGGCCAATCCAGCAGTGAAAAACTTGGATGTAACAATGTGGGAATAACATCAGCCTTTATTTTGTCTTGACACCATTGGAAACACAAAATCAGATCATGGTTGAGAGTTTCTAAGGTCTTTGAGCAGCATTTCCTCCTCATGCACTTCGAAGCTTCCCCGGACTAGCTTTCTGTCTGGGCTAGCGGGCCGGGTTTAGCTCCGTCCAAAAAAGCTAGTCCGAGGGAGAAGCTTCGAACCGTGCGGACAGCGCAGCGTCCGAAGGAGGCTGTGGTCCCAAACTCCAGACCGCATAAGGCAGAAATGCTGCTACGTAGTCCAGAGAAGCTGTGTACAATCATCAGGGGAGCACAAACGTCACAAAGCCATTCCTGGTATTGACTTTTATTTTTAATTATGCTCCAGAAAAACTTCCATACACTTGCTCCAAAAATCGAAAAATTGATTCATCAGTTTTTCCTAATGTAACATAATTTTGCAAATATTTTTAACTTTTGATACTTAATCAAATTTTGCTATGACGATTTTTGAAACATTTATGTCTATTTTACTGATATAGTATTTTTTATTAATCTTATCATTGACTTTAATAAGTGACATAATCTGCATATATTTTGGATAAATGATCTGCATTTGCCATGTTGATTTCTACAATAAAGTTTTACATAATTTAAGTAATTCATCTTTGTCATGTGCTTTATTGATATATCAGGATTCTTAATTCTGTCTGATAAAAACTAGGAACCGGATTTTGATAAATCATGTAATAAAATGGTTACAGTATAACAGGGGTGAGATTATATAAGTTCACTTCCTTCCATTCCCTTTCAAGATATATATTTAATTATCCTAAGTTTAATCAGTTATTGCATGAATGTATAACTGATGATTGTATTGTTTTTGTGTATTATTCTTATATGATTGCTTGAAATAAACCATTTCAAATCAAATCAAATTAAAAACTAATTGAGCCTGTCATTTCCTAAAACAATGTCCGTAACCCACATGTTTGCATCAAGGATATTGGTAAACTCCAATATAGTAAACCAGTATCAGTACCTGGATCTTTTGGGGGACTAGGAGGTCTGAACCTGTTGAAATCAAGAAAAAAAGCTAGATATTCTGTTTTCAGGGTAAGAATGAACCGAGGACTGTTATCAATCATTTTTCTTAATATCATAACTGTTATGGCTAGCTAGGCGGGCCAGACCCAGGCGCTGGAACCCGGAAGGAAATACAGGCGAGTAAGATGATAAGTAATTGAGTTTAATTTCCAGAATGAGGATCCAAGGGTGAGGGTGTGGGAGACGTGGCATGACGAATGGAAGCCTTGGCTGGAAGATGCGGCGTGGCTGGAGGTCTAGTCGTGGCTAGAACTCGTGGTGTGGCTTGGAGTTCTCCGGATTTTCAGAGAGGATAAGGCTGCTCTTGGAGAAGTGTGACTCAGGTGAACACTTGTGGTTTGTAGTCCTGCAGGCGAGGCTTAGAAACAAGATTAGCGAAGAGTAAAAACAAATGAGCAAAGAGTATACCCTAGTGACCAGACCAGGGGTCGGCAACCCATGGCTCCGGAGCCACATGTGGCTCTTTTATCCTTCTGTTGTGGCTCCCTGTGACTTTGGAAAATAATGAGTATTTTATAAAAATTCTAATTTATTTTAGTTTGTTCATTTTTCATGGCATTTCAAAGGCGCTGCTGGCTCCGTGCCACGTAAAAAACAGCTTCCTTGGTGGGCTCGTGTTTGTCAGGCGAGGGCTGCAGAGCTGATTGCAGGAGGACACGCGGGGCGGCTTCAATAAACACTCCGGGTCTGGAGTGATTTTCTGCTGGGGGCTTGGCGTGGCGCGGAGCGGGGAGCGGCTTTCTGGTTACGGAGAGTTTGCGCCGGTGTTTTGGACTCGCGTGTGCGGTGATGTGTGTTTCAGAGCAGGGGAGCTTGTTGCGTCGGTCGCAATCGACCTGTCATCTTCGGGCACGTGGGGGAGATTGAAGGGGAAGAGAGTGCTTCTTGAAAATCCATCAGCCAATCAAAATCCTCACCGAGAAGTACGGGACTTGATTGACATGCAGAATGGCCAATCGGACATCCTCTGACACATACAGGTCACTGCAGACGCGAGTTTAAATCCACTCAGCGCAAACTCTGTCATCAGAGCGTCTTTTTCTCCCCGCGGCACATCACGTCCCCAGTAGAAGTCCAGCAACCGGAGTTTATTAAAGCCGCCCCGCGTGTTTCCTCTTGCTATAAGCTCCGCAGTTCTCGCCTGATAAATACGAGCTCATCAAGGAAGCTGCGAGGCCTTTATACTGTTGCGGGTGTGTGCTGAGTGGCGCGCGTGCCACGAGAAAGAAGGGGGGGTGGGGTGCGTGCAGGTGGAGATGGGGTTGTGAGCACGGAGCGGAGGTGTCTGCGTGAAATACATTGTGTGTTCGGAGGACGGAGCACTAAAGAGTAGTCGTCGTTCCCAGAATAACTGTTTTGGAGTCATTTTTAATCCGCTCTGAAGGTTGAGGGTTCGAACAGGGAAGTGAACCCCGAAGGAGAATTGCCTTCGGCCCTGGAGGAAATCTCCCCTGCGCTTCTGACCACGATCAGAAAGACGAGAGAAAAAGAGAAGTCATCGCGCAGCGAAAGGTTCAAAAATACGGAGCCAGCAGCGCCAAATGCCTCATAATATTCCATGACGCTCCCCGCATTGCACCGTTTACAGCAGAGCATGAATACGATGGTTGCTGCTTTCTGTCTTTGTAATAAAACGCCTCATCTGTTAATACAAAAGTATCTTTATGTAAACTCACTGTGTAGTTTTTAATCATCAGTACATAAATAATAATGTTGAAATAAACATGTAACAAATAAACATGACGATGAAAAGAAAGAAGTACTTTTTTTTAAATCTTTTCTGGACCATGATCTACACTCATGTCCTTGAAAATCGATCGCGATCGACTTAATGAGCACCCTTGATATAATATATACATGCATAATATATATAATGATGTCAAGACGGGTTGTGGCTCCGAGTGCTTTTTTTTTCATTAGGGGCGGTCCCAAATGGCTCTTTGAGTAAAAAAGGTTGCCGACCCCTGGACCAGACTAAGCACCATCAGGGGCAATGAATTGGCAATGAATGCTGGAACTAGATCTCCTTATGAAGGGCTGGTATTGATGAGCTGAGTGTTCACAGCTGGTCCAAATCAGGAAGCAGAGCAAAGAGCTGAGGGGGAGGAGAGACTGCCAGAGGCACCATGACAATTACCTATTTTTTATATCTCATAGTATTAGTTTCTTCTGCTGAGGTGAAAACACAAGTGCCCTCTTAAGTATACAATGCTTCTACAGTGTGATCTGTGATGAGCCTACAAATGGCAAATGCCATCCTGACAAATGACAGTCTCAAAGTAAAGCTAAAATTTAGTAATATCCATCTTCCTCAATATGGAAGAATGTTTAAAAAATGCTTTCACAGTAGGCTCTGATTGATAATAACATAAATCAAAAAGGATCTGATCATTGTGAGAATATTGACTCTACTGTTGGAGATGTAAACAAAATCTAAGGTATTCTCATATTAGACGGTGACTCACAGTTTGGGCTTTAAAGTGTAGAAGAGATAAAAATAAAATTTTTGATCGGGAGAAGTATACAACTAATTAGTCTACAAAATGGGTGTGATTTGTTAAAAAAATAAACACGTTTTATTTTTTGAAACATTTGTAATTAGTATAGACAATAATAATGATATTCAAGAAAGGGGATTAAAGAAAATATTTACATGTTACCAGTGCAAAATCTGAGAAACTTTCTCAGAGTTCAGTACAGTTCCTTAAGAACCTCTTGAGGAAATCAAGAACCTCGCTTTCTTTCTTGTTGAGGGGTTGATGTTCAAGCATGGCAATAACCTTCCTGAGAATAGGAATAAGGCTGGAAGACTCCTCATCCAATCCTCCGGGGGCAGTTTCAGCTCTTTGAGGACATTATTCCAGCACTCTGCTATATATGCAGGATCCTGTATTAGTTCTTTATGTTCCACTTCAAAGTCTTCTGCACATTAGCTTCTGTTACGAAAATTTGGACATCATGGTCCTCCAGGAAATCCAGCCATTTGTCTGTTGCAGAGACAGATTTTAAGTCCTTAATAGCCTGCTCAGCAACTTGTTTTTCTTCTGAGGGAACCGTTTCCAAAAATGCAGAGAGCAGCTCATCCTCCGTGACTTTGAGTCCCAGACAGTGTGAAAGAAACGGCTTGGGTAGTGCATTTGGACTTTGGCCATGTTTTCCCAATTATCCTTCATGTCATGTCTTATTACATGTATTTGAATCATATTTCCTGTGGTGCACTTCATGACAAAGGTTTCCCAGTGCTCACTGAGTGCATCACACAGAACTCCACCATTGTCTTCACTTTTTTCAGTAGCACCATTGGGCTGGACCATCTAAATCTCCAGCAGCCACTCATTAAAAGATAAAAGTCCATTAATGGGGGGTATTCCAGAAAGCAGGTTATGCTAGCTCTCACGATAAGTTTGAGGCTAAGGAAGTTGATAACCTCAGCTTTCGGTTCCAGAAATGGAGGTATGTCTCAGGGTATGTCAAGTTGCCATAGCAACTCATGCTCTGAACATAACCTGGTCTGGAGCAGGTTTAGTTGAAGGTTAGTTTGTTTTCAGAGAGGTGCAGCAGCATGGCGTGTCCATTTGAAGATGATTTAGTGGATGAAGAAGCTCAGATAATACTTTTTCCACAGTGAGAGGCTGATAAGACCACATATGGATGTTGGAAAGAGAAACTTTTTACTTTGATCTAACTTCATTATTTGCTTCAGTTAAGAGAAATCATTTTTTGTTATGGTCACCTTAAAAATAACACGTAGTTTTCAGGCAGTTATTTTACTTTCATTCAAATTAATTCAATTAAGTAGGTGTAACTTTGGTGCTGCTGTTAGATCGGCACCGCAAGGGATTCTGGGATATCATTCCCTTTGCCTGTCTGGACGGATTTGGGTTTAAGTGTGGGTTTTTGACCAAATGTGTTTAGTTATTTAGCTGTTTTACTGTGTTTTGCAGAGTTTTGCTGAGTTATTTTGCCCTACTATGCTTACGTCTCAGCACCATGAGTGAGAGTGAAGGAGAGGATGATGAGTTTTTATAGCACCCCTACGAGAAAACACTGTAATGAAAATGATGGAAAGTTCTTTAATGAATTTTTGCCCTCCGTGCATTTTTTTCCGTCCTTTTTATTGTTATAAAAATGAGCATATCTACCGGCTCAAACTTAGACATGAGAGTTCAAGAAATATAAGTAATTAAAATGGAAAAAGGATTAATGGAGTAATGTGACATTTAGTTAGATAAACACGTAAATTTGAGTTGTATAAACAATTATTGAGTTTGAATAAATTTAACTAAATTATTTGTTACCAATAGAAGTACTTCATTTAAGTTTACAAGGGAAATGGAAACAAGATCAGAAACTCGTGCGTTTACTTTGTCTGTTCTTTTTCTCCAAGCAGAAACTTTTTTTTTTTTTGATGATGCAGCCGTGTTTTTTTTTGTTGGACGTATAATCTTCATACGCTGTCATTAAAATCTCAGACTCCGTCTCACTTCCGTCTCAAGTGTCGCGCTTTCTTTTTTTTTTTTCTCCACGCGTTTCCATGGTGACTCCAGAAATCGGCGATCCATTGAGAATGTCTTTATGTACTCGTCGTGCACGTGGGTTAACCCAGGGTTACCAAGTCGAGTGTAATTACGCCAACTCATATCCGGTCTTTTGGAACGACATACCCAGAGTAACCAAGTTCAGGCGGATTTCAGCCAGAGGCAGGGTTAAAGTCAGGCTAGTTTAAACATGTTTCCTGGAATACCCCCCTGAAGGCAGCATTTAATTCTTGGAAAACATTTCCCCTGTGAAGCCTTAACCTAGTGGTTTTCGGTGGTTGGTAGGGTTCCTGAACTGCTACTGAACCGGATCCATTGTTAGTGTCATCCAGCTCATAAAAGTCATCATAAAGGGAAGCACGTCCAACCACTACATCTTCATCTTCTGAGACTGATGCCTGTGCTACAAAAATGACATCCTGTTCTTTATCCATGTCATGCTCTGCTGATAAACAAGAAACACTGGCAAGGTTTCCTGTATTGGTATCTGGGAAAGCAGTGTCTTGAAATGTTGCTTGCACCAAAGGGGTTCCATGTACAGTTGTTTCTGTATGAGCAGTGCATGCAGAGCCCACTCATTTTCTGATCCAACATTGGAGACAATCCCAAACACTGAAATCAAAAACATTCACATCTCCAAGCCTGCTTTTTCCATTTGAGAAAAAAAGTTATTTGCCAGTTTCTAACAGTTGTGCCATTATGGCAGTATTTAATGCTTTGTTTCAATGCTAATGTCTGGTACCTCCTCCTCTTCTTTCTCTGACCTGAACAAGATGGCCCTCGACATCTTCAAAGAGGCCCATTTGAAAAGAATGGTTGTTTTTCATAGCATTCAGGTCACCAGACAGTTTTTCTCTAGGCTTATATATCTGTGAATTCTGTTTGCATTTGACTTTTGGTTGAGCTTTGACATTAGACTGGCTGTTGCTTTTGAAACAGTAGAGGTCTCCTCCAGAAGAGCCACTTCTCTTCTACAGTACTGTCGTGTTGCTATTCGATCCCCAATTTTGGGCATGAATATCATTAATCACTTATCTGTCATTTCACTGACAGTATGGCAGAGAATCTGTAAACTAAAAATTATAGTTACATTTGGGGGCAGTGAAAGAGGCAATGGAAAAAAAAACATGCACTGTGTAGGTAAACAATGGATTGACCCAGTTTCCTTTCAACAAACACAATAGGGGTGTGCAGTTACAAGCGCAGTTACAATCAAAATACTAGTGTCACCAGACATCTTAGAACGTAACATTTTGTGCAACAATTACATTTAACATAACGTTTTACCTTTTACTGTATGTTTATGTCTCTCATGCTCGGCACCAACCGTCTTGCGGCAACAAAAAAAAGGATTTTCCCAACCGTCCCCCCCCTTACCCAGAGTTCACCACTTCTGTAATGAAACTGGTGTTAAAAATGCAGGGAGCGCACTCTAGTGGCATAACTATGTACATACGCTTTTCTCCACTTCATTATATATATTTTTAGGAGCGTATGATCTATCTATTTTACTGTATAAAGGTGTCATACCTTCTCATCAATCAGTTTCCTAATAAGAGCCCTATCCAACTTCCGTTCTATGAGATAAATCATTTTCTGTGAGGTTTACAACATAAATTTCATGACCGTTTCAGACTTAAAGTCTTAAATTTTCTCCAAAATGTACGGAGCTCCCTATGGTGCAGTGCGCCTACTGTGCTGTTGTGGGACTTCGGTAAAGACGACGTAGGAGAAGACAGCATAAGAACGGTAAGGATGGAGATGTGGACATGAAAGAAGACTCTCCCCCGAATGTCCAGCAACGGTGCAGGTATGTGCAGTATGCAGAACAATATAGTTTTGGCAACCATGAAAATGCCACCTGCAAAGAGACATGATTATGAAGCACAGTTTAAACTGCAAGCTATCAGCTATGCGGAGGAACATGGGAATCCAGCAGCTGCGACAGAATTCAAGATGAATGAATCCATGGTTCACAAGTGGAGGAAGTTAGAAAACGAACTCAAACAGTCAAGAAGATGCAGCTGAGTTTCTGTGGAAACAAGGTGAAGTGGCCCAGACACTTTTAAAGTTTTATCAATTTTTGGGACTGACTGACCTTCATTTCATAAAGTAATGATGGCCACTCGTTTTTCTGTACTTAGCTGCTTTTTCTTGCCATAATCCAAATTCTAACAGTCTATTCAATTACTATCAGCTGTGTCTCCACCTGACTTCTGCACAACACAACTGATGGTCCCAACCCCATTTAGAAGGCAAGAAATCACACTTATTAAACCTGACAGGGCTACCTGTGAAGTGAAAAACATTTCAGGTGACTATCTCTAGAAGCTCATCCAGAGAATGCCAAGAATTTGCAAAGCAGTAATCAAAGCAAAAGGTGGCTACTATGAAGAACCTGGAATATGACATATTTTCAGTTGTTTCACATTTTGTTATGTATATAATTCCACGTGTGTTAAGTCACAGTTTAGATGCCTTCAGTGTGACTCTACAATATTCATAGTAATGGAAATAAAGAAAAGTCTTTGAATGAGAAGGTTTGTCCAAACTTTTGGTCTGTACTCTATATATATATTTTTGTTATGTTCACCAATAATGTTTTTGTAACCCTTGTTCCATCCTAGGCACTTTACCGTTGGAAGTTGGGTCATCTAGACCCACTAGACAGAGCTTTGAACCTTTGTTCTTCAATGATTTGTGATCTTCACTGGTTCAATGGATTACATGAAATTTGTCCACCTTTATCCACCTTTGTTATGGTAGGGAGAACACATCAAAGTAAGGGCGGGGTCATCCAAGATAGCACAAGGGTTAAGAGGAAACTATATTCGATTGAATTACTTGAATTAATTAGGAAGAACGAAAAAATGTAATTTAAATGAACTAAAAACATTTTTGAAGCATCAGAGGCCAGAATCAGTTTTTCAGCGCAGGTTAACACAGTGAAACTAAATCTTTAAACAAAAATACAAGTCTCCACAAGCTACAAGTTAAACTATTACATCATGTCAACAATATTGGACGCTGGAGCTTATATTTTGATCTTCATACATTTTAATTTTAGTTACAGAGCCCATCCCCCCCAAACCAGAACCGAGTGTGGTAGTTTACATAGGGGTCATTACAAATGAAACAGGTATTAAAAGGCACCAGATAATTAAATAAATAAAAAACCCCAATTGAAAAATGTCCACAGTAAGACAGTCGTTAACTCCTAAAAAACATGCTCATAACATTAACAGAGTGACTTTAATGGCAAGGACAGACTTAATTCTAAACCAGTCAGTAACATAGCAGACCTGGCTCCCTGCATGGCACGAACAGATTTCTTTCGCTTCCATTAGGGGTTAAAAACTTGTTAACTTATCCTTAGACCCCTCCAGGATGGTAACTTAGCCTCACAGAGGCTAGTGGGTCAACTGATAAAGTAACTGGCTAAAAAATATGTCCTTTTGTAACACTCATTCTCTCATTGTAAACTAATTCAGCTATTTTGCACTTTAGGACCAAAGCAGCTACAAAGTATAGCAAAATGCACTCCTACTTAATGTCCAAATACTTTTTAAATTTGAATGGTTAATATAACACAATAGAAGTTGTGAACAGCTAACTTACCAGTGTGCTTCGATCACTCAGTTTGAGGTCGGCTAAACTCCAGGACGGTTCCACCTGCAATGGCCGTTTTCTCGTCCTTACCCAGTCAACGTCACAGGCACTGGCGGGGATCTAACTTCATGTTGGAGTCGTATGAGCTCCATGGGAAATGTCAAGATCTTACACTGCATGTTTTTCCCCCCACAGAGTCATTTTACTCTGCTCATTTTAACTCCAAGCATTAACAGCAACACTTGAAAAATGGGGGTGGGGCCTTACACTCGCTGTTGTTGTAATAACTCTGAGAGAGTCTGATCAGTTTGACTATGAATATATGACAATGGAGAATTTGCTGTGTGTAAATGCAGCTTCCCCCTGGGATAAATAAAGTATTCTGATTCAGCGTGGATACTCAGAGGGTAGTTTGTGTGGACATCTCACGGGCGTCCTACGGGCACTTGCACATCGCGTGCACACCCCGCGCGTCCAGCATTGCTTTGCCCGGCTTAACTGTGCAGACGGACAGAGACGGCACTGCATATGGTAAGAAGAAAGGAGGGGGAATAATACTGTACGTGAACGAGCGATTGTGCAATCCAATATGTTTGTGTCAAGGAGCGCCTCTGTTGCCCCAGCGTTGAACTCTTGGCGGCCGGAATGCCGCCTTATTATTTGCCCCTGGACTTTACATCCGCCATCGTGGTTACTGTTTACATTCCACCATCAGCTGATGCTGACGCCGCTACTCACGACCATCTCCCGGCTACAGGAACATCAACCAAATGCATTTATAGTAATCAGCGGGGACTGTAACCATGTTAACTTGGATGGGACTCTTTCTGAATTTACACAGTATGTGGACTGCCCCACCCCCGAAAACAAAACCCTTCATCTGCTGTATCCTAATGCACAGCTTGTCGGCTGCATTAATGGTGGGCCGGAGGGGGAGTACAGGGATAAATTTGTGAGGTGGGCTGGAGTAAATGACTTGCTGTTTAATGTGGACAACACCAAAGAGATGGGGATGGACTTCAGGAAGAAACCACCAGCTTCCCAGCCTCTCAGCATGTTGGGCTGGGATGTGGCAGAGGTGGAGGAGTACAAGTATCTGGGAGTAACCATCGATAACAGACTGAGGTGGCAGACCAACAGCATTGCTGTGTATAAGAAGGCCAGCAGCAGACTCTACTTCCTGAGGAAACTAAGATCCTTCAATGTGTGCAGCAGGATGCTCAAGATGTTCTACCAGTCTGTGGTGGCCAGCACTCTGTTCTTCTCGGTGGTCTGCTGGGGGGGCAGCATAGCTGCCAGGGACACAAAGACACAGAACAAGCTGATTAGAAAGGCTGGCTCTGTACTCGGATGTAAAATGGACACATTTGAAGCTGTTAGGGAGAGAAGGATAAGCTGGTATCCATCATGGATAATCCGGAGCATCCTCTCCATCCTGTACCTGACGGTCAGCAGAGAACCTTTTCCAAGAGGCTAAGGCAGTTTCGCTGTCATGCCAACCGCTACAGGAGATCATTCCTACATCAGACTCCATCAGACTCATCATCCATTTGCAATAGATAAAGTCATTTGAGGTCTGATGTCTGTTTTTCTAGAGCTGTTATGCAAACTGATTGTTTTTTCTAGAGCTGTTATGCAAACTGATTGTTTTTTCTGATGGTCGCCCATTGTGTGTTTGTTTGTATTGAGCTTGTATGCAGACGCTGCAACAGCTCAATTTCCCAAGCTGGGATCACTAAAGTATCTTTATCTTATTCATGCTCTGTCAGTAAGACTGCGGTGTAAGGACACCGTACGACAGCATCACCTGTAACCTATAAATGTGTGTAACTTCCATTATCCTTAAAAATACATCATGATACATTGGTACATACAACAATGGTACGTGCCATTTTAAGGATGTCCCTTGAGGTGGCTGTGCGAGCCTCAAGAGAACAGCAAGACACACCTGCGCTCTCCTTAAGATGCGGCTGCTCCTCTCTACGACCCCCCATGGACCAGGAGAACCCACAGCCCCTGTATGAGTCTACCCCCCATACAGGTGCATGTGACTAAGACATAAACTGTTTCAGCGGAGACAATTAATGGACTCTGTGCATCTGCAGTGAGAATTACTAACAGAGACCTATCAGGAGGTATATCAGTTCTGACCCGTCTGTCAGCTTATCCTCACACTGATCCTCATCAATGCCTGTCTGCAGCTACCCTGTAGATGGCGCTAAAGTATGCCAAGTATTTGGTAGTCTGTGTTCTTAAAATTTAAAAAGCTTTAAAGAGCCTAACACCTTGTTTCCCCCTAAACAACTGCATTCTTGTGGGCATAGAGACATTGAAGAATTTCAGCTCTAATTTCTTGTGGTGACTGATAGATTCTTCTCCTGTGCTTGGAAGTGGGAATAATGAAACACAGAAGCTGTGCGCCTCATGATTCTGCATGCAAACGCTTCTGTTGTCGTCTTCCAGCTCAGGTGTGACGTTGTGCTTGACCTTGAAAGCTGCAGAGACACAGGAAGAAAACTTGGAGGCTTTGGGGGCGGCTGTGTGTCTGCCTCCACAAATTCGAAAATTGGTTTTCTGAAAGTCTGCTCATCCGGCCTCAACAGCGGTTCAGGTGAACAGGGAAGCAGATGGGATGAGTATTAAGATAAGCTGTTTAATTTTTAATAAAAGGAAACAGAAGACCCAATGGAAAAACAGCAGCTTTTTCTTCAAGAGAGCATTGCTGAGGTCATCTTTCATCGTTCGTCTTTGTCCTTGAGCCTCTGAGGCCTTTAGGGAGTGATGAGAAAGTGATGGACTGTAAAAGACAGATTACACATGTTAATGTGTTCTGTTTGTGTTAAAAGGGCGAGGCGCCTCAAAGCTGAAAGTTGGGTATGAATCCAATCTTTGATCTGCTGGTGAAAGCGCCACCTTCCCGGGCGGGATCGACCCTCGCCCTAGGAGCTCCTCGACTCTGCCCGTGGCTAAAACCTTTACTAATTACTTCTAGCGAGCGAGCCGCAGCGCTGAGGCTCAGTGTCTAAACAAAAAGTCGATAAAGTTCTGTAGCTTTTAAACAACAAAAGAGACCAGAGGTACAGCGAAGCATCCCAAAATTACCCAGCTGAGACCACAAAGATTTGTTTGTTCATTTAGCAGAGAATGGTAGAAGTGAAGGTTCAATGATGTGGATGAGTTGGATCAATGGTCATTGACCAGAAGTCCCCTCCCCCATCCACCTTAAAAACAGCACTTGTGGGTGAAGGAACTGGACAGAATCATTGATTCTTGTCATAAATGATTTAGATATTGATTGGTTTGGGGTTTCAGATGTAGAACCTGGCAGGGGGGGCTCAGTCTCTGCCCGTTCATTTAGGCAGGCCTGTGATGAGTCTGGATTGTTTTTAGCATTTCAAGAGCAACCTGGAGAGTCGCAGTTGTGAACTGACGACTGTGATGTTCCTGTCCTTCATCATCATCTCTGCAAAAGAAATAAGAAATCTTAAAATGGAGACGATTGAAGACCCACTCCAATGAAAATTGTGTTTTGGGGGTTTCCAACATGCTCTTGTGGCATTTTTCTGATGATGGAGGACATTTCTTTAGGAATGCTCCAAATTGCATTTCTGAGTATTTCTTTAATCAAACTGTTGGGAATCTGGAGCAGACAAAAAAATGACACTGGAATCACGAATCACGTTTGTCACATAAAAAATACGCTGGGCAGCCAGCAAGCTCCCTGCTCTGATCTATTCTGATGCATCCACTCATAGTCAACACAAGTGGAGCTGGATTTCCGCTATTGCTTGTCATTTTTGTTCCACTGGTAATGTTAGATTAGGGGCAGTAGCGGTTTTAGGCACGGGCCATACGGGCGGTTGCCTGGGGCGCAAAAATGAAATGGGGGCGGCGCCGGCGGCTCAGCCCTTGTAAAATAATGTATGCACCACTATTGGTCTGCTTATGTCCCAGAGTTTGTAACAGCCTGAAACCTGGCGGCGCCCCCGCCCCGCAGCTGCGCTCTCTCTCTCTCCTGTCTTTGAGAAGTAGAAGCAAATGTGTGTGAAGAAGGAGATGGGAGGGGGCGCGGGGTGAAGGGTGCCGCCTGAGAGGTGAGCACGAAGCATCGCCGCGTATGCGCCAAACCTGGCTGGATCGTCTTGGGGGGGGGCAGTCGCAGGCCGCGGCTCAGTGCTCGATGAAAAAAGAGAAATAAAGACAGCGACAGCGCCGCCGTGTAGCGAATTGGCGCCGCTAGGTGCAGCTGCGCGCGCTCCTACTGGAAATGTGTGGAGAAGGAGGGGGGAGGGGGGGGTGCGGCGAATCAGTTCACCTGTGAGTCGCTTCCAAATGAATTGGCCAGGTGGGGGACAAGGGCGTGGGGGTGGAATCTACTTTATAAAACTTTTTTAAGTCAGTCACACAGTGACATTCTATAACCTACGTATTTTATATAGGTATAAAGAATCGTGCGTTTTGGGTTATTTTTTGTGTTAAATGTCCAAATAAAAAATGGGTAAACAAAACAATGTTGTCACTAAGGTGACAGTTGGTTTAGTCGACGGACTTGATGCCTTCGGGAGGACATTTATGCTAAATACCAAAAACATCTGAAATATGGAGAAAAAAGGTCAAAGTCATCTGGTGCCTAAAAAAGGAAAGAAAAAAAGAGAAGGAGAAAAGAGACAAAGAAAAGGGTTTGTCCTCACAGTTAAATGCATGTTTTCTAAATTCTAATGCTACCTGCCCTGCAACAACAACGTTGTCGGTGAAAACTTTTTTATGGTCGATGACCAAAACTAAAGTAGGCCCAAATGTTGCAAATAACATGATCATGCTTAAGATTTCCTCCTTAAACTTTTGCTCTGGTTTAACTTGTAAGTTATGTTGTTGTATCTTGTTAGTTATGATTCATGTGTCTGTCTGCTCTGCTGTAACACAAAGGTTTTGTTGTGTTTTGCTGTTGTATATTAGTTCATATTGTTAAATAAGCTGTCTTGGTAGTTACTGATGCTGATGCTGCTGATGCTGCTGCTGCTGCTGCTGCTGTTGCTGCTGCTGCTGCTGCCATAACATGCTTATGGGACAAATAGCTGCAGATTGGCCATTACTATAATCATTTGTAGCAGCTCAAACGTTTTCACAATGTGTTTTAAAACTAGGGATTTAGGGGTTAATTTTGAGCCTGCATGTATGAGGTTTATTTATTATTTATTTATGAATGTTGGGTTAGAATATAAGTCTATAGAATTTACATAAATCTGTAGGTAGTTTTAAAAATGAATTTTTACCATTTACTACAACTCTATGGTGACAAAACATAATGTAGCAGGTCATAACTAAAATGTACCAGACAAAGGATTGAAGACAGCAAACATGAGCTCATTTTTCTTCTCTGAAGTAGAGATTGATATAGAGCATGACTATTTAAATTTTCAAACTCCAGTTGATCTGGTCATACCTAAGGTCACCAATGTCTGAGGAGTAACTCACTAACCTGCTGTTGTTAGTATCAATCATTAGGGGAGCAGATTTCATGTGATGATGTTATTGACGAGTTTGCATCAAGGAAGACTAGAAAGGTTAGGTTTTAGTCAGTGTTTCTGTTCTTAGTGTGTTGGTGCTGCAGTTATATTTATTTTAGCGTGTTATTTAAGTAATATAAGATATGTACTTTATAATATTTATTTTATATCATGTATTCAATATTGTGTTTGATTAAATATTTTCCTACCTAACTGTATATTTGCCATGCTGATGGTCTTTTAATTTTATGTTCTGATAACTCTTATAAAGCAGTGCAAAATTATTATTATCATAGGATAACACAAGGGTTATAAAACAGCTTTACATTTTAGAAATCAAAACAAAATTCCAGAATCCAAAATGTAAAAAATAAAACAAAACAAAAAAACGACCAACTGAAATGTTAGAAAAACAGAATACAATGAGAAACCAGTAAAGGTAGTGTTTGCAGCTCCGTATGGCCTTCATAGATTTGGAGGGTTCAGAACGCCAAAAAAATTAAATGTGCAGTTTGGGAAATGAAAATTCATATGAGTCTGCATGAATTTTCATACCTTTTGCAAAAAGGGAGAAATGGAAAACACGACCAGTGAGACTTAGTGGTTCTACGCCATCTCTGTGTATCAAGGCAGAAAGGTCTTTTTTATTTTCCAGCAAGGCAAAATGTAAACATACAAAAATACGTCATTATACTGATGTGTTGTTGTCTAGTCTGCATTCTGCAGGTGTCGTGGTTCCATAAACACTCCAGCACAGAAAGGAAACAGACCAGAAGTCACAGACAGGCCCACAGCTGACCTCGGCACATATTATCTGTTACTGCATGCAGGAAACGAGCATATTTCTGCAATACAAAATTCATGCATGTACAGAATCCATTCAATGCACAATCAAAAGATAATAAAAATGTAATGAAACCCCTGTTCACCTCCACAATAGGTACTATGGGACATCTCTGATTGGCGGGGGTCATAAAGGAAAAGTCAAAAGGGATCTCAGATGTTTGATGAGCTTTAAAGACCATATCTCATGCAAAATCAACTTTTGATTTATAAGTGTATTATAATGCTCATTACTATAAATAACCCCAAAGTGGTACTATGATCCATTCAAGCATTCCTGAGTTCTCTCTCTCCAGGAAGAGTCTGCGCTGCCAGCACCGACCCCGGGCTAACACATTTTTCTCGTGGCCAAATGTTTTCCTTTTATCTGTACAATACTCACATCCATCTTTTCATCCTGTTCGCATGTTGTTTATTTTCATGGGTGAAACGCAGACACGCTGCCGAGGCCAGCTCTTGGTTGACGACATGAAATGGGCGGCGCCCACAAGGGCCGAAAGGCGGTCCTTCAAAGATCGAGTCGTCTTACTTTTGGGTTAGAAAATGAACTGAAAATAACTTGTATTTCCTAATGAATTTCCTGTTCTTTGGTGTGCCAAGGGTAATAAATGATCATATATACAAAAATGTCACCTCTGCATAGGCACTATGCAGAGTGTAATGTAAATGTTTTGAAAAAAAACTTTAAATAAAAAATCCGCAGATCATCAGGTGTTGTAAAAAAGGGGTGGGATCATACAAGATTTCCCTTCAACCCACTCCTTTTCAAGCACACTGTCTTGTTGTATCTGTCCATTTGAAATATTTGTGTTTGAAATAAAGAAAATCAAAATTGAAAAAATATATGGATATAGTTTAGTATGAAAGGCTTAAGAAAAGCATGATGTAGACCCTTTAAAGTCCAATAAGATGAACAGTCAAACAAAAACATGAAAAAGGCAAAAGTCAGAAGGCCACTAAGCTAAAGTCAGAGGTGTGGAGGTAAAACCGCTCGAGTACACCGAACCAACTCGGTATCAGCACAACACAAACTCAAACTGTAAACTATACCTCTGAGTCCTGGAAAGGTTGCCCCATAATCCTGAAGGGGGGGGGGGGGTACTGTTGTTTAAACAACATTTATAAACCAAAGACAGACCGTGATCATCCAGCCTCCCCCTGTCTGTCTGCTGTCTAAGATGATCTGCCAAGTCCACCAAAGGCACAGCACCCGTCTCTACTTTGCAGGACGTGTGCCACGTTTTTCTTCTCTTCCAGAAGGGCAATTGCTTTGCACTCACCCGTCTTTAGACTTGTTGTGAATTGCTGACTCGGCTTGGAGATGTTCCATTAGCGATAATGAAGGTACAGGTCAATTATGAAAGGGTCAGGTATGAGCCTGTTACGAGCAGAGGAATAACTTCACAGTCAAAACCGTCAGACTCCTAAAAGTAATAAATCATTTTTTACTGGATTTTTTAGTATTTCTCTTTTTTAAAACACTGTTTGTCTGTTCCTCTGACACTTTAGCAGCTTCTGCCCGAGTGTCAGCTGACTGCCCGAGTGTCAGCTGACTGCCCGAGTGTCAGCTGACTGCCCGAGTGTCAGCTGACTGCTGCTGTTTCCCCCTGTCACTTCTGTCCAGCTCTCTACAGTTTGATGACAGCCTGAGCAACAGGCAGGCAACTCGCTGTATGTGGAGATAAGAGGCTGTAGATGAAGGTGATGAAGAGGCAGGCGTCATCCAGTTATGGCTCCGATGACCCTGATGAGAAACGGGCTTAATGCCTAACAGCAGAGATGTGAAAATGATGGCTGATAAAGGAGGGGGGATCTGCAGAGTGGGAGTCGCTGCTGAGAATGACTCCTATCCAATTCATATTCCAGAACTGCATTGTTATGAAACTGACCTGAGTTCCAGCTTTTTCAGTATCATGTTGGAGACTTTAATTCAGCGCTCCGCCATGACTCTTCTCGATTGAAGCAGACTTTTATCTCCACCACCTGTATTGTTGAACAAGTCAGTTAAAAAGTCAGATAGAATTGTAATGGTGCCTCTGTCAGACTCCTCCCCCTACCCTCTCTGCTTGGCTCCTGATGCGACCCAGCTGCGACCACTTACCTCATCACCTGCCTGCCTTCTTAAGGAGCTCCAGGATCCTCATTCCTCGCCAGTCCGTTGCCCCTGATGGTGGTTAACATGATCGTCACGTTCTTTGCCTTTGTTTCAAGCCTGTGCCTAAAATCCTGCTCTTACCTGTCTCCAGGAATTCATTGCCACGAGTGGTCGCCTGAGTCAGCAGCCTTCCCGGAACATCGCCTTGTCATAGCCTCCTGTCAAGCCACGAGCCTCTGCCTTTCCTCCGATCCACCACGAGCCTCTGCCGAGCCTTCAGCCCATCACGAGCGGCGGTCGCAACCACCAGTGACGTCACGAGCCGACGTAAACCCTCCATCTTCGTCGCGGGTCCATCCCGGAATCTGCCGCTTCACTAACAACCCTCTGAACCAAGATCTGACTATTAAACCCTTTTCAAACCATTACAGAATTCACCTGCGTCTTCTTCTGGGTTCCAGCGTCTGGGTCCATTTAGTTCAGTTAGCCATGACAGAACGGACTGGCCATAACCCCGACCCAGCTGACCCGGAAGATCTTCGTCAGACTGTCTCCCAACAAGGATTATTTCTGGAACTTCTCTACAGTGCTATCACTCGTGTCACTGCCGTTCAAGAGGACCACGGATTTCACGGATCAAAGGTACCACACAAACTATTACCGAGCTAACTGAGCTACATGCTAAGTCCGCTACCGGATCTGCCATTCCATCTTCCGGCAACATCGCTACTTCCGTTTCCGGTTCAGCCGAATCACCGGAAAACTTCCGACTTCAACCGGAACCGTTTCATGGTGACGTCAAAGCCTGCGGTGGGTTTTTATTACAATGCCAGCTGATTTTCCAGCAAGCCCCCAGGTACTACCAGACAGACCTCAGTAAAATCACGCTGATCATAAATTCACTAAGAAATAAAGCTCTTCATTGGGCCCAGGCATTTGTATCAGCTAACCCCATTTCACAACTTTCCTATGACCGTTTCATCAGCGAATTCCGCTTAATTTTTGATCAACCTTGCAAACAGGAGGAAGCTACGCGGAGTCTGCTCAGTCTTAAACAATGCACCCGCTCAGTCAGAGATCATGTCATAGACTTTCGCATTTTAGCTGTTGAAGCTGGTTGGCCTGACCTAGCGCTCAAAGGCATTTTCTACCAATCATTAAATGAAAATATAAAGGACCATCTCTGCTCACAACCAGAAGCACGTTCGTTTGAAGAGCTAGTTACAGCAGCTCTCCGCTCTGACACACGTTTACAGGAACGTCAAAAAGAACGTAAACAGGCTCTCCAGCAGTCCACGTTAAACTCCTCCAGTATTTCTACGGTAGAATCCACTCCCCGAACTGAATGCCTCGCCACGAATAAATCTCCGGAGAAACCGATGCAAATCGGCCACTCAAAATTAACTGAAGAAGAACGTCGCAAACGTAGAGAGGAAGGTTCATGTTTTTATTGTGGGGACAAAGGCCACCTAGTCTCCTCATGCCCTCTCCGTTTGAACTCCAGGAACCCCCCGCAAAATGACAGGCCGCGGGGGGAACAATCTACTGCGAACTCTAAAGATTTTCTGTCCATTCCTATAAAGCTCTGTTTAAAGACCCAAGTTTTTGAATCAAGTGCTCTTATAGACTCTGGTGCCGAACAAAGCCTCATTGACCAACAGTTAGTAAACAAACTCTCCATACCCACAGAACCTCTGGAAATCCCCATAGAAGCTTCGGGCCTGGGTGGCCAACATCTGTCACGCATAACCCATCGAACCAAACCCATCCTGCTCATCACTTCAGGTAATCATAGAGAATCTATTCAACTCCTCATTACTCAGTCCTCCTATACCCCCATTGTTCTGGGGTTCTCATGGTTAAAACAACATAACCCCCAGTTCAACTGGTCTCAGTGCACTATCACGAATTGGAGTCCCTACTGCTTAGCCAACTGCTTATTATCTGCCATTCCCGCTGTATCTGTTTCTAACCCAGACAACACTAGTGAAGTAGATCTGTCCAAGATACCTCCATGTTACCATGATCTGAAATCTGTTTTCTGTAAAGTCATGGCCAGCGCTCTTCCACCCCATCGCCCCTACGACTGCGCTATCAACCTATTACCTGGTGCCTCTCTTCCCAAAGGCCGACTGTTTAATTTATCTGGCCCAGAGAAGGTCGCCATGGAAAATTACGTCCAAGAAGCCCTGTCTCTGGGTCATATCAGACCATCCTCCTCCCCAGTGGGAGCCGGGTTCTTTTTTGTTGAAAAGAAAGACAAAACATTACGGCCCTGCATTGATTACCGGGAACTGAATCAAATTACCATAAAAGATAAGTACTCTTTACCTCTCATTTCGTCTGTTTTTGACTCTGTTCAGGAAGCCCGAATATTTACTAAGCTTGACCTTAGGAACGCGTATCATCTCGTCCGCATAAAGGATGGTGATGAATGGAAAACGGCGTTTAACACTCCTTTGGGTCACTACGAGTACTTAGTCATGCCTTTCGGCCTAACCAATGCTCCGGCGGTTTTCCAGAGAATGGTTAATGACATTCTACGAGATTTCTTAAACCGTTTTGTCTTCATATATCTGGATGACATTCTTATCTATTCTCATAGCCAAGCCCAACACGAACACCACGTCCGTTTAGTCCTGGAAAGACTGTTAGAAAACCAACTCTACGTTAAACACGAAAAGTGTGAATTCCACGTCCCCACTGTGCAGTTCCTTGGTTACATCTTAGAGGCTGGTTGCATTCGTCCAGATCCTTCCAAAATAGAGGCCGTCACTAACTGGGAGCCGCTTGAAAACCGAAAGAAACTTCAGCAATTTCTCGGTTTTGCTAATTTCTACAGACGCTTTATCCGAAACTATAGCAGTATAGCCGCCCCACTCACACGTCTCACCTCCATTAATCATCCTTTTACGTGGACCACTGAAGCTCAACAGGCTTTTGATAAACTCAAGGGACTTTTTGTGTCAGCACCCATTCTGATCCAACCGGACCCATCAAGACAATTCATTGTTGAAGTGGACGCCTCAGACTCAGGGGTGGGAGCGGTGTTGTCTCAGAAGGAGGAAAGTACTGGCAAATTAAAACCATGTGCCTTCTTTTCCCGCAAGCTCTCACCCGCAGAACAGAATTATGACGTCGGCAACCGTGAGCTCCTTGCCATCAAACTAGCTCTGGAGGAGTGGCGTCACTGGTTAGAGGGAGCCGAACTCCCGTTCATCGTTTGGACAGACCATAAAAACTTGGCATACCTCAGATCCGCCAAGAGGCTCAATTCCAGGCAAGCTCGTTGGTGTCTCTTTTTTGATCGGTTTCAGTTCACTATCACCTACAGACCCGGTTCCCGTAATGTCAAGCCAGACGCTCTCTCTCGGAAATACAGCCCCACAGAACTAACCACCTCCACCATTTTGCCGTCCACCTGCATCATAGGGAACCTCATTTGGGATGTGGAAACCAAAGTTCTTCAGGCTCAAGGTGAGGAACCTGACCACCCCCCAGTTCCCAGGGGTACTCTGTTCGTCCCATCTTCCGTCCGTTCCGACGTCATCTCCTGGGGACACTCCTCCCGTGTGGCGTGTCATGGTGGGGTGCGCCGGACCCTTAGTCTCATCCGGAGGAGGTTTTTCTGGCCATCCATGGACAAAGATGTCCGAGAATACGTCTCGGCCTGCACTACCTGTGCCCGCTCCAAGACTTCGTCTTCCGCTCCAGCTGGTTTACTCCATCCGCTCTCTACCCCCAATCGCCCTTGGTCCCATCTGGCCATAGACTTCGTCACGGTTTTACCTCCCTCCAGAGGTAATACCGTTGTCCTCACTGTTATTGACCGCTTCTCTAAGATGGCTCACTTCATCCCACTACCTCAACTACCCACAGCCACGGAGACTGCTAACATCATGGTTGACCATGTTTTCCGTCACCATGGCATCCCTGCTGACATTGTTTCCGACCGTGGCCCCCAGTTCATTTCCCAGGTCTGGAAGGCGTTTTGTACGGCCTTGGGGGCCACGGTCAGCCTCACCTCCGGTTATCACCCACAGTCCAACGGCCAAGCAGAGAGAGCAAACCAGGAACTGGAGGCAGCTCTTCGCTGTCTGGCGGCACAGAACCAACAGGACTGGTCCCTCTTCCTAGTCTGGATCGAGTATGCCCATAATACTCATCCCTCCTCAGCTACCGGGATCTCTCCTTTTGAGGCCGCCCTCGGGTACTCACCACCTCTGTTTCCGTCGCAGGAACTGGATTTGGCAGTGCCTTCAGTCCAACATCATCTCCAGCGTTGTCAACGCGTGTGGAATCAGACTAAGGCTGCTCTCCTCCGCACCAAGGAGAGCAACTGCCGCCTCGCCAATCGCCGCAGGGTGGTGGGACCCGATTATCAACCTGGTCAAAGGGTCTGGCTCTCTACTCGCAACATCCCCATCCAAGCATCCTCCAAGAAACTGGCTCCCCGATTCATTGGACCTTACGTCATTGAGAAAGTCATCAATCCCACCTGCGTCTGTCTCCGTCTGCCCAAGGCACTCAAGGTACATCCATCATTCCATGTCTCACAGGTCAAGCCAGTTCAGGACAGTCCTCTGTGCCCGCCGTCCGCTTCCCCACCACCCGCCCGGTTCATCGACGGCACTCCTGCCTACACGGTCAGTCGTGTCCTGGATGTTCGTCGTCGGGGTCGCGGGTTCTAGTTCCTGGTCGACTGGGTGGGCTACGGGCCGGAGGAGCGCTCCTGGATCTCCCGCTCGCTCATTTTGGACCCCTCGCTCATTGAGGATTTCTACCAGGCCCACCCAGATCGTCGCCCTTGACCGCCTGGAGGCGGTCTTTGAGGGGGGGGGTACTGTCATGGTGCCTCTGTCAGACTCCTCCCCCTTCCCTCTCTGCTTGGCTCCTGATGCGACCCAGCTGCGACCACTTACCTCATCACCTGCCTGCCTTCTTAAGGAGCTCCAGGATCCTCATTCCTCGCCAGTCCGTTGCCCCTGATGGTGGTTAACATGATCGTCACGTTCTTTGCCTTTGTTTCAAGCCTGTGCCTAAAATCCTGCTCTTATCTGTCTCCAGGAATTCATTGCCACGAGTGGTCGCCTGAGTCAGCAGCCTTCCCGGAACATCGCCTTGTCATAGCCTCCTGTCAAGCCACGAGCCTCTGCCTTTCCTCCGATCCACCACGAGCCTCTGGCGAGCCTTCAGCCCATCACGAGCGGCGGTCGCAACCACCAGTGACGTCACGAGCCGACGTAAACCCTCCATCTTCGTCGCGGGTCCATCCCGGAATCTGCCGCTTCACTAACAACCCTCTGAACCAAGATCTGACTATTAAACCCTTTTCAAACCATTACAGAATTCACCTGCGTCTTCTTCTGGGTTCCAGCGTCTGGGTCCATTTAGTTCAGTTAGCCATGACAAGAATAGCTGACACAGGAGAGAAGCATGAAGAAAGTCACAGTGTGGAGTGTGGATGAACCTGCTGGTGCACGTGCTTCTATGGTGCTGGTTTTCCTTGTTGCTTTCATTGATGAGGATCTTCAGTATGTTCAGTGCATGTGAAGCTCCTTATGTTCAGTGTTTGGATTCATTGTATCTGTGCATCTTGTGTCTAGTGTTTTGTTTCTAACCTTGTGCTTCAATAGCACTCATTTTCCAATGTAATAATTCTGTTCAGTTTTTGTCTCAGCATTTAGAATCACCTGCAGCCAAAAAATCCGTATCACATTTATTGTCATATGCAGAGCTTACAGTGACAGACCAAACGTCGTTCCAGTTCAACCCGAACAAGATCAGACACACAACAGAAATACACACATACAGTTCAACGCTGACTGAGGCGCAGCCATGTTAGGGGCACCTTGCTTAGCATGGGTGTAGATGGATTACCATATAGGGGGGCATCTGGGACAAAAAAAAGTTGTATCTCCAAACATGACAATTTTGGAAATAAGACCTTCCAGTACCCTGCGACAGACTGGCGACCTGTCCAGGGCATCCCCTGCCTTCGCCCACAAGTGGCCGGGATAGGCTCCGGCAGCCCTGTGACCCCGAAAGGGAAAAAAGCGGTACAGAAAATGAATGACTGAATGAAAAAGACCTTCCAGGTGCAGGTCAGTAACAAGATCCTACCATAACCAACTAAAATGTCAAAACTCTGAGCAAATGTGAAGATGCCTTGAATAGGTTTATGCCAGAAATGTTACACCATTGATGTAGTCCTATTGTTTTAGTAAGATCTCATTTCTGACATGGCAGACTGTCAGTTTTTGAAATGAAATGATCCCACCAAATGCAATTTGTGCAACAAAATCACGCTCGCTGCTTCCATATTCACACACATCAAAAATGTGTTCATAAACTTGATGCTCCTGCCACAAGTGGGAGAAGATATAGTCCAAAGTTTTTAGCCTCATCGCTGCATGGAAGTAATGACTGCACATCTGATTTAAGACCTGGATGATGTTGAGAGATCGGGTTCATTTATTTTAAAGAAATCTACAAAAACATCGTCTCCATGTCTGGGTTTATGAGGTCATTCAGAGACTCTACCAGTATGGTGAACTTCACCATCTACTGTCGGAGCTGCGCCTAAATGACGGACGCTTAATCACAGACGTTTCCATCTGTTTGGGGCCCATTGTAATGACTTGCAAGGATTAAATGATATGCATGATTACATGCTGGTTTTGGACAGATTGATCAACACATGACTTCCAGGAGTTCCTGATTGGTTTACTCAACAGAAATATTTGCCAAAGTTCAGTTTGTTTTATCTTTAAATCATTTTTTGGTGCTGCGTCATTTTGGACACATGCTTGGCCCTCAACCAGGACCTCTTGCTGCGTCTTTACATTGACTGGACACTGAATCCCCCTCCTTCCTGCTATGTGAATTATGTTTGGTGTGAACACCGCTTTGGACTTCCTAATAAAGCATGAGAAATAAAATACATTTTCTTTCAGAGATGTAGATAAAAACAGTAAATCTCTTGTCATGGTGCCTCTGTCAGTTCTCCTCCCCTTCCCAGCTCTGCTCTGCTCCAGACTCACCAGCTGTGACTACTCACCTCATCAACCACCTGTGCTACTTAAGGAGACCCAGCTCCAGCATTCATCGCCAGTTCGTTAACCCTGATGGTGCCTAGGCTCTTTGAGCTCGTACCTTTTTTTTTTGTTGCTAATCTTGTTTTGTTATGCCTCAGGAATCTCATGCCACGAGAGTCACCTGAGTCTCCCACCACATCGAGCAGAAGCTATTCTCCAGAAAACCTTGAAGCTACGCCGCTCCTCAAGAACTTCAGCCACGCCACTATCAAAAACCACAGTTACGGCACTCGATCCAACTCCGGCTACACTACGAACTCTGAAACCTCAGCCGGACCTCCGGCCTCGTCTCAGCCACAGCTTCGCCAGAACCTCCAGCCTCACTATACTTTAAGACCCGTTGGACCTGCAAAATAAATCTCATTTACTTACCAACCCACTTACCTGCCTCCTTCTTCTGGGTTACAGCATCTGGGTCCTTCTCGTGTTCGTATCATAACATCGCCCCCACTTAACCTTCTTTAGAGCACACTAACTGCTTAAATTCTTCTCATATAACTTACCAGAGTCTTGCTTATCATTTTCACTTCTAAGACTGCAGTATTAATGGTGTATACTGACATAACCCTTTTTACATTGATGTTAGGCCCAAAGTACATGACAGTCAGTCTCATTCATCCACACACTGATTGGCAGCTCTGCTGCCATTCATGGCACTAACCTGCTACCATCAGGAACAATGTGGGGTTCAGTGCCTTGCCCAAGGACACTTTGACACATGGGTAAGCGGGAACTGAAACTTTAATATATCAACCAGAGCCTACGGCTGAAATCTGAGATTTTAAGACACACAGGCAGCTTGTACAAATATATCAGATTGTTGTCTTCTGCACAGTTTTCCTCTTGGGTTTGATAGTGAAACTGCATCTTTTAATACACAAAGAAAGAAATACAAGATTCTCTTGGCTTCAAGTGTGATCGTTCCTGCTGCCTGAAGGGTTTTGTGTTTCCCTCACTTCAGCGCTACCAGACAAGTGACAGCTCTTCATCTGCATCCCATTTTCTAAGACACACAGGCACACCTTTCTTAAGACACAAGAGATGATGCAACATGCGGGAGAAACACTGGTTACAAATATGCTCAGTGAATCATTGCTGAAGCATTTTATTAGAGCCACGGATCTGATGGTTTGATGAGTGAGTGGGAATCTAAGTAAATATAGTTTCTGGATGTACAGCATCAAATCCTGTCACAGTCCCTTAGATTAGTGGTCCGCGACTTTTTCAGGCCATGGACTGGTTACATGTCAGACAACATTTTCACGGACCGTTCCGAACTAGGCAGACATTTGTGTTTAATTTTCTTTAGCCTCCAGTTTCGGAAAGAAAAAAAACCTATTTTTCATGTTAAAATTCTATAACAAGACAAATGAAAACATTAGTAGATTTTGTTTTTTTGCAGATGACGAAGTTTTGTTGAAGGAAAATTGTTGATTTTGTAGAAGTTTTTTTTTTTTTTCATTTCAGTCAGACAACTCTTGCAGTAAGAAATATTTATTTGACATTTTCCACATACTTTAGTTGGCATTCACATCTTTTGGTTTGGCATAAGGCTCCGTTCAATTCCATGAGAGATTTCCATAAAACTTTCGGGTAACAAAACCCCCTTTACGGAGCCCACAGGTGGAAGCCGGGGAGGAGGGTGGGGCGAAGAATGAGCGCTGAAGGTAAGAAAGAGAATGAACGCCTGCGCACCTGGCTTAAATAGGACGCTGAGCAGGTGAGTTAATTGACTGAACCGCCCTAGGGTATTAGCTAAAAACACTGCTACGAGTATCTGCCCGAAAAAACGATTGAAAATCGTCATTTCAGTCAGACAACTCTTGCAGTAAGAAATATTTATTTGACATTTTCCACATACTTTAGTTGGCATTCACATCTTTTGGTTTGGCATAAGGCTCCGTTCAATTCCATGAGAGATTTCCATAAAACTTTCGGGTAACAAAACCCCCAACACTTAATTATCCAGAAGAAGAAAAAATGTGTATGTATAATCAGTGTGTAATAAAATGGGGTGTGTTTTCGGCAGCATTCCATTTCCATTTCATTTCTCAGTATGACTGCTATGTGTGACCCGACACCATTGACCGTTTGGGCCGCCCCCGTTCGAGTACAGCGCCACGAAAGGGAACATGCTATCTAGTGGATCTGCTATGTGTGACCCGGCACCATTGACCGTTTGGGCCGCCCCCGTTCGAGTACATCGCCACGAAGGGAACATGCTATCTGTTGGATCTGCTATGTGTGACCCGGCACCATTGACCGTTTGGGCCGCCCCCGTTCGAGTACAGCGCCACGAAGGGAACATGCTATCTAGTGGATCTGCTATGTGTGACCCGGCACCATTGACCGTAGGGTCGCTCCCGTTCGTGGAAACCACTAGAGGAACATACTATCTGAAAGAGAGAGGGAAAGAAATAAAAGGGGAGCCAACATAAAATTACTCATACCTGATCTTAGAACGTAAGCTCACTTCCCCCCCCAAAAAAAACGCTGTTCAGAACTATAATTTAAACCGCCAAACAACCCGTATGATACACTAACTTAACATCCAATCCAAAGCTTCCGATGGCGCAGTATGACATGCTGAACAGCCATTATTCGAACTTCTATTAAACTAAGAACAAGCTTTATGGCCATAACTTCTTCCATTGTGGCAACTATAAATACACGAGCTTAAGTACATCCATTATTTCGAAGCTCCCAATGACAGTACAACGAACGAGCTTAATAGCCATAATTTTCTCCATTTGGCACACCATTATAAGCGCTCAGGGAACATCATTTAATTGAGATCCCAACCAAATATTAAGAACGAGTTCAACGCCCATAATTACTATGCTTCATTGGCATACTACAAAATTGGCTTAAGAACCAAATTCGAGCTCCAGCGCATACTATGATACAACTTAGAACATCCTAAATTTTGAGGCTTCCACCTGGCTATAATTTTCTTTTAACATCTATAATCGAAGAATTAACATTCATTCTGCTGTTGACATACATTGATTTATTCAGTCAGAAGTGTCATTGGAATGCAGAGGAGGTCCACCGCCCCGTCACTTTCAGTGCAGCAATAGGTGCGTCGAGCAGTCATCGTTGCAGCACCAGATCAAGGAATGCAGGGGTGACATCACTTCCTGGAAACGGAGAAGCCGATCGGGGCGTAGGGGATCGCAGGCTCAGGATGTGGTGCATAGATAAAACAAAGCAGTATTAGTCTTGACAAGAATATATAAATAACCCAGAAACTGATCAGTTTCAAAATGCTTGAGATAAATGAAATAACAGTGCTTTTAAAGAACAAATCTGAGAAAGTGAAATTTAGTAGATAGTTAAGGTAAAGACCCATTGTGGATTTATCGCACCCTAGAAACCACCATAATTACAAATTCCAACAGTGAAATGATAGTGAAATATATAACCTGCACAAAATCTTAACACCAATTTTTATATATTCCAAAGATAAGAAAAGTAACCTTTGACAGTTTCAGAGGGACGCACCTTCAGGAGGCCATCGAGGAGTAGGTGATGGGAAGAGTAGCCAAGGAGATTTGTAGATGAGGAAGGTCAACATCCCACGTAGCAAAGGATTACAGCTTGGCTGGATTTGATGCTTTGTACTTGATATTAGTGGTTCTCAAATTGGTGGACAACAAAGTACAGACTACTGAAATTGTAATTAGCCATGGGCGTCCGCGAGCACGGGGAATGGCGAAGAATGAGCGCTGAAGGTAAGAAAGAGAATGAACGCCTGCGCACCTGGCTTAAATAGGATGCTGAGCAGGTGAGTTAATTGACTGAACCGCCCTAGGGTATTAGCTGTAAAACACTGCGGCGAGTATCTGCCCGAAACACGATTAAAATCGTCATTATAGCACTGAGAACTCAACCCAGTCTCAGATCATCTTTCAGAGCAAAAAGATGTTTCATATTTTGTTTTTACATAAATCCTGATTCATTGTGTATTTCTTTTAACAAAGAGGAACATTTTCTGTTCTGGTTTCTTAACAGCTGCCGTCCTAATTCCCCCCCTTATCTCCTGGTTTAAACTTAGACTTTGTGATGGAGATGAAGACAAAGTGGATGCTAACAACCAGACGCTAACTTTAGGCATGTCCAACTTTTAAGGCGTGATGGATAAATGAAGCAAAATAAAATGACACAACCATCGTAAAACTGGTATTTTCTAAGTATAATAATAAATAGGAATCCATTGTGTCTGCATCTTTACTATCAGTGTATGAAAAAGATTCAAGAATCAGTCACTGGGCATCAGGCAGAGTGGAACAGCCTCTGGTAGGTGGGAACAGCTGTCTCAATAAGTCCGTATTTGGAGGAAAATAGCAGCTTTGTTTTTCTCTGAAGTCAAAGGCTCTTCTTCGGTTTCCTCACTGACTCTTTTCTCCCCAAAGAAACTTTTCAAATGTGTTTTATTGTTTGGTTTTTATTAGCTTTGGGTTACTAACATGGCAGTCCAAGTAGCTGCTTAAAGTCACGTGACGCTTCAACACAGACGAAAGTTTGGTAGTTTTCTAAAAGTAAAACTTCCTTCAGTATCAGAAAATAAACAAAACCGAAATAATCAAAGTTATTGTATGCATTTTTTTTCTGGCTGCAGCGCAGTACCAAGCGGCACACAGACTGGTACCGGTCCACATCCTGAGGGTTGGGGACCACTGCCTTAGGTTACAGAGCGTTTGTAGGGATTCGTGCCAGAAATGCTGCAGATAAGAAAAGAAAAGAAAAAGATAAGAAAGGCTTCAATGTGCAAACATTCTCAGTTTGTTACTGTTTGATAGTTTGGACAAAAACGTCTAATTAAATAAAGGATCTTTTTCCGTTGTAATCTTTACATGGTTCCAGATTTCACTGTTAGAACTTGACTGTAAACACTCATCCACTTTCTTGTCCAGTAAATAACCCTTCCTTACGTCAGAACAGTTTGCAGACAGATCTACGCAGAGATGCTGATCTCAAAGAGCCTGTGCTTTTTTATGCAATACTGTGAGCATCAAGATCCACATTTTCTGTAATTTCATTAGTTTCATTTGACTGATTTCTCCTGCTCACCTGAATCAGTCTGCTGTTATGAAAAACTCAAACAGTTTTATCTGACCAGACAGCTCTGCTCTGGGACTAAACATACATTCCACAGATACGTGGACGTGACGTTCTCAGATGAACACTTTTTCACACTAAGACATAGACAAGTATGGAGAGTTTATGTGGTGGTGGAGGGAGGGAGGGGACTGTGGTTGCAAACTCAGGTGTGTTTGGGTTTACTAAGCCCCACCTCCAACACACTGATGCCCAGTTTTAAAAACATAGTTGGGTTGGTGTATGATTGAACTGAGGCTTCTATACGGCTCACCTGCAGGTAAGCAGAGACAACGGAGGATGGGTGGGCATTGGGGGGGGGGGGGGGGGGGATCAGGTGAACCTCAAGAGGTTTACATCTTCCCAATCTCTAACTTACTTTCCAAGCTGCTGCTTTAGTCAGAAGCATTAACTGTATAGGTGAATTGGACTGAATGATCCCGCCCCCTTGGCGTTCCAAACAGGAAGTACCTGCTGGTTCCAATGAGTCGGAATCCAATGGAGTTCTATAGAGAAACAAAGAGCTGTTACTCTATTCTCTGCTCTGCTGTTGGTCAGAATAACTATTCTTTATCTGATACCTTTTTTTATTTTTGTTTTTGTTTTTCTCAATTGCTAAAACAAATTTTCTGAAACATTAGACCAATTAAGTTAAATAGTATTCAGGATATTTTGGTTTTTTACTGTCAGCCCAGATTCACATTTAACTTTACCATCTTACCTCTGTGTAGGTCAGACCAGACGACCTCATACACATTATCTACTTTATCAACTTTACTCACACCACACACACACCACAATCACTGTGCAGCATCATTTGTCGTTTGGTTGTTGATGACAAGAACTCCTCTCTAGGGTTCAGGAAAGGGGTGTAGGGTGGCAGACAGATGTTTAAACAGCGGTTACTGCTGGTGGTAAAGAACTCTCTGATTTGGTTTGCTCCGTGGAAGCTTTCATTGTCCCAAATGATCACATAAATGTGTTGTGCAGGTCCAGGATGGTGTTGTTGGCGGTCCAGGAGGATGTCTTTTCACTCCTCTAGGAAGGTGAGGAGACATTGGGTGTTGTAAGACCCAAGGACAGCATGCTGGTGGACAAGCCCCTCCAAACCCATGGCTGCACAAAGACTAATATTACCCCCTGTTGGCCAGGAACCTCAGTGATGGCTCTTTGGCCAATGATGTTACAGCCTCTTTGCCTTCGTTTCTGCAGGTTGAATGCCCTGATAATGGTGGCCACGGTGAACCTACTCAAGTTTGGACAGACTCTTGGTCCTGCTTCAGCCATTGCCATGCTATGGACAATGACATAATCAATGACTGTTGCTCGCATCTCGTCTGTAATGATGGTGCAAGGTTGTCTTCCTCTCCCTCCTGGACCACCTTCTCTCCCTTGTTGGCCTGCTCTTCTCCCTCCTCTGACTGGAATTCCTCTTCCCCTGACTCGTCATTTATCCATTGTGTTTGTTTGAAATCTTCATCAAACTGCACTCTGAACTTGCTTTTATACATGAGTTCACAGCATTAGCAACAAGTATCTTCAATTTTGAGTTGTTCCGTGTTCAAATATTCATTGTGTTCAAATATTGCTGACATGTGAAATGTATTCATGATATTGGAAAATGACGGCTAGATGTATAAACATAAGTTTATTAAAGATTTTGTCATAGAAAAACATACATTTGAACAACAACTGAAAGGAAAAGAAACAAACAGAAAAAAAAACAGACACAAAAAAACCAGGGCAAGAAATGAGAGACTACAAAGGAAACTTAATATTACACTGCAATTTGAAAAAATCCTTTCCAAGCAATAAAGAAAATGAAAAAGTGGCACAATTAAATCTGTTGTGGGCGGGTTGTAACTTTTTTATACTTGGTCAAATGATCCAAAAAGGGCTGCCACACATCAAAGAATACATTTAGCTTATTGTCCAGAATATATCGAATCCTTTCCATGTGCAGAACACTGGTGAGTTCAGAAAGCCACATCTTAAACAGAGGCACAGAGTCAGATTTCCATAAAGTTAATATGATTTTTTTTTTTAAATCACCATTCCATAAACAATTGCTTTTTGTTGAGGCACAAAAGGGATGAACTATTTCCCAACAGAGCTACGTTGGGATCAGGTACCAAGGTGCGCTTATATAAATCTGAAAACCAGCAAAAAATCTCCTGCCAAAAGTGGTTTAGGCAATTTGGGGCAGGTCCAGAACATGTGGGTCAAAGAACCCTCTGCAGATTTGCAGCGGTCGCACATGGTAGGAAGACATTTGTGTAATTTAACCTTTGAGTGATGGAGCCTGTGCAAAATTTTAAATTGAATTAATTGAAGTCTTGTATTAATGGAACAAGAGAGGATATTTTGCAGGCTCTTCTCCCAATGGCTATCCCCAATCTGTAGTCCCAGTTCTTCCTCCCAAGCATTTTTCAAAAACAATGTATTACACCCCAGATGACGGCTAGATTTAGCCCTTGTGCTATCCTATGACCCCCCCCCCCCCTTCCATTGACGTGTTCTCCTACCATGACAAAGGTGGATAAAGGTGGAGAGGATTTCATGTCATCCATGGACACCAGTGAAGATCACAAATCATTGAAGAAAAAAGGTTCAGAGCTCTGTCTAGTGGGTCTAGATGACCCCACTCCTAATGTTAAAGTGCCTAGGATAGCACAAGGGTTAATAAATGTGTTTAGACAACTGGTTATTTGGTTTAGGGTATGGCTTTTGTGTTTTAGCATTTGAGAAAAACTGTAACATTTCAATAGATATTAGGGTTTGCCACCTTTAACTGTTCCAAAAGGTTTTAAACACCAATCTCTCACATAATAAAAGCAACAGAGCTTCTTACAAAAAAAAACACGATTAGAACAACAATTGTCCTTCATTTAGCTTTTATTGATGTTTTAAGTTAACAAGGCTGATAAACATCTTCATCAAATCAATATTTGATGCAGTAGAGAACAGAATTGTGAGTCTGCACGCGTCTTCGTGGAGTCTTCCTGCAGGGAAGCCGACATGAAGTCAGTCTGATCAGGTTTCAGGGTTTGTCTGCAGAATTTTCTTCAAAACAAGCTGAGGTTCTCATCTCCACGCGGGCTCGCCTGCAGCTTTGCTGGTCTTTACTCTCCTCCGGAATAATCCAGATTGATCGTAGCATTAATGCTAAATGTGAATCATACCTGTAAATATACGTAATATACATCACTGTCTGATACTTTGTGTTTTTGCCTCTGGCATCAGAGTCCCCACCCCCACCCCCCACCCTTTGTTGCCACAGCTAAATAGTGCACTGATGGGCACACAGTGAAGTAGCTGACGTTTATTGACTAAGTTGATTTAAATAGTTAAAGTTCTGCTCAGAACTCTGTTGTCTTTATTCGTCTGTGGTTTGACTCTTCATTCTGTTAAATGTAGTCTTTAATCGTTTTTTTAATTCTGTTTTTTACGTTCGGTTAAAAAAAAATCTGTTCTATCTAAGATGTCATGTTTGTTATTTAATTTGTTTTAGAATACACATTAAAAATGTTTTTTAATTACATGAATAAACAGCAAAAAGTGTGGGAACAACTGTTGACATCATACTATTAATCCAAATCTCAATCTGAATCAGTTGGCACTGTCATGGTAAACGGTGTACACTGATAAAGGGCTTTACTATCTTCTTCTCAGAAGCACCAAAGCGCTTTACGGTCACAGTCCTATTCACACATTCACACACAGATGGCAGCTCCGCGGCCGAACGCCGGCGCCAACCTACAACCATCAGCAGCAGTCTGGGGTTCTAGTGTCTTGACACTTCAACGGGCAGGGCGGAAACCAAACCTGCGATCTTCCGACCAGAGGTCTCCCGCTCCACCTCTGCTTTTTCTTGCAACAGACTGGTGACCTGTCCAGGGTGTACCCTGCCTTCACCCAACGGTAGCCACGATGGATGGATGGATGCACTCAATTTGAGAAAACCATTTTGATTCTGTTAACCTTTAATAGGAAATCAGAGGAAGCTGCTGCGTTCAGAGCTCAGAGTTCAGGTTGAAGCTCAGTGGATCTGATGGACGGACGTTAACCTTCAACAGATCCTGACTGATCCCTTAGGAGACATACAGTTTAACAAAGAACCAAGTGTAGCAAACCTGTCCCCAGCTTTGAGGGGACGCCAAAAGGAAAAGGATGACTCATTCAGCTGCTTTTGTTTGTTCACTGAGTGAACCTCCAGAGCTCCTGCTCTCTCAGACTTTGATGTTTCTGAAGTCTCCACTCTCATTTCAGTGATGCTTCCACCGATGGGGAGCTGTCGGCTTCCATTGGTGGCGAGGATCTGTCCTGCTGCTCGTCCTGAATTTCAAGCGTGACCTTCCTCGGGTTCCACTTCAGCCTTGGAAGACGCTGATGGAAGGTGGCAGGGGCCTGCTGTGTACACTAGCCGTGTTTGAGAGCAGAATTCTGAGTTTGTTTTGTAAAATATGACAAAGGTCTTCATGTTTTGGTCCTGCAGAGCGAGTGAGTGTCCCGCTCTGTACCTGCAGGCCACAGTTTGTTTCCTTCTGTACAAACCTGTCTGAGTGAAAAACGTTGCTCTTCAGGTGTGCAGCCCTCGGGAATACCGTAGCTTTAACAGCAGCCGCCTGTTTCTTCCTTAGTAATGTTTGAAGCTCAGTATTTCTTTCCCCTCAGGACTCTAATGCACTGAACTGAGCTGCTGAGCTGAAGGTGTGATTGATTTTCAGAGACAGATTGATCCAATATGCTGCTAATAATCAACCATCCCTGGAGTTCCTGTGAAAGTTAGAACTACTTTTTCTAAACTTTTTTCCATTTTTCTTTCATTGAAGAAAAAACACGGTTAGAGGAACTCCTGACTTTTAAGCTAATATTTCTCCTCTGGTTAAGGAAATTAGGGAAAAGGTTCCAGACATTCAAGGGACATTGACCTGCTACTGAACACACAAGTTTCTTAAAAAAAAAAAAAGTCCCAGTCTTGTTTTGTGGTCACAGACTGGATTCTGGGAAACCAGGTCCCTGCTTTTGGCCCTTGGGGAGTCCTAAGCAGCAGTTAGCTGACATTAGAACCATTTAAGTGACTTTTAACCCCTGAAAACAGCTGTAATGCTTAGGGGTCAAACATTGGGTCACATTCCCCTGGTATTGTGTGTGCGCAGATTGAGAATTTAAACCCATAGTTTCAAAGTCTCAGGGCAAACACTCCACCTCTGCCCAATAGTCAATTCCCATATGACAAAGTAAAAGAAAAACTTCTACTAAAACCATAGATCCAATCCTCTGATGGCAGGATAATAACTGACCAGAGGAAGAACAGTGCATTCGTTTATCTTTACATCCATCTGCAGGTTGGAGTCTGACGTTTTGTCTAGCGAAATGAGTCCTTTGTCCTTTGAAGTTCCATTCTGATCATATTTTCAAAGTGTTCCCATCTGTCTTTTATTGTTGATGATGCTTTTTTTTAACCAGAATCACTGACCTGTGTTGTTTTCTAGGACATAGTTTCTGCAGAGCAAAAGGAGTTCAGTATTAAAAATTCACCCCAGAGTTGCTGGCAGGACCATTGGCGCGGAGTAAGCCTGCCCTCATTAGCAATTTTCTGCTATCTTACAGCCCCTCACACGCCCAACCTAACCTTAGCGGTGCAACAAAAATGGGGAGCGATATCAGAGCTGTCCAGCTGTACAGTTTGGATCCAGATTCCAGCTCAGATGAGGATTTTCCGATTTTTTTTTTTTTTTTTTTTGCCCCTATGCGGCCTGTATCTGATTTGACGACCGCCGTCTGACCGGCCAGGCCGCATGTATCCGACCCGTACGTCATCGATACGCTACAACCTTCATCCTTCTGCGTTGAAGGAGGCGGGAACGAGAACATAAACATCAACCATGGCGGACGATGCTGCTGAGACCAGTCATTGGAAGGGAAGCAGGTCACCCATGGATTCATATTTGGGGTGATCGCTCTATTCAGGCCAAACTCCAGGGCTCTCATCGCAACTGGGCGGTTTTTGAAAAGATTTCCAGCAAATGGCAGAGCGTAGTGTTGAAGCTTCCCTGTGATGACTTTTTTTCCTTTTTCCGACCATGGTCAGAAGAAGCGCGGGGGAGACCGGCTTCTCCAGGGCCGAAGGTGGATCCTCTTTCGGGGTTCACTTCCCCGTTCAGACCCTCACATTCTCCAGAGCGGGTTAATAAAGAGTCAATAGCATTTTTTTCATGGGGAAACCTTCTTTTATTACCGTTCTCCTTCCTCCGTAACACACAACATGAATGCACCCCCACTGCCCCCTCAATCCCCACCTCGCTGCATGTCCTCTTCTGCTCTCTCTTGTCTTACACACACACACACACACACACACACACACACACACACACACACACGCACGGCCCCAGCACACACACATCCTCATTCCACAACAGTGGGTACAGACGATCCTGGCTCCAATGCCTTCTTCTTTGATTAGAACATAATACTATATCAGTAAAATAGACACAACACTGTTTCAGGATTTTTCATAGCAAAATTTCATCAAGTATCAACAGTTAAAAACATGTGCAAAATTATGCTACATTAGGAAAGATTTTTGAATCAATTTATCAATTTTAGGAGCAGGTGAAGTAACATCATTAAACATCGATCAATTTAACCATTTTCAATAAGTGATTAATCATTTGTTTTACTTTTTTTGTATTTTTTTTTTCTTATTATAAAGTAATGCTGTAAGGGAAAATAAAAAGGGTCCATAATCTGTCGATTGTCCAAGGTTGGCATTTTGTTCTTCTGCTGAATAACAGATGTCCTTCTGGGTTTAACAGTTTCTGGTTCTCTTCCATGTTATGTCTGCAGACATTAGATTCAGGTCCATATCCTTCTTCAGCTGATATCAGCTCGGTGAAAGTTGAGGTCAAGTTGTCTGCAGGTCAGAACTCTCTGCTGTTATTCAGGTGACGTCAGACGATGGAGAAAGTGATGAATCCACGTGTCATATTTCTTGAAATTATTTGACTTTTTGATTTATTACTCCATGTTGATTCAGACGACCGTGATCAAACACTTCTCAAAGTCCTTCATGGTGTTCACAACCAGAACCTTGGACCGGTCCGGTGGACCGAGTGGTTTGACGTAAATCCTGCAGCCTTTAACCCAAGTGTTCTCAATCTGCTTCTGCTTCCTGAGAAGCCGTGCATGTTTGGAGATTTCAGCATTCCTTCTGGTCAGATGGTCGTTCAGATAAGCAGTAGATCCTTTGAGATTTTTACGCTGATTCATCAGAGCTAGTTTGTGTTTTTGATTCACAAACCTGATGAGGACCGCTGGTTTATCCGTCTCCTTTCTCCTGGGGAGCAGGTGGCAGGTCTCAATAGTATTGAGATCCAGGGAAATCCCTTTAGATGTGAGAAATGAATGTAGTTGCTGTGCCAGAGTCTCTCCACCTCTCTCCGTATCAGCACTGCTAGCTACGCTAGCGCTTTTAGCATTAGCAGTGCTAGCTCCTGCTGCATTTAGCTTTGCCCGAGGTTTGATTGGTAATCCAGTGAGAATGACATTATTCATCCTTACTTGCTGTTCCACATCGTCCAGTCTTTTCTCCAGAATGTCGACCCGGTTTTCTCATTGCTCGTTTTGAGCCCGAAATCTTTGGAACTCTTCCATCGTTTCCGTAAGTGGCGTTAGCTTAGCGGACACTTGCTCCATAAAGGGATACAGCATTACTTTGATATCATCAAGAATCTTTTTAAGGTCTTACGTATTCCTGGCTTTTCTCTTTTATTGGGGGCCATGGTCAGCTCTCTTTTTTGGAGAAAATCAACTTTTTAAGTCATTTGAAGATAGTTGTATCCGCAGAGAGCCACGCATGCGTCTGTGCTGTAACCCGGAACCGGAAAAAACTGGTTTAAAAAAAAAATTTCTGACAGCATTTTGAATCAATACAGGTATTGCTAAATGAACTATTGTGATGTATCGGCAAAAACATTTTTTCTAACACCCCTAGTGTTGCAGCTCCCTGTGCTTTCATCTCAGAGGGAAACTGATCCAAATGTCTCTTTGAGAGGTTCAGGTTCAGACCCCTGGTCTAGCACATCCACGTGCATTCCAGGTTTGTATTGGAACATTCTCATGTATAAAGTAAAATGTTTGTTAAAAAACAATGTTGCATAATGAGGAAATAAAACACTTTATGTTCTAAATTTGTTATTTATTTATTTTTCGTCCTAAAAAAGTATCGTTAAAATACCGGATCGATAAGCAGTATCAATAAGAGTAGTAGTACTGTTAAAACCTTAACGATACCCATCCCTAATCATGAGTTAAAAAAAACTCCACTGGGACTGCTTTTAAAGTACATCAAAGGATGACTGGGGTGGGACTTTTTTATATTTAGGGTTCTCACATTAAGGCTTGTCTCATGTATTTTGGGTCCTCAGGAGTTTCTGACAGTTTTCAGTCCCTGGACGCTGAATAAACCCTAAAGACTGTTGGAAATTTACAGAGAAAATGTGGTAAAGCTGTGTTCACACCACGCCCAGCAACCTGCTTTCAAGTGGCCACTTTTAATAAAGTCTGTGTGAACAATCGCAAACTCGCACTTTGGGCTTTTGCGTTCAAAACTCTGGTGTTCACACGTCGCCACACACGTTTCTGCGACTGCTTTTGGGCTTTACTTACAAAATTCCTGACTATTACACGTGCATTGCAAGTGAAACCAGGTTAAACTCTGACCTGTCAGGGACCGGGCTTTGGTAGTGACAGATGACTGATGTCCCTTCTAAATAATGGAAACTTTTCAAAAAATTGATCATGGAGGAGAAGCTAGTAACTGCACAACAGGCCTGCACGATAAATCGCTAATTTATCGTGATCGTGATATCAAGCTGTGCAATACGCATATTGCAAAAGACGCTGAAAATTGCAATAAATGGTTACCTTAAATGTGGTAAAACTGTCTAATGGCAGCTTGAAGCATTTAATGTCTCAAATACATTGATTTATGCATTTGACCAATCAGATGGACACCTTCATGTTAACAGGTTGATTGTACAATGGGTGTGCTCCCAATTATTGAGAATTCTTCTCAGGTGTTTTCCCTGTGGTCATGCCATGTCACTGCCTATTTAAACTGCACCTGCACCAATAAACAATTGATTGTGTGTTCTGACTGCAGACTGTGTCCCAGTGTGTGCTTTTGCTCCACTTTGGAAAGCCATGTTTAACACTTCACGTTGCTGACCAATCGGATGGAGCTCTTTTATTAATTTATTTATTTTGGAGCTCTTTTATGTGAGATGTTTGCCTCCTATGTACATGAGGCTCATTTGTGGAATAGTTTCAGTGATGTTGACTCTCATTTTAATTCAATTGTAGCAGTAAAATCGAAAGTATGTTTTTGGTTGTTGTTGTTCATAAACATACATAGTGTCATCACAATATTGATGACTGAGATCTGAGTTTTCCTCATATTGTGCAGCACTGCAGCGGTTTGTGTCCGACTGGAATTGTATGACATCAAGTCTTTTGTGTATCAGAATGAAGCTGTGGAGGAAGATTCACCAGATTTGAACTGCTTTGACATTTTGCACCAAGACTGTAGGTGGTGGACATAAGCTAGTAAACAGTGAAAAAAAAAAAAGAAGCCCCTCCCTGCTTGTCCATTATGTAAACCATGGGCTACACACTAATGGCCGTGATTGTGGGTGAAGACACAGAAGCTTAAGCAAAGACAAAACTACCTAAATAAATGGATAGGGAAGGAGGTGTGAGACCTACAGTATATGTTGGCGAGAAAGAGGATTTCACCCCTGAAGGGTATCGAAAGGACACGCTCATTCAACGGACTGTCCACACCTCAAAGACCACCAGCAAGGACCGACTGAGAGGAGATCCAACACGTTTACTGGAGAACAAACAGGATGTTCTGCACAGAAGCTTCAGTGGCCGTGGAAGCCCAGCCAGGGATTTGTGTCACAAAAAGATTCCCTAAAGCAGGGGGTCAAACTCATTTTCACCGAGGGCCACATCAGCATAGTAGCTGTCCTCAAGGGCCAGATATTACTTATACATGTAACTAAATGTAATGAAAAATAGATGTAACAACTCCTTAATGTTAAATGATTCATTTATTTATTTTTTCTAACTTTTTAAAGTGACAATTCCAGTTGCATAGAAAACACGTTTGCTTGTTACTCTAGCATAAATCCTTTTAAATGTTGTCTGCTTATTAAAAGCCACAATCAAACTGTCCAAGTGAATAAAGTAAATAACATTAAACTGAGCTAGAAAGAACATTTATTACAGTGTAACATTTTACAAAAAAAGGCTACACACAGCTTTGCATCCAAGTGATGGTTTGATGACGACAATTTGTCTGCAAACACACATAAGACCTGCAAACATTGAATAATTACAACAGCAGCTACACATAAATATGTCATCAACTAAAGAAAACATTTTATTTTAAAAAATTAAAAACTTTTATACTCTTGCGGGCCGCATCAAATAACATGGCGGGCCGCATTTGGCCCCCGGGCCTTGAGTTTGACACATGTGCCCTAAAGTTTTGGCTGCGAACTGCTCCAGGAGAAGCTGCAGGTCTGGGAACTCCGGGATCACCTGTGCTTGAAAGTTCTGCAGCCAACTGTGCTGCATGAGGACTTGCTGTAAAGAGACGGGCGCGCTCTTGTTTTAGTCAGGACTTGCTTGTCATCAATGCAACTGAATGAGATGATTACTGAGGCATAAATGTTTAAAATTAATGCAAGAATTGTTCATTAAAATTAATACACACAACACTGTGAACGTTTTGTGCTCATTTTCTTCACCAGCAGCAGATTTACTTTGTTGAAAAATAGTATTTTCCTCTGGGTTGAGTCTTGTATAATTCATCATCCTGGAGCTTTTTTATTTTTTGTTGGAGTTTCGGTCTGGGTTGACTGCATGAAATCAACAAAAACATGTAAGATTGAGGCAGACTGTTGAATATGCCACTCCACCCCCTCCTCTGGCTGACTTCACCCAGATCACTGTTGGTGATACATATTCAAACTCCTCCCTGACAGCAGCTGGAAGGAGTTGGAGATGGAGGCTGACCGCGACGAGGAGAGGGTGGATGTGTGGTGTGGGTGTCCGTGGGAGAGAAGCCGTTTCATAGACAAAAAGATTGAGCTTTTCTTTTACGACCTGCCACAAAGGAGCGGACCTAGCACTATAGGCAAAAGTAGGTAATTGCCTGGGGCCCATCAACACTCTAGAGGCCCCGAACTGAACACTCAATAAAAGTATCAATACAATTTTCTTTAAATAAATACATTTCACTACTTAACTCTGTCATGAATCACTGAAATGGCATAAGACTTATCATGTAAAGTGTTTGGTCCTCCCCCGTCCCTCTGCAACAATGGTATATTCCAATCAACGGCAAGTCCAGAGACTCACAAGTTAGCTAACGGAGTCAGCATTGGCAGACTGGGCGGTTAGCAGATCAATGGGGAGGTTGTTATGTAAATTGCTTGAGGTGGATGGACATAATTTGGGCAGGTTTGGCATCGGTTCTTGATCGGTTCTCAAGTTTTTCAGTTTCTGGTTGAAACCCGTTTCAGGCAGGAAAGTGCGGTCTGGGGAGGGACAGGTGACAGACGGTGCTTCACCTGTCGTCTTCCTCACCTGCCGTCACGAGATGTAAAGTTTACTGATAATAAAATGAACATGTTCCTACTAGCTTGTATCATAAATTCAATTTATACGTTTGATCCGAATCATTTTTTATCCACAAAATCGCTATCTGTCGTATTTCCTGTTTGATTTCAACGCGAGGCGGCGAGCTCTGCCACATTGGAGATTACGCAATCCTGAGGTTGGGTTGATTGTTGCTTTAGTTTACTCAGCAAATGCTAATAATGTATTAATTATATCATTATTTTTTACATTCTAGACATTTTTATTCCATGTCCTCCTTTTGCTAGATGTCATCATGAATTTCAGTTCAGATCTGACGTCAAACTGCACTGAAAAGACAGAACGAGGCAGAAAAACAGCTGATATTTTTGTGATATTAATATAAATAATAGATCATTTGTTTATGAATACATATATAGTTTTTTTTTGTAGATTTTTACTGTTGGTTTCGTGCTAATATCCCTTTAAATACAGAATTAGAAACACAACAAATATTTTTGGACTCATCTCAGGTACATTATATTACATCAATAAATAATAAAACGCTAAAAACAATTAGACAAAAATGAGGAACGTAATGATAAAAGATAACTATGAAAAAATTAAAAACTGGACCTGACCATAAAGCAAGGCACTAAAACAGGCAGAGGATTATAAACTAAAACTAGAAGGAAGAAAATGCAGGGTTGAATGCTGTTCTGCTGAATGAAAGCTACGTTTGCTGAAGAAATGGCTGAACTGTCCTTGAAGATCCTGGAATATCTTGTAAAAGTTTAGATAGATAGAAGGATAGATGGATAGATGGATGGATAGATGGATGGATAGCAGGATAGATGGATGGATGGATAGATGGATAGATAGATGGTAGATAGATAGATAGATAGATAGATAGATGACTTTGTTAAAGGATCAAAAGTCACAGCAGGAATGAGCTAAAAAAAGTGGAATATTGTAATAGTAGAATGGCTAAAATAGGTCAAAATTTGTAGAGGGAGTTAAGCATTAAAGCTGAAATTGTTGAAAAAATGGCTGAACTGTTGAAAATTTGAAGATGTTGCTAATATGGCTAAAAGTGCTAGCAGTGGAATCAGCATCATCAACTGACTCAAAAAAAAACAAAGAGCTAAATTTCTTAGTTTTCTTTTTCTTTAGAAAACTGATCTTAAAGTGCCTTGAACATAAAATGTACAATGTTTAAAAATGTAAAATTTTGGAAATTTAATACTATATTTAAAATAATTTCATGACTGCAAATTTCAGAGTTTTATGAACAGTAAATATACTTTAAAGGTTTCACTTGCTGGAAAAATGTAACAGTTAATAGTAAAAGGGTTAAAAAAGCCTCAAACAAAAAGTTTAGAAGACAATTCAAAATAGATTTTATTTTTACACAAACCTTAATGCATGTTTCAGACACATAATTTCATTATGCAAACAAAAAAAGTTGACAGTAGAAATTATGAATGAGTTAGAACAATGCAAACAATAATATCACATATCGTACCTTTTACAAATAATAATTTTGCCTATGTTAAAATAAAAATTTAATTGCAAGAATTAAATTTGTTATGGTATATACACAAACAACTTCCAAACAAAAGAAACAATGAGCATTGTTTTTATTTATTGTGTATGGATGTGTGCACGTGTGTGTGTGTGTGTAATAAAAATTATACATAAAAATGGAATCATGCTTTACGGAAATTATTCAGACTTCATTTTCTAATACCTAGAATGAAACATCAATCGGGTTGTCTTGGTTTCTTGTTTCAGCAGAACTTTAACATTTTACCGGAAAAAAAATATAAACCTAAGAAGAAAAAATAGAAAAAGGTTATAGATATTTAACTCCATGACACCAAGTTTATCATTCTTAATACATTCATGTCAAAGACCTTATAGCATCCCAATAAAAAAAGACTTTAGTAAAAAGTAAAAAACATGAATGAAATTTGAAATTGTTAACAGAAAAATTATAAGTACCTTTGATCTTATCTTAATGCATACTGAACACTTTAAAGTAAAAAAAAGTACTTTATCTGAAAAAAAAACAATTCTAAATACTTGTATCTAAATAAATAAATAAACAATCAAACCAACCAAATAAAGTGCTTTTTCAGTGACCTGAACATAAATGACATGAGAAAAAAGGAAAGATACCAAAAAATAACAGTGTAAGCAACAATTTCTAACCCTTTGTAATGATTTAAGGATAACTCAATTCAGTTCAGGTTTAATTCTAAAATAATATTTAAAAACCTCAGTCATCTAAAGTGCTGTGCAGCATAAAACAAGAGAAATTCACATCTGACTAATAAAAACAAGAAAATCTATCTCGGTTTGAATGAAAATAAACATTTAAACTACAGCAAAGAGTCATAACTAAAAGAACAGACCAAAAAAGACAGTAGAATAGCATCATATAAGCACAATAGAAACAAATCTATATGAAATAAAATAAATAATGCTTGTGGGGAGAGGGGAGTTTTGGGGTAAAACCTTGAGTGAGAGTGTTGTGAATTGAAGTAATGTCCATGCTGTTGGGCTGTTTGTGTGTTCTGGACTAAACATGCTTGTTACTGAGAAGCAGATTTAGCCTCATTTGTCACTGAGACTGTCCGGGGTCGTGCGGTGTGTGAGGCATGGACAGTTCTCCAAAGAAGCCTCTTGACCAGTGGTTTAGCTGCTGATACTCCACTTATGTGACGGTCCGACTGGGTTATTACAATATTAAACTTCAACATTTCTGTCAACGGAGATTAGCGTCATAGCTCACGACACACGTTTTTACCAGCAGGGCTTTTTTTTTTTAACTTTCAGCGGACCGCTAGACAGGAGGGTGATGTAAATGAACCGCCGTCAGTTCCGTGCATTGCTTGATGAAGTTGAAAGCGAATAATCTGATCTCTGCTACACAACACAGTCTGAGACAGTTTGAATCCTCAAAATAAAAATGACATCAAAAATCAGAATTCTGAGCTGAAATTGAGAGGTAGGACCACGTGATGCTGTAGTATCGTGAGAGCCGACGAGAGGAGTGTGGTGAGTTTACTTGGCGGCGCGTAAGTTGTGAACAAACATTTTTGATTTATCTCATTAAACCGCCATATTTAAATAATCCAGAAAGTTAAAAAAAAAAATCTGAAAACGTTTGTCAAGCATTTGTCAGCCTGGAGGACCTGGAGGATCTGGAGAATTACATCGATGAGTGTTTCAATACCTGCGTCATGAGGAGATCCAACACCGCCACTCCGTCCACCAAACGAGGCCGCCCTGAAGACTCCCCGGGGGCTGCCTCCTCCCCAGGCAGCAACATGAGCGATATCCTGGATCCAATTGATAAAAAGCTCTCCAGCCTTGATTGCTGTTTAAATCTGCTGGAAATCCTCCATAAGGAATTTCAAGGCCTGCGAGAGTCTCTGGAATTCAGCCAGCAGCAGGTGCGGGAGCTAGCAGCGGAGAACCAGGCCCTCAGAGAGACCGTGAAGATCATGAGCAACGACACCGCTCGTCTCTCTGAGGAAAACCGATCCATCAAAGAAACCCTCCTGGATCTTCAGGCGAGGAGCATGAGGGACAATCTGGTGATCTCGGGGATTCCAGAAGAGGCAGGGGGACCATTGTGAAGTCCTTCATAGAGGCCCACCTGAAGCTCCCCAAGGAAGAAGTCCAGAAGATCTCCTTCCACAGGGTTCACCAGCTCGGAGGAAAAAGGCCGGACAATCAGCGTCCCCGTCGTGTTGTTGCTGTAAAAAACCGAGCCGGGAACTGAAAGGAACGCATTACAGCGTTAAAGACCAGTTTCCAGGCGAGATCCTCCGCCGTCGGAAAATCCTCTTCCCGCTGAGGAGGAAGCACCTGTCTGCTGGAGCCCGTGCGGTGGTTGCCGTTGATAAACTTTTTGTGAACGGCAAGCTGTTCCGGGACCCAGAGGTAACACCCTGGCTGTGCTGAAGGCTTTCAGAGGCGCACTGACATCTGCGCTGCCCAGAAGAAACCCGCAAACGTATTTAATTGAATAGGAAATAATCGGATCATCAACAATCCACACCTCTCAGGAAAACGGTCTTTTCTTTCTCTCACATTCATGTTTCTGTTGTTGTTTCGTTGTTTTTGTTTTTTGTTCTTTCTTCTTTCCTTTCTCTTTTCTCTTGTCCCCCCCCCTTCCCCTTTCCTCATATGTGAATCAGGTAAAGTGAACGCAACCACGGTGAGTATTTATTTATGCACGGAACGGGCGCGCGCGCATACTAGCGCGCATAAGAGCATGCACACGCGATCCCGCACACACATGTTGATAAACTGCAAAAACCTCACTTAGGCTCACACAGGACGCACGCAACATGCAGCTCACAGCCAAGAAACGTTCACCCACAACGCACAGCGCTTGTCAGTGTAGCAGGTACGCACAGCGGGCACGCGCACACGGACGCGCACACGCACTATTTAGCCTTGGACTCTCCCCGTTAGAACAGCTATGAACAGTCTTAACATCGTTAGCTGGAATGTGCGTGGACTCGGCTCTGGGCCAAAGAGATTGAAAGTGTTAAATCACCTGAATGATCTTAAAGCAGATATAGCTCTACTGCAGGAGACCCATTTATCTTTATCAGCTGGTCATCTCCTGTGCTGTTCCCAGTATCCAGTTATGTACTCTGCGAGTTTCAACTCCAAACAAAGAGGGGTTGCAGTTTTGATTAATAAAAACGTTACATTTACTCATAAGGATACAGTTACCTGACCCAGAAGGCAGATTTGTAATCATGAATATATCCATTCAGAATAAGGACTATTGCATAGCCAGTAACTATGGCCCGAATGTTGACGACTCTTCCTTCTTTCACAGATTCTTCACCTCACTCTCGGTTCACTCTGACTCCACAATCATTATAGGAGGAGACTTCAACCTTGTTTTGGACCCTGAACTTGACAGACTCAGCATAGCAGCAAACCAGCGTACATGGAGGTCTGCAATGTATTCCTACAGCAGTACATGAATGATCTGGGTCTCTGCGACGCTTGGCACTCATGTCACCCAAACACTAAAGGGTTCACCTTTTCCTCTCCAGTTCACCATTCACACTCTCGGTTAGATTATTTATTAGTGAGTAACTCTCTTTTGAAAGAAATTAAAAGTTCCAACATTCATCCAATTATTATCAGTGACCATGCACCAGTTTCTGTTAACTATTTCTAGGGAAATATCCACACCCTCGGGTTCAACCTGGAAGTTTAATACATCTCTGTTAAAAGACCAGGAATTTATTGAATTCTTTAAAAAAGAGTGGGCAACCGTCTTAGAATTCAACAATACTTCTGAAAAATCACCATGTCTCCTTTGGGAAACAGCAAAAGCAGTCATGAGAGGGAAAATCATATCTTACTCAACGCATAAAAAACGCAAAGAGAAAGCAGATTTATTAGAACTAGAAAATAAAATCAAAACCCTGGAGACTGCTTATGCTGCCTCTGCACAGGAACACATTCTGGGCAACCTGAAAAATTTAAAACTGCAGTTATATGACATCATCAATAAACAGACACAATTTCAAATCCAAAGGCTACGACTTGAAAGATTTGAAAACTCTAATAAATCTGGCAAATTTCTAGCTAATCAGCTTAAAATTAATAAAGAAAAATCAACAATCATTTCTATTGTGGACCAAACAGGGAATGTCACCCATGACTCGGTCAAAATTAATAATGCGTTTAAAGACTTTTATCAAAGCTTATACACACCACAGATTAACCCATCAGAACAAATCATTAACTCATTTCTCAACAATGTAAACCTGCCCAGGTTAAACGAAGATCAAATCCCAAATTTAGACTCTCCGCTCTCGTTGTCTGAGCTTCATGAAGCTCTGTTACTTATGCCTAACAGCAAAGCACCAGGACCCGACGGCTTTCCTGCAGAGTTTTATAAGGAATTCTGGGAACAACTGGCACCAACGTTTTATAAAACGGTAACATTTATCAATGAAAGCCAATCTCTACCACCTAACATGAACTCCGCCAATATAATCCTTCTTCTAAAACCAGACAAAGACCCCACGAGTCCTTCAAGCTATCGCCCCATTTCTTTAATCAATGCAGATGTAAAAATTATCTGCAAAGCACTAGCACAGAGAATAGAAAAAATCACTCCTCACATAATCCACTTTGATCAAACTGGATTCATCAAAGGCAGACACTTGGATGACAATGTCCGCAGACTCGTTAACATAATAGACTTTGCCACCATCAAAAACCAGGAAATGACCATACTATCATTGGATGCTGAAAAAGCCTTTGATAGAGTAAATTGGAAGTTCCTCATTGCTGCCCTCCATAAGTTTGGGTTTGGAGAATCATTCATCAATTGGATCAAAATATTATATCACAACCCCAATGCATCAGTTAGAACTAATAAACAGACTTCCAACAGGTTTTTTCTTGGAAGAGGAACTAGACAGGGTTGCCCACTCTCCCCCTCTCTTTTTGCTATATTTATTGAGCCTCTAGCTGCAGCAATAAGACAGAATGAGAGCATTAAAGGAATTAAAACCAAACACAGCCATCATAAAATGAGTCTCTATCCAGACGACATATTACTGTTTTTAAGTAATTCAAGTTCTGTAAATGAAACAGCAACAACCATTAATGAATTCTCCTCCATATCAGACTACTCCATTAATTGGAATAAATCTGTTTTATTACCACTGAACAGTAATGCGGAGCAAGGACTCACAATACCAGTTAGATCAGGCAATATCAAATATCTAGGTATTTATTTTTCCCCCAAATTATCAGAACTGGTGCAGTTAAACCACACCCCGTTACTGAAAAGCACACAGGACAATTTAACATGCTGGACCAACCTGCCTCTGTCCCTCATGGGCAAAGTAGCCACAGTTAAAATGAAAATCTTACCTAAAGTTAATTATCTATTCTCGATGATTCCCATACAACCGCCACTAAAATGGTTCAAAGCATTAGACTCATCCATATCAATTTTTTTATGGAACAACAAACCTGCAAGAATTAGTCTAAAAACGTTAAAATCTGCAAAAAGCCGTGGAGGCTTAGAATTACCTAACTTCCACAAGTACTTTCTTGCAAATAGATTAAGATACATCTTAAAATGGTTAAAAAATAATCCAGAAACCAACTCATGGTTAGACTTGGAACAGGCGTTATGTGGGAAGATCAACCTGTCAGATCTACCGTTTATTAGCCAAACAGTTAAAAAAACAGGATTGTTTCAAAAGTATTAATATAAACGCCAGTTTAACAGCCTGGTGGGAATTTCTAAAAATATCTAACTCATCAATCCAACCGTGCAGAATGACACCCATCTGGAACAACCCTGACATCCTCATAAACAAAAAGATGATACACTTCCCAGCTTGGCAAGCAGGGGGCGTGACGTTATTAGAGCACTTAATTATTGACAGAAGATTCATAACACCCCAGGAACTACAAGTCAAGCATGGAATAAATAACTTCTTGGAATATCAGCAACTTAAGTCTATTATTACTAAAAAGTTTAAATACAGAGACAACGATTTAAAGCTACCAGAGGTAGTTACCGCTCTGATTAACTTTTCAATGAACAAAACTCTCTCCAAAATATACAAACTTTTATGTAATTTCGATAATAATATTTCACTTCCAATAACAAAATGGGATGCAGATTTGAGCATCAGCACAGATGAAAACTTTTGGTCAGAACTTTGTCTAAACACCTTTAAACTGACTAAAAGTCCAAATCTGCAGCTAATCCATTTCAAAACTCTTCACAGGATTTACTACACCGGACAGAGGATGTTCAAGATGGGTCTCAGTAACTCAGACATTTGTGAACACTGTGACAGTAATCTATCTGATAGTTACATGCATGCACTGTGGTTCTGTACACCTGTCCAGGCTCTCTGGCAGCAGGTATGTGCCGATCTATCAGCCTGGCTTAAGGTTTCAATCACGGCTTCACCGTCACTTTGCGTGCTTGGTGACATGAGTGCCATCGAGGTAGAAGGACAATTATTAAATATCATTTTCATAACTCTTTGTATTGCTAAAAAAACAATCTTAATAAATTGGAAAAACAAGAAAAATATAAATATAAGTCAATACAGAAATCTGCTTTTTGATCATATCAGCTTGGAAAAAATGTCAGCCCAAGGTTCAGGTAACTTTGAAAGAATTCAGTCTCTCTGGTCTCCCATAGCTAACTCCATGACTTAGGGGGTGGGGGGCCTGGTCGTCGCTGCTCCCTGCCTTTCTGCCGTGGTGCGGGGTGGGGGTCGGGGCCTCCACTGCCCGGTGGGGGCTGGTGGGGATCCCATTCGTTGGGGGGTTGGGTCCGGTGCCTGGGTGGGGCGGGCTGGGGCGCTGCATGGTCTTCTGGGCTTGGCGGTGGGGGGGTTGAGTGGTGGTCCGACTTGGCTTGGGGGGGTGCTCTCTTTGCCCCTGCTGGGGGGGGGTCGGCGGGGGGTCCTGCTCGGGGGAGGTAGGTCCAGCGGCGCTGGATGGGCTGCCCATCTACACCTGGGCCTGGGATCAACCCTTCCCTGGCTCTGGGACGGGGCGGGGCAACCCTCTTGGGGCCCCCGGTCGCTCTGGGCGTCACCCGCTGCGGGGTCTTGGAGGGGTGTGGGGGGGGGGGGGTCTGTCGGCCCTGTCTTGTGCGGGGGCTTTCCGGGGGGGGGGGCACCATGGGTACGGGACCTCGGGGGTTTGACGGGTCGGGGTCTCCGCTGGTGGCAATCGGCGATTGCCCCGGCTGGTTGGCAGCCTTGGTCCCATCGGGGCCTGACCAGAGCTCCCTCGGGGCTGGCGCCTGGGGGTGGGGGCCTGGGCTTGCTCTGGGGGGGGGGGGGGGGCTTTCTGGCTCCTCTCTCTCTGTGTGGGGTGGGTCGTGCTGGGTCTGGGGCGTTGGTGCCTCAGGGGATGGGGCCCTGAGGCTGGGGGACCTGGGCCCTATGCTGGGGGGGGCTGGGGGATGGCTGTTTGACCATCGGGAGACAGTCTACCAGCTGTCCCCAACTCACCCCCTTCCTCATATAATCTCATATTAGGGTGAGGGGGTGGGGGGTTTAGCCTGCGATGCACTTTGGGGGGGGCTACTTGGCAGTGGTCCCCCTCCTATGGTTGCCGTATGGAATGGGCCCCCCCTCTCGGTTTTATTTGCACCTTAGACATGTAGGGCCCTTGGTAGGGGGGAGCTTGGACATCACTGTCAGCAAGCAGCAGATGTCCTCCTAGCACCCTACCCGCCAATTTTAACCGCACCTTAGACATTTAGGGACCCTTGGTGGGGAGGGTGAGGGGACATTAATGTGAGTAATCAGGGAATGTCCTCTCTGTGCCCTACCCACCAATTTTAACTGCACTCCCCTAGTACACACACCTGTTACTCCTCATAATATACATTCAAACACAAACACACACACATGCACACATACACCCTCACAAACACACGCACACACATTTTGCAAGAAAGGTGGGTCCTAGGTCCATCTGTCCCCTACCCCATCCCTGGTGGGGGGTACTGGGCCCTTGGCAGCGGCGGCCGTGTCCCCTGGGTTCCGGTTTCCTGGGCCCGGCGGGGCTCTCTCCGCGCAGGGAGGGGGTTCACATTACACCTGAGCCGGGGGTGTCCGTTTCCCTGTGGGGTGGGTTCGGGTTTTTGCCCCTGGGCGCTGGGCCCCGCCCACATTCCAACTGTGGCCGAGCCTGGTCGGGCCATGTTAACAACACCCCTTGCGGGCCCCCATTTCCCCTGGGTCTCCCCCTCCTGGGCGGGGAAGGGTGGTCCCTGCCTTGCTCTTCCTGGACCAACCGTGGGCCAGGTGGGTGGCTGCCTGGAGCGCAGAGCGGGTCTCCCTTGGGGGGTCCTGGCTCGTACCTGGAGTTGGGGCGGGGGGATGCCCGGAACTCCTGGGTGGTGATGAGGTGCTTGTCTGGGGCTGTGGGCGCCCTTCTCGGGTGGGAACCTGCGTTGGGCCCTCCCGGTGTGGCGGGGGGGCTGCTCTCCTGGTTGGGCTGGGGCGGCGCTCTCTTCCCCCCGTGCCTCCCTGCTCCCTGGCTCTGGGGGCCTCGCGGCGGTCCTGCTGGCCCTGGCCTGGGTGGCGGATGTGGTCCCCCGGGGGCGGTTGTTCTCTGCCTGCTGCCGTGTGGCGTTGGGGGGGTTCTGGCTGCCGCTGCTGCCGCAGCGGGGGTCTTGGTGTGGGGATGGCTGGGCACTCCCCCTCCTTCTTTTCACATTCCATCATCCATTTAGAAGAACAGAAACACTCACCTGAGCACAGGTGTTAGCTCACCTTTACACTAATAGTTTGCATGATTGAATGAACGAAATATTTCACACCAGTTAGTTAAAAGGCATAAGTATGCGTGTGTGAACAATATCCGTATTGTGATCATGTTGACATGTGGAAATTTTTGCAGCTAACAGGTGTGTTTATAATATCTGAGTGTGTGTGTGGACAGGCCTCGCCTCTTGAGAATTGTATTACATTTGAACCTTACCGTAGTGATAAACATCCAGTAAACTTGTTGCTGTGGGCTGCTTCATGGTTTTATCCCCCCCCCTCTCCTATTACCAACCTTCTAACATCCCTCTCTCTTCTTCCCTCCTTTCCTTTTCCGTCCGGTCCAGCACCAAACATTTTAAAATATGATTGAATTTAATAAGGTTTGGCCTCAATTACAACAGGGGTTTATTCAGACATTCCTCTGGTTTGTCTGAAGATTCATAACCCCTGTTGTTGAAGTAAAATATGTCCAACACAAGAGGCCTTCAGCTCTCATCTGTTTGCCCAGCTGTTGGACAGGACAAGTTAAAAAAAAAAAAAAAAAAAAACTAGCCCAACAAAGACTGAAGAGGATGTGGTTTTGTTTCCAAGCTTTGGTTCAAAACTGGAAAGTCTGCTCAATGGCAGTCTGAATACGGACCAACGCCAGGTTTAGGACTCTGCCCGGACCAAATGACTTTTCCAGTCTGAACACACCCAGAAACATGGCAAAACCAAAAGGGTGACAAAGACCTGACAATGAAGACCTGAAAACTTAAATGTACTGAGGGTAATTAGCAGAAAGATAGCTGTTAATGATCACAAAACTAAACCTGGTTTGACTGACGGGGGTAAACTTGAAAACAGAACGTGGCAGGAACCAAGGAAATAAAACTGACAAAACTGAACCCAAGAGCAAAATTCTCACATGTTCCCTTTTAAAACTACATTTGTTCTCATTTTACTGTCACATTAAAAGCTTCACGTTTCGCCATGTTTGACCTACTTTTTAGATCCCATGTTAGTCACTGACACCGTGAGGCAGTCTGTGTACCGACATTTCAACCCTACAAAGCCTTTTAAGACGGTTACCTGACGGTGTTTCCATCACAAAGCAGACGATGTTTTGGCAGATGTCAGACGGGCTGCTCAGTAATTTGTAACATGCGAGTTATAAATGTGAGATTCCTTTAGGATTACTCTGTGCTGTACAGAAAACACCTTCCTGACACACTTAGCTGGAGACTGGAACATGACGGCACTGGAATGTGTCCCATTGTGGCTGCATTACAACTTTCTGCATTACACAGTTCTGCTGATTTCTTTTGTCCGTCGGCCATTTCCTCCACATAGATTGCCTGTTGTTGTAAAGGAATCAGATCTTTTTTAGCATGAAAAGACAAGAAATGCTGTTTCACTTGTCAGTTGTAGCTCTGACACTCAGAGTCTGAGGAGCGGTGACTAAAACTGTGTGTGTTGAAGACAGTGATGAGGGACTAAAAACTGTACCTTTCTTGCTCAGGACTGATCGGTCTTAGTGACTGTACATGAGAAGTGGAGTGAGTGAGCGTCATACATATGAAAATAAAGTAGTTAATCCAGTCGCCTCTTTTTCACAATGAGGACGCCATCAGTTCGCAGTTATTGAACAAAGTCGGTCTGAGTCGACATTTCTATGGCAACGGTTCTCACCAATCAGGAGTGAGCTTGTTGGAAGTCAGTCAATGAAATGATCTAAACGTTCCACAACAGACCTCCTACTTTTATGAGGCATCTGATTTGCTAATTCATAATTTGAATAACTTGAACTACAGAAAAAAATATCATGAAAAAAAGAGGAAATTCAAAACATGTTAGAAACAAGTTATTCTCACCAATAGAATGACTGAGTCCTATCTCTATATTTTTTATAGAAGTCTCTGGGATTTTGGAGCCAGCGGGCACTTCCTGTTTGGACTGCCAGGGGGGAAGCGGTCACCCAGTCCAGCTCTCATGTACAGTCAATGAACCACAAGTCTTCTCAATGAGCAGATCCTTCTTTGCTTTGCTTTGTGGGAACATCTACACAAAAATGTTTTGTATTTATTTAGGGAAACATCTAATTAGTAGTATTTAACACAAAAGAGGCTTGTGCAGCATGCCAGTGATTGATCTTTACTGTTCTTTTGCTGCTTAAGAGGATATTTGCTCAGAAAAGAAGTGTGAATGATCATCGGCAAAGCATTTCCAGGTCTGTTTAAAGCACGAGTGATCTAACTGTCTTCTTAGCGGGAGTGTGGAGAACAAAGATGACCTTGAATTTGTGGAAAGAGATTCTGGACTGACCCTATCAGATCTGTTTAACACCTCAGAGTGGTTCAACTTGAAGCTGTTGGTATTCTTTGTCTGTGTTTACAGATAACTGCAAACTAGATTTTAAGAGAACACTGTCATACATTTGGTCTGTCCTGTTCCTAGCTATCATTGAACAGAGAAACATCCATCACTGATCAATGGCAATGATTTCGTCTTTTGCACTGCGTGCTATCACAGCACAGAAGCCGCAGGATCCTAAACCTGCAATCATCCTTCTTTCCATTGTCTTTGATTTGCCTTTCAGAGCCTTGTACTACTAATTGATTGTTTAGCTCCCAAACTGATGCTAACTAGATCAGTAATTGATGCTTGTGTGCTGACTGACTCCTCATGAACACATCTGTTTTAAACACCTGGAGTTATTAGTGAATCTTTTGTTAAAAAAAAAGATCTGCTGCTTTTCTGAGAAAATAAATCCATAAAACTGATGGTTGTATTTGAGATAAAGATGGAAGTAGAAGCTTTTCTGCTCTCTGATATGGAAAGAGATCATTTTCTGCCTTTTAGTGAGCAGAGAAGGATTGAAGGGAGCAAAGTGGCCTGGGGGGAGGCGGGGGCAAAAACATGAAATGAAACATGAGAACAAAGCGGCTCTAAAAATGCATCTCTGCCTGGAACTGCTGCATTTTCTCACCACAACATCCAAGCAACAGCATAAATATCTCTGCTGAATGTTTCCATTATAGACCCGCTCCTTTTAAAATGCATTGATGTTTTTGCAGCTTTTGATTTCAGCAAACACAATATAAAACGATCTATATGATCTCACACCAAATTCTGGCTCCCATTAGCAACTTCAAATACCTTAAATACATTTTTGGGCTCTTTGTATGACCGGCCCGTGAATTGGAATCCACAAATTTTACAGTAAAGACTACCGCTGGGCCGCTGAGCAAGGCAATACTTTTTCTCAACAGGCAGCACCTTCCCCGCAGGAGAGAAAACCAACTTTACTGAGGGAAAGTATGATTGGGGAGCGTGGTTGGGTGAAACATCCTCAGGAGCTGGACGGAGGAAGCTCAAAAAAATTGACACCCTCAGTCCCTCTCTGCCAAACCCCAACGCTTGGCCCGTCAGAAAACTCAGAGCAAAGGCCACTTTCCTCTCCTCGGAGGGGAACTGACTCGGTTTAAAGTCAAAATGGAGCCGCCATGAAAGAAGTAATGCCTGGAAGTCCTCAGCAGTCTCATTGAGGGGGCTCTGGGGACCCCGGTTAGTTTTGTCAGGACAAGGATGGAGGAACGTGTTCCAAATTTAAGAAAGTAATGGAGTAACTGCCTTTCCGACATACAGGCTCGTAACTCTCAAGCCAAGGCTAACAGGCCGCTGAGTCCACTTTTGCAGATGGCTGAGTCCCTGTTATCTGAACCTCCTGCTGGGTTTGACAGAGTCGGAGTGAAATGTTACAGATAACTGGAGGAGATGAACCAAGGAGCAGGACAATTCCAACAAATCCAGAACATTTAAAGAAAATTCCAGAACACAGAGACCAAACATAAAAGGAACACTCCAACACTGAAAAGAGATGGAAACACTTTACATATTGAGAACAAAAAAGAGGAACTCAGCTGTGTCCATTTAAACAATAGTCATTGGGAGGGGTCTACAGGGGTAGGCACAGCTAACCTGCACACACTGAAAAAACAAACCTTTTAATCCAATAATATATACTTAATAATTCCTTATATCTACAAAATAATTTAAAGATTATGCAAATACAGAGATTTTTCCAGTAAAGAACTTACATTTTAAATGTTTTAAGTAATGACACATTATTAGTTTATTGATAAGGTCTGCTTTTCAAATTGTAATAATTTTGGCAGCATTCATCAATATTATGTACATTTTTCTAGAGAAACGTAAGTCTGTGTACAATGATCTGCGCACCTGCGTACACACAGCAGGCACCTTTTTTTTCCCTCATGTTTTTTTTTTGTTTTAGCATAAGGAACAAGAGAAAAGATCGATGAAGCAGAGCAGGAAGTCTCCTGCCGCTGTAGTGTAGTTGCAGTATTACCGTAGGTATTTTGAATAATTTAAAAACAGTTTTACTTTTGTTAATTTTTGGTTAGTAGCAGAGGAATTCTATGTCACTTAATTTCTAACGTATTTGACTAGTTTGTAGTTTTATTTGCTGAATGTCAGGATAACTGCTAGCAAACTTCCGGTTTGGGTAGACGCTGGCATGATTGTTGCCGCTGCTCACCGGTAACTCCTCGTCACCTAACTTTACTTTTCTGGATTTTTGGACTGCAATTTTTTAGGCAAGATATCACGCTTGTTAAAGTAACACTTGGATTGTGTTGTCGTGCCCTGACAAACAAAATAACAAACTTAATTCAAGTCCGACTGCCTCCTCCTAACCGCGGCCTCCTCCCCCTCTCGGAGCCCCCCTTCTGACTCTGACACTTCAGCGTCTGGCCTCCTACAGCCACCTACAACCACCAGATATGTGGTCATCCAACCTGCTCATCTGGTCAGCTCTCACCTGGATTCTCCTCTGGCTCTCCCATCATCCAGTGGCTGGGATTATCCGGTATTCCTCATTTGAACTCCGTCGGCTTCGCCTCCACATCCCCGCTCCCCTGCCCCCGCTGAACACCTGCACGGATCCTTCGCTCCCACCGCGCCGGAGATACATTCACCGTGGTTCACGTCGGCACTTCAACAAGGACTCATCTGAACCCATCCGCTCCTTCTGGTCATCCACACGTCGTCATCATCACAACACTGGACGCACTGTGGACCACAGCGTTCTGGCCAACCTGGTTAGACCGGCAGCCACGGATGGTGCCGCCGCTCATCTCAACACCGCTACAGTCAACTTCGGTCTCATTAACATCTCACTTTCGAGCAAGAGTCATCTGATGCAGGACTTAATTTCTGACCGTAAGTTTGACTTTCTCTGTTTAACGGAAACCTGGCAGCATCCAAATGACTTTTCACAACTCAACGATTCCACACCTCCCGGGTTTGTTTACATCTGCAAACCACGTTGCACGGGTCGCGGTGGAGGTCTCGCGATATTACACCACGAGAAGTGGAAAGTCCTGCCTGTTGAGATTCCGTCCTTCAGCTCCATGGAATGCATTGCCTGCATGCTTCCTGGCCCCACCCCAACTGTTCTGGCTGTGGTTTATCGCCCTCCCAAGACAAACTCTGACTTTTTAAACGAACTTGGAACTCTTCTCTCCCACCTCTCATCCCTCTCACCCAATGTTATAATGATGGGTGATTTTAATGTTCACTTTGATAACAGGCTTCTTCCTCTCACCAGAGACTTCAGCTCATGTTTGGACAGCCTTAACTTCACCCAGCACGTCAGTTCTCCTACTCACTCTAAAGGACATATCTTAGATTTAGTTTGCTGCTCTGGATTAACCCCCACTAACTGCTCTACTGATGAAATTCATGTATCTGATCATTTTCTTGTGTCATTTAACATCTCCATCACTCTGTCACTAAACCCTCCCGTCTCATCTCTTTTCGTAATGTTAAAAATATCAATGTGAACGCACTTTCCTCACTCATACATAATATTCCGATCCCTAACACATCAAACCCTGATGAACTCGTCTCTTCCTACAACAACCTTCTTTCTGATTCTCTCAACCATCTCGCTCCTGTCAAAACTCGCCCTGTCTCCTTTTCCAAATCTGCTCCCTGGTTCACCCCTGAGCTCCGTCTCATGAAAGCCAAAGGTCGCCAGCTTGAGCGACTCTATAAAAGAACTGGCTTAACCATTCACAAAGAAATTTATAAATCACATATCACTCAGTATAAGGACCTGGTTTCTACCACAAAAACAAACTATTTTTCTGAACTGATCTCCGCAAACAAAGGCAACTCAAAAACTCTCTTCTCTCTGATGAACACTATTTTCAACCCCCCTGACTCTCTCCCTCCCCATTTCTTTTCCACTGAAAGCTGTAACTCCCTCATGTCCTTCTTTAACCAGAAAATTCAAGTCATCCATCAACAGCCTAGCTCTTCTCTCCTCCCTCCCATCCCTGACTCTCTCTCTCAATCACATGTTTTCCTCCTTTCAACTGCCTGACCACGAGGACAATTCCTCTCTCATCCTTAAATCCAAACCGACCACCTGTTCTCTTGATCCCCTCCCATCATCTTTAGTTATAGCCTGCCTCCCATCTCTCCTTCCGCTCATTGCTGCCATTTTTCACTCCTCACTCTCATCTGGTACTGTCCCATCACTTTTTAAAACGGCAGCTGTTAAACCCATCCTGAAAAAACCCGGTTCAGATCCCAACGTCTTCAATAATCTCCGTCCAATTTCCAACCTTCCCTTCATCTCAAAAATTCTAGAGAAAATAGTCGCCTCTCAACTCTATGATCATCTGAAACACAATAATCTTCTGGAACCTTTTCAGTCTGGCTTCCGCCCCTCCCACAGCACTGAGACTGCTCTGCTCAAGATCACCAATGATCTTCTCATTGCAGCTGATTCTGGCCTCCTCACCATCCTCATCCTCCTTGACCTGAGTGCAGCCTTTGATACCATTTCTCATTCCATCCTCCTCCAAAGGCTCTCCTCCCTTGGTATCACCTCCACCCCCCTCCGTTGGTTTGAATACCTCTCTGACCGCACCCAATACATTCATTTAAAATCATTTAAATCTCAGCCCTCCTCTGTCTCTTCTGGTGTCCCCCAAGGTTCTGTCCTTGGTCCTCTTCTTTTCATTACTTATCTTCTTCCCCTTGGCAATATCTTCCGTAAATTTAATGTTAATTTTCACTGTTTTGCGGATGACACCCAGCTCTATGTATCCAGCAAACCTGACTCCTCTCTTCCACCCTCCTCTCTCCACTCCTGTCTATCTGAAATCAAAAATTGGTTTACCTTAAACCTTCTCAAAGTCAATAGCGATAAAACTGAGCTACTTCTAGTAGGTTCCAAATCCACCCTCTCCAAAGCCACAAGTAAAATTCTTTCCATTGATTCATCCTCTGTCTCCCCCTCCCCTCAGGTAAAGAGTCTGGGTGTCATCCTAGATAGCTCCCTATCTTTTCAGTCACACATCAACAACATTACTCGGTCAGCCCATTTCCATCTACGCAACATTAATCGTCTACGCCCCTCCCTCACTGTCCCCTCTGCTTCTCTCCTGGTCCACAGTCTGGTCACTTCCCGTTTAGATTATTGTAATTCTCTCCTCTTTGGTCTCCCCCCAAAAAAACCCTCAATAAGCTTCAACTGGTCCAGAACTCAGCTGCCCGCATCATCTCCAGAACCCCCTCCTTCAGTCACATCACTCCAGTTCTCCACCAGCTGCACTGGCTACCCATAACCTCCAGGATCCAGTTCAAACTCCTCTTGTTCACCTTTAAGGCCCTCCATAACCTGGCTCCTCCTTATCTCTCCGACCTCCTTCATATCAAAACCCCCTCTCGTTCTCTTCGGTCCTCCTCCTCTGTTCAGCTCTCTGTCCCTCCGGCCCGACTCGTCACCATGGGAAGCAGAGCCTTCAGCTGCTCTGCTCCCAAACTCTGGAATTCCCTCCCTCCTGACCTCCGTAACATAGACTCCCTACCAACATTCAGATCTAAACTCAAAACCTATCTGTTTATTTCTGCCTTCCCATCCTGATTCACTTTTTATTTTATCTACTATTTTTATTGTGCTTTTAATGTCTATTTTTAACCTTTGTTTTGTAAAGTGTCCTTGGGTTTTTTGAAAGGCGCTTTAAATAAAATGGATTATTATTATTATTACTTGCTCAAGTCAGAAAGTTAAAAAGAGACTGAATAAATTAAATTTTTGTATAGGTGCAGAGTAGGAGGGCTGATGCTGTAGTATCGCGAGACCCAATGAGACGAGCGTGGTGAGTCAACTCGGCGGCGCGTAAGCAGTTGAACAAAAATGTTCGATCTTGTTTCATTATTCCGCCATATTAAAATAATCCTAGCAAGCTAATATAACCTGATAAAATTATTAAGCTTTTGTCAGCCTGGAGGACCTGGAGAAATTCATTGACGAGTGTTACAATACCTGTGTCATGGGGAAATCCAACACCACCACCCCCTCCAAGCGTGGACGCCCAGAAGATTCACCCGGGGCTGCCTCCTCTCCAGGCAGCGGCGTGAGTGATATCCTGGATTCGATTGATAAAAAGCTCTCCAGCCTTGATTGCCGCCTTAATCTGCTGGAGATCCTCCATAGAGAATTTCAAGGTCTGAGAGAGTCTCTGGAGTTCAGACAGCAGCAGGTGCAGGAACTGGCAGCAGAGAACCAGGCCCTCAGAGAGACCGGCAAGATCCTGGGCAGCGACACCACTCGTCTCTCAGAGGAGAACCGATCCATCAAGGAAACCCTCTTGGATCTTCAGGCGAGGAGCATGAGGGACAATCTAGTGATCTCAAGGATTCCAGAGGAGGTGGGGGAAGACCTGGAGGCCACGGTGAAGTCCTTCATGGAGGCCAACCTGAAGCTCCCCAAGGAGGAGGTGCAGAAGATCTCTTTCCAAAGGGTTCACCGCCTCAGAGGAAGAAGATCCAACAACCAGCGCCCGCGTCCAATTGTTGCCAAATTTGAACATTTTAAACAAAAGGAGCTGGTGAGGGGCCGCCGACGGGAGCTGAAGGGGACGCACTTCAGCGTGAGCGACCAGTTCCCGGCAGAAATCCTCCGTAGAAGAAAGATCCTGTTCCCGCTGAGGAGGAAGCATCTTACTGCTGGTTCTAGAGCGGTAGTGGCCGTTGACAAATTGTATGTGGACGGCCGGCTGTTCCGGGACCCAGAGCTAACACCCTGGCTGTGCTGAAGGCTTTCAGATCTGCGCTGAGAACATCTGCGCTGCCCAGAAGAAACCCGCTAAACGAATTTCAATGAATGGAAAACCGGATCATCAATAATCCACAACTCGATCTCAGGAAAGCAGTCTTTTTCTTCACCTCAGTCCCAATCATGTTTTTGTTGTTGTTTTTGTTTTCTCTTCTCTTTTTTTCTTTCCTTTCCTTAGTCCCCCCCCCCTTTCCCCCCTCCTCAAATGTAAATCACCTAAAAGCAATGCATCCTGGGTAAGTATTTATTTATGCACGGAACGGGCGCGCGCGCACACACGAGCGTGTACGTGCGATCCCGCTCACACACGCCGACAAAGCCACTGGCACAATTGTCCATCAAATGTGGGATATACCAAGGTGATGCTCTGTCCCCTCTGCTGTTCTGCATAGGTCTGAACCCCCTCAGCCAAATAATCAGCAAGACTGGCTATGGATACCGACTCAGAAATGGGGCCAACATCAGTCACCTCCTCTACATGGATGACATCAAGCTACATGCTAAGAGCGAACGTGACATTGACTCCCTGATCCACACCACCAGGATCTACAGTAATGACATTAGGATGTCATTCAGGCTCGAGAAATGCAGCCGGATGGTGACAAAGAGAGGCAAGGTAGTCCACACAGGGGGGGTCTCACTCCCAGAAAGAACAATAGCAGACATTGAGGACAGTTACAAGTACCTTGGAATTCCCCAGGCAAATGGCAACCTGGAGCAGGCAACAAGGAAAGCTGCAACAGCTAAATACCTCCAACGAGTAAGGCAAGTCCTGAGAAGCCAGCTCAATGGCAAAAATAAGACCCGGGCAATAAACAGCTACGCACTGCCAGTTATCAGATACCCTGCAGGAATAATAAGATGGCCAAAGGAAGAGGTACAGACCATGGATGTTAAGACAAGAAAGCTCCTCACCATGCATGGAGGGTTCCATCCCAAATCCAGCACTCTGAGACTGTATGCTAGCCGCAAGGAAGGAGGCCGAGGACTAGTGAGTGTAGAAGCCACTATCAAGGATGAAACATCCAAGATGCATGAGTACATCAAGCTCAAGGCCCCAACTGACAGTGTGCTCAGTGAATGTCTCAGGCAATGGAGAGCAGAGGATACAGTGCTGGAGGACAGATCCTCATGGGAGGACAAACCCCTGCATGGGATGTACCACCGGACCATAACTGAAGTGGCTGATATCAAGAAGTCCTACCAATGGCTAGAAAGGGCTGGCCTACAAGACAGCACTGAAGCGCTTATCCTGGCAGCTCAGGAACAAGCCCTGAGCACCAACTCAACTCAACTCAACTTTATTTATATAGCACTGTCATACAACAATAGTTGAGACAAACATTAAAACATGTTAAGACAAACATTAAAACATGTTAAGGGGGGGAGAACCACAGAGGGAGATGAAACTATAGAAAACAGTAAACAGTTAGAAAAAACAGTGGTCTCATATTGGGTTAAAAGCCAGAGCATAAAAATGGGTTTTTAAACGGGTTTTAAAAGTGGACAGTGAAGGGGCTTCTCTAATGGCCAGCAGCAAAGTATTCCACAGCTTTGGAGCAGCTACAGCAAAAGCTCTGTCCTCTCTGAGCTTCCGTCTGGACCTCTGTACCTCCAGAAGCATCTGATCAGCTGATCTGAGGCACCGGGCCGGCGAATAAGGAGAGAGAAGCTCAGAGAGGTAAAGCGGGGCAAGACCGTGTAAAGATTTAAAAACAAGTAAAAGAATCTTAAAATGAATTCTAAAATGCACAGGCAGCCAGTGAAGCGATGCTAGAATCGGCGTGATGTGATCTCTCTTGCGTGCTCCAACCATAAGACGAGCAGCTGCATTTTGAACATGTTGGAGACGCAAGAGAGACGACTGGCTGAGTCCAAGATAAAGAGAGTTGCAGTAATCCAGCCGGGACGTGATGAAAGCATGGATTACTGTTTCAAAGTGTGCAGGTGTTAAAAAAGGTTTTACCTTAGCCAGTTGATGAAGGCTTAAAAAGCTTAACTTCACTACAGAGCTTATCTGTTGGTCCATCCTAAAATTACTGTCCAATTTAACACCCAAGTTAGAAACAGTTGATTTTAAGAAACCTGTCAGAGAGCCCAGATCAATCGGGGACGGTCCACTAAAATCATTCGGTCCAAAAATTACAACTTCTGTTTTCTTTTCATTAAAACTCAAGAAACTTAGGGCCAACCAGTCCTTAATGTCATGGAGACATGACAGGAGCTGCGTCACAGAGAGATTATCCTTTTTAAGCGGCAGATAAATCTGACTGTCGTCAGCGTACAGATGAAAGGAAATGCCGTGCTTTCTTAGAATGGACCCTAAAGGTAACAGATATAAAGAAAACAGAAGAGGTCCCAAAACCGATCCTTGTGGGACCCCATAGGAAACCCAAGCTGTGGTGGATTCATAACCACCTAAACTGACGCACATGGTTCTTTCCGCCAGGTAAGATTTGAACCAGTCCAGTGCAGTACCTTGAATCCCCACCAGGTTCTGGAGCCTAGAAATTAAAGTGCCATGGTCTACGGTGTCGAATGCTGCAGTTAGGTCCAGCAAAACTAGAACAACATAATCTCCAGCATCATTGGCCAAGAGAATGTCGTTGCTGACTCTTAGCAGTGCTGACTCCGTACTGTGCAGGGGTCTAAACCCAGACTGGAAGACTTCAGGAATTTTATGTTGGTTTAAGAAATCCTCCAGCTGTGAGTAGACCACTTTCTCCAAGAGTTTAGAGATAAAGGGCATCTTGGAGATGGGTCTAAAATTGGCCAGTACAGCACTGTCCAGGCTGGGTTTTTTAAGTATCGGCTGAACCGTTGCATGTTTAAAGGTGGAGAGGATGACACCAGCAGCCAGACTGCTGTTGATAATAGAAAGGACCGACTGTGCAACACTGGGGAAGACCTCCTTGAAAAACTTAGGAGGGATGGAGTCTAGGGGAGAACCTGATGGTTTGCTTTGACTGACTAATTCATTTAAAAATTGAAGAGACGCTGGCTCAAATTCTCTAAATTCAGCTGGGCAGAGAACACAGGTCGAAGGGTCGGAGGAAGGTAGAGTGATGCCAGCCCTTATATTTGATACCTTATTGTTAAAAAACTGTAAAAACATATTGCACAGGTCAGTGGAAGCTTCTAAGGACCCCGCCTGTGGAGGATTAAGAACAGAGTCTATCATTTTAAAAAGCACCCGTGGGTTATGTTGATTAAGAACAATAATATTAGCCAGGTACTCTTGTTTAGCAAGTTTTACAGTGCCCTGGTAAAAGTGCCAACAATTCTTCAAGATTTGTAGTGAGATCTGCAGTTTTTCCTTCCTCCACCTGTGTTCAGCTTTCCTACAGGCCCCCCGGGCTGCCCGGGTTCTCTCATTGAACCAGGGCTCAGGTTTAAGACGGGGCTTAAGTGTCTTTAGAGGAGCCACAGAATCCAAGATGCTGGTGCAGGAGGAATTGAACCAGGAACTCAGCTCAAGAACATCAGCAGCAGAGGGAGGGACAACGAGCTGGTTAAAAGCAGAGGAAAACTGACCTGCAGTGGAAGAGTTAAAAATCCTGCGGCGCTGAGGAGGGGCGGTAGATTTAACAGCAGTGCGTGAAAGTTCAGCTTGAAACACTACAGGCATGTGGTCTAAAACAGCTATGTCAAAGATCTCAATATTAAAACCAGGTTTTAAGACCATGGGAGAGGATGAGATCCAGTACGTGTCCTTGAGTGGTTCCAGACACCCACTGAACAAGATTAAAAGAGTCAATGATCTCTAAAAAGTCCTTCACCAAAGGCTTTTCAGGGCAACACACATGAATATTAAAATCCCCAACAATAAGAACACGATCGTAGAGTGGCGTCATTTCAGCCAAAAAGTCAGAAAATTCCTTCAGAAAATCTTTGTTGTACTTGGGAGGTCTGTAAACGACAGCGCACAGCACCGGGTCGGATCTCCCCACCTCAAAAGAAGTCAGCTCAAAGCTGGGGTACGATGATGGCACACAGTGTCGTTTACACTTAAAATCGTTTGTAAAGACAGACGCAGTCCCTCCTCCCGACCAGACATCCGCGGGGAGCTAAAGTATGAAAATCCAGCAGGTAAAACTTTCACAAGAGCACTGTCCTCACCGGGAGATATCCAGGTCTCGGTAATAAAGAAGAAATCCAGGCAGCAGGAAGTGAGGAAATCCCTCAAAATAAAAGTTTTGCTCGCCAGCGATCTGGCGTTTACCAGGCCGAATCTGGAAGCAGCGGCAGCCTGTAGGTCGTGGGACGGAAGCGACCGGGAGAGCGACAACAGGTTCCCGGGATTTACCCCGCGCCGGCGGGGGCGAGGAGAGCAGGAGCGGCGGGGCTGGTCACCTCCGTCGAAGCCAGCAACAGGAATAATGCAGACATCAGGTGGATCCAGGGAGCGCCAGGACAGCATGAAGCGGGGAATAATCCAAATCCTGTTCGGGAAGAGGACGGGGAGCGGGCCCAGATGCCCTTCAGCTTCACAAGGCGGCCCCCGCGCTTGCCCGTTTCCGATGGCGCTTCTGCCGCAGGAAGATGGCCGACGCCCTGAGCAGATAAGCTGGGATGCCCGAAGGCAGAGGAGGTAGTGTTTGGCGACCATACAACTTGGACAAACTTAGATCAGAGTTGGTAAATTGATGATCCAAAAGAAACTGGTGATTATACACCAATAGAGACTCGGTTAGTCGCGTACCAAGGTACAAAAACAACACAATCACGATCAACAGGGAGGGGGGTAGACGAGCTGCCACACACACCGGCGCCATCACCAGGGAATCCTGGTGAGCAATAGAGGCTCAGATCTACCACACCAGACAAGACCCAAGGTGTAGGTTGTGCAAAGAGGCGCCTGAAACAATCCAGCACATAACTGCAGGGTGTAAGATGCTGGCAGGTAAAGCATACATGGAGCGCCACAATCAAGTGGCTGGAATAATATACAGGAACATGTGTGCAGAATATGGACTATATATATATATAGATCTATATATATATCTATCTATATATCTATATATATCTATCTATATCTATATATATATATATATATATATATATATATCTATCTATCTATATATATATATATCTATCTATCTATATATATATATATCTATCTATATATCTATCTCTATCTCTATCTCTATCTATATCTATATATATCTATATATATATATATATATATATATATATAGATATATAGATATATAGATATATAGATATATCTTATATATATATATAGATTATAAATAGATATATAGATATATATAGATATATATATCTATATATATTTGACCAAGGTCAAAATGGGAAACACCCCTGAAGGTGGTAGAGAATGAGAGGGCAAAAATCCTGTGGGACTTCCAGATCCAGACTGATAGAATGGCAATGGCGAACCAACCAGACATCGTAGTGGTGGACAAAGAACAGAGGAAAGCCGTTGTGGTGGATGTGGCAGTGCCAAGCGATGGGAACATCAGGAAGAAGGAACATGAGAAACTGGAGAAATACCAGGGACTCAGAGAAGAACTGGAGAAAGCCTGGAAAGTGCACTCGGGGCAGTAACCCTCAGACCAGAAAAGCGCAGTGCTAAGAACAGCTAAGATACTGCACAGAACCGTCAAACTCCCAGGCCTCTGGTAGAGGACCCGAGCTTGAGTGAGAAACCACCAATGGAAGGGTGAAAGGGGCAAGTTCAATTTATAATATACAATATATGATATAATATACAATATAAAATATATGCAATCTTCTGTTCAGATGTTGACCGCTGCACCATGGTGAGAGTTGCTGGCAAAAATGGTGACATTGACTGACATGAACATATCTTTGCTTACTGACGATGTCTTGCTCCAATGTCTGTATCACAAATGATGGTGACTGAATTGACTTCATTTGGTTGGATCTGGAAGTAAACCCTTCTCTATGGGTGTCGTCATACTTGCACAGGCCAGGTCTCAAATACAGTCAACGGTTGTGACTGTGTTGCTCCAACCACTGCCTACGAGGGCAGAACTGAACTCCAGAATAAAGCTCAGAGCTGAAACACCACACACATATGAAATAGAAAACAGGATTCTAAAAAATGAGGACTAATGTTAGACACACTCAGTCATCAACATTAAACAGTGAAACGTGAGACTGCAGGAGGCTCAGGAATTTTGAGGAGAAAAAGCGACTGGAATTAGCATAATTACAACTTTCTGAATGTGACATTTTCAACGGAGTAGCTAATGTCATATTTCTAAATAACCAATAACATTTTCTGTTTCTGTCAGCTGACATTTAGAAAAATTGTTTTTTTCTGTGATAAAACTGTCCCTTTTACCTCATGTTTGCGTTTGTGTTAAACTCAAGAAGCTGCTTCCTCTACATCAAGCCTTCAAAGAGAAGAAAATTGGAAGTAATCATTGATGTGGAAGTGAGAGGCTTTCAGCTGCTCTTGTATTGAATGATGGGCTTTCCTCTCCTGAGAACATTTAACCTCTGCATGCTTGTTTTTTCTGTGACTTTTATATTTGGCTCCCTTCTGCTGTCTTTCTTGTTTTTCTTTTATGCTCCATGGTACATCTAGACAACGTCCATGTGCAGCAAGTCTTTGCATTTCTCACATGCATGTTTTTTCTTTTTTTTAATAGCAACATTTTGATGCTGTGCATTGTGTTAGCTAGCCAGTGAGAAGCTTTATCACATCTTGCCTGATCTTCAATGGTAGCATTAGGTAGAGATCTCCTTCCACTAGTTGGTGGTTTTGTTCCAAGCCTTTGCCTAACAGACTGTGAGACTCTCTGTGACAAGGTGAGCAGGTTGATGGTCTCTTCAAGAACAGCTCTGATGGCCATTTATAAGAAAACGGTTCATAGACCATGCAGGAAAGGGCCACCGCTTCTTTACCTCATTGAGATAAAGTATGGTGATCAAGGTCTACACCAGCCTTGTGCTCATTGTACTGACGGATGCATTTTGGTTGTAGGATGTTGTTAAAGGTACATTGGTGCCCCTTCCATGTCCTGACAGAGGTTTCGGTGTATTTTTCATCCATGTTCGTTGCCACTGTGACTATGTTATTGTCTTTCCAACGTAGCAGCAGCTTCTCTCTTTAGCCCAGAACCTCATAGGTTCCCCTTGTCTATTTTCATTAAGGCATTCAGTGGTATGAACGGGACATCAAACAGGCACTTCTGCCTAGTGGTTCCAGAGCTCCCATTTCTTATTTTTGTCATCTCAACCATAAAGTAAAACGTGATATGGAGGTTGTCACAGAAGAACCTGCAACTTTAGGTACCCAAAGTTGCTCTGCTAAACCAATAATACACTGGGCACCTGACCCAGCCCTGTCTCTGGGAGTGTGCGATCATGTGGTACATGCAGTGGATGAGGCGAGGCTCCATACCTTGTAACCTAAACAGTCTAGTTGGCATTTGATGGATCGTTTGCATCCAGCTAGTCTTCTGGATGCCTAAATGTGTGTAAGTCTTTACCTGTGATTGCATATGTGGGAATGTACATGCATGAGTGGAAAGTTAAATAGAATTAGTTAACTACCTAGTATTTGTGTGTGTGTGTGTAGTTGTGTGTTTGTGTATAAAATTCAGTATAAAGTTACGTAACAGCAGAAAATAAGGTGGAACCTTTAGACTGTAAATTGGTACCCAACAAACATGTATACCAACCAGTAAGTACATACTAGTGGGATAATTTTACTTAATCTCATAAAAACAGGGAGGAGGACCTAATTTCACCTTTTTGATACCTAAAAAAAAGAAGTCAGTCTATGTGATAAGCATTAAGATACAGCAGCCAAAGCCAGCTACCTAAAATACAAGTGAAACAGGATTGGTATCTAAGACATTTTGGGAATGAAAGTCCATGAAAAACATTCACATATGCTCCTGAAATCATGAGACTGGCCAGCCTTTTTCCAGCAGGAAACAACTGTGGCATTTTTCTGATGGCAGAGTACTTGTATAAAAAAATCCAACTTAAAATGGCATTTTTGAGTATTTCTTTATTCAAATTGTTATAAATTATGTTCTTAATTAGGCCTATTTTACTTTGTTGTTGCTTTTTTATAGGCCTATATTTGTCATATGTTTATCATTTGATGAATTTAATTGTAATGTTCTAAGATGTTGGTCTTAAATATAATTTCATTTTTTCCTTTGAGTGGCTTATTTTAGCTGATCACCCATTTAACCCGAATGTGTCACATCTCAAAAGTGCATAACAGCTGTAGAGTTTTAACAATAATATTGTGTCTCATATATTTTGCACAAGAATGTTAAAAACATTCATTCATAGTATTAGGGACACAATCAAATGTAATAGATTCTTTATTCTCAGTTTTCCAAGCGACTAACCAAAGACTGGACCAATTTAACTGATGTCGCCCCACTAAAGACCCACTCCGAGGAAAATAAAAAGTGTTTTTTGTGTTTTTAACATATTCTTTTGGTATTTTTGTGATGATGGAAGACATAATACAGAAAATTAAAAAAGCATTTTCGTATATTTCTTTATTCAAATTGTTGTGAATCAGGAGCAGATAAAAAAAGCTGTGTAAAAAAAGATTGTACTTGTGACGTAGAAAAAACACTCAGATGGCTACGAGGCCCTGCTCCACTCCATTCTGATCATCCACTGTCAGACCAAGAGATCCATGAACGTCTTTGTTTTCCTCGTCTGAGCTGGAATCTGGACCTAAACTGGACGACTGGATATTGATCATCATTTTTGTTGCACCATCGATGTCAGCTTGGGGTTGTGAATGGTTATAAAGCTAGCAGGAGAGCGTGTAAACAGATGGGTGACGGTGCCCATAATTTAGAGGTGAATTTCTAATAACCTATGTCCTTGAAAATTACAGTTTTTTTTTAAATGATGATCGGCGTGGGACGTCAAAAAACAAACGGCATTAAGTCATTTTCCCGGGTATGCTCAGGGCTTTAAATGGAACATCAAGGTGGTGTCATTCTCATGTGCCGCTTTTCCTTGCAGCTGTCATCCGTGTTGCTGAAACCTTTGACAAAACATCCCTCTGTGCCTCTTTACAAGATTTCTCACACTTACCCTCCATGGCTCACCCCCATATGGGGTTGGAGGCGTGCTGACATTTGTCTGAGCGCAGCACTGCCGTGTTGTTGATGTGTGAAAAAAGCCGGCAGGATGAAATCTGTGCTGCCACAGCTCGCACACAAGAGAGTTCAGTGGGATATCGCAGCCATGACCTTCCCCATCCTTCACTGCTGGCTCACACAGTGGTGCTGAATCTGCTGCAAAGATGGAAAAAGCCTTTGTTCACTGAAAGAGGTCACAACTACATCAACTCAAACACCAGCATGTCACATGTGGGACTGGGAGCACATAGGAAAATACATGTGAACTTTAGGAAACCTAGCCTTGTTAGATAATAAATCTGACAAATTTAATTGTGTTTTTTAAACAATTTGAAATTGAAGTGAGAAAATTCAAATACAAAACAGTATTAATAGTTACTTCAACAAGGTCATGACAAACATGAAAACAGTCTGTCAGACACCTGCTGCTGCAGTTCCTCAAATGACCACAGGGGGAGTGAATGCAAGTGCACCCATGTGAAAAACCAGCTCTGTTTGCAGAGACACCAAAGCTTGTTAATGTGATTTTAGATTCTTAACATCCAGGAATCACTCCTTCCATCTATTGTTGATTATTACATTCTATCAGCAGAAATTCTTAACCTCGGTTTGGTTGCTGTTAAAATGACACCAATACCAGATGTGAAAAGGTGGTCCAAAGGTGATGACATCAGCATTTCTCTCCACGCAAGTCCACGCAGAGTTGTGCATCCCCGTGAAAAGAGCTCCGTTTTAACTTCAAATGTGAATTTCACTACTCACAATAAGTTTGGGATATTGTTATTTCCATGAGTGCTCTTCCTGTTAAATGGACCCCACTAGACAGAGCTCTGAACCTTTTTTCTTCAATGATTTGTGATCTTCATTGGTGTCCATGGATTACATGAAATCCTCTCCACCTTTATCCACCTTTGTCATGGTAGGAGAACACGTCAATGTAAGGGTGGGGTCATCTGGACCCCATAAGATAGCACAAGGGTTAAGGACTTTAATATCGTGAGGCATTACCAGATGGGACATGCTAACTTGGACAAATTAACTGAGACGGAACCGTGCGAAAAAAATAAAGCAACTGGAAAGTGTTTTTTAACGGCACGGCAGAGTTTTTCCACAAGAACCTGCGAGTCAAATGTAAACGCCACAAAGCGAGCTACGAGGTGGAAACACTGATTGCACCACAAAAAGCACCACAAACCAGTTTGCTAACGATGGGGTATTGATTATAGACTGCGTGATAAAAAAAAAAGGTGGAGAAGATTTGTCCGGGAAGAAGCAGGAGTTTACTAATGTTTGCACGGAACACTTTGTTCTGGAGAATTGAAGACATTTCATCCATTATTTGGAGACAGTGTGAGGCCAAAGCAGCAGAATTTGAGTTTTTTTCCGTAGCTGCTCAGTTTTTTGAGAGTAGCAGCCAATAGCTCCATGATGACGCTCCAGATCACCTGCAGATGGAGATCATTGTGCTGCAGTGTGACGTTGAGTAACGCAGTCGACACCAACGGCTGACCTTTTACCGCCAGTTGGATAAAGGCAGCTTTCAGCAGATGCAAACATTTGCAATGAAGATACTGAGATTGTTTGGCTCCACATATTTGTGCAAGAAGACCTTCTCTGTTATGAACTTTAACAGAGTGTAGGACATCTTTTTTTTCATATAAACACGAGTAAAAAATAGACAAATAAAACAAAATAATGTGCTAGAAAAGAAGTGGGTAGAAGAAAGACAAAACAGAGGGTTTAGTGATCGGCTCTGAAGACAAGAGAGAGATAGTTTTATCTAAATTAAAAAATGACAAAACTTCTCAATGTGGGAGAAACCTGGGCGTTATTTTTGACTCTGAGATGAATTTTATCCCACAAATGAAAAATATAACAAACACAGGATTCTATCATCGTAAAAACCGTTAAATCTGAGGGTTTCATTTTAAATGTTACATAGCGCCCTCTGCTGCACGACACTGAAACTTGTGCCTACACCTCTTTGCTCTTTGGAACATCAGTCAAAAACTTTGAGAGGGGGGCGCGATTCACCGGTGGCTGCAGGCAGGTTCTGCAGTGACTGATGTGACAGACTATGCCACATCTGGGGAAAAAAAAAAGAAATCTGTGTTGCATCATCCACTCTAAAACATAAACCCTCCTTGAGGAGATTTAAGACAACCTTAGTGATGCTTAATGCTTTAGGCTAACTTTATAATCCTATCAATTCAAGTTTTTATCAAACACACAAACACAGGCAATTGGGAGTATTTTTCAGACTAACAATCATCTCTAACTCAAACTACTTCCACACCAAATGACAAACTGCATTCACCATGGATATAGTTTTAAAACCCAATTCCAATCTCTCAAACATACTGTGATAAGTATTGGTTAAGCTGTGATGCTAAGGGGTAGTTGGTGTCAGAAGATGCTAACTTGTTTATTTTCATTCATTCATTTTCTTATCCGCTTTTTCCCTTTCGGGGTCACAGGGCTGCCGGAGCCTATCCCGGCCACTCATGAGCGAAGGCAGGGGACACCCTGAACAGGTCGCTAGTCTGTTGCAGGGAAGAATTTCAACAATCACACAGCCATTCACTCTCACTCTCACACCTAGGGACAATTTAGAATTGCCAATTAACCTATGAAGCATGTTTTTGGACAGTGGGAGGAAGCCGGAGACCCCGGGGAAAACCCACGCATGCACAGGGAGAACATGCAAACTCCACACAGAAAGGTCCCCCATTGATGTTGATTTTCATGTCCCCCAGCCGAGACTTGAACCGGAGGCCCTCTTGCTGTGAGGCAAGAGCGCTGACCACTGCGCCACCGTGCAGCCCGTTTATTTATTTTTTTTATTTTATTTTATTTTATTTTCATGAGCGCAATAAAATGAAAAGGAAAAAAAACCATCCAGTGCCCAAATTGGAAAAAAGAAGACTAAGAGAAACGTGAAAACAAAATGACAAAGATATGAAGACAATTTTGTTAAACATGCTCAATAATATTTGAAGAGTTAGGCTAATGCTATTGTGAGCCTAAACTTTTAGTTAATCCAAACTCAAATTGTGCACTAAACTAATCAAATACAATTTTATATTCACTCATATCCAACCAATTTTAATTAATTCCTTTACTTGTGCTTTTATTAAAAAGCACAAAAACACGACATGATGACCTGCTGTCCCGTTATTTAGATATTTCTAATGATGTATATTCAGTACTATGTCTCATTCTCTCACTGAGGTAACATGGTGATCCCTTACATCTGTCACATCTGTCTTCCACATGCTGGTCAATTTTAGACAGTCTGGTTTTTTGAATGTAACATGTGTAGGAACTTTAATTGTGACTTTCATCAATGTTTAACACATAAGCCTGATGTACCCAGTGATAGTGTTGGTGAATGAAATAGTGTTTTGATGACCTGTTCGTACAGTGGAGAAAAGAAGTACTAGAGCTCTCTTGCCAGAAAGACTTAGTAGTTTGTGGTGAAACCCTTATTTAAATTAAATAACCAAAATCAGCCATTACTTTTGAGTTGTTGATAAACAGAAATATAAAAAAAAAACCTAATGAAATAGGGCTGGACAAAAATGATGGTACCCATAACGTCATTGCATTCTTGGGGGGTTTAGGCTGTGTGTTTTGGATGGTTGTCCTGTTGGAAGACCCATGACCTGCGACTGAGACCAAGCTTTCTGACACTAGGCAGCACATTTCTACCCAGAATGCCTTGATCATCTGGAGATTTCATTTGACCTTGAACAACTTCCAGACCCCCTGTGGCAGATGCAGCAAAGCAGCCCCAAACCAGACCTGAGCCTCCTCCATGTTTCACAGTAGGGACAGTGTTCTTTTGGTGGATGCTTCATGTTTGAGTCTACCAACATAGAGCTGATGTGCCTTACCAAAAAGCTCCAGTTTGGTCTCATCTGTCTAAAGGACATTTTCCCAGAAGCTTTGTGGCTTGTCAACATGCATTTTTCAAATACCAGTGTAGCTTTTTTCTGATTTCCTTTCAACAGTGGTGTCCTCCTTGGTCGTCTCCATGAAGTCCACTCTGGCTCAAACAACCACGAATGGTGTGATCTGACACTGATGTACCTTGATCTAGGAGTTCACCTTTAATGTCTTTGGAGGTTGTTCTGGGCTCTTTGGATACAGTTCCAACCATCCGTCTCCTCAATTTGTCATCAATGTTCCTCTTCCAGCCACGTCCAGGGAGGTTGGCTACTGTCCCGTGGGTCTGAAACTTTTGAATAATATGTGCCACTGTGGTCACAGGAACTTCAAGCTGTTTAGAGATGGTTTTATAGCCTTTACCATATTTGTCTATAATTCAGTTTCTAATGTCCTGGGACAATTCTCTCCTTCACTTTCTGTTGTCCATGTTCAGTGTGGTTCACACCTTTTCCCCAAACAGCAACATGACTATTTGTCTTCCTTTAACCCCTTGTGCTATCCTATGACCCCCCCACCCTTCCATTGACGTGTTCTCCTACCATGACAAAGGTGGATAAAGGTGGAGAGGATTTCATGTAATCCATGGACACCAGTGAAGATCACAAATCATTAAAGAAAGAAGGTTCAGAGCTCTGTCTAGTGGGTCTAGATGACCCAACTCCCAATGTTAACATCCCCAGGATAGAACAAGGGTTAAGGGCTGCTATATTGTGTGGCTGAATGTGCTGCCGATGATGAGGATGGCGTTCCATCCATGGCAGGAATATGAAGAATACTTCAGGTTTTGCCTGAACTACATAAATTAATTGTGGGATAGGAAACTAAAAGCGGATTGGTCCACATCTGCAGTCATTTTTCTCCCAGCTCCCCCAGGAAGGAGATGTCACCAAAGAGTAGAAATATGGTGATTCCTGGGCTGAGTCAGCAGCCTGACATCCCGGCAGAGGAGGAGGAGAGGAGCATCGCGCAGGAAACTGCTGCGTATTTATTTTGAAAAGCTGCTGAAGCTTTAATCTGGAGACCTCGGCAGGGCGGAGTAATGTCTTCTCGCCACCAAGTTGGAGCTTCGGAATCTCGTTTATGCTTCCCTGAGACACAGATGCTAATCCATCTTCATCGGTTCTGCCTGCAGCTCTGTGTGCAAACCTCCTCTGAAGGGAGTTCCTGCAGACGCAGCTTCCCTCCCCGCCACCCGCTGATCCAAACAAAATCACCCCCCCCCCACACACACACACAAACATACATACAGTTTTCATGAATAGGAAAAAGGAAAAACATCAGAAAGATCTTCAAAACCAGAAAGTACATTTAGTTCTTGTGTGGGTTGGTGCCAGTTCCTGTCTGGAAGCCAAAGCTGCCAGACAAATGTTTATGAACTAAACACAGCAGCTTCTGTCATTTTGGACCACAAAGCACATTTACAGACAGAAAGGCTGGACTTTCAAAAACTCAGCTGGTTTCTTTTTGTTCTCCAGGTCAAAGACCTTCCTGACACAGAAAGCCTTCAGTCTAATCTGTGGGTGAATTATATAAAAGCCTAAAGGTGTATACCTCAGAGCAATCAGTCATCCCGTCAGTCGTGTCCACAATCCTGCGGTCTCGTTCATACTCTCGTTGGCCGGATCTGCTTGCAACTGTCTGCGAGAACTGCAATGAACTTCTGGTGGCATTCATGCCTTTCAAGCGATGCGATTGCCTCCAGCATTTATTTTCAACTCGGAGGACTTCTTACCCAGACACTAGCTGCGAAATGATGTGTTCATCCACTAAACAGGGGCAGGCGACACAGAGGCAAAACTAATAATAAAAAGAGTTGGAAAAACAGCTGCAAGATAAGAGATCTAAGATCAATCTTTCCAGGTAACTTTGCTCTATTGTCTGTCTAGCTCGGTCTCGGTCTGTGTGTGAAGTTAGATCTCTCCTTTACATTTTTTAACTAAGTTTACATCACCTTTAGAGTTAAAAAGACATTTTTCTGAACTGTTTGCTTCTAGAAACTTGACCTGCAGGAATAACACATTTTAACTCGGTATAGTATTTTATGTACTTTTAAAGTTCATCACTTAAGTTTCAGTTTATGTATGTGGTTCAAAAATGTACAATGCACTTTAATAATATTGTTTCCCACATTAACTTGTTTATTGATTTCAATCCTAAGTATATTTTAGCAACACTGATCCATTTGATTACTGTATAAATCACAGAATCATCCAGGCTGACTCGGAGCTTCTTCTGTCAAGTTATCACCAAAAACGGGAACGGCTTCAAGTCTCCATCTGGTTCCTTTTGCACATATGTGAGTTTAAAATAGCAATAGTTATTTTATCAAGGTGGCACTTTTAGCAAATTATCATCCTCAGAGACATGTGAGTGAAAACAAAAAAGATCACAGAATTGATTCTTACCTGGAAAATGAGGATAATTGATAGCATGAGCCGCGCAGCCGTGGACAGTAAAAGTCTACACAAACTACTTCCTAGTGACCCAAATGAGGCATGCGAAAAAATAAAAAGTGAATTCAAACGTTTATCGTCTGTTTGCTGCATTTTCGATTTAAGGTGTAAATGGGAAAATATTGTATACGTTGATAATCAATTAAAGCTGTTGTTTTTGTTTTTTCATTTTGATTTTAAGTTGAAAAAATGAATTTATTCAAAGTACCTGCCTCTTCTGGTCTGTGTTAAAATTAAATGTTTTTAATTTTTTAATATTTTGTTTTCCAGAAAATAATTTTGTTTTGTGACTTTTTTTCTCATTTTTGTTGTTTAGGCTTTGGTTTCTAAAATTTTGTTTTGTTTTCTAAAATGTAAAACTGCTTTTCATCATTTCTTTTTATATAATTGTCGTGATTTTAAAAATGTTTTTGTATTGAGTGATTTGTTGAATGAGTCGCACGTCAGGGCCACAATTTAATTTTTTAAACTCCTGCCCATTGACTGGTTTTATTTTGGGGCCCCTCCCCTCCCTCTTCCCCGGCCAGGGCCGCTTCAGCAGGCTGTTGAGTTGAAGCTCGTGGCTCCAGTCTGCTTCCAGCCTGAAGTTCGTTTTTATTGACAATTTTGATCTTTTCTGGAACAGAACCTCATTTACTAAAACTGATGGGATCCATCCTAGTCGTCTGGGCAGCAATGTTTTAGCTGCAAACATCAGACACTGTCCAGACATCACCGGCCCCCCATCATGTCCCCCACATTCCCCAACAAACAACTTCTACAATCATGAATACTGATTCCCCTCCCCCGGTCTAGCCCGCTAAGACTATTATTACAGTCAGGTCTTCTATGAGGGGACGTGATGGGAGAAAACCAAACATCAACTACCTTCGTCCACTAAAGGAATCACCAAAACCAACACCAACCAACACTCCACCCCCCTCTTTTAACTTGGCACTTTTTAACATTCTATCTTTGTCCAACAAAACATTTATCATAAGTGATTTTATCCAAGATTACAATATTAATGGTCTCGTTTTAACTGAAACATGGCTGAGCACGGATGCATCTACTGTTCTCCACCCAATTTTAGCTTTGTTTTCTAAACCAGGGAGGGCAGAAAGGGTGGGGGTACTGCATCTATAATGTCCAACTCCTTTGCAGTAAAGCAGATTTCATTACATCAGTACCTCAGCTTTGACCCCTCTCCATCAGGTTAGTGGTAGACCACTTGGTGGCTGAGCTGCTGCTGTTCCCAAACTCTTCCATGTTGTTCTGATAGAGCTGACAGCTGACTGTGGAATATTCAGGAGAGAGGACATTTTACCACTGGATTAGTTGCACAGAGAGCGACCCATTCTTTTTTTTACAAATGGTTGGAAAAACAGTCTGCATGCCTGACTGCTTGATTTTATACACCTGTGACCAGGCCAGGTGATTAGGACACCTGATTCTGATCATTTGGACGGGTGAGTCAATACTTTTGGTAATATAGTTTATTTATAGAAACATGAAGAACATGGATCTGAACTAACTAACCACTCAACTGACTGACCAACCAACTGATTGATCGACTGACATGCAACTGTGATAAATGTTCAAACTGAATATTTTCAATGTTTGCTTAAAAAATGGATTTCCTAGTGTGAAAAAGCTCAGAAGATGTAAAAGCTGGTCCTTTTTTTCTGGAGTCAAAGCCTGACGGAGCTGTAAGTGAAAGTCAATGTTGGGATTGATAAAACTGCCAGCAGCTTCACTGGAAGCAGATGAGCAGGGACTGGAAATAACCACAGCAGCTCAATATGTCTGAACAGCAGATGGTGGGATGTGAAGAGACAGAAAATGGACTCAGTTATGAACAGGAAGCTGGTCTGCTGGGACGGACCCCCCAGAGGAGCATCTGACCTTCATCACTCACCTCCTGAAGACTCATCATGTGGCTTGTATTTTCATTAGTCTGTTTGTGGCCAAAACATTCAGCATAGATTTATTCCTTTCATATTTAGATTTCCTAAAAATAGGACACCGACACTCATCTAAAAACTGCTTTTAAAAAGTAATGAATTACTCTACTTTATCACTCACGGGGTAAATTGTAATTAAATTACTTTCCTGATTACCTATTTGAAAAATTAAGTCACTACAAGTTAATTTACTAATTTTTTGGGGGAGTTTAAGTCGCTCCGGTGTATGACAGAGTATTAGAGCCACTAAAAAAATAATATTATGAAATTTAAAGTTGTAACTTTACGACTTTAGATCGGGTAAATGTACAACTTTTTTTCCGACTTTAAATTTTGTAAATTTGCAACTTTTTTCTCAGAAATGATCCCCTTTAAATCTCATAAAATTACAAGATTAAAGTTGAAATGCAGCAAGTGAACGCCGTGCAGCAGCAGAGCAGACCCACTAAACGTAGCTGAACAGGTGAGCTGAATGTTTCTTCATAGCGTTTCAAATGTTTGGAAGCTCCTTTTTTTGATTTGTGATTTATTAATGTTTTATTTGTTAATGGGGGGGCTTGCAGGATCTCTGCAGCCGTTGATGAAGACGTCGGTGTCCCTGCAGGCAGATGTCTAGTTCCATCCTGTCTTCCTCCACCAAAGACCAGGGGCCTCATTCCTAAACGTTGCGTACGCACAAAAGAAGGCGTACGCCACTCTCTACGCAATAGTTGAGATTTATAAAAAGCAAACTTGAGGGGAAAATGTGCGGTCCTTCATCAAGCTCTGACCCAGGCGAACACACAAAAACGGGTGAAATGAGAAACGGCGACACCGTCGGCAGATGGAAGAAACACGTGAAAGTGAGAATGACAATACTGCCTCATAAATAACATGAAGACTTCACAAAGCAAGTCTCACAATAACAGCTACACAAACACCCGTTTGATCGATCAGCAGTGAAACAAACAAAAAAATCAAACGAAAATTACAACAGAAATTCAAATGAACACATATTTGCAAAAAGAAAAGTGAAATATGTTCTGCAATATTGGCATGTTGTGCAATTCATCCTCAAATAATATAGTTAACAGAACGAAATAATGTACAAAACTGATATTCTCCTCAATGTGTCCGTCTGGAGGAGCAGATATAGGTGCGACCAACCGACCGACCGCTAAAGACGAGCTTTAGCTGGTATTTCTGTTGGAACTGAGAGACTTTATGAGCAGAATCAGAACAAGGAAGTGAAAACTTTAACCACTTCTGATTGGTCAGACTGATGACATGTTATTATGCCTCATAGAGTGTTGGGTGGAGACAGTTAAAGGGGCGGGACTTTTCCTAAAACAGCTGAAGCTGCGGCTAAATCGTAGTACCGTCATTCGTATCAAAATGTCTTTAATAGAATCAAATAAATACAAAGAAAAAAGTATTTTATGATCTTTCATATTCCTAACTACTCCGTGTTTTATCAGGGCCTGTTTGGATGAACACAGAGCTGAAATCCTGGAGATGGAAATGTTTTAGATCAGTGAAAATGGGTCATTTCCCACACTGGTTAAAAAACACTGCACTAACCTATAAAATACCAACGCTAACCTAAAAAAACTAACAATACGCTAATGCTAAACCTATAATGGAGACAGGAGATGACACATCAGGAAAGTTTACCCAGGATGACCTTATTGATGAAGACTAGTCAAAGCTGAGATTGAGTGAGAGTCACAAAAGCAGAGAGTACAGCCCACACTGCCGGTCCTATGCCTGTAGGCAGAGTTGGTGCTGAAGCGAAAGGCTTGTGATAAAACTGTGTCCCACTTGTGGAAGCTGAAATGGCAGCATTCATGTACAGAATGTCCCCACAGTCCAGAACTGGGTGGGAGGTGATCTGAACAAGTATTTTCTTCATACAAGGGTTCGATTCTGTAATAAAAGCCCAGCAGAGCAGGTGATGTTCAATGTGAGATTTACGGGACCGTTTATTATTAATCCACACACTCAGATATTTACAAGAGACATTTTCAATTGCTGCTTCTTCCCTTGTTTGAATACCAGCCTGTAATACATTTTGTGGACGAGGTCTAGAGAAGTTCATGAATTTGGTCTTTTTTTCATCAGGGTCCAGCTTCAGCAGATGAGAGAAAACAGCTGAAAAGCAGCTGGAACTGGATCCATTTCTGCTGTAGGGTTTTGCATCGCAGTAGAGAGACTGTCTTGAGGGTGCTCTGATTAACTGGTGAACTCTCCAGGCTGTAATTGTATCCTGAACAGTGAAGGTGAAAGTTTTACTCCTCAACACTGTTAGATGACAAAACAAATCACGGCCCCCTTCGCCCCAACCTCAACTTTTTTAGAGCAAATATTTTCCACCAGTTATCATTTCCAAGTACAACTTCAAACATGGACATGTGGGACTTTGGCTTTCTGACAAGGGGGGGGGGGGGGGGGTGTAACACCAAAATCCCCCCGATGTTGATCAGTTATGAAACTGATAGAATAATTGGGATTATAGTAGTAATGTGGACTGAGTTACATGATAACAATTAATATTGATAAAGATCAGTCTGCTGTTTTATCTGTTAAGTGCCTTAAGATGCGGATAATTTTGACTTGGGCTCGATAGTAAAACTGAAATAAAATTAAAACTAGAGTTCACCTTCATGTCACATGAGTTCCATCCATCCATCCATCCATTTTTTGAACCCACTAAATTCAGGCTGTCTGCAGGGGAAAACCAGTAAGGAGCACGCTGGAGGCCCACACGAAACTTTAAGTTTACAGATGACTCAGTCGTGCACGTTTTCACAGGCCTTCCTCACTTCTGACAGTCAGGATGCAGCAAGGAGCCCACAATTACCATCAACAGCACTGAATGGGATCAAGGTTCGGGGGGGTTTAAAAGAAGGAAAACCTACTTCACCCTTAGGTGTTATAAATGTTCACTAAATCCTGAAACCTGCCGCATACCTGTAGAAAAAAAAATTGCTTGAAGGTTTTCACCTTACAGGTTCACCAAACTGTCTGGATCTTTCACATTTCCTGTGTGCCACCTACGTTTTCTTTACTGGTGTGTTTTTTTTCCACCAGCACACAGTCTGTATCAACCTGTAGGGGCAGTTGTGACTAAGGCTTAAGTAAATGTGAAGCAGGTGAGATGCAGGCACGTGCAGATCTTTCTTTTTCAACCTCCTCAAACCCTGTACACTGTCTAAGGAGCCCATTAGTGCTGTTCATGCGATAAGTGTGGCCTGACTGTCAGAAATGAGACAATCAGTGGAGTTTGCGTGCACATCATACGGGCGTCCTATAGGCACTTGCATATCACGTGCACACTCTGTGCATGCAGCATTTGTGTGCAGTGAGTAAGGAGCCAGTACTAACACCTCACTGACGACTAGAGTGTGGCGTAAGGACGGCGTAAGACAGCATCACCCATATGTCATAAGTGTATGTAACTTCCATTATCCTTACGAATACTTCATGATACATTAACCCACACACGACAATGGTACGTTCTATTTTCATGATATCCTTTGATGTGGCCGTACAAGCCTCAAGGGAACCGCAAGATTCGCCACTCCAATACGACCCGCTACAGACCCGGACAACCCAAAGACCCACAGCACCCATACAGGTCAACTCCCTGTGGGTGCATGTGACTAAGGCACTAAAGAATGAGCTTTCATGAACATTTCAAGTCTTTCCTGAAGAAATTCTCTTTGTCTGAACTCAACATAAGCTGTCACAGTCCTGTGTTTCTTCACACATGCTGAACTCCAGCAAAGATTGAGGGTGTGGATGCTGTTTCTGTGGGCTGACTCTTCTATTCTGCTCTGAGTACAGCATTGTACTGTAAATACACACCGCCCCCACAACAACTTCACCACTTTAGGTGCTCGTTGTCCTCCCACCTTCAGCTTCCTCCTGGAAAGATGTGCACTTTTCAAACAAAGGCTGCTGGAAATGGTAGGAAAGTGCTTCGTCTGTGTTTACATGACACATTTGTGATTCAAAACTGCAGCTTTTAATGAGTTGATGACATTAAATGACATAATCAAAAATAAGTGGAAGACTGTTTAACTCGTATTTCTGTCTGCCCTGCAGGAAAACATGGTGCTCCTGCACTGAAAGCCAGGAAGGTTGAAAAGGCATAGAATTAGCTCCTTTTCTCATGTGCTTGCAAAACAAAAACTAAACAAATCAATTATTCAACAGTAAAAGTACACAATACAGAATGCTTTACATCCTAGTGCAACAACACATGCAATACAAGTGTTCCCTCACGGTTCACTTTTTGTGGTCTCGTTGTTCAGCAGATTTTCTTTAGTGCAACTTTGGATGCTCTTTTTCCCCCCAGAGGATTGTGTTCTGCATCCTCCTCTATAGTGTATCATCTGTACAGAATGCATTCAGCGTGTTTTTACAGGCAGGCAGGCAGACAGACAGACAGACTTAATGGTGGCCAGTCCCATCATGTTGTGCCTGACCTCCAGCAGCTGTGGTCACTCAGGTCTTTGCACTCCCTTCCCTCCTCATCAGCCTCATCACGCTCAAGCAAGGTTTCTCAGAAAAGAAAAAAAAAATACAGTTGACATGGACAACAAGCTGCAAAGTTTTCATCAAACTACGACCCACCTGAACAGGCAAAAGTCATCGCAATCAGAGATATGGAAGAACTGGATACATTTTGATAGGAAACGACAACGGTGTAGTTCGCCGCGCACACATCTCTAACAAGAAAAAACAATAATACATAACTATGGACGTAGACGTTGACCTAGATATCAATTTCTTTGATTTTGATCTGACATGGAAACCTTCACTAGTGCTATTGAAAACATGTTTGCTAATATCTCCAAAAAGGTCATATTTCTTGGTGCCGATTTTAACATATTTGTTGAACCCAATGTTGAACGATCATACCAAGACAGAAAATTTCACGCATACAATGTACAGTTCATGCCTATATCCATTAATCAACAAATCCAGCAGAATAATAACAAATAGCGCGACCTTGATAGACAATTTATTTACAAACTGCCTAGAAATGCAGATTACTAATGACTGACATCAGTGACCACCTCCCAGTATTTACAAACTATAAATGCGTTTGTGGAGTACTGAAAGAGAAAATTCAAATTAATTTTATTTATATAGCTGTTACGGGGGAGAAGGGAAGTACCCAGCTGCAGAGAGGAAAGGAGGCAGGAAATTGCAGGGGAACGGGGCTTTAATAATAACAAAAGACTACAAACCAAAATCCACTGCTTAGCAGGCTAGAAACTCAAAACTTGAAAGTACACAACGCTTGAAATCAGGGAACAACACAATATGGACCAGCACAGGAGGAAGGGAAGGACGAGACTTAAATACATGCAGACAAACGAGACACAGGTGGAAACACTCAGGACTGATGGGGCAAGGTAAAACTCAAAGCAACAACAAAATAGGAAATACTACAAAATAAAACAGGAAATCAAGGAACCCAACACAAAGAAACTGAAACCATTACAATAGCACCTTTTATGTAAAAGACAGCTCAAGGTGCTGGACATAAAAACAAACAAGAATGCAGAAAACACCAATCCCTATTCATGCAATAAAATAATTAAATAAGCCTTGCACAATAAAATACACAAAAAGAAAAGGCAAATATTTTACAGAAGAAAACTAACAGAAGAATCAATAAATGCATGTATGAAAGCAACCATGTCAACTCAGCTTATGAAATATTGATGCATGAATTTACATCAATGTACAACAAAAACTGCCCACTTACAAAATCCTGGAACAGAAAACAATATAATAAAAAGCACTAGATAATGCTGGATAATGCTGGAGCCTCCACTGTGGTATCTGCTGCGTGACTTCAGGGCGGCTACAGCAAAAAAAAACAACAACAAATAGTTGGCAAATAATCCATATGGTAAGAACATAATAAAGACCAATTCAGCTGTCCAGAAGACTCACAAGTTGTTCGGAAGAATTAAGGAAGGCGGTGAAGCATGATGGGTTTTTGGATCAGTTTTCTCCGAGAGGTGAATCTATTCATGACCTTTTGAGAAAAGGAAACTCTTACCGTCTCGGAGAAGCTTGGCTAAATGAAACCCCAGTCCGACCTCCGCCTGCAACTCCTCGGATTTCAGTCCGTCTTCTCCCCACTGCTCGTCTCCAATTAAAGTCTGTCTTTGATGGGTCTGAAGTCTTTGGGTGTGAGTGTCTCCAGACTTCATTAGACAGGGATCTCTAATTTGCACAGAATACCAACAAAGCGCAGCTTCTCCTCCGAGTCACGGTGGTCAGTTACATTTACATGTACGCTGCATCAGTGGGATGCTAGAGTGTGTGTGTGTGTGTGTGTGTGTGTGTGTGTGTGTGTGTGTGTGTGCACGTGTGAGCGGCCCACTCAGGACGAACGGTAATGACTTTGAGAGGCAAACAGATTCATCAGGGGGCTGAACTCAGGGCCAATCAGGCAGCTAATGAAGCCTGTGGTGTAACGAGCAGCCCAGTAATGATGACAAACTCTCAAATTGGCCGAGCTTGACAACCTTTTCCTTCCAGCTCCTTTTGCTGCTGTCACTTGCAGAAACACACCAACTCAGTGGAGCCCCCAAAGGCTGAAAACAGGGGTTCAGGAAGCCAGTTCATCTGGTTTGATTGTTCTTTTCTTGTTCTGTTTGACCACGTGACATCACCGAGTCAAATATAACAACTCTTTTTTTAATGGCAAGAACCCAAACTTCAGGACCCGCCCTCCTTACTACTTCCTCTTGTTTACCTGTATGGGGCTGGTTAGAGAGAACTAACCTGTCAGGCTTCCAACGTGACGCCCAAACTTAGGACATTTTTGGTACAAAAAGTTTGGTTAGCTTCATAGGTTCATTGGTTACTCTAAATCAGGGGTTCTCAAAGTTTTTGTAGCGGAGGGCAAAATTTAGACTGGGGGCCAATTTTGGTGGAAAAAATTGTTGGTGTCCCATAGGGGCTGGCTTCCAAGGCTGGAGGGACCTTTCTCCACGCAGGGGTTCTCTGGTGGGACTATGAACCGGGGAAAAAAAAAAAGAATCACATCTGAGATTGGGGGGGTGTCCGTGTCCCTGTGGTGCAGGTTTTGGTCCTTCCCCTTGAGCATTGCCCCCCTCCAAAATTTCAATTGTGGGTGAGCTTGGTCGGCTAAGCTCCTCAGGGACCCCCACCTCTCTTGGGTGTCCTCCTCGTGGGCGGCCCCTGCCTTGCTTTCTTCTTGACTTCCGGCAGAGTGGCAGGGTGGTTGCCTGGAGCATGGGGCGGGTCTCCTTTGGGGGGCCCTGGCTCGGGCCTGGGGTTGGGGAGGGGGGATGCCCGGAACTCCTGCGTGGTGGTGGGCTGCTTGTCTGGGGTTGAGGTCTCTGGGGTTGGGTCCCTTGCGGGGTCCCCTGGCTAGGCGGAGGGCTAAACTCCTAGCTGGGCTGGGGCCTGCACTCTGTGCTCCTGTATCTCCCTGCTCTTTGACAATGGGGGGCCCCGCTAGCCTTGGTCTGGGTGTCTGGCTGGACTGCCCGGCGGGCGAATTCCCTCTATCTGTTATACAATGCCCGTGTCGGGGACACTGGCTACCGCTTCGGCGAGGGTCTTGGTGTGGGGACGGCTGGGCACTTTTCCTCTTTTTGCATTCTGTCATCCACCTGGCTCACCTTTGCACAATAGTGCGCATGACAGAATGAAACGCTTTACATGTGTTGGTTTGTGTGCATACAGTATGTGTGAACTGTAGTTGTGTTGAGTACATGTTGACATGATTGTCCGTGAAGGTTATTGGAGCCAACAGATATGTTTGTAACACTTGAGTATGTGTGTGGACAGGCCCCGCCCTTTTTGACTAAAATTTACACCAGACAGTAATGATGATAACCCTCCAGCATCTTGTTGTTTGTTGCCTAATGATTGTACCCCCCAACCACCAGTTCTATAATTATTAATCAATAATAATTATATAGATGTACTGCGTGGAATGGTCGTTGAAAGCCACAAATCTGCATATGCGTCTCACATAATTGCATACGTTTTGCAGAATAATTGCCCATAAACTACATATAATGTGCATAAACTGCATAATTCTGAACCGACCAAGAATTTAATAGAGCTCAAAACCGAATTCACATAAAAAGACCCGTCGTCTGAGACCCTCAATGGACATCTTCCAGCATCAACGAACGAAGAACACAAGAAACACTTACGAACTACGTATCATGAAGCATGAATTTTTAAAAACCAATATTACATACGTGAAAAAAAAAGGCAGATTTTACAAAGCGGCAGTGTGACACAGCCTTTATCTATTGGACAGTGGTGCCAGGACCTTGAAAGTGCCTGAATGGTGAAGCAGAGAAAGAGCACCTGACCTCACGCTGCCATCGACGTTTCAGTCGTTTAGAAAACATTTGTCCTAAGCCGCTGTAGACTCAGTGCAGCTGGAAGTAATTATGTTAAAATTGCTTCTTTCATGAGCTCCGTGCTCTCCAACTCTGCGATGCTCTGGTCCCTGATAATGAAATACATTTCACCTTGCACAAAGTAAAATTCTATTATCTGACAGGTGAAGCTGAATAATTGCCCTTCCAATAGCCCTTTAGTTAAAAACAGACTTCTGTGGATAATTTTATTCTAAAATATACGCACAGGAAACAGACCATCCAAGCTGTAGCATGAAACATGATAAACAGCCATTTTATTTGAAGCTGTTAGCAGGTTAGTAACTGCACTGCGGTTCGGTGCTGCATGGTACCTGGACTACCGTGTCAACTTCACATGGATAAATTCCTCCAGAATCAAATAAGTCTCACCAAACAATTCTTCTTTCTCTGAATTCACTCTCAGCCAACACACAGCTGGGAGTGATCACCTCACTTTACCAATGTGTGCCATCCAAATATAGTGGATCAAATTACCAGATGGTTGTTCCAGCAGTTCTCATTCCTGAATTCCTCACATACTACCATAACAGTCCTTTTGGAGGTCATTTGGGTCGCATGAAAACACTCCTCAAAGTCCTGGATCTGTCACAAGAAACAAAAAGACATAAGAAAGGACGTTTGGACTCATGTGAAATGTTGCCAGAAATGTCAACAATGCAAATCAACCATTGAAAAGCCTGCTGGTTTGCTCCAATCAATTAATGCCAAGATACCTGGTGAAATGATTGATGTGGATTTTATGGGACCTTTTCCATCCAGCAAATCCCAGAACTCAGTACTGATGGTGGTTGTGGACTATTATAGCAAATGGGTGGAACTGTTTGATCTTAGTGATGCCAAGACAGCAAAAGTATGCCGCATCCTTAAGGACGAAATCTTCACCCGCTGGGGTGTGCCAGCATACCTGGTTTCTGACCGTGGCCCCTCAGTTCACCAGTCAGCTCTTGACACAGTTACGTTCCTCTTGGGGCGTTACTCAGAAACTCACCACTGCATATCACCCACAAACAAACCCAACAGAACGTGAGAACAGACTTTAAAGACGTCATATGTGGCGGACCATCATCAAGACTGGGACCGGTGGCTGCCTGAACTCCGTCTCGCCATCAACACCGCAGTGCACGAAACCACTGGTGTGACTGACCCCTGCTGTGTTGGCTCTTGGACATAGTATACCGGGACCCTTAGAACGTGTTATTCAACAGACACCCACTCCTGACACACCTGCATACAGCACACTACACTTACAAACACAACTCATTAAAGAGGTGGAAAGACACGTTGGGGTGGCCAAGGCTGGTAGGCTGCAGGGGTCACACCTGTGGTTTTGTGCCCTGCAATGGTGATGGCCAGACGGAAAAAAAGTGGCTCCAGCATTACGCAACCCATGGACTCGAGTATCTCATGCACTAGTGGCATTGGGTAGGCGTCATGGTGTGTCTAGGCATTGAGCCCCCTGTAGTCCAAGCAGAACCGCAATGAACCGCACTTCTTCGGGACTAAGACCACTGGAGAAGCCCATGCCGAGGATGATGGTTCGATGATGCCATTGGTTAGCATCTTGTCAAGATGTTCGTTGATAATTTCTTGTTTTTGAGGAGACACTCGGTAGGCCCTTTTCCACACAGGAAGCTCATCTGTTGTCATGATGCGATGTTTGATGACATTGGTATTACTGGTGGTGTTTGTCCAAACTGTAGGCCACTTCTGCAGCAGTGGCCTCAGGTTGAGCCTCCAAGAGTAGAGAAGCAGGTTGGTTGTTATTAGAGTCTTCAACAGCTAAATAAAAATAGACTGATGCCTCTACACGCTTCCACTCAAGTGTCTCTCTATTTTTACTTTTTGCAGAGCAACGGCATACATAACTGGGTCTCGTAGAGGATGTGTACGCAAATATGATAGTGGAAGTTGTTTAGAGTGATAAGCAAGTTGGCTTTTCCAAGGGCTTTGTTCTCTTGTCCGTTGGCCATGACGAACTTGAGGTTGCTCTTAACACCCAGCGTTTCATCTGCCTTTTTGATGTTGTTACACAGGAAGATGCTCATTAAAGAGTATGTGCAGCCTGTAGCCAGCACAGCATCACTTCTGTGTTCTTGTATGTCCATTGGCACCACCAGGAGAGTTGGGGTACCCTGCACTGAAGCCATGTCTGCGCCCTGTCCACGACCTGGCCCTTGGGGTGGCTTCCAAGATGTCCTTTTCGATGATCGGTCTGCTGGGTTAGCCTGCTGAACACGGCTCCAGTAGTCCTTGGTGTGACTCCAATCTCTCTCTCTCTCATAGAGCCCACTCTGACCAACTGTTCGACGGTGGAGACTATGCCCCGCAGACCACTGGCTAGCCTTGGGTTGCATGCATCCAGAGTGCGTCGTACTATCTCCGCTTCCGGCATGTCAGGCCGCCATTTTAGGCAGAGTGCTCGGTGGTCATACGCAAAGTCTCTCAAGGCTTGTGTTGGTGCTTGTACACTCTGGCATAGCTGTTCCTCTATTTCAGCTGAATAGTCAGAGGGCAGGAAGGCTTCAAGAAAGGCAGCTTTGAATTCATCCGAGTGCTTTATTTTTCCACAAGCAGCCATCCACCAGCTTCGAGCCAACCCTTTCAGGACAGTGTTTAGTGTTCCAAGGAGTTCTGTGTTACTCAATGCGCGGAGGGTGAGAAAGTTTTGACATTGTTTAATGAATTCCGTGACATCGGTCGAATCGCGGGACTCACTGAACTGTGGGAATTCCATTCTGATGGGTGGTCTGAGTGAAGCTGTCTGAAAAGGAGTGATGGTAACATCCCCCTCAGGCAAACGAGATGGTGGTAGATAAGCAGGTGTAGAAAATCCAGTGGGGCACCTGAATGAATGAGCATGTTGTCCTGACAGCTTTTTTCAGTTAGTCCTCCCACTGCTTATCTCGTCGTTCCAAACATGCCACCACAGTCTCATCCAGTTCCTGAAGCTTTTCGTCAACGTATTCTTTCGCTCGCTGTCCCACTGCATCGATCGCACCTCTCAGTCCCTCCTCTCTGTTAAGAGTGCTGTCCACAGTCTCCCTTAGACGGGTCTCTAAGGTGTCAATCTTCATATGGATCGCTTGGAGGAGATCTGCGATGCTCTCACCATCTTCCTCTTCTTCCTGGGGGTCTTTATCTTTGTCCTCATCGTCATCTAGGTACATGAATTGCAGCCTATTGGTTAAATCTGCCACTTCACCATGTGCGCCTCTGATGGTGACAAAGTGCGGTGAACTGGGGACAGTCATCGGTTTGGAATCAGGTGTCAGGTCCACGAGGGGTAATGCTTCTGCTTCAGCAGCCCCCCCCTGACTGGGTGCACCCTGAGGGTCGCTCATGAACATGATTCCTGTAATATATGTGTGAGAAAAACTGTGAAAATTGGGTTATGTAAATATATGTATTTGTATACAAAAATCTGTAATTTAAAGATAAATGTGGATTCTACAAATTAAATGTCTTATATTGGTGCAGTAGCCAACAATGAAACCCAAACCAACAAATAAATTATGTACATGAGAACATATGCGCACACGCACAAAAAAAAGTTTGCTGCCTTAAATGGCAACTATTATTCCTTTTAAAGAGAATAATGAAATAGATGTACACACTCCTTACTCCAAAAAAACAAATGGCAAAAAGCCAAACCACGAAAACTAGAATGAATGTACACTCAATTATGTGAATGACGGCAGATATAGACATTCAATGCGTCCCCATACTGGTCACCACTCTGTAGCAATTCAACCACCACTCAGCGAGGGGAACCTCACGATGCCGTTCTACGGCTGAGGCATTAAATATTAAGACAATCTGCCTTCTAATATTAACAAAATAAAACTCATAACAGTTTGTATGTGCAGCCGTGTATTGTGTGAGCATGACAAACGTACATTAACACTTCACCCAACAAACACCAAAAAACAGATTTCCCCAAATACACAATATATACAAAACCCACAGTTCAAACCCAAATCCCGCAGTCTTGCTAGCAAGAAGAGAAAAGAAAATGTTCTGGAAGAATGAGTTTTTTGACAGTCTCATGCGTTTGGGGGGGGCCGCTCCGCCTCTCGCTGGATCGTCGATGAAGCTGCTGATCCTCGTGTTGGATGATCCGAGCTCTTAGGGATAAGATACTCCATCGAACGTTATGAGGAATATAATCTGATCTGAGAAAGGTAATCCAAATGAGATATCGCTTGCTCCTCCGCGCTTCTGCCTCTCTATCAGCTGTGCCTTCCTCCTAGTGCTCCCGTGTGTCTTTACAAAAAAAGCTGTGTCCCCCTGTCACCTGGCTGTCACCTATCAGCTGGTCCCGTTCAACCAATGGGGTGACGACAATTACAACACATGACCTCAAAGTTTCATGAAATAAAACCTGTTGAATAAACACAAGTTTTCAATCGTCACGTCATGTGCTGAAACTCATCTGTAGTGGCAGCCATTACAATTTAGACACACCCATGTTCATTAATCCAACACACCTGGACAAGAAACAAAACAGGAAATAAAACAAACCACTTTCAAAATAAAATACAAAATAGAAAATAAATTTGAAAAACAGACACTGAGATCCCATTCCAACACCCCCACCTGTCAGACTCCTCCCCCTCCAGCTCTGTTGCTCATTCCTCTCAGGTGTGGCCACTCATCTCATCAAGCCACCTGCTACAAAAGGAGACCCAGCCTCATCATTCTTCACCAGTTTGTCAACCCTGATGGTGCTTAGTCTCTAGAAGCTCTCTACGTCTGGCCCCTTGTCTCGTCCTGAGCTAATCTTGTTTGGTTCTCTGTACTTCACTTCATGCCACGAGTGTCACCTGAGTCTTACCACCTCGATCAGCAGAAGCTACAGCTCTCCATTGCTGACGCCGCCTGCTATTGCGAGCCACAGTCTCTGTGCTCCTCAAGATCTCCAGCCATGCCACGCACCAGGAATTCGAGCCACAAACTCTGTCTCGCCCCTCGCTCAGGGAGCTCGCCACGAGCGGTACCGGAGCCTCCAATGAAGCCACGTTACCCACAGCTTCGCCAGGAACCAACAAGAACTCAAACATCTTACTTACCTCTCACTTACCTGTCTCTGCCTTCTGGGTTTCAGCATCTGGGTCCGTCCCACATTCTAGTCATGACATAAAATTTTGTTACAGGTTTGGTAAACAAATCTGCCACCATCTGTGCTGTTGGACAATATTCTAAACATATCTTCCCACTAGATTTATCAGAGCTTACAGCTTCTCTGAATGAAACCAGTATGTTGCATGTGATTTTTATATATGTTTTTTTTTTTTTTTTTAGCAATAATCAATGTTGCTCTGAATGTGTTCAGTTTCCTTAAACAAGGTTTTAGTCAGTGTACCTGTCTGGCTTCCTTCTTTCTCTAGAAGGGTAACGTCTAGCTTCTGGATCATGCTTGACTTCCTCTGACTGTGGTGGGACAGGAATCACTTCATATTGATCACTTACATCAGGCTGTTCTTCCATTTTAACACAGTGATCGGAATATTTTGGCTTATACTCAAAGTTCTCTTCAGTGGTTGTTAGAGTCTGGGTCTGTTGCTCTGCACATGTTTTAGACAAAAACTTAACCAGCCTATGCTTCTGACTTTCTTAGTGTCAGGAAAATAAACAATATATGCAGGAATGTTTTTTTTTTATCATAACCAATGAAAACACCCTTTTCCCACCTTGGGTCTGGTTTACTTTTATCGTGTTTGTAAATAAAACAGTCAGTGCCAAACCTTTGCATCCTGGACAGATTAGGCTGTCTACCTGACAATGCCTGTGTCTGCTCTATGCGTTTATTAAAACATCTGTTTCTCACCATAGCAGCAGTCTGGACAGCATGGGTCCACAACTGCTTTGGCAGATGACTTTCAATCAGCATACATCGTGCCATGTAACAAAGAGTACGCCAGTTCCGCTCTGCAGTGCCATTCTGGTGTGGTGAGCATGGAGCCGACGTCTAATGCAATGCAATGCATCTGCATATCAAAGCATCCTTTACATTGGTCATCACACTGATTAGCATAAGTTCCATCATTACTTGTGTGTAAATAATATTACCTTTCATGTACATAAATAGGAAATTTCGTACCATCTCTGTGAATCGATATGTCCTTCCTGTTCTTGAAGATCACAGTCACTTCACCAGCTGTTGCTGCTTTCACCGAGAAGATGCCCTGAGGGTAGGATGGGATGTACAAGGCCTGCTTCAACACAGCCTTCACACGTCTGCCTCTGCTGTCAATCAGATAGACCTTCGCGTCACTGCAGCGCTCTGCCACCCCTTTACACTTTGTGTCATCAGCCAGCTCCACACAGTGTGATCTGGCCTGGAAGTTCTCATCAAAACGTCGAGCTCAGTGATGATATGTGAAGTTGCTCCACAGTTGACCATCAGGCCCTTCAGGTTAATGTCTGTTTCCTCGCTCACTTGGAACTCCTTATCCTGGTTTTCTGTCTCGCTGCAGGCTTTGCATGCGTCGTCTCGTCCTCTGCGCTGTCTGCGTCTGCAGGTGCTGTCCCGATGCGTGGTGCTTTTGCAAAAGCTGCAACACAGTTTACAAAGTTTTCAATCGTCACGTCATGTGCTGAAACTCATCTGTAGTGGCAGCCATTACAATTTAGACACACCCATGTTCATTAATCCAACACACCTGGACAAGAAAAAAAACAGGAAATAAAACAAACCACTTTCAAAATAAAATACAAAATAGAAAATAAATTTGAAAAACAGACACTGAGATCCCATTCCAACACCCCCACCTGTCAGACTCCTCCCCCTCCAGCTCTGTTGCTCATTCCTCTCAGGTGTGACCACTCATCTCATCAAGCCACCTGCTACAAAAGGAGACCCAGCCTCATCATTCTTCGCCAGTTCGTCAACCCTGATGGTGCTTAGTCTCTAGAAGCTCTCTACGTCTGGCCCCTTGTCTCGTCCTGAGCTAATCTTGTTTGGTTCTCTGTACTTCACTTCATGCCACGAGTGTCACCTGAGTCTTACCACCTCGATCAGCAGAAGCTACAGCTCTCCATTGCTGACGCCGCCTGCTATTGCGAGCCACAGTCTCTGTGCTCCTCAAGATCTCCAGCCATGCCACGCACCAGGAATTCGAGCCACAAACTCTGTCTCGCCCCTCGCTCAGGGAGCTCGCCACGAGCGGTACCGGAGCCTCCAATGAAGCCACGTTACCCACAGCTTCGCCAGGAACCAACAAGAACTCAAACATCTTACTTACCTCTCACTTACCTGTCTCTGCCTTCTGGGTTTCAGCATCTGGGTCCGTCCCACATTCTAGTCATGACATAAAATTTTGTTACAGGTTTGGTAAACAAATCTGCCACCATCTGTGCTGTTGGACAATATTCTAAACATATCTTCCCACTAGATTTATCAGAGCTTACAGCTTCTCTGAATGAAACCAGTATGTTGCATGTGATATATATATATGTTTTTTTTTTTTTTTTTAGCAATAATCAATGTTACTCTGAATGTGTTCAGTTTCCTTAAACAAGGTTTTAGTCAGTGTACCTGTCTGGCTTCCTTCTTTCTCTAGAAGGGTAACGTCTAGCTTCTGGATCATGCTTGACTTCCTCTGACTGTGGTGGGACAGGAATCACTTCATATTGATCACTTACATCAGGCTGTTCTTCCATTTTAACACAGTGATCGGAATATTTTGGCTTATACTCAAAGTTCTCTTCAGTGGTTGTTAGAGTCTGGGTCTGTTGCTCTGCACATGTTTTAGACAAAAACTTAACCAGCCTATGCTTCTGACTTTCTTAGTGTCAGGAAAATAAACAATATATGCAGGAATGTTTTTTTTTTATCATAACCAATGAAAACACCCTTTTCCCACCTTGGGTCTGGTTTACTTTTATCGTGTTTGTAAATAAAACAGTCAGTGCCAAACCTTTGCATCCTGGACAGATTAGGCTGTCTACCTGACAATGCCTGTGTCTGCTCTATGCGTTTATTAAAACATCTGTTTCTCACCATAGCAGCAGTCTGGACAGCATGGGTCCACAACTGCTTTGGCAGATGACTTTCAATCAGCATACATCGTGCCATGTAACAAAGAGTACGCCAGTTCCGCTCTGCAGTGCCATTCTGGTGTGGTGAGCATGGAGCCGACGTCTAATGCAATGCAATGCATCTGCATATCAAAGCATCCTTTACATTGGTCATCACACTGATTAGCATAAGTTCCATCATTACTTGTGTGTAAATAATATTACCTTTCATGTACATAAATAGGAAATTTCGTACCATCTCTGTGAATCGATATGTCCTTCCTGTTCTTGAAGATCACAGTCACTTCACCAGCTGTTGCTGCTTTCACCGAGAAGATGCCCTGAGGGTAGGATGGGATGTACAAGGCCTGCTTCAACACAGCCTTCACACGTCTGCCTCTGCTGTCAATCAGATAGACCTTCGCGTCACTGCAGCGCTCTGCCACCCCTTTACACTTTGTGTCATCAGCCAGCTCCACACAGTGTGATCTGGCCTGGAAGTTCTCATCAAAACGTCGAGCTCAGTGATGATATGTGAAGTTGCTCCACAGTTGACCATCAGGCCCTTCAGGTTAATGTCTGTTTCCTCGCTCACTTGGAACTCCTTATCCTGGTTTTTTGTCTCGCTGCAGGCTTTGCATGCGTCGTCTCGTCCTCTGCGCTGTCTGCGTCTGCAGGTGCTGTCCCGATGCGTGGTGCTTTTGCAAAAGCTGCAACACAGTTTACAAAGTTTTCAATCGTCACGTCATGTGCTGAAACTCATCTGTAGTGGCAGCCATTACAATTTAGACACACCCATATTGATTAATCCAACACACCTGGACAAGAAACAAAACAGGAAATAACACAAACCAGTTACAAAATAAAATGCAAAAAACCAAACAGATATTGAGATCACATTCCAACAGAAGTAAGTGAAATTAAAGCCGCAAGCGGCGTTGTATGGCCCGCAGACGCAACCCGCCTTCCACGCCCAACTCTGCACCACCGCCGCCCTCACCACCCTCACCGCCCACCTTTGATCAAGGCTAGTCAACGTTGCATTTGTTAATTATGCTAATTATGCTAGCTATGCTAATGTGGCTAAAAGTGCTAGCTTTGCGATCAGTATCATCAACTGTCTCACAACACATTGCTAAAAATGCTAAGTATGCCAACTATGCTAGCTATGCTAATTTGGGTAAAAGTGCTTGCATTATGATCAGCATCATCAACTGTCTCAGAAACACATTGCTTCATCGGTGGGAGCTATATGTCACAAGTTGATAAAAAACCCACTTTTTTCAAAATGTTTTCAAAATTTCTTTTGATTTTATCTCCATAACAACCATTTTATGTTTTAAACGCCTCGGGATGATGAACAGATCGACGTCAGTTTCAGACTAATCGGCAAAGGTAAACTTTTTGTTGTCCATAGCAACAGTGGTTTTATGCTAACCAAGCCCACATTCCTTATATGTCCATATCCAGTGTTTTTTGTTGTATTCAGTTTCAGGCATGAATTCATGCATTCAAATTTCACAGTATTCCATTGAAAAACATGGGAGTTATAACAGTGCGCCATTTTGCGAGCTCGCCACGCGGACGCCGTTCAAAATCTACAACTTCTAATTGCAACATTTTTGCCGTTGATGCCCAAAACGTTTCGAGACGGTCGCTGAAAATTCCAACGAGAAGTTTACGTTTGAATCCAGTGGTAAAGGTGTTTTTTATAGAATATTCAGGATGGTGGCCTTTTCCCGAGGTCAAGGTTCGACGAAACACCAGAGGTAGTTGCGGACTTGCTCTATCAACATGTGTGTGAAATTTCGTGAAAATCCCCGGAAAAAAGTTCATATTGTGCAAAAACGCAAAAATGGCGAGATTGCAGATTTTGGCACAAAATGGCCGCCAAACCGTAGGTGGTGTCACAATCCCGTAATGATTTCAAAGCTTCCTTTGGATATCGCGGACAAGGGTATTTTGGTTTCGTTAGCTGATTCTTAAAAAACACAATCCGAAAAATCTTTTTTAGCCAAGTCAGCACTTTTTTTGCGATTGTTTTTTGTTTACCACGCCCACATTCCTTTATCGATTTTGTCATATGTGACATCGTTTTGTTCAGTGTAGGCCAGGGTATGGCAGATTTCCTCTTCACAACATTCCGATGAAAACTGTGCGAGCTAGCTAAGATGGCAACGGTAGCAAATTCGCCACGTGCACGCCGTTCAAAATCTACAATTTCTAATTCCAACATTTTGTCCACATCACCTTGCTATGGATGCCTGTGAAGTTACGAGACAATGGCAAAAAATCCCTAGGACGAGTTTTCGTTTGTATGTGGCGCTAAAGGGGCTTTTTTTTTTAAATGCAGGATGGCGGCTTTTTCCAAAGGTCAAAGGTCAACGACACTTCTGTGGTGTTTGTAGACTGGAGATGGCAGCAAGTGTCTGCAATTGCGTGAAAATCGCTCAAACAAGAGTGTTATTTTCCTATGTTGTGGAGAAAACACAAAAATCGCCAATTCTCAGAGTTCGCCACAAAATGGCCGCCAAGCCGTAGGTCATGTGGCCGCCCCATAATGATTTCAAAACTTCTTTGGGATAACCCCAACACGTGTGTTTTGGTTTCGTAAATGTATTTTGCAGTACATTTTGTTCTGCCCCATACGTGATTTTTGGCCCTTCCCTTTTTTTGACGGGATTGCCAGCCGTGATGTCATCGTCTTCGGGGGGGTGACGTTGACTTTGTGGAAAATTCATTTGCAATTTATCCCATGTGTGTGCACATTTTGGTGACTTTTCGAGCATGCGGCGGGGGTCACATTCTCGCTGAAAGGCGGCGAAGTCGTTCCAACTGCGAAAACATTATGGTCCTTGCAGTCAGTGACTGCTGCTGCGGGCCATAATGACTTGAATCAAAAACCAGCCAGCTATTTGGTTCACTTTCTGTGGTTCTTGACTTCTATTTTGAAAGAGAAAAAAAGAGCTAAAACACAAATGTTTCTGCTTGTTACATTAACCCTTTCCACCAGGGGGGTATTCCAGAAAGCAGGTTCTGCTAGCTCCCACGGTAAGTTTGAGGCTAAGGAAGTTGATAACCTCAGCTTTCAGTTCCAGAAATGGAGGTATGTTTCAGGGTATGTCAAGTTGCCATAGCAACTCATGCTCTGAACATAACCTGGTCTGGAGCAGGTTTAGTTGAAGGTTAGTTTGTTTTCAGAGAGGTGCAGCAGCATGGCGTGTCCATTTGAAGATGATTTAGTGGATGAAGAAGCTCAGATAATACTTTTTCCACCATGAGAGGCTGATAAGACCACATATGGATGTTGGAAAGAGAAACTTTTTATTTTGATCTAACCTCATTATTTGCTTCAGTTAAGATAAATCTTTTTTTTTGTTAAGTCAGCTCAAATATAACATGTAGTTATCAGACAGTTATTTTACTTTCATTCAAATTAATTCAATAAGTAGGTGTAACTTTGGTGCTGCTGTTAGATCGGCACCACAAGGGATTGTGGGATATCATTCCCTTTGACTGTCTGGACGGATTTGGGTTTAAGTGTAGGTTTTTGACCAAATGTGTTTAGCTGTTTTACTGTGTTTTGCTGAGTTATTCTGTCCTGTTATGTTTAATTCTTTCTGCACCATGAGTGAGAGGATGATGAGTATATTTAGCACCACTAGTGGCAGGTGATATACTGTCAAAGTCAGGGAAATGGATAATGACATGATTTATGTTGCAAATCCGTTTTGTGTCTTTTATTTTATTGTTAAAAAAATGAGTATTTCTGCCGGCTCAAACTTAGACATATGACAGTTCAAGCATTATAATTAATTAAGATGGAAAAAACATTTAATTGAATTGGAGTAATATGACAGATAGTTGGATAAATATGTAAATTTGAGTTGTAAAAAAATATTGAGTTGGATAGACGTAAGAAATTAGGTTGAAAAAATTTAACTCAATTACTCTTACCAATTGAATTAATTCATTTAAATTGGATAAGTATTAATATATATATATATATATATATATATATATATATATATATATATATATATATATGCGTCACAATGAAAATGAGATCAGAAACTCGTGTGTTTACTTTTTGTTCTTCTCCTCCAAGCAGAAACTCTTTCTTTTGCTGATGATGCAGCCGTGTTACTTTTCTGATGGTCTTATAATCTTCATACGCCGTCATTAAAATCTCATACTCCGTCTCACTGAAGTGTAGCGTCTCTTTTTTTTCTCCACGTGTTTCCATGGTGACTCCGGAAATCGGCACTCCATTGGGAATGTCATTATGTACTCGCCATGCACGTGCATTAACCCAGGGTTACCAAGTTGAGCGTAATTACGCTAACTCATATCCGGTCTTTTGGAACTGACATACCCAGAGTAAGCAAGTTCAGGCGGATTTCAGCCAGAGTTCAGGGTTAAAGTCAGGCTAGTTTAAACATGCTTCCTGGAATACCCCCCATGAGCTTTAGCTTCAGTGTTGACATTCTTTTGACTACTACTATTGATAATATAATAATAAACTCTATTTGTATAGCACCTTTCAAGTTATAAATCACAACGTGCTTCACAATGAAACACAAAGTAAAACACACTCAAGTAAAAATTGGACTTTGAAAAAGATGTTTTTAGCTGCTTTTATAAAAGAAAATACTGAGTCTGCAGATCTGAGGCTGAGAGGAAGGGAGTTCCAGAGGGATGGAGCCTCTGCTGCAAAGACTCTGTCACCTTTAGTCTTTAACAACCAGCAGACCCTGGATGACAAAACCAGGATTTTAAAATGCAGACAGAAACGGGTGGGGAGCCAGTGCAGCTGGATTAATAGGGTGACGTGTGAAAATTTAGATGAATTAGTTGAAAACCTTGCAGCAGAGTTCTGGACCGTTTGAGATATTTTTTACTGAGACATGTGAAGATAGAGTTGCAATAATCAAGAAGAAAAGAAGTAAAACCATGGATGAGCATTTCCATCTCAGAACGAGACACAATTAGACTCAGTTTTGCAATGTTTTTAAATGCAAAAAACAAGAACGAACAAGTCACCTGACTTGAGAGTCAAGAGACAAAACTGGGTCTAGAGTCACCCCGAGGTTCCTCACAGATGGCTTGATAAAGGAAGCAAGTGGACCGAACCCCTGGACTATCAGAGGGAGACAATTGTCAGGAGCACAGATGAGGACCTCAGTTTTAGCTTCATTTAGTTGGAGAAAGTTGTTATTCATCCAACTCTTGATCCAGTGTTTCAACCTGCCCAAGAGGACATGATGGTAGACAGTGTCAAAGGCAATAAGTCCAATAACAGCAACACGGAACAGTGGGATGCATCACTCTGTCAGAATGGCGTTAGTGAGTTTGAGAGCGGCTGTTTCAGTGGAGTGAGCGTTGACTGAAACTGAAACTCTGTCTGAGGCAAGGTGTTCATTGCATTGAATTGACCAATACCATTAGCTTTTATACCATTCCTATACCAAAAATCATTTCAAAATGAAAAAAATGTAAAAAATCGATATATTGATCTTGGAAAATACTATTTGGACTCAGACCTTTTTATGTTACTATAAGGTAAAAACAAGTGCATCACAGGGGATGGCACTTGTTTTGATTTGGAAAAAACAACAGTGGACTGAACTTTAGGAAATTAAATTGTGAAAGTGTTTGACATTCATTCTTTTCTTTTTGTTTGTTTTTACACATTTTTAATTTACGCTTGATTATCTTAAAGAAATATAGAGAAATCTGGAAAACTTCACCTTCACAGTTCAGCACCAGGTATTTATGTCTGAGTCACATAAGTTTTGGCTAAAGATGTCCTGGATGAGGTCAGTCATTCGGATCATTCAAAATGAACCAAAATTGACTTTGGTTCGGATTAACGTAAATCTGTCGTTTTTTTTTGTTTTGTTTTTTTTTTCCGGAGAAAATTCGCTTTTATTTCAGGAGGACATTTTAAATTCAGGATTCAGTTTGCTTGATTTCAGGAAGCACACAGAGTTTTGTATCCAATAACTAAGATTTCAACTTGTATCAGTTTTCATTTTGACTTAGTTGACAGTTTGTTGATGATTGTTCCAATTAAAAACTAAATCTTTTGTTTTCACAATTGTTATCAAGTGTCCAAAATATCATATTTAACTGATATCTGTTTGGGTTTAGCATCATGTGTTGTTACTGCGTAGTTCAGCCTTACCTGAAGAAAACTATCAAACACACCAACCTCCTGTTCTTCTGCCTCCTCATTTGCATTCATAAGCCGTTTTTTAGCTAATCTCTTGTTTCCTTTTCAAAATATTCTCAAGATCCAGCAGTACCTTGGTCTAAATTCCTCCCCAGGTCGGGGCCTGGTCCCCCTCACCCTGCCTCTGTGTTGTCTTTTATTCTGCTTCTGATCATCTCTGAACTTTTTTCACAAATCCAAGTATAAAAGCTGTTTTCCTTTTGTTTGTGCAGAACTTTGGTAGCCAGGCTTTATGGATAAAGATAGATTCAGTTTTCAAAAATACAATTATATGCTTCTGGATGGTAGATAAATATAATGAGATGTTTATGCCACAACGTTGCACAGAAAACTTTCTAAGTTGCAGATGAATTAAATATTGTCTTTCAAATATTTTGTTTTTGCTTTCAAATATTTGTTTTTTGCGTTCGCAACACAAATGTTTGAGCATGTGTTGTGTCTCATCTTGCTGTCTCCCTTCGATTTTGCCATGACCAAGCTGCCATCAAACAGCTGCTGATTGGTCCAGATTCTAACCAATCATGTGTTTCTGTCTCATATTTATGGTGCTTGGAGGCAGACATGGACTTTGAACTTTATATCGGTTGTGTTTGAATGGGATTCTGCCATTTTCAATCATTCCGGCCTGTTTGTCTCAGAGTAAAACCCAGGAGGAGCAGCAAAGCAGCTAAAATCAAACAGTATTTTGTATTTATTTATGTCAGTGTAGTGACCAACATGTTTAAAATATCTGCAGCAGAAAAAGACGTTTGAGTTCCGACTGCGTCCAGCAGGACATTAAGATTATCCTATCTGAACTATTGTTTTATTTTCATGAATAAATAGTGACAGTGACAGTGGCACCTGGAGAGGTGTGGTTGGTAGGAGTGCCCCCCCCCTGATATGAACCCGAGTGGTGTTTTGTTATTGGACTTCTGTGCTCGTCATAGTTTGTCCATAACGAACATCATGTTCGAGCACAAGGGTGTCCATCAATACACCTGGCATCAGGACACCCTAGGCAGGAGGTCAATGATCGACTTTGTAGTTGTTTCAGGCCACCTTTGGCCCTGCGTCTTGGACACTCGGGTGAAGAGAGGGGCAGAGCTGTCCACCGATCACTACCTGGTGGTGAGTTGGATTCGCTGGCGGGGAAGGAGGCCGGAAAGATTTAGAAGACCCAAACGTACTGGGAGGGTCTGCTGGGAACGTCTGGCTGAGCCCTCCGTCAGGGAAGTCTTTAACTCCCACATCCAGGAGAACTTCAAACTCAGACATTGAGTCTGAGTGGACCATGTTTTCCACCTCCATTGTCTCTGCTGCTGCTCGGAGCTGTGGTCGCAAGGTCTCCGGTGCCTATCGTGGCAGTAACCCCCGAACCCGGTGGTGGACACCGGAAGTAAGGGATGCCGTCAAGCTGAAGAAGGAGTCCTACCAGGCCTGGCTGGCCTGCGGGATTCCAGAGGCAGCTGACAGGTACCGGCAGTCTAAGCGAGCTGCGACCCGGACTGTTGCAGAGGCGAAAGCTCGGTCCTGGGAGGAGTTCAGTGAGGCCATGGAGAAGGACTATCGGTTGGCCTCAAAGAAATTCTGGCAAACCGTCCGGTGCCTCAGGAGGGGAAAGCAATTCTCCACAGGAACCGTTTTCAGTGCAGGTGGGGAGCTGCTGACTCGACTGGGGACATTGTCGGGCGGTGAAAGGAGTACTTCGAGGATCTCCTCAATCCCACTGACACGCCTTCTTTTGAAGAAGCGGAGAATGAGGACTTTGGGGTGGGGCTGTCTATTACCTGGGCTGAAGTCATTGAGGAAGTCAACGAGCTCCTCAGTGGCAAGGCCCCAGGAGTAGATGAAGTCCGCCCTGAGCACCTCAAATCTCTGGATGCTGTGGGAGTGTCTTGGCTGACACGTCTCTGCAGCATCGCGTGTCGGTCGTGAACTATACCACTGGACTGGCAGACAGGGGTGGTGGTTCCCCTCTTTAAGAAGGGGGACCGGAGGGTGTGTTCCAACCATAGCCTCAGCCTCCCTGGGAAAGTCTATGCCAGGGTACTGGAGAGGAGAGTCCGTCCGATAGTCGAACCTCGGATTCAGGAACAACAGTGCGGTTTCCGTCCTGGTCGTGGAACAGTGGACCAGCTCTACACCCTATCTAGGGTGCTGGAGGGATTGTGGGAGTTCACTCATCCAGTCCATATGTGTTTTGTGGATTTGGAGAAGGCATTCGACCGCGTCCCCCATGGTGTCCTGTGGGGGTCGCTCTGGGAGTATGGGGTCCGGGGAGCCTTACTGAGGGCTGTACGGTCTCTGTATGACCGGAGTAGGAGCTTGGTTCGCATAGCCGGCAGTAAGTCAGACCTGTTCCCGGTCCACGTTGGACTCCGGCAGGGCTGCCCTTTATTACCGGTTCTGTTCATAGTTTTTATGGACAGATTTTCTAGGCGCAGCCAAGGCCAAGAAGAGGTCTGGTTTGGGGACCACAGGATTTTCTCTCTGCTTTTTGCAGATGATGTTGTCCTGTTGGCTTCATCGAACCAGGACCTCCAGCGTGCATTGGGGCGGTTTGCGGCCGAGTGTGAAGCGGCTTGGATGAGGGTCAGCACCGCTAAATCTGAGGCCATGGTCCTCGACCGGAGAAAGGTAGTTTGCCATCTCTTGGTGGGTGGAGTGTCCCTGCCCCAGGTGGAGGAGTTTAAATACCTTGGGGTCTTGTTCACGAGTGAGTGAAGACCGGAGCGTGAAATTGACAGGCGGATCGGAGCGGCGTCCGTAGTTATGCGGTCGCTCTATCGGTCCGTTGTGGTGAAGAGAGAGCTGAGCCGAAAAGCAAAGCTCTCAATTTACCGGTCGATCTACGTTCCAGTACTCACCTATGGTCATGAGCTATGGGTCATGACCGAAAGGACGAGGTCCCGAATACAAGCGGCTGAAATGAGCTTCCTCCGTAGGGTGGCTGGGCGCTCCCTTAGAGATAGGGTGAGAAGCTCGGTCACCCACGGAGAGCTCGGAGTAGAACCGCTTCTCCTCCACATTGAAAGGAGCCAGTTGAGGTGGCTCGGGCATCCAGTCCGGATGCCTCCTGGACGCCTCCCTGAAGAGGTGTTCCGGGCATGTCCCACTGACCCAGGACACGCTGGAGAGACCACGTCTCTCGGCTGGCCTGGGAACGCCTCGGGGTCCCCCCAGAGGAGCTGGAGGAAGTGGCTGGGGTGAGGGAAGTTTGGGCATCCTTGACTGACTTGACTGCTGCCCCCGCGACCCGGTCCCGGATAAGCGGAGGAAGATGGATGAATGGATGGAATAAATATTGAAATATGAAGAGAAAATAGCATTTTTTTCACGAGTATTTCTTTAGACAAAAGAACAAGAGTTCTTAAAAATAAGACACTGTGAAAAAAGTCAAAAATGCTTCTTCGGCTAAATATATTAAGTCTACTTTGGTGAGTCTTCATTCTTTTGCTTATTATTGCTGTTAATTCCACTTGTGAAGCATTAAATAATATGTGCTTTAAATCTTTTGATCTCTCTTTTATTTTAACAGATCTTAAAGAAAATTAAACTTTTTACCAATAATTTGCTCCATAGGATTCACAGATCACACACACACATGTTGATTCAGAGTAAAGGCAGCAGATAAACTTTACAGTTTATTTTTCTGTTTCAGGATATCCTCAGCCATAAATTCACAAATCTGACTAAATAAAAAATAATCAAAAAAGTATTAATTCTTTTTAAGTTGATTAAAAATGACATTTTCTTCAGCCAAAGAGACAAAATCGAGGTTAAAATGAGGTTCTGAGTCTAGATACCATGTTAGATAAATATGATGATTTGATTGGTTGGAATCTGGACCAATCAGCAGCTGTTTGATGGCAGCTAGGTAGTGAGGTAAGGTCAGGTGAGGCAAGTGAGGCTCGGCCCCACCTGCCATTGTGATAAAATAGAAAAATGTACAATAACCCTTGTGCTATCTTAGATCAGTGTTTTTCAACCTTTTCTGAGCCACGGCACACTTTAACCTTAAAAACATCCCGCGGCACACCAGCATCCAAAAACTAAACAAAAAAAGGAGAAACTCATAGTCTGATCTACAGCCCCTCCACAATCTCACATGCATTTTTGAGATAATTGTTGCAGAAAAAGCTGGAAACTGTAGCTGTTTTTTTCTAAAAGATGCAATAAAAGTTAAATTAGGAGATTTAAAAACAGTTTGAAGTGTGTTCGTTGGTTTCAAGACGTTTAACAACAGATCTCCTTGTGCGCTGTCACTCTCACAACCCAATGCATCATGGGAGATGTAGTGCATAAAACGGCCGGAGATCGCTTTTCGGAGCTTCATTGTTTTGTTCACTTGTTCCACGGTCTGACACCGGATTCTGTGGAAAGCTACACCGCTAAAGACGAGCTTTAGCTGGTATTTTTGTTAGAACTGAGCAACTTTACGAGCTAAATCGGGACAAGGAAGTGAAGACTTTAACCACTTCTGATTGGTCAGACTGATGACATGTGATTAAGCCCCCCAAGAATGATTGGTGGAGACAGTTAAAGGGGCGGGACTTTTCAAAAATACAGTCGAAGCTGCAGCAAAATCGAGGTTGCATCATTCTTATCAAAATGTCTTTAATAAAATAAAATAAACGCAAAGAAATAGTATTTTATGATCTTTTATATTCCTAACTACTCAGTGTTTTATCAGGGCCTGTTTGGATGAACACAGAGCTGAAATCCTGGAAATGGGAAATGTTTTTACATCAGTGAATGAGGGCAATTTCCCACGGCACACTAGTGTGTCGCGGCACACTGGTTGAAAAACACTGTCTTAGATGACCCCCCTTTCCATTGACGTGTTCTCCCTACCATGACAAAGGTTAAGGGTTAAGTAAATATTATCTTCCACTGATCCGTGGTAACCCTTGTGCTATCCTAGGCACGTTAATATTGGGAGTTGGGTCATTTAGACCCACTAGACAGAGCTCTGAACCTTTTTTCTTCAATGATTTGTGATCTTCACTGGTGTCCATGGATTACATGAAATCCTCTCCACCTTTATCCACCTTTGTCATGGTAGGGAGAACACGTTAATGGAAGGGGGGGGGGTCATAGGATAGCACAAGGGTTAAAGAACATTTTCATTTGACTCGTCATGTTTTTAACAGTTTCAGGGGTTAAAATCTCAGAAATTGAGTGTTGTGTGATCACATACGGAGCGGGTGAGGCTCCGGACTTCTTCGCCTCATGTCTGACTGCAGGACTCGTCAGAACGCCGCTGTGAGGGTGGAGACCAGGCTGCTGGTGAGGCAGCCTCGCCAGCAGGGGGCAGACGTGAGCTGACAGCTGCTTTGCAGTAGAAACAGAACAGACTGAGGACGTCTGTCTCCATTGAGAGGAGAGACTCATTAAAGTAAAGGAAATGAGGAAGACTTTCCAACAGAACATAGAGTTTTTTGTGGAGAAGGATCAGTGCATGGACTCAAAATGTGAGGTCAAACATGGTTTTCAATTTTTGTTTTTTTAGAATAACACGAGAGTAAGTGGAGAAAAATTTAAGTATTTGAAAAACTAATATTTTAGTCCTAAAAGAATTATTTGTATGATCATTTTCACAGACAACATTTGATAACTGATTAAAGCTCCAAGAATACTTTCATTTGTTTACAGTATATATGAATAATTTATTCACAACAGAGTGCTCTATCCATGTCGAAATAGTATCTGTAGGACATATATGTTCTCGTGTGTATCTTCTGTGCTGTTTCCTGCTGTTGGATGAATGCTGAAATATTCAGTTCTTGTAAATCTGACTCCAGAAGAACCGGCGCCTCACCAACCATCAACCTCACCACACTTCACTGCAGCAATGGCCGCAAAAAAAACTGAAAGCAAAAAAAAAAAAAATGTAAAGACAAACATTTTCATTTGGCAATAAGAACGTGTTGTTTATAATTTGCTGGTGTAAAAATTACTTCATATAGAAACTTCTGTCAGAGGACGCACACAAGGAAACACAAAGACTCAGAACATTTGTGTGTGTGAGATTCTAATTTTGTAACTCCTCTTTTGTCCTTATTGAGTGGAGACTAACATTTATTGTGTTTACTATTCACACTTTTTTATGCATCTTTTTTACGTCAGGTTTTCCTATTTATTCCATTTCTTCATCTTGGATGTTGACCACATGATGTTAACACATGATGTTCAGCTCAGATTAAACGGGCATCAGCATCCACTTATCTCCTCTCAGTGATTAATAGGCAAAGTTCTGGTGACCCGGCCCACCCTAGCCTGTGTGTCGCTTGCTACTGGTCCAGATTCCTCTCAGCCTGGTAACACCTTCATAGACATCTGGTGAAGGGAGGGTGTCCTTGTACCCCAAAGCCCCTCTAAAGTTGCTTTAATAGATGGAATAAAAGACTGATCGTTGCTCTGGACGCTGTGGTGTTAAAAACACACAGGCGGGCCGTTATTCCGCTGGAATGTGCACTTGAGTGATTAAACGTCTGTGCCTGATTGCTGCAGCTTTAACGAGCCTTTGCCTCGGCCCAATCTGTGCTCAGAACCACAGAATTATCAGGCTTTTGGAAGGGGGGGGACAACGCAGCCTGGGGGGGGCAGTCCTGGTTAAAATAAGAAAAAAGATGATTGCTTTAGATCATTTCTCTGATTAACAATAAAAACTCGCCATGAGTCCAAGTGGAAAACCCTGCACCTCAGATCTGTCAGGTCTCCTCCCATAACCTCAGATGAGCAGCATTTTTAAAGCCTGGGCCTGCACTTGCAGACGCGGACAGGTTGGGGGGGGCGCCCTCCTCCCCGCAGAGGCCAAGGTCGAGTCTGACTCGTGGTTGTTTGTGTCTTCTCCATTAAAAACACATTACACTCCCACTAATGGAGACTTAATGAGAACAAGCCTGCTGCATCGTCCTTCATGTGCTGCTCAGAGGAAAGCAATCCCAGCCTGGTGTCTCAGTCCAGCTGTCTGGAAGGGAAGCCATCAAACAGGAGTCTTCTTCTTTCTGAGGAAGCCAGGCCTCTGGTTCCAGTGAAAGACGGGGACACTGAACAATAGAGGTTCTTGGAACACAGGGCAGACCCTGGTGGTCAGGAGGACCGGCGTTGGGGTGAGCTCACCAAAGGATCGACATCAACAGGGCGCCTGAAGAGAAATAACCTTTTTACAGTTGAAACCGTTTGAAAAAGTTCTGTCTTGTGTAAAGGAAACATCCAGTTTTGCAAAGAGAAGGTCTTCTAACTCACCTTTTCTGCTTTCATCCAAACAGAAAAGTCAGAAGTTTGGGTCGAGAAGGACCTGGTTACAGGACCTTCAGCTGCTGCCTTTCCTGTGTCCATCCCATTTGTTCAAAAGTTTAATGTTCCACTCAGATCATCTTTTTATCTATTATTAAAGCCATGATGATGATGGTAAAGTGTTCCCAGCGGCCCTTTAATTATAATGAGTTAAAATCCAAAAACTACAATCTTTTTCCCATTCCCTTCCTTCGTCTGCCCCTGATCATTGACTGTATAAGAGAACTGGACGGAGCACATGTGACGTCACCCACAGAGAATGCCTTACCTCCAGCTCCAAATGAAATTCAGTCGACTCAGTCCGTGAGATAAACATGTTGGAGCCAGATGACATTTGTTGGTCCCAGTCTGTCTAAGTTAAAGTTGCTATGGCAACTGCTGTCACTCCCCAGGAGTGAGCATGTGATTGGTCAGTTTCTAACTTTCAACAAAGAATGAAAATAGGATTATCAAGACCATGCAGTTCCCTATGAGAGAGGGGAGACTGTAAAGATGAGCAAGTTTGGACGGCTTCCTATAGAGATGCACGAGATTTTAAGGAAATGTAGTCATATGGACATTTGATCAATTTAAATAATATGAAATGCGTAAAGCTGGTGGACTTCCCCTGTGTCTTATTTACATGTTTTTATGTCATAAGAATTAGGATGTGTTTTATTTGTTGTGTACATGTGTTGACTATGACCATAAATGGGCATGTCCCGTGGTTGATATGCAGAATAAATTAAATGAAGTGTTCACAATGGGATGTTCTCTCTATAGGCTCGCTCAGCGGTCAATGACCTTCATATTTTATGCAGGTCACCAGCCTGCCCCACACAGGTTTGACCATGGCAGCCCGTATCTAGCCATAGGGTTGCTAAGCCATGGGGATGATGGTGTTGATCTCTGTTGCCACATGAGCTGTGTTCTTCGTGACTTCCAGGAAAGTTCCAATTTGGTGGTGTTAAGTGCAGGAATAACAGCTGCAAGTTCATGTGGCACATTTTAAGGAGAAAGCTGGAAAAGCTGCAGGAAAAATGTCTTTCACCTCCGAAGCTTTAAGTGCATTGAACATGAACTTCTTTTGATCAAGGAGCTTCTGACTGCTACTGTCACAGCATTTTTTTTGTTACTGTGAAACAAAAGGGAATGAAGGTCTGTTTCTAAACACTAAAGTGCTGATCCAGGACACTGCACAGTGCGTGTGCACCAATGACTGTGCATGAGCACAGAAGAAAAGGAGGAAAGTGTGTACAGGGCATCAAATGGCAGAGAAGAGCAGATGGTGCTTGGTTGCTCCTCGCAGGGCGTCGACGCGTTAACTCAAAGTTCAATCTGATCTCCACTAAACTGCCGCAGATCCGTTTGGTAATGTTCTCTGAGAAGAGTTTTTATTGCTGCTGTTCTATTAATCTCCTAGTCTGGCAGTTTTCAAGATGGAGCCGATGTGGAGGCTCAGAGCGATTCCTCACTGCAGTTTCCATGGAGACGATTTAGTTTGATGCGGCTGAGCCACACAGCTGATGGAAAGACTGGAACCTGAGTGGTGAAGTGGTAAATGAACTCTTTCTGACTGTGAGGAACTTTCCAGAAGCCCCAATGTGATTTACTTAACTGCAGGTCCCACCATGATGCTTTCTGTTCTGGTGGACCCGAGGTGACACCTGACGAGTTTGAGATCCTGACTGTGGCCTGCATGGTTGCAGTCACCTGACATTTACGTCCCCCTCCAATGAAAATCATGTTGTTGTTTTTTGTTTTTGACATGAACGTCTCACATTTTTCTTATGAAAGAGAACAAATGTGATTTCAAACATAATTTAAATTTTTGCATTTATGAGTATTTTTCCTTTTAATTGCTGTCAATCAAACTGTCGCAGTCAAGCATTGTGCAAACTCCCTGATCTGCCCCGTCCAGCGTGCACAAGATCAGGTGCGCCACAAGAGAACACGCACATTCCTTCATTCCCACGCATGTATTTTAAGCTTCATCCAAGGCTGGATTTTGTTGTTTTGCCCACATTTATTTAAAATGATACTTGTCATAAGTCCCATCAGCTGTCACGCATGAGCTGTGTTCTCCGCCTTTGATCCATCCCCTGGAGGAGCAGTCAGCTGCAGTAACAGGAACAGGTCACCTGTAATCCCAAACTTAACCCTTCCTCTGGGTCTGTGACTAAAATTCAGCCCTCATTCAGTCAATGGACACGCTCTTGGCGTTTCATTTTATTTGCTGTTTAAGTGAATTCAACAATCTGCATGTGCTAGCATCAAACCAGTTCTGAGCCACAGCCGGTGGCGCTTGCTGGTGCAATGTAGCCTAAATTATAATGTAATTCAAAGCATTTTTAAAGGACTTATCAACGTTATTTTTCATGTCTCATGTCCATTCGTTTTGTCAGTTCAAAAAGTGGAATCTAAAAATGTCACTTTTTACTGTTTCTTTATCGCTAAAGAGAAAGCTTAGAGAAAAAAAGACCGTCAGTTGGTGAGACTGTGAAAGTTGAACCGCTATATAGTGAGGGAACGCCATATTGGCAAGTCTCCTCTGCTGAATTTGTCCTCATTCTCCTGCCATCAGTGTCAGGAAGACCCTCAAACCTAATTCTGATTATCTGCTCGTTACTTCTTTTGAAAGTTTAGTTGGAAAAAGGTCTCATGCTGGGTTCACACCCAGGCAGAGGCTTCCAGGTTTCGTGTACAGGTCAGGATACAGACACAATCTAAGATCATGCAGCGGGATTCCAGCGTCAGTCGTGGCGCATCGGTCTGGTGGCAGTGCGATTTAAGCATCGTAGCAGAATTTGGGCGGCTTAGCGTTTCCAGAGTTTCAATAGTTTAACTTTGGTGAAGAAGAAGCGTCGCATTAACCAGTCCGGAACTCAACTTTGGGCAGGTGATGTGTTCATTGACGCAATCAGTGGGTAAAGTCCAAAACCAAGTGGCGCACCGTGGATTATTTGGAGAGAAAATCCATCCTCCTCTCTTTCCTCAAAACCAGTTCCATCACCCTGTAATGCAGATTATAGGGATTCATTTCCGTCAAGAAGTCCTCTTCTATTCCCTCAAGGCCAGTGCTGAGAGCCCAGTCCGTCCAGTTGTGTTTCTGCGTAGGTTTGAATTCACTTTAGATCCAAAAATGTCCGCTCTGGGATGGTCAGTGCCAAACACAAATCTGTACGGCTGCTCACGATCTCACGATCAGAATGAGTCTGTCTGTCAATCAGTGAAAGTGGGAGGCGCGCTCCGTGCCCCATGACGTCTGGACCTGGCACACGAGCTCTGTGTCCGGGCTCGTGTGTCGGTGGACCGAGCGTACCGTGTCTCTGAGCAGAGCAGCCGGATTTATAACTTTGTGTTTCAGGGGAGGGGAGGATGCTTTGTTACGTGTGCGTTTTGTTGTTTTGTTATGTGGAGACTTTGGACTGCGATCCGACCCGCAGCTCTGGGTTAACGGCTGCCGGACTCAGGAGCAGAACTCGGACTTAGCTTACACAGCGGCTTTGGGGCGGTGTGTGAGCTTTTCAAAGCAGAAATGTCGCTCAGTCCTTAACAGTTCAAACAATCACGTGGATTTGTGTTTCCAGTCGTGTCCTGACAAAAAAAAGGATGACTTTATTCCCACATATTTACGTGCAGCCAGGACGCAAATTCTGGCGTTTCCCGCTTGGATTTCATGTTCATCCAAGGCTAAATGTTGCTAGTGCGTGTTAGCCTCTCCTAAACCTGGCTTCTTTCAGCTCTGTTCTTCTACAAAAAAGCAGTGACCACATGGATTAAAAATAAAATGATGAGCGAACAGGCGCTTCATAATATTCATAACATTAATAAAAGCATGTTTAGAAGATCATCTCGTATATTACCGACATGCCATATAAATGTATATGGCATCTCTGTTTGTTTACAGAGGGACTTATTTCCTCTTCTGGTATTTTCAACACTACTGCGCATGCCCAAATAATTCATTCTGACCGAAAGTGTGACCATGTGAACCTTGGTTCTAATCGGAAAAAGTTTTCCAGAGCCCATTAACAAGATTGAATTTTGATCCGACCATTGATCCGATCAAGATATTTTGTGCATGGAACCGTGGCTAATGTGGGAATGATCATGTTTTAAAAAAATGAACAGGTTTTTAAAGCAAAATGAAATATATTTAAAAATATAATGGCTCATTGAAAATCTGTATACAGGTTTTTCCCAATTTCATGATATTTATTTATTTATTTATTTATGAGTTTATTTATGATTGTGTCATTGCACAAGTTCATATTTGTTTTTTTTAATTACGAACAATTTGCGGCTCCATAGGAAGTGAAGGAGATTTTCCTGCTAAATCCTCCATGGCTACATTACAGTCAGTTCTGTTTTTAACTGACATGAATCAAAAAGTGCTCCGTGGCTCTGTGTCAAGCTGGACAAGGCTGCACGTGTCTTCCTGAAACTTCTGTCCAATCAGAAGGTTTGAATACTGTGACGTTGCCTAAACCTGCTAGAAGGCCCTGCTGACACCAACTCAGAATCTGATTGGTTGAAGGAAATGAATGACCGACATTGGTTTTGCATTAGGAGGCCTTCACAACTCATTGTGAATACCCTTACCCTGCCTAGCAACAAAGGACAGCTGAAATGCGATCGGTTAAATGCTCCAATGTGAAAATACATCTGACCAGAAACAGCAAAACCATGGAAACCTGGGCGTTATTTTCAACTCTAAGCTAATTTTTATCCCACATATAAAACAGGAGGTTAAAAGTGTTTTTTATCATCTTAGAAATCTGGCTAGGGTCCACCCACTCCTCTCTCTTGCAAATATGGAGATGCTAATGCATGCTTTTATCATGAGTAAGATGTATTACTGTAATGTCCTGCTAGCTGGTCTTCCAAAAACTAACAATAAGAACCTTCAGGTTCTCCAGAACTCTGCTGAACCAGTTCTGACCAAGACCAGGAGGCGGGTTCACATCACCCCAATTTTAAAATCCCTGCATTGGCTCTCCATATGCTTCAGGATTGATTTTAAGATACTTTTAACAGTTTTTAAATGTCGTAACGGTCTTGTGCCTTCTTTTTTATCAGATCTTTTAGAAAAGTAGGAAGCCTTGCAGAACCTGAGATCTTCTGGTACTGGTCTATTAACCATTCATCCTATAAAAACTAGGGGTGTAACAATACGCTAAAATCTCAATTCTTTTCGGTTCAGAGTTTCTTAGGGCTCGGTTCGGTACTGCTGCTTAACAAATCTGCCTGATATGAACTGCTATTTTATGAACTATTATTTTTTGTTATCTATTGTGTGTGTTTTCCTGGCGGACACCTGAATTCCCCCCTTGGGAGATTAATAAAGTTTTTAATCCATCTATTTTTGGCATTTTTTCAGTACAAAAAAGGCAGTAAAAATTACTTACAAAATGCATTTACTGGTTTTACATAACAATAAATAAAGTTGAGCTATGTAGGTGATCTGCTTCATAAAATCAGAAAAACTATTAGCTGTCAGGAACCAAAAACTTTGGATAATTAACACATGCCTGAAAAAAACATTTGAACTTGCACATTTTTTTTCTTGTAGACCCAATGGTTCCAGTCGGTAATGCCGTTTTAAGTTCGTTAACAGATTAGATGTGTTACTGTGGCACACGCTGTCTTTGTGTAACAATGTCAACACAAAGCATTCGACTTATCCAACTGTCTTTTTCCTTCATGGATGCTGACAACAAAGCCAAAGCTTATGAAACTGATATTATTTGCTGATGACACAAATATATTCTAATTCTAAAGACAATCATAGGGAACTTATCAATGTGGAAAACACAGAGTTAAACATAATGAAATCATAGATGGATAACAACAAATTAGCTTTGAACCTAGATAAAACCAAAGTGATGTTTTTTTTGGTAAATAAAACACCAAAACAGAGCTCTGAATTGAAATAAATAGTGTCTCAATTGAAAGCGCTACAAAAATCTAATTCTTAGGGGTTGTTATCAATAAACTAAGTTGGAAGCCTCACATAAGACACATACAGACTAAAGTCTCAAAAAGTATTTCAATCAGAAATAAATCTTAATGTAACTTTGTGCTATCCTAGTCACTTTAACATTGGGAGTGGGGTCATCTAGACCCTCAAGACAGTGCGCTGAACCTTTTTTCTTCAATGACTTGTGATCTTCACTGGTGTCCGTGGATTCCATGAAATCCTCTCCACCTTCATCCACCTTTGTCATGGTAGGGAGAACATGTCAATGGAAGGGAGGGGTCATAGGATAGCACAAGAGTTATGCCTGGTCACGTTCGCAACACCTGTCCCAATCAGCTCCCGTGACACTCTGCAGAACCGGTGAGTGAACCCAAGCTTACCTTTATTCTGCCAGTTACCCTACGCTTTAAAAACCGCATAGTGTACACAAAAGCTGTGATTGGCTCCGGGGTAGAGAGGAAATTATTTGACCTGGCTTTTGCTCAGTCTCACGACATCCCTTTTCTCCCCTGCGACGCTGTCACTGCCGTAGACGGAAGGCAGAGAAAGTCACTGAGTGTTTTTCTGTACCTGCAGTTCAAGATTACAACTGATGACTGTATCTGTTTCTCCTTTTTCGTCTTTTGCTGTGCTGGTTGGCTGCAGCTTACCTACAGCCAAAAGGGTGATCTGCCTGGGAGTAGAAAATAACAGGCATCCTGTTGTTAGGCCCTCCTGCAGACGCTTGATCAAATCCTTTTAGATCGTGCTGTGAGCATGTGCACACTGTGAACATCCTGAAAGATTCCCTTAATGTGGCTGATAATTTCTGTTACTGTTGGGATTCTGGTTACAGTTCTTGTGAAGTTTGAATCTCAGAAAAGGCTTTTCATCTTCACCTGGTCTGGTTCAACAACACAAAGGATTATGGCCTGCGGCAAAGAAGCAGGCAAAGTTTTCCTTATCAAGCCGTATGTCAGCCTGTCTACCTTATCCCCGTGTTCCAAGTGAAAACAGGTGTTACGGCTGTGGTCGTATTTGGTTTCGTTTGGTTCTGTGTTTTGAGTATTTGATTTGAATCAGAGTGGGACTTCTGTGGTTTTTGTGGATCTTTTGTTTGTATGTCTGTGTGATTATTTTCAGGTGTGCTGACAAGGGTGTGGCCTCCAATTGGACCAGAGCTGGGGGGTATTCCAGGAAGCATGTTTAAACTAGCCTGACTTTAAGCCTGAACTCTGGCTGAAATCCGCCTGAACTTGCTTACTCTGGGTATGTCGGTTCCAAAAGACCGGATATGAGTTAACGTAACTACGCTCAACTTGGTAACCCTGGCTTAACACACGAGCAAAGCAGGTACATAAAGACATTCTCGCCGTTTTCTGGAGTCACCATGGAAACGCGTGGGGGGAAAAAAGAAAGCGCGACACTTGAGACGGAAGTGAGATGGAGTCTGAGATTTTAATGACGGCGTATGAAGATTATACGTCCATCAAAAAGTAACACGGCTGCATCATCAGCAAAAGAAAGAGTTTCTGCCCAGAGAAAAACAACAGACAAAGTAAACGCACGAGTTTCTGATCTTGTTTCCATTTTCCTTGTGACGCATATATATATATATATATATATATTGAACGCTCATGTCTAAGTTTGAGCCGGTAGATATGCTCATTTTTATAACAATAAAAAGGACGGAAAAAAATGCACGGAGTGCAAAATTCATTAAAGAACTTTCCGTCATTGTAATTACAGAAAGCAATTGTAGGGGTGCTATAAAAACTCATCATTCTCTCCTTCACTCTCACTCATGGTGCGGAGATGTAACCATAGTAGGACAAAATAACTCGGCAAAACACAGTAAAACAGCTAAACAACTAAACACATTTGGTCAAAAACCCACACTTAAACCCAAATCCGTCCAGGCAGTCAAAGGGAATGATATCCCAGAATCCCTTGTGGTGCCGATCTAACAGCAGCACCAAAGTTACACCTACTTATTGAATTAATTTGAATGAAAGGGAAATAATTGTCTGAAAACTATGTGTTATTTTTAAGGTGACTTAACAAAAAAATTATTTATCTTAACTGAAGCAAATAATGAAGTTAGATCAAATTAAAAAAAATTAATTTTCCAACATCCATATGTGGTCTTATCAGCCTCTCATGGTGGAAAAAGTATTATCTGAGCTTCTTCATCCACTAAATCATCTTCAAATGGACACGCCATGCTGCTGCACCTCTCTCAAAACAAACTAACCTTCAACTAAACCTGCTCCAGACCAGGTTATGTTCAGAGCATGAGTTGCCGTGGCAACTTGACATACCCTGAAACATACCTCCATTTCTGGAACTGAAAGCTGAGGTTATCCACTTCCTTAGCCTCAAACTTACCGTGGGAGCTAGCATAACCAGCTTTCTGGAATACCCCCCAGGTGGAGGCATCCTTAAAAGCAAAACATGGACCATGAGAAGGGAGCCTTGTAGTAACCAGTCTCCATAGCAGCTTGGCCCTCTTCTCCAGTTTGTTTTTTACTTCACTACACCTGTTTAGCTTGTGTTGCACTTTGTTTAGTACTTTGTAGTTCTTCGTAGTTTTGTCCATGCCCTCTCTGTTTCGTCTTTTGGTTTGTAGTTATGTTTAACTGAAGCTGTAAGGGTGAACTGCCATTTTCTTTAGTACTTGTTTTCTCCTGTTTTTGTTAGGTTAGGGAGGTTAGAGTTTGTCTTTGTTTTTCCTTTGTACAGGTAAGAAAACAAGATTTCAGTTAGGTGGGGTTTTGTTTGTTATTTTGGTCTTGGTTCACCCTGAAGCCTTTTAGCTTCACTTAGTTCTTGTTGATTGTTGTTTATTCATTTGTAAATAAATTAGATATATTTTTATGGAGACATTTGTTTGGTTTTTTTGTTTGCCAATTTGGTAGTTAAACCCTTTATTCTTTTATGTTATGCCTCCAATCACTCCTAGACATAAAGGGGGCATAACAACATGAAAATGAAGTTAGTTACTCCCACTTCCTGATTTGTCTTTTAAGGTATTATGGAAAATTACACAACTGACAATAGTTTTGGGACTTTTTTTTTTTTAAAAACTCAGTGGATGTGGTAAAAAAAAAAGTGTTTATTTCATGTCCTAGATTTTTTTGGGATAGGGAGGTAGTTCTATTGTGGTGATAGACACAACACATTTAGTGTTTTCAACATTATGGAACACTGACTTATTGGAGCCAAAACCAAAATAGTCTAAAAGAAATCCTTTTCAGTGTGGCATCAATGTCAAGATTCTGTGGGTCTAAAAAGCTGATTTTTACCAGTAAATCATTGGCGTGTAAAACGGCACTTGATTAACATGCAGAACGGCCAATCAAAGACTCTCTGAAACATACGTGACAGTTTTTAACTACGTTCAGTGGGTTTTATTTCTTTTTTCTTTCTTCTGCTCACTAGATATGAGAATTTTGTTCTGTTGAGGTTACATGCAGAGAATGTGGAGTGAATGGACGCTTCGAAACCCACAATTAAAGCTAACAGCCAAGCAACTAGTAGCTCTATGTTTCAACATCTACAAACGGCAACTCCTATCACAACTTGAGGTTGAAGCGGTACAACACAATTGCAATACCACGGGAGAGCCAGAACACCAGGTCAGAGAGGAGGCTATACCACACTCCATCTTTGAGATTGGGTACACAGCCCCAATAACTACCGTTACGTTGAACAAGGCAGCAACTGACCTAAAAGACAAGATCATGTCTAGAATGAACACTAGGCAACCCCGACACCAGCTACAACGGTTAAGTGATGTACCGCCTGAAAGTCTACTGGAAACTGTGAATGAAGCATTGAGGGCAATTCCTACCACAACCATCACAGAAACCAATGAACTGGTTTACACTTCAGCAGCAGTGATCCTTGAGATGCTTGGCTATAAGAGCAACCATATAGGAAACAATACCCGCTATGGAAGCAATGGTTAGAGGCCAAAATCAAGGCAGCTCAGAGGGAGGCAAGTCAGCTGACAGAGGCTCAAAGAGGTACAATGAGAAAGCAAGTACCGAAGAGATACAGCCAGATGCCCATACCTGAAGCCCTGGAAACTGCCAAACAAAGGCTCCTAGCCTTGAGCAGCCAGCTAAAGAGGTACACACGAGACAATGAAGCCAGACAAATAAACAGGCTGTTCGCAACTCAACCTGCAAAAGTGTACGCTCAGTGACAAAGGGTCAAACAGCCGAGCAGACCCACCAAGGCTAGAAACTGAACAGTACTAGAAAACTATATGGGAGAAAGAGACAGCACATAACAGCAATGCCCAGTGGCTGGTCTCTCTGAGAGAAGAACACAGCAACCTCCCTGAACAGAATCCAGTAACCATCACAGTGGCAGACATCCAAGAAAGAGTCTCAGGTATGAAGAACTGGACTGTATACTAGCCGCAAGGAAGAAGGCCAAGGACTAGTGAGCGTGGAAGCCACTATTCAGGATGAAACATCCAAGGTGAATAAATACATCAAGCTCAAGGCCCCAACTGACAGTGTGCTCAGTGAATGTCTCAGGCAATGGAGAGCAGAGGATACAGTGCTTAAAGCCCAGTCCTCATAGGAGGACAAGCCCCTGCATGGAATGAACTACTGGACTATAATTGAAGTCAATGGTATCAACAATTCCTACCAAAGTCCTACCACACCATACAAGACCCAAGGTGTAGGCTGTGCAAAGAGGCGTCCGAAACAATCCACCACATAACTGCAGGGTGGGAGATGCTGGGAGGTAAAGCATACATGGAGCGCCACAACCAAGTGGCTGGCATAATATACAGGAACATGTGTGCAGAATATGGATTCGAATTCCAAAAGTCAAAATGAAAAACACCTCAGAAAGTAGTTGACAATTAGAGGGCAAAGATCCTGTGGGACGTACAAACACAGACTGACAGACGGTAATGGCAAAGCAACCAGACATTGTCAAATGTACTGTTCCACATTATTACACAACAGAGTGATACATTTGATAGATTCTAAAGAACTGAAAATGGTCATTTGTTGGATTTGTGAAGGAGTTTCAACATTTAATCTATCACAGCAGTGGTCCCCAACCTTTTTAACGCCACAGATCACTATGACGTCACACAAAGTTTTCCCGGACCGGTCTTTAAGATGTAGGCGGATGATTATTATAGCAACGCTACGATGAAGGAGGAACAGAGATGTGTCAAGACGAACCCTGAGCTTTTATTTTGACAGGCATGTCATTGTACATGGCACAGGTGTCCTCATCCTCCCCTATTTCCACACTCATGGGGCTAAAAAGAAGTACTGTCTGTTAAATGTAGCTTTCTTTTTTTTAAAAGTGGAAGGCTCCTCTTCTGTCTCCTGGCTGGGTGTTTTCCCCTCGGCAAAGAAACTTTCCAAAGAAGTTTCTGTTTTACTCATTTTGCTAGCTCCTAGGTTTTGTTTTAGCGGTAACCTATCACGTGACCGAGAAGACCGCCTTGGCCTGCGTCAAGAGTGACATAGACGGATGGAACAGAGAATCTGGCAGTTTTTCTAAATAAAACATCTTTCAGATTCCGAAATAACTTACATGACTTCCGTTTTATTTATTTATTCTTTCTGTCCGACCCGGTACCAAATGACCCACGGACCGGTACCAGTCTGTGGCCCGGGGGTTGGGGGCCGCTGTATTACAGCATATTGTTTGTACTTTATTATTTTTATTAATTTGATCAACAAATATTTAAATACAACATTGAGAGACTGTCACATCTCACCAATAATAAGTCAGATAAGAAGAGGGCGGGGCTTATAGCTTTAAATTAAGTCACGCAAAGCATCATCCCATGACATCATTTGAAGACATCACAGGGGTCGTCATCATCCTGTGAAATCATTTGATGACATCATAGGGGTTGCATCATCCCGTGACATCATCTGATGACATCACACGGGTCATCATCATCACATGACATCATTTGATGGAAATAACAGTCATAAGGTGTTGGATTGACATCATCTTCATCCACTGATGAGGTCACATTAGTTCCGAAATTTTTTCAGATATAGAGAGCAAAAGCCAACTTGACAGACTGTATCCAAAAGATTTGTGGGGATTAAAGAGACCGAATTGAGCAAGAAGTACATTTCAGACATGGCAACTCAAGGACAAGGAAAGAGTGGAAGGAAATATTGTATTGGAGACATCAGAATTTTATCTCAGAATGTGGGATCTCATAAAAACCCGCAAGGTGAAAGTAAGTTGCTACGTGGTGTTTACAAAAACTTTGAAAAATATGAAAAAGACATTTTAAAATTACACCAAAAATTGGAACAAGAGAACAAAAAACTGAAAGGGACACTTGAAGAGCAAAAGGAATTAAAAGAAAAATGTGTTGTGAAGCAGGAAAACATAAAACACCTGAAAGAAATGACGGACATGTATTGTAGATCAATAGAATCCTTCAAACGGAAACTGTGGGATCAAAAAACTCTTCAAAATCAACACAATTTTCTGCATCGTGAAGAAAAGTTCTTGAAATACAACAACACCAAACTGGAAAAAGAGGTTTACAGACTTCGCAAATGTTTCTATGAACAACAAACGCTGTGGAAAACAATCAGAACCGAGGAGATGTCTGTGAAAAACCTAAAACAGGAAGCAACAAACTTTCAACAACTGCTGAGGGACATGGAGGATGCCTCTCAGCAAAAAAGAAACTTAAGAGGACAATCACCTGACCACAGCGTGGAGGACATCATTTCCCAGCCGGAGTCCAGTTCTGAGGAAGCAGAACACAAGATTCCTAAGGATAAAAGCCAAAAATTAGGAAACAGGTTCAAAGGACAGGAACTGGATGACAGCAGACTTAAAAGGGAAAATCAAGCTTTGAGAGCAGAACTTGAAAAGTTACAGACCGTCAGACAAAGAAAGGAAGATGAGAAAGACAGAGAAATTCAGGCTTTGAGAGCAAAACTCCTGAAGTTACAAACTGTCAGAAAATCTGATGAAGATGAGAAAGACAGAGAAATTCAGGCTTTAAGAGCAAAACTCCTGAAGTTACAAACTGTCAGAAAAACTGATGAAGATGAGAAAGACAGAGAAATTCAGGCTTTGAGAGCAAAACTTCTGAAGTTACAAACCATCAGAAAAACTGATGAAGATGAGAAAGACAGAGAAATTCAGGCTTTAAGAGCAAAACTCCTGAAGTTACAAACCATCAGAAAAACCGATGAAGATGAGAAAGACAGAGAAATTCAGGCTTTAAGAGAAGAACTTCAAAAGTTCCAAACAGCTGAAAGGAGGAACAGGGCTGAAAAAGACAGAGAGCTGAAGGCTTTGATGGAGCAAAACCTTCGTCTGAAATACGCAAACCATCAAAAGAAAGTTGAGTTGGAGCTGACCTCCTCGGAAGAAGGGAACGATGAGCACAGTAGAAAAAAGTCTGCTCTTTTCTCAAATATAGCTCAAAGTTTGTCCAGAAAATTTCAGAATGTGAGAATGAACTGGAAGAAGAGCACAGGGGGAAAAGCAAAAGCTGCTCAGAAGAAGGATGACAGCAAAATGGAAGAGGACAGGCATCCCAGCAGAGTATTTCAGAACCGCAGACATTTCAAGGGTTCCTCACAGAAGACTCAACATGAACCTGAGTACTTCTCAGAGGAATCACAAGAAATGCAAGAATCAGTAACTGATTCAGAATACGAGGACTTTGACGACATCACTAATGAATCTTTGAGTGGCTGCTCCTTTCAAATATCAGAGAAATCAAACGAAGATGGAAAATCTGAAAACACCTCAGTTGATGAGAACAGTTTTTCAGAGGAAGAACAGGAAATTCAGGACCCATCACAGGAGGAAATAAGTGAGAGTGAGAGTGAAATCTCACAGGACGATGAAGCATCAGAAGACCCATCAAGGAGCTCACATCCCTCAGCTAGCTCTGCAAGTCAATCAGCTAGCTCTGCAAGTCAATCAGCTAGCTCTGCAAGTCAATCAGCTAGCTCTGCAAGTCAATCACCAGCTCCAACTCCGGCTAAACGAAAAGTGCATGTTTCACCAAAGCGCCTCCAAAAAAATGTCAAAAACTCTGTGAGGCAAAACAAAGGTTTACCTCAAACAGGCAACCCGTGGCAAGCTTTGTTTAATTCTGACAAGAACAATGTTTCAGATGAGGATGGAGCATTTACACAGCAAAGAGACACCAAAGGTAGAGGACGCACTGTAACGGAGGACTGCTTCCAAGACTCCAGCTCCAGCAGCTCCTAGTGATGCAAGAGCATCGCTACAGTCAGTCAGTCAGTCAGTCAGTCAGTCAGTCAGTCAGTCAGTTAGTTAATTATTTAGTTAGTTTGTAGAGAACCACATTAGCATTATGTCAGCATTAAATATATATATATGTATATTTTAATGCTGACATTATAGTAGGATTTATAAACATAATTGTTAGAAATTAGCAAACATAGCCAATGTTCTTATTGAAGGGCACCTTTAGCTGCACTGATCACTGCAGTTGTTGTTTTTTATGCTAACATTAAAGTAGGATTTATAGACAAAATGTTTAGAAATTAAGAAACACATCAAAGGTTCTTATTGAATGGAATCTGCAACTGCAGTTTTTTGTTTTCTTTTTAGGAAGCATGAATTTGAAAACTGGGAAGAAAAACACAAAAAAAAGTTTTTCAAAGTTTTTATTTTTTATATTTTGCTTATTTATATATTTTTATCTACACAAACCAGTAAAAAGAAAAGATCTTGCACAAGTTCTACAGGAGAAATGAAAGCGATCAAAAAGACTAAAACTTGTTTATCTGCCACTTTTAGATTTTTTGGATAAACGAATTTTAGAGTAAAAAAAATATATATATATTTTTTAATTTACATACATATAAAAATGTTTTTAAAAAGGTACTTTATTAAAAGATTTATTGGTATAGGTATGTTTGAGGTATTTTGCTTAAAATAAGCCAGATAATGATAGACACTGGCAACATTTGTGTGATTTCTAATTTTCTAAGTTGTGAGGATAAATAAAGCTTGTAGTCTATTTTCAGGAACATTGCTTGAGCTCATAATTACATTCTTTCATCTAAAATCTTTGTTTTTTTCATCAATGTTTAACTTCTTATTTTACGTCTTACAAAAGTAGATAAAATAAAAACAGAAAAGAGAAAAAAACTTGAAATGAAAATAAAACAGGTGAGTATCACTTAAACAAGGTACAATCAGTATCAGTATGACTGAGTCCTTCAGAGTCTTTAGAAAATAAGAAACCATGGTGCAATGCATTATTGTGGAGCTGCAGAGGAAGTGCTATTGTGTTCAGGGCATTTGAAGTAGATTGGTCAGATCTTTCTAATAGAATTAACGAAATGCCTCCATATTTTGGTAAAAATGTCTTAATTGTTTTTTAATGTGCAAGTTATTTTTTCCAATGGTAAACATGAAGACATTTTTTGAAGCCAATTTTACCACTTGGCGTGTTCACCCCTCTCCATTGTATGAAGTTGTAATGATGAAATCTTATGAAGTTTCTTAATTGCAAATTTTCCTTAAAGTGTTTTGGTGGAATATGACATTCAGAGACAATTTGTTCAAATGGGAGGATTTTCCATTTCCTGCATAATTTATTTTTATCGTACCTATGCCTTTGGTTGGAAGGAATTTATTGTTTCCCCAAATTGGACTGAATAAAGACAAAGAGAGAGGTTCTCTTAAGTACCATTGGGTGGCTTGGAAGACACATATCACATTTTTAACCATTGGGTTAAGTGTAGATTGTTTTTAACGACTGTTGTGAATGTCAGAATAAATATAGTTAAGAAAAGGTAGCTTCAGGGACAGTGACTCAGTATTTACGTGGCAGGTCTTCCTTCAGCGTAATAAAACATTATCGTCCTTAATTGGGTTGCCCAGTAGTACCACCACAAATTGAGACATTGGAGCCCCCCCTCTGTCAAAAGTAAAATATAAGAGGGATAATCCAAGTCTGGCATGTTTGTTGTTCCATAAGAATAGGTTAAATAGTTGTCACGTGGGCGGGGTGGATGAAGGACCCAAAAGGCAGAGGTGAGGAGGCAGGTGGTTCCAAACACAAAGGGGGTTTAATACTGAAACAAAAAGCGCTGCTGAGCAGTGTTAACAAACCAAAACAACTTTCGGGGTAACCAGGAACACAGAGAATCAGACAGTATGGACCAGCACAGAGTTAGGCAGACACAAGACTTAAATACACACAGAACTGACAAGACACAGGTGAAAACTATCAGGAGAGATTAGGACCAGGGAAGTAAAACTCAAAACACATACAGTACGCTGCCAGGTCGAACCCGTCATAGGGCGCCGCCAGGTCGGGTCAGTCATCAGAATCGACTCAGTCGTCAGCCAAGGTGTCGACCAAGGCGAAGGAGGAAACAGAAATGTAGGCCTAGACTAAGTAGTCGACTAAGAGGGCAGGGGCGTCAGACCAGCAGTTGGCTGGCGGGTCGGGTCAGTCGTAGAAGTCGGTCGAGTCGTTGGCCAAGAGGGCAGGCACTTCTGGCCAGCAGTCAGCTGGTGGATCGGGCCAGTCCTCGGGCCCGGCAGGTCGGGCCATGGTACGCCCGGAACCACCACAGGAACAGAGACGGGATGGGGTGCGTCAGAGACCACCATCGGAACAGAGACAGGATGGGGTGCGGTTAAATAGTTGTCACATTGGGGGGGTTAATGACGGAACCAAAATGCAGAGCCGAGGAAGCAGAATGTTCCAAACACAAAAGGGTTTTAATACTCAAAGTGCTGCTGACTAGTTTCTCACTGTTTAAAAGCATTATTGATGACGTTGAGTTGTTGATTTCATAGCCAGATAAGCGTCCAAATTCATTAAACACTTCTACTAAAGCAGGGATTTAAGTTTCTTTAGAACCTTAAAAAAGAAAGAACCTTTTAGGTTCTTTAGAAAAAGAATGACATGATCCGCATATAAAGTAGTTTTAGTGTTTATCCTTGAACCCAGATTTATGCCCCGAAATTTTTGCCCGGAGCCAGAGGTTGAATTGCTAAAATAAATAGTAAATCAGAAAAAGGACAGCCTTGTCTGCATCCTCTCCCAACCCTTGTAAGGATTATTATACAATAGTCTAACTCAATTACAGGGGGCCGGTTTAACTCGTGCTGGTTTGCAGTGCCCTCTGTCCCTGAAACCAGGGTTCGAATCCAGGCTGTTCCCTGTTCCCCCCTCCACCTCCATGTGCCAGCTCCAAGCCTCGTCCTCGGGAATGAGGATGATCCGCTGTGGCGACCCCTGATGGGAATAAGAGAAAGAAGAGTCTAACTCAATTACAAAATGCCTGACCAAGGCCAAAGCATAAGACTTCATAAAGAAAGGGCCATTTTACTCTATCAAAAGCTTTTTCTGCACCTAATGCCAAAAAAGCTGTGTCAGGGGCTTCTTTTTGTTCGTACAATAAGTTTCTAATGTTCCTAACATTATGAAATCGCTGTCACCCCACTACAAAACTGTTTTGGTCTTCATTAATGATATTTGGCACGTTTTGCCAGTATCTCACATAGTATCTATAGATCCGAGTTTAAGAGGCTACTTGTTCACCAATTCTCCAATTGGGTGATCCAGGTTTTGAAAGAAGAGTAATTCGGGCTCCCCTTAAAGTGGGTGGGAGAGTACTTGTTAACCCTTGTGCTATCCTAGGCACTTTGACATTGTGAGGTCATCTAGACTCCACAAGACAGTGCACTGAACTTTTTTCTTCAATGATTTGTGATCTACACTGGTGTCCATGGATTACATGAAATCCTCTCCACCTTTGTCATGGTAGGGATAACACCTCAATGGTCATCTCGACCCCATAGGATAGTACAAGGGTTAACCCTTGTGCTATCCTAGGCACTTTACCGTTGGGAGTTGGGTCATCTAGATTCACTAGACAGTGCTCTGAACCTTTTTTTTTTTTCAATTTTTTGTGATCTTCACTGGTTCAATGGATGACATGAAATTTTTCCACCTTTTTCCACCTTTGTCATGGTAGGGAGAACATTTCAAAGTAAGGGTGGGGTCATCCAAGATAGCACAAGGGTTAAACCAATGCTGGAGTTCCACAGCCAATCAGGTGGTCCAGACAATTTGGGATCCAATCTGCACACTAATATAGGAGGACAAACAAAACAAAAAAAATATGATGGCACATCCCCCAACCTAAGAGAAAACTTCTGCCCCCCAAGAAGCCCTCACTTAGGTTGAGTAGATGCTGTGCAAAAGAGCATCCGCTACCAAGTTCTCAGACAGATTGCTGTGAGCCACTTCATAAGCTCGATGCAACTTTTCCCTGAAAGAATTGACATAGTCCAACACATTTTGTTTAGTGTCATAGGATTTAGACAGAAATTGGTCTTTCAAAGGGTTTCAGGGGACCACGAACCAAACACGAGCGCTAAGCAGTATTTCTGTAACCTTTGTGCTATCCTAGGCACTTTAACATTGGGAGTTGGGTCATCTGGACCCACTAGACAGTATTGAACCTTTTTTCTTCAATGATTTGTGATCTTCACTGGTGTCTATAGATTCCATGAAATCCTCTTCCCCTTTATCCACCCTTGTTATGGTAGGGAGAACACGTCAGTGTAAGGGTGGGGTCATAGGATAGCACAAGGGTTAACATAGATTTCCATGTTTGGTGAAATCTTTCCAGTGCACCTTGGGACTGTCGATGATTCGCACTTGACACCCGATGTTTAATGGAAAGGGATTTAATAACCTGTCCAAAGAGCTTTGAAGGGAATTTACAACCTTGATCAGACTGTATAGATTTTGGAAAACTAAATGTGGAAAGGAAGTTAACCAGTGCTTAAATGACAGCTTTGGTTAGGGAATTGCTTCTGGGTAGCGTGTTGTGTCAGGTTCTCACATTTACCAAATGTTCAGAAACGAAGATGCCAGACCAGAAGTAAAGTTTAAGAAATGTAAGCAACACATACATACAATTGTCCTGTCTGATAAAAAATATGTAATGTCAACCAGAGTAAATGAAAAATGCAGCAAAGTCGACAGTCCAAGTCCCCCGTCCCATCCCGTCCCGTCAAAAAGAAAACATAAGAGCGATAAACCAAGTCTGGCATGTTTGTTGTTCCATAAGAATAGGTTACATAATTGTCACGTGGGGGGGAGGGGGGGGGGGGGGTTGATGAAGGACCCAAAAAGGCAGAGGTAAGGAGGCAGGTGGTTCCAAACTCAAAGGGGGTTTTAAAACTCAAACAAAAAGCGCGGCTGAGCAGTTTGAAGTTTGACACCCCTGTTTTAGAACACTTACTGCCAAGTACTTTTTCACCCTTTTTACATCAGAAGGTTTTTTTTTTTTTAAGACATTATCTTTGGAGCTTGCTTTCAGGGCAACAAGCTCAAAGAAAGCTTTCTGAAAGACCTCCAAGGTGTTCTTGGTATCATTTAGGCTCTGGGTACATCCAGGTCTCCAAGGACTTCTGTTCCCTCAATCACCACTCCTACACGAACTGGTGTTGTCCCTCCTGCAATGGCAATTTTCAAATCTTGCCTGGTGATGTCAGCATCTTCATCCTAAAAATAATAACAGTGTTTGAAGTAAAAAAAAAAAAAAAAAAAAGGGGGATCAAGTGTCATATAAGTCCTCTACCTAGCACCATTTCTTTAAAACGATCTTCCTCCTTTTTATTCAGGTAGATAACCAAGGACCGAATAGCAGCCTCCCTTTTCATTTCAATGGAACGATCCTGTAACCCTTGTGCTATCCTGGGCACTTAAACATTGGGAGTTGGGTCATCTAGACCCACTAGACAGTGCGCTGAACCTTTTTTCTTCAATGATTTGTGATCTTCACTGGTGTCCATGGATTACATGAAATCCTCTCCACCTTTGTTATGGTAGGGAGAACACGTCAATGTAAGGGTGGGGTCATAGGATAGCAAAAAGAGGTAGAGGGAAAGAGGAAAACTTGATGTGTGTATGAACTGATTAAAACTTAAACAGTGTCAAGTGGCAACTAACTTGTTTATCCCTCTTCTGGCAAATTCTTAATACGCTGAATGTCCATTTTTCTGGCTCCTCTTGCAGAAACTAGGGTCTTATTTTTGAAGAGTAATGGTCTAGTTTTGACATTAATGTTGCCTCCATAGTGGTGATGCATTTAAATTCTTTATTAATCTGTTTAGAAATAAGTCAAAAATAAAGTGTCACAATTAACTTTTGTACATTCATCCATACAATAGATGTTTTCAGGAAAATATTTACCTGAGCAGCACTAAAAAGAGAATGCCATCTGTCTCTGACATCACTGACTGGGGATTCTTGTTCTCAGAGGAATTTAGATAAATATCACTGTTGATTATTGGGATTTAGATGTTAAAATCGAAAGACTATAAGAAAGCTGTTTGAAAAAAACAAACAGTAAAATATTTTATTCAAACTGTTTTACAAAGGAAACTAAAAAACCTTGAAAAAACCTTGGAGTGGCTTTTTAAATGCTAAACTATAACAATAATGAAAAAGGTATTTCAAACTTAAGCTGGGGTGACGAGTAAAAACAGAACAACAATTTTCCAACTGCTCAAGAATGATCCTTCTGGACAATTTTTTGTTTTAAATAACTTTACAGAAAAATATATATACAACCACCCTCTAACTACTGAAGTTCTAGTTTTGAGTAAACATCCAGGACTGTGCAGAACTATTTGGTCTCTCTCTTTTTTAAGTGAGTTAAGACCATAAGCTTTCTTGCCAAATATTTGTATATGTTTTAGGATAAAATGAGGGTTTGAAAGACCAGTGCAGATAAGGGAGGAGCTGGACTTTCTCGATAAACGTTTCAGCTTTGGGGCAGCTACAAGTAAAAAAATCTGCTAAGAAATGATCACTGATATAATAGCTGCCTTGTGTAACCGGTCGCTTTCTGCGTTGTGCTGGTTAATATATGGTGTGACACAGTGTTGCCTCTTGGAGAGAAGCCTCCCTTTATTCTGATAATAAAACAAACAGAAAACAATACACTGTGTGATCCTGCCCACTCCAGTTCCTATACAAACAAAACAAACCGATATTTAAGCTTTAGCAGTGAATCCCCAAAATATCTCTCCTAAACCATCAATCCCTTTTAATCATCACATCACAAGTTAGAAACAAATATTGCTGTAGTTATACAGATTAAAATTAAACCCAAAAGGGCAATAAACAATAGGATGTATTGGGATTATAAAATGATTTTAGGATGATGGCACCCACCTCTCTGACAGGAGGTCATACAAAAGGGGTGGGGAACAGTAGCCTTTGGAATATATAGGGGAGTCAAAAGAAGTAGAAGAAGAAGAAGAAAGGAAGGAAGGGGCTATGAGTAGTAGTGTAATGCAGTAGTTTGTTGGAGATCCCTCAGGTATGGTAACCCTTGAACAGATTTTGTGCTATTATAAAAATAAGATAAAGGCTGTCCTGGTTACACTTGGAGAATAAATAAACTGTACTCAAATATTAACATACAGAAAGTAATGTTCCATTGATGACTCGTTATGAAGTTAATCGTAAGAGGAAGCTACTTAACAGAGAGAGTGAAGTAAAACATTCAAAACTTACAAAATATCTCTGTCCAAATAACACCAGAACTGGATAAACAACCCCACTGAGCCATTCAATTTGCGCTACCTGACGCAGACACAGCCATTTGTGTTTCTCTGGCCAGGAATATATTCAAACGCTAACGTATGTTTGCAACAGGAGGAAAAGTTACATGAAAAACTTGGTAAAAAACAAATTCAACATGTCAGAAAAATGAGAAAAACTCTGTGAGGAGGCAGTTTATTTTTGCCGGCAGTCTTAATGTTTATTCAGTTGAACTCAAAATGACACTGACTACTTAGTTCAAGTCTTGTTAAAATATACCGTAGCCTCCCGCTAGCTCCCAAAACAACGAAATTCAGTCCCTAGCTAAAAGTCGACATGAGCAAGAAAAAAACAAGGCAGCTGTAGCTGGTTTTCTTCTTCCTGCACCTCTTGTGACATAATTGAAAGATAATATTTTATTTGAATGAATTTTGCCTAAAACAAATTTAAAATATGAGCACTTATCAGAGTCCTTTAATGAGCTACACCGTGCTTGCTGTCATGACTTGCTAGACTAGACAGACCCAGACGCTGGAACCCGGAAGGAAGACACAGGTAAGTTAAGAAGTAAGCAATGGTGATTATCATCTCCGGTGTGGTTTTGGAGTTGTGGTGCAGCTTGATGTTGGATGATGGCTTGTGGCAAGGTTGGAGGTTCTGCTATGGCTCGTGACTTGACTGGAGGTTCGGCAGAGGCACAGTGGTACCATGACAGTACCCCCCCCCCCCCCCCCCCTCAACGACCGCCTCCAAGCGGTCCAGGACGGCGATCCGGGTGGGCCCGGTAGAAGTCCTCAATAAGGGATGGGTCCAAAATGGGAGAGTGAGAAATACAGGACCGCTCCTGAGGACCGTAACCCTTCCAGTCCACCAGGAACTGGAATCCATAACCCCGACCCCGGACATCCAAAACCAGGCTAGCGGGCACAGAGAACTGTCCAGAACTGGCTTGATTTGCGAAACATGAACTTTTATTTATTTTTATTTAACCTTTATTTAACCAGGAAAGTCCCATTGAGATTAAAAACCTCTTTTCCAAGGGAGTCCTGCCCAAGAGGCAGCACATTTCAATACAAAAAATACATAAAAACTAACGTTATTAAACCATATACATCATAAAAAGCAGTTGCACATTATTGTTTCAGTCTCTGATGTTTTAAGCTTGTTCTTAAAAACATGTAGTGATACCACTTCAGTTAGTTTCCAGTCTTTCTGCAGCATATTCCAAGCAAAAGGAGCAGAGTGGACGAAGGCTTTTTTCCCCAGCTCCGTGCGGGCAAATGGAACAGAAAGCAACAAATGGTCTTTAGATCTTAAGGAGTAAGATTCCACACTTCTCCTTGTGATTAACGAACAAATGTAGGGAGGCAGTAATCCAAGTAAGGCCTTGTAAATAAAAGTGTACCAATGTCCTTGCCTCCTAGTGGCCAGAGACGGCCATTGTACTCTTGCATACAAGTCACAATGATGTGTCATGGATCTACAGTTGGTAATGAACCTCAGGGAAGCATGATACATGGTGTCAACCTTTTTGAGACATGAAGATGAGGCATTCATATACAGAATGTCACCATAATCCAGCACAGGTAAAAAAGTTGCAGTAACAAGACGCTTTTTTACTTCAAAAGAAAAACACAACTTGTTACGAAAAAAAAGCCAAGTTTTAGTTTGAGTTTTTTTTTCAAGTTTTTCTATATGAGGTTTAAAGGTGAGGGACTCGTCAATCCAGACACCAAGGTACTTGTACTCATGAACCAACTCTATGACATTTCCATCCAAGGTGGACACCATTGGAATTGTTTCAGGGATCTTCTTTGAGTTTGAAAACAACATTAGTTTTGCCTTGTCAGCATTGAAATGAAATGTACCTTCAGGGCTTTTGGTAGGTGGAGGTGGACACATGAGGGATTGATAATCCTTTCAATAACGTAAGGTCCGATGTACCAGGGAGCCAGGTAGCTTGGATGGGTATGTTCCAAGCCGAGTCAGACCCTTTGTCCAGGCTGGTAAGTGGGTCCCACCACCCTGTGTCGATTGGCGATGCAGCAGTTGCTCTCCTTGGTGCGGAGGAGAGCAGCCCTGGTCTGACGCCAGATGCGTTGACAGCGCTGAAGGTGTTGTTGGACCGAGGGCACCGCCACATCGAGTTCCTGCGACAGAAACAGAGGTGGGGAGTACCCAAGGGCGGCCTTGAACGGAGAAACCCCAGTGGCAGATGAGTATTATGGGCATACTCGATCCAGACCAGGAACTGGGACCAGTCCTCGTTGTTCTGTGCCACCAAGCAACGCAGGGCCGCTTCCAGTTCCTGGTTTGCTCTCTCTCCTTGGCCATTAGACTGGGGGTGGTACCCAGAAGTGTGGCTGACCGTGGCTCCCAAGGTGGAGCAGAAAGCCTTCCACACCTGGGAAACAAACTAAGGACCACGGTCAGATACAATGTCCGATGGTATAACATGATGCCGGAACACCTGATGACCAGGATGTGAGCCGTTTCCGTGCCGGTAGGCAACTGAGGTAGTGGAATAAAATGAGCCATTTTGGAGAACCGCTCGAAGACTGTGAAGATGACAGAGTTACCCTGAGACTGAGGTAGGCCGGTAACGGAGTCAATGGTGAGATGTGACCACGGACGACTAGGAGTGGCTAAGGGATGAAGTAGTCCAGCAGGGGCTGAGTTGCACGATTTGGAGCGGGCACAGGTGGTGCTAGTAGCAACATACTCCCGCACGTCTTTATCCATTGAGGGCCAGAAAAACTGCCTGCGGATGAGGTTAAGGGTCCTGTGTACTCTGCCGTGACAAGACACCCATGAGGCGTGTCCCCATGATATGACATCAGACCTAAGAGATGACGGGACAAATAGAGTTCCTTTAGGGCAAGGGGCGTGATTGGGTTCCTTACCTTGGGCTTGGAGTACTCTGGTTTCGATGTCCCAAGTGAGATTGCCCACAATACAGGTTGATGGCAGGATGGTGTGTTCGGTGGAGCAGTACTTGCGGGAGAGAGCTTCTGGCTTGACATTGCGGCTACCGGGTTTGTAGGTGATGGTGAATTGGAAATGATAAAAAAAGACACCAATGAGCTTGCCGTGAATTGAGTCTCTTAGGAGTCCTCAGATAGGCTACATTCTTGTGGTCGGTCCACACAATAAAGGGTTGCTCCGCTCCCTCCAGCCAGTGTCGCCACTCTTCCAGAGCCAATTTTATACCCAGAAGCTCCCAGTTTCCGACGTCGTAGTTCTGTTTTGCAGAAGACAGTTTACACGAAAAAAAGGCACATGGTTTTAGTTTGCCTGAGTTTTCCTCCTTTTGGGAAAGGACCGCCCCAACACCAGAATCCGAGGCGTCAACCTCCACAATAAACTTTCGCGACGGGTCAGGTTGTATGACTATGGGGGCAGAAACGAAGAGTTCTTTGAGTCTGTCAAAAGCTTTTTGGGCCTCAGGATCCAATGAAAGGGCTGGCTAGTAGATGTGAGGCGAGTCAAAGGGGAAGCAATACTGCTATTATTACGTATGAACCGGCGGTAAAAATTGGCGAATCCTAGAAATTGTTGCAACTTCTTGTGGTTGTCTGGGGGCTCCCAATTGATGACCGCCTCAATTTTGGAGGGGTCAGGTCGGATTCGACCAGCCTCAATTATGTATACCAGGAACTGAACAGTATTGACATGGAATTCGCACTTTTCAAATTTGACAAACAGTTGATTTTCCAGGAGTCTCTCGAGTACTTGGTATGCATGATGTTCATGTTGGGTTTGGTTATTGGAGTAAATGAGGATGTCATCCAGATAAACGAAGACAAAACGATTAAGAAAATCTCTAAGAACATCATTCACCATTCTTTGAAAAATGGCAGGATAGTTGGTAAACCCAAAGGGCATAACCAAATATTCATAGAGTCCCAGGGGTGTGTTGAATGCCGTTTTCCACTCATACCCCTCTTTTATGCGAACCAGATGGTAAGGGTTACGTAGATCCAATTTGGTGAATAAACAGGCTTCTTGTACCGAGTCAAATACGGAAGTAATGAGGCGTAAAGAGAATTTTTTCTTTGATGGTGATTTGATTTAACTCGCAGTAATCAATGCATGGGCGTAACGTCTTATCTTTCTTTTTCACAAAGAAAAATCCAGCTCTCACAGGAGAAGAAGAAGGGCGTATGTGTCCCTGGGATAGCGCCTCCTGGATGTAGCTTTCCATAGAGGACTTCTCAGGACCGGATAGATTGAATAGTCTACACTTAGGAAGGGTGGCACTTGGCAATAGATTTATGGAGCAGTCTTAAGGGCGGTGAGGTGGTAATGCACTGGCTTTAGCTTTGCAGAAAACGTTCTTTAAATCATGGTAACAAGGGGGAATTTTAGACAGGTCCACTTCACAGGATTTATCAGAAATAAATGTAGGGACAGAGGGTATGGCTGATTTGAGACAGTTGGCTAGACAGTAAGCACTCCAATTGATAATTTTACCCTGGGTCCAATTAAACTGAGGATTGTGTAATTTAAGCCATGAAAACCCAGTACAATAGGAGTGTGAGTGGACTGTGTAATAAGAAATTGGATGGATTCTCTGTGGTTACCGGATGTTAACAGGTGAACAGGTTTGGTGCTAAGAGTGATGCGCGAGAGATGTTAACCCCCCCAATCCAGAAGCTTCAATGGGAGTGTCAAAGGGTTGTGTAGGTAGAGAGAGTTTAGAGACTAGATGATGATCGATAAGGCTTTGTTTGGCTCCAGAATCAATTAAAACCTTTAAATTGTGGATTTCGGAATTCCAACAGATCTTGATAGGGATGAAAAGAAAATTATTTTTAGCATGATTAGCAAAGTTACCCATCCGCGGCCTGTCTTCTAGCGGGGGGCCCTGGAGTTTAAACGCAGAGGCCACTGGGAATATAAATGTCCTTGGGTTCCGCAGTAAAAACAAGAACTCTCTTCGTGGCGTCTTTGACGCTCCTCAGCCGATAACTTTGAGTGACCGATTTGCATGGGTTCTTCCATTGCTTTGGGTGAGGAAGCAGTATCTGATCTCGGAGGTGAACTGATAGCACTGGCTGAGACGATGGGACTGTTAGACTGTTTGCGGTTGTATTGATGACGTTCATTCTGATGTTCTCTAAGGCGAATACCTGATCGGAGAGCCATAGAGACAAGCTCTTTAAAAGTGGTGGCTTCCGGTTGAGAAGAGAGGTGATCTTTGATATTTTCTTTTAGGGATTGGTAAAAAAAACAAAACAAAAAAAAGCCCTTTAAGGCTAGATCGGGACAACCAGCTTCTATCGCTAAAATTTGAAAATCTATGACGTGGTCACTGACCGATCGATTGCGTTGCTTGAGGCTTAGCAAACGTCAGGTAGCTTCTTCCTGCTTGTGTGGCTGATGAAAAATTAAACGGAATTCATTAATGAAGTGATTGTATCATAGATGTGAAATGGGGTTTGCTGATACAAATGCTGGAGCCCATTGTAAAGCTTTATTCCTAAGCGAGTTTATAATTAAAGTGATCTTGCTGTGATTGGAGTGATAGTACCTGGGTGCTTGTTGGAAGATTAGTTGACACTGTAATAAGAAACCTGTACAGGCTTCGAAGAACGGTTCCAGTTGGAGGCGGAAGTTTTCAGGTGAGTTGGCGGAACTGGAAGCGGAAGTGGAGATGTTGCCGGAAGATGGGAGGGAGAAGGCAGCTGAGGGATTAGGATATTGTCCAGTTTATTCAATGAGAGTTTGAGTCATACTGTCGAGACGACGAAACAAGTCTTGTTGAGTGGAAGTCATTTGGGTCAGAGTGTCCGCTTGGCGTCCAAGCATGATTCCTTGTAGAGTAACATGCGAGGCGAAGACCTTCCGGGTCAGCTGGGTTTGGTGTTTGGCCAGTTCGTTCTGTCATGACTTGCTAGACTAGACAGACCCAGACGCTGGAACCTGGAAGGAAGACACAGGTAAGTTAAGAGGTAAGTAATGGTGTTTATTATCTCAGCATTTTCTTCTTCCTGCACCTCTTGTGACATAATTGAAAGATAATATTTTATTTGAATGAATTTTGCCTAAAACAAATTTAAAATATGAGCACTTATCAGAGAGCTAAGTCCTTTTAATGAGCTACACTGTGCTTGCTGTCATGACTTGCTAGACTAGACAGACCCAGACGCTGGAACCCGGAAGGAAGACACAGGTAAGTTAAGAAGTAAGCAATGGTGATTATCATCTCCGGTGTGGTTTTGGAGTTGTGGTGCAGCTTTATGTTGGATGATGGCTTGTGGTGAGGCTGGAGGTTTGGCAATGGCTTGTGACGTGGCTGGAGGTTCGATGGCTCGTGACGTGACTGGAGGTTTGGCAAAGCTTCGTGGCATGGTAGGTTGACTCTGTGACGTAATACTGCTCGGGTAGTCTGGAGACTCAGGTGTCCCTTCGTGGTTTGGTAATCCTGACTACAAGGCAAAAGGTAAATCAGACGAAAGCAAAAACACCTGAGCTAAATTTTCTAGACAACCAGACTATGCACCATCTGGGGCAACGAACTGGCAATGAATACTGGTTCTGGCTCTCCTTAAGTAGGTCTAGAGGCGTGATGAGTAGAGTGGACACAGCTTAGTCGAATCAGGAACCAAGCAGAGAGGAGAGGGGGAGGAGAACTGACAGAGGCACCATGACACTTGCTGCGTTTCTCCTCGAAGGGGTGGTCTGTCTTTTTGCTGTTGCCCCAGCTTTTTAGAACGCTCAGCTTAAAATCAAGTTTAACCAACTTAATATTTTGTTGTTATTGAGTGAAGACAAAATTCATGGTTAAAAATTTGTAACATATACATTTCTTACAACTTTCATACATTTTGAGTTTAAATCACTTCTTTAAATAAATTAACAACTTACTATAATAAGTTTATCAAGCAAACTTAAATATCTGTGCTTAAAATGTTTTATTAAATTTCTACATACTAACCCCATGAATCACTATACTATGATCTGTCATGATCAGCTAGGCTGAGCAGACCCAGATGCTGGAACCTGGAAAGACCACAGGCGGACGAAATGGATAAGTAACGGATTTATTTTTCCAGTAAGTTGTAATGATGGGACAAAGACCAGAAGGTGTGTATGGAGGTTGAATATCCAACGCCGTGGTGAATCTGGTGAAGTGGGGAGCAGTGGTGTGGCGTGGAGTTGAATCGAGGCGTGGAGTGGAGGCGTGGCATGGCTTGGGGTGGTGGCATGGCTGGAGGCTTTGGATCTGTCTGCTCGTGTGGAAATAGGACCCAGGTCAGCACTCGTGGAAACTGTTCTGTAGATGAGGTGAAGAATTTGTAATTAGTACAAAGCATGGAAACCGTGAACCAGAGCACCAGATTAGAGACCAGGTAATGCACCGTAGAGAGGCAACAAACTGGCGATGAATGCTGGAGAAGGTTCCTCTTAAGTAGAGCTGGCTGGTGATGAGTTGAGTGCCAACAGCTGGGTCCAATCTGGAATGCAGAGCATAGAGGGGAGGGGGGAGGAAAGGACTCCCGGAGGCACCATAACTGTACCCGCCCCCTCAACGACCGCCGCCGGGCGGTCCAGGACGCCTGTCCTGGTAGAAATCCTCGATGAAGGACGGGTCCAGGATGAGGGAGCGGGAGATTCAGGACCGCTCCTCTAGACTATAACCTTCCCAGTCAACAAGGAACTGGAGCTCCAAAACCAGGATCGAAGGCGTTGACTTCCACAATGAATTGACTTTTGGGGTCCGGCTGAATGAGTATGGGTAAATACAAGATATGAATAAACAAGCTACAGATATGAATAAAACTCGATTAAAAAGAAAGAATGTGCAAAATTTAATACAAAGTATACAAGTAACTATAAAAGTAGCACTTAAAAAGCAAAAAATAAATATTCATAATGGCCTAAAGGGGTATTGATAGTCGTTTTCCATTTGTCTCCCTCCTAATGGATGCAAATTAGCATCATTACTATAATCCAGCATGTTTACGCCTATCATTGTTTGGTTGATGTTCATTACTGTGCACTGTCCCTATTAAATAAAGCTTAAACTAAAACTAATACGGACGAGATGGTAGGCATTACGCAGGTCTAGTTTAGAATAAATGCGAGTTTCTTGGACAGAATCAAAGACAGAGGTAATGAGAGGAAATGAGTATTTGTATTTGATGGTTATTTGATTCAGTTACCTATAATCAATACAAGGGCGTAGGGTGTTGTCCTTCTTCTCAACAAAAAAGAACCCTGCACCGATGGGAGAAGAGGAAGGAAGAATGTGTCCCGAAGAAAGTGCTTCTTGGATGTATCTTTCCATAGCTGCTTTCTTGGGACTGGACAGATTAAATAATCTACCTTTGGGTGAGGTAGCACCTGTGAGTTATTCTATGGAACAGTCGTAAGGTCTATGAGGTGGTAGGGCACAAGCTTTTACTTTACTGAAAACCATTCTCAGATCATGGTAGGGGACAAGACCTGATGACAGGCTGCTATTGATGATGTCCATGACTGAAGAGCTAAGAGTTGCCGAAACCTGTTTTAAAAAAGCGAAGTGGGACTTAATTAATTAACAATCCCAGTCAGTTCAGACCCTGGCACCGACTTGAATTGAGTAAGACCAACAGAATCCTGCACCAGAGCAAATTTTAAAAAGGAAGTGCATGACGAAATATTTGCCCTAAGGGCAGCTACCTTGTTGTTAAAAAAAGAATAAAAAACGTTCACACATTTCATTTGTCATCTGTAGTGTGGAAGATGGATTGGGGTTACAAACAGAACCAATAGTTTTAAAAAGAATGTGGGGCTTGTTTACATTTTCTAAAACCAAGCTGGATAAATACTTTGTTTTTTCGGCCTTGACAGTATTTGGTATTTCCTCCAACTGTCTTTAAGAATTTCATGCGAGACCTGCAGATGATCGTGTTTCTATTTGCGCTCTGCTCTACGGCACAGTCTTCTGCTGTATCGTCAAATGACTCTGGTGAGCTCAGCCGGGTCAGATGAGACGGGTAAGGAGACTGAGATTGGGGAGCTTGCTTCAGTCATGAGAACCAGTCATGAAGCTGCTGAATGCCTTAAATGCAGCCACCCAGAGAATGGGCTAAACCAGACATCTCCTGAGTGGCTGGCAGTGGTGAGTCTCCAGGTTGTGATCCTCCTGCTGGGTTTGACATGGTCTGAGCACAATGTGATGGATTGGCCAGGTTTTTACCTATTTTTAATAATAATAATAATAATAATAATACATTTTATTTATACTGCACTTTTCATTAAATAAAACCTAAAAGTGCTACAAGATATGAATAAAACTCGATTAAAAAGAAAGAATGTGCAAAATTTAATACAAAGTTAACCTAAAACTATAAAAGTAGCACTTAAAAAGCAAAAAATAAATAAAACTATCAGCAGTCGTAGGCTTTTTTAAATAAAAATGTCTTTAAAGAGTCCAGGGTCTGTGATGTTCTGAGATTGATAGGAAGCCTCGGTGCAGCAGAACAGAATGCTCTTTCTCCCATTTTGCGGAGCCTGGTGGGGGGGACCTGAAGAAGGAAGCTGTCTGATGAACGGAGGGTACGGGTATGGTTCTGGGGAACTAGGAGTTCCTGGAGGTATGGTGGCGCCATGACCGGTCATGCATTTGTAGGTGATGATTAGAAGTTTATATTCAATCTGGGATGAAACAGGAAGCCAGTGCAGCGATTTCAGGATAGGGGTGATGTGCTCATATTTCCTGACTCTTTTTAGGATTCTGGCTGCACTGTTTTGGATGTACTGAAGTTTTTTTATGTTTTTGTTGGGAATGCCAGAAAAAAGGGAGTTGCAGTAGTCCAGCCTTGAAGAGATAAAGGCATGGACAAGTGTTTCTGCGTCGGGAAGTGATAGATGGGGCCGGAGTTTTGAGATGTTCCGTAGGTGGTGGAATGAGGTCTTGTATAGATCCTTTATATGGTTGTTAAAGTTTAACTGAGGGTCCAACTGTACTCCTAGGTTGGTGACTGAGGAGGACACAGTGATGATCTGACTATTGAAAGTAAACTGGGATATTGAAGAGGAATTAATCTGCTGGGGGGTGCCAACAAGGAGTGCCTCTGTTTTGCTGCTGTTTAACTGTAGGAAGCTGCTGTTCATCCATGCCTTTAGGCATGCAGTGAGATGGGATGGAGCTGCAGTGGACTTTGGAGCAGTTTTTATGTAGATCTGTGTGTCATCAGCATAACAATGGAAGAACAACCCATGTTTACTGATGACACGTCCAAGGGGAAGCATGTAAATTATGAAGAGAATAGGGCCGAGAACTGACCCCTGTGGGACACCACATGTCACAGGGAGCGGTCTGGACTTGCATCCTCCCATGAGCACATATTCAGTTCTGTCAGTCAGATATGATTGGAACCACTGCAGCACATCTGCTGACAGTCCTACAGTGTCTTTGAGACGATGCAGAAGGACGGTGTGGTCCACTGTATCAAAAGCTGCTGTCAGGTCCAGAAGAACAAGAAGAGATGGTGATCCTGAGTCAGCTGCCATCAGCAGATCATTCGTCACCCTAAGCAGAGCAGTTTCTGTGCTATGGGCTGATCGAAAACCGGACTGGAACTTTTCAAAATGGTTGTTTTGCTTTAGATGGTTTTGCAGCTGTGAAGCGACCATCTTCTCCAGTACCTTTGATAGAAAAGGGAGGTTGGAAATAGGCCTGTAATTGGCAAGCACTTCTTGGTCCAGCGAGGGTTTCTTTGGAGTAGGACGGATGACAGCAGTTTTTAAGGAGGGTGGGATGTAGCCAGTTTGTAATGAGATATTTACAAGCTCAGTGATAGTTTGGCTCACAGTTGGTGAAACAGACTTGACAAGAGCTGTCGGAAGGGGATCCAAGGTGCAAGTGGATGAATTCATTCCTCGCAGAATTTTCTCAATGTGGGTTTATTGAAACAACAGTGAAAGATAGGAAGGGTGGTGAGCCTTCAGACAATGAGTCTGGAACAGAGAAACACATGGAGGCAGGGTCCGGCATGGAGGAGCGGATGTTGTTAACCTTGGATCTAAAAAAGTCCATAAAGGCATTGCACAGCTCCCCTGTAGCTTCAATTTGTGAAGACAATCGGGGTTTCAGAAAATGGCTTACAGTGGAAAAAAAGCTGCTTTGAGTTTCCAGAATTTTTGTTGATTTGGCTGGAATAGAATTTACGTCGTGCATCCTTCAGGGCCTGGCAGTAGGCTTTTTGATGGTTGTGGTAGGCGCTTTGGTGAACAGTAAGTCCAGATTTTTATTTTATTAACCCAGGAGAAGGAAGAACATGACACAGTGTTGGATGTAAAGATAAACCAACACCTCTCAACTATATTCTTGAAGGAAGAAAGGAGACTGACTCACTTGGTAACATTTTCAAGGAGAAAGACAGAACAATTCACCCATGCAAATCTCCTATCTTAACAGGGCTCACAATGTCTGTTCCTCGCATTTATTGAAATTAGGCGGTCCCTGGTTACAATGTGTGTCGCAGGGGAGGGGGGCACACAGCTACAACGTAAATAAGAGAAAAATATCTGCAGAGCATCTTTGGAAAATAGCTGTTACAAGGTCTTTTTCTGCTTTCCTGAAATCAGGTTTCTTGCAGAAAACAGTTTGTAAACACACACCTCAGCAAATATGTTCAAGAGTTCAAAAGAGCATCAATCTCTAGATTGGAGTAAAAGCAAATATGTAATAACAATAAATGTAATAAAACAGTTTCAACATTTCCCCCTGTTTGTTATATATTTGCTCAAAAGATCATCACCGAAATAATTACTTCTTATTCAGATTTCCAATTACCGGGTCATACTGTGACCAAGGTATATGTAAACTCAGGGGTCATGTCAGTGAGAATAAGGCTACTCACAGAAATTCTCTAGGCCCATTGCTTCTATTTGTTCTTATCAAAAGATAACCATTAGAGGATGGACTTTTTGCATTTTGGGTCATTTTCTTATTTTATTCTTCTTTATGTTATGCCCCACACCCCTAGACTTGGGGTGCATAACACACCTTAAGAGACGTCATGAAAGTGGAACGGACCATTGTCGTGTGTGGTGAGTACATCGTGAGGTATTTGTAAGAATATTGGTATTTATATACACTTGTGATGTACAAGTGATGGCCCCTTATTGACTTTGTGCAAATGCTGCCAGCAAAGGGGTGTGCATGTGATTCGGAACTTCCATAGGATGCCTGGAGAATATCCACATAAAATATATAAAATATACTCTGATTTTTTTCATTTTTATTAGTCACAAAGAGCACACAGTTGTCACATGAACAGAACTAATAGGCTCCTTGTGCAGTTCACGGAGGGGTGACTTAACTGGATTTTCCGTACGACACACCTGAGTCTATAGCAGCGGTCCCCAACCTTTATTGCGGTTTGATGTCTGGCAAAATTCTCAAAGGACCGGTATGTTATATGTGGCGGACACACGCTGCAGCAACGCTACACTCGAGGCAGAGACACGTGATAAGACGTACTCTGTACTTTTATTTTGACACGCTAAACATTGAACATCGAACAGGTGTCATTATCCTCTCCCCTTCCCACACTCATGGTGCTAAAAAGAAGTAAACACAACAGGAAGAATTAACTAAGGGTGAAACAATATAACTGCCAGATGAAAGGACCTGTAGGCAAAAAGAAACACCCGTGATCAACCCTATTTTGACCAAAGCAGGCAAAGGGGACTGATTTAATTCCCTGTGATCCCAGCTCCGACAGTAACCCCTGCAGCCTGCTGAACTCTGACAGCAGACCAAACGTGCACGTGACCCACACTACAGTACAACAAAATAAAATGACCTGCATGAAAACTGTGGTGTTTTCTAAACATGACAAAAAAAAACTATGATAACGTTTAAACATGCCTTCAAAATAAGTTAATGGAAATCCAACTCACCACAATGCTGAATGGTTGGAGGGAATCTCCGGCTGTGGTAAATCCGTATTTTAAGTAGGACTTCTGATACTGTCTATTAAATGTAGCTCTTTTTTTTTTTTTTTTTAGAAGTGGAAGGCTCCTCTTCTGTCTCCTGGCTGGACCTTTTCCATTTGGCAAAGAAACTTTCCAAATACGTTTGTTTTTTATTCATTTTGCTAGTTCTTGGGTTTTATTTTAGTGGTATCCTATCACGTCACCAAGACCTGCGTCAAGAGTGACATAGACGGTTGTAACAAAGAATCTGGCAATTTTTCAAAATAAAACATCTGCTAGATTTCAAAATAAATAAAACGGAAGTCATGTAAGTTATTTTATTTTTTTCTGTACGGCCCGGTACCGGTCCACGACCCAGGGGTTGGTGACCACTGGTCTATAGCCTTGATGTTTCAGGCAGACCACCTGCTTGTCCCATATTGTTTGCCCATTTTTCACCCACTGACAGCCATAAGGGCAGTTGTGATCAAAGCATAAGTCTTTGTTCCCTTAAGAAATGTTCCCTTAAGAAAGTCAAAACATGTTGACATGTTCACATCAAATAATGGTGTTGCTTAAAACATTTTTTTTTTCCAAATGCAATTTTCTTGGGTGAAAATTGAGACCGTTTCTGATTTCCACAGATGTCACGTCTTCCTATGTTCATTTGAGCCTTTCTGACAGCAGTTGCGCTGTCGTGATTAACATCTACCATTGAGTCTTTGTTATCTGGCCTCTGGAGAAATCTGCTGCGTTATGTTGAATATTGGAGGGGTGGCCTTTTCCGACTGAAAAAGAATCATCCGCTCCGTGGATGATCTGCCACAGTAATGGTTGACTCCTGACTGACCCGACAGCCTCACTTTTAATCGGAGCCCAGAAGGCTTTGACATTTCTCTGACATTTACCATCCCATCGTTACCTCATCGGAGTGAAAAGGGCCTGCGTACAAGCTCTCAGCAATCAATAGGCAGTTAGTCTTTCTGCCTGCCGAGGCCCAGAAGAAAGGAGGCAGGTGTGTGTAATCACATCCATGCTGCCTATCATCTCCACCATCTTTGCTGCCACAGGACTGTTCAGCTGAGCGATCACTGTTTTATTCAGAAGGGGCACTTTCAGATAGTTTTATGCCAGCAGGTATCCAAGCACTGAAAGGGAAATGACCAAATTTCACTTAGGGAAAAGTCAGCCCACAGACATCCAGGAGACAATTGTGGAGAGATTCAAAACTCGCTTTTGGAAAGAATTTTCTCAACAATACTTCAGGAAACCACAATGAAACAATGCAGCAAGTCATTATGAAACATCAAAAGCACATTTCAGAAGACTCTGTGTTTTTTTAATTGCAGCTTTTTCGGAAACCAATCTACAAAGCCCTTTTTAAAAAAAAAAGGATCAATCCCCAGAGAAGAGTGCAGCCAAGGAAGACCGCTGACGAACAGCCACGCAGAACACGCAACAGTTTCCGGTGTGTTATAAATATTCTGGAACAGACCAAAGACTGTTGAATGAAGCAAATCCCTCAGTCTGAGCTGCTCTGCCGGTTCATCACTGCTCGCTCAGCTACAGATCGTCTTTTGTGGAATCACACAACAGGGCCTACAGTTCCTGCAGCCTTTTTTTTTTTCTTATGCACCAACATCAGTGTACCCCTTTACTGTCATGACATGATTACAAATAATAAAAGTTGAAGTTTTTTAGATTCAGACTTTAATGGAGGTGAATGACTCAAAATGCTGGAGACTGGCTCTGTGGCAGGAATATTTATGGAATCAACGATGAGATGACAAATCCAAGGGAGCAGCAAACGTTGGACACAGCAGATAACCTGGCCTCTCCGGGTGAACTGGAACATACAAACAACAGACACTATGATAACCCAATACAACGACTGTAACTAACAAAATGAAAAATGCTGTGAATCATGATAAATCTGTAACTACTGTGACTGACAATCATTACTGTCAGGTGTAAATGTTCGTCTAAAGGGACACGGCCTGTCCACACACACACTCAAATGAGATAAGCATTCCTGTTGGCACCAAGAATCTTCACATACAAACATGTCAACATGTACACAATACAACTACAGTTCACACACACAAACATGTGCATACAAACCATCACATGTAAAGTATTTCATTCAGTCACATTTACTATTGTGCAAAGGTGAGCTGACATCTGTGCTCAGGTGTTCTGCTGAGATGGATGATGGAATGTAAAAAGAGGGAGAGTGCCCGGTCACCCCCACACCAAGACCCCCGCCAAGGCAGAAGCGGTAGACAGGGCCCCCCAGACACCCACGTGGAGATAGAGCAGCTCACCACTACACGGGAGTTCTGGGCGTCCCCCCACTCTAACTTCAAGCACGAGCCAGGGTCCCCCAATGGAGACCCCCCCACACTCCAGGAAGCCACCCACCCACCCACCCCGTGGGCGGACCAGAAGAGAGCAAGGCAAGGGCCGCCCAGGAGGACACCCAAGAGAAGTGGGTGAAGAAAATAATCATACAGTCATTCTATAATAAATAAAATGAGATTCTTAGAACACACAATTCAACTTTTTTTTTTTTTTTTTTACAAACAGAACTACTGAAATTGCACGACTTACAAGTCTTTCCAATTAATACACAAAACCTATTTCTAATCAAAGAGAAGTCCCATAATCTAAGGGGCAACAGAACTTTCAAATTACCATTAATACGAACCAACAGGAAGAGTTTTATTATGGAATTATGAAACAATCTGGGTAATGAACACAAGCAATGTCAAAACATTCATATCCTCAAAGCACTTTACAAAAAAATGGTTTTTAATTTTGACTAACTTCTGAAAAACAAGATTTTGTTTCTGCTGTAACCTCTTTTTCCTACAGAATCTTTCCATCTGCTCCTGAGTCAGTGTGTTAGACAGTGAAATACTTATAAATGGAATTTTGAGATTAATGTATGCATGTCCTCCATCATATATATATATGACGATTTTATCGTGTTTCGGGCAGATACTCGCAGCAGTGTTTTCAGCTAATAACCTAGGGCGGTTCAGGCAATTAAACTCACCTGCTCAGCATCCTATTTAAGCCAGGTGCGCAGGCGTTCATTCTCTTTCTTACCTTCAGCGCTCATTCTTCGCGTGTCCTCTGATGCCGGCGGCTCTCGTCCTGGTGTGTTTTGGCGTTGTGATGTCTGTCCCGCCTTTCTGTTCGGATAGTGAAGATCCTCCGTTCTCCGATGGGGAAATTTCCGTTGTTCCTGCGACTGCTCCCCCGGTTTCCATCTCCCCCGGCGTTTCCGCTGGTGCTTCGCGTCCTCGGCGCCGCAGCTCCCGCATTTCAGCCAAGCGCCTGCAGGATTGGCCCGTCCACCGTCTTTTGGAGGCTTTGTACGACAAGGGCATTCCGGTGCCCGCGGGTCTGTCTCACGGTGACCTGTTTAGCTATTTTTTGGCTCAGTCCGAGGTTTCCAGCGATCGTGATGCCAGTGCCGCCCCCCCGAAAGGGAAAGGAAAAGCTCCCTCCCGGAAGCTAGCTGCCCCGGCTGCGGCTCCTGACGCCGCCGTACTTCCCGGATCCTCCCGTGACTGTGTTTCAACTCCCTCGGCTGAGGCTGTCATCGTGTCCTCTCTCGCGGACATCAAACGTTCTCTGGAGGCGATGAATTCCCGAATCTCTCTGGTGGAGCGTGCCGTGCTGCCTTCTTCGTCGGATTTTGCTGTGCCGGCCTCCTCCTCGCTCATGCCTCCGGCTTTTCCCGGTCACGCGCTGCTCGACCCCGCTGGTGTTGGTGCCGCGCCTCGGCGAACTTTGGACACCGCTGTTCCCGCTCCGTCGCTGGGTTCCAGGTTTATTCCTCCGGCTGCTGCTATCCCAGACACTCTGAGAGCGAACATTCTTAAAGGTAACGACGTTAACCTAGTTAAGATTCTTCTGTGTGGCTCCTCCTCCTCTGATCGTCATTTTGTGGATTGCGGGGATTTCTCTGTGGTCCTGAAGAACAGCGATCCCCGTTTGGACAAGAATCTGACTTTGGTTGAATTTGTTGTCACTTTCGGGGTCTTTCGTGACGTGATTTGCGAGATTTACCCTGATCGTAGGGAGGAATTGGATGTTTATCTCGCTATTATTTCTGATTTAGCCCTGTCCTATGGCGGATCTTTATTCTATGAATATCATAAATCCTTTTCGGCTAAGGCGGCCATGTACCTTAAAAAATTCAATCAACGCCTGGATTGGTCGGTCCTGGATTTGACGCTCATAAGCAGACATTTTACCGGGCATCGGACTCTCACTTGCAGTGTTTGTGGCTCGTTTTCCCACTCCACTTCCCTCTGTCCTAAGACGGCACTGCGTGCCATTTCGGCTCCCCCTGTTCAGCCATCTGGTTCTGCCACTACTTTCCTTCCTCGGGGCCAGGTACCCTTTCGGTCCCGTTTTCGCTCTCCTATTTGTCACAATTTTAATGAGAGTGTTTGTGTGTTTCCTAATTGTAAGTTTGTGCATGTTTGTAGCGTGTGTGCGGACAGCCACCCCCACTCTGTGTGCCCCCGGAGAATCCGGCCCAAGCCTTCCGGGAATTAAACTTCAAGCATCCTTCTACTCCAGTGAATGTGTCTGCTCTGTCTGCGGCCCTGGTTTCTCACCCTGATTGTTGTTTTGTGAACTACCTGATTACTGGACTGGTTCAGGGTTTTTTTTGCTGGTTTGTGTTCTCCCCTTCGTGCGTCTTATGTTTGCGGGAATCTGCTGTCTGCTCGTAATGAGCCTGAAGTTGTAGATTCTCTCCTAGCCAAGGAAGTTTCCCTGGGTTACATGATTGGGCCTTTTTCCAGGGCTCCGTTTCCCGTGTTTCGGGTCAGTCCTTTGGGAGTAGCCACCCGGAAATATTCCGGTAAGAAGCGTCTCATCATCGACCTCTCCGCTCCTCATAATTCGTCTGTCCCAAGTGTTAACAGCTTGATCCCTCGTGAGCCGTTTTCACTTTTCTACGCTTCTGTCGATAACGCTATCTATATGATTAAGTCCGTCGGTCAGGGTGCGTGGTTGGGGAAGGCTGATATATCAGATGCGTTCAAGATCATGCCTTTGCACCCCTCCCAGTGGCATGTATATGGCGTCAGATGGCGCTCTAAGTATTATTTTTCTGTGCGTTGCCTTTTGGATGCCGTAGCAGCCCTCGTATATTTGATTCTTTGTCAGAAGCATTATGCTGGATTTTGTATAATTCTTTCAGGCTTCCCTATGTTTTGCATCTTCTGGATGATTTTTTGGTTATCGATTTTCCCTCCTCTCCCCCTTATCGTTGCCTTTCTGCGGTCACAGCGCTTTTTTCTCATCTTGGCGTTCCGCTCTCCCCTGTGAAGACATGTGGTCCTCTGACCCGTTTGGAATTTTTAGGAATTGTTCTCGACAGTTCTTTGATGCAGGCTTCGCTCCCTTCTGATAAGCTCGCTCGTATTCGTGAGGCAGTGTCTTCCTTTTTGTCCATTGGTAGTGTGTCAAAAATGGATTTGCTTTCCCTTTTAGGCCATTTGATTTTCGCTATGCGCATTATCCCTCATGGCCGCTCTTTCATTTCTCGTCTTCTCGACGTTGCCAATTCGGTTCCAGGCCTCCACGATCCCGTCATTCTGGATGCTGGTTCCCTCTCAGATTTGCGTTTTTGGTCTCTTCTTTTGGTTGCTTGGAACGGTGTTTTTTTTTTTTTTTACAATGATCATTTTGAGTCTTCGAACTCTCTGCATTTCTTTACCGATGCTGCTCCGTCCGTTGGTTTTGGGGGAATTTTTTGTGATGAGTGGTTCGCTGATGTTTGGCCAGCAGAAATTCTGGGAGCTGTGCCTACATCTACAGCTTTATTCGAGTTGTATCCAATCGTGGTAGCATGCTCACTATGGGGTAAGAAATGGTCGAAGAAGCGAATAATGGTGTTTTGCGACAACGCAGCGGCAGTAGAGATAATTAATAAAGGGCGTTCTAAATGTGTGCTGATAAACAGTTTGATGAGGCGATTAACATGGTTCAGTGTAATGAATAACTTCATTCTTTGAGCTGCATTTATTCCTGGTCATGTTAACATGGTTGCTGACGCTCTATCCCGCTTTAAATTTCAGGATTTCAAAATTCTATGTCCAACTGCCAATCCTCACAGCCTTCCCTGTCCTACGTTCCAGCAGATGATTCTAGATTAAAATTTCCCCTCTGAATGAATTATTAGTTTCTGCTGCTGGACACATGAGGTCTAGTCTGGCCAAAACCACCATTAAATTCTATGACTCATTTTGGACAGTGTATTGCTCTTTCTGTGATAGCATTCACGCAACCCCCTTGCCAATCAAGATACCATTAGTCTGCGCTTTCATTGTACACTTATTTGAGAATCTGCGGTACCAAGTGCAAAGCATCAAATCCTGCCTGGCTGCCATCCAATTCCGCACAAGATGCTGGTCCTCTTCAGAGACGAATCTTCTTGGTCACCATGCCATTCGCCTTCTCCTCAACGGCTTGCTGAAGTTTTGCCCATCCGGCAATGACAAAAGGTTACCCCTTACTCTATATATGGTTCATAAACTTGTGCTAAGACTACGAGCTGGCTTTCTTTCTCTCTATATAGACTCTTTATTAGAGGCTGTCATTATGATGGCTTTTTATGGCTTTCTAAGATGTGGTGAATACACTACTAGAACTTTATCTTTCGAACCTCAACTTAATCTTACCTTTTCTGATTTATCATTTACGGAACACTTTTACGCCATAAATCTTAAACGTTCTAAAACTGACAAATTATGTAAAGGTGTACAAATAGTCATAGCCAAAACTGATACTGCTTTCTGTCCCTTCTCTTCTATGCAACACTACCTGAGCCTCCGACCGACTACTACGTGGTCCGCACCTCTGTTCCTCGTGGATGGCTGTAAACCCTTGTCTAGAAGTTGGATGTCTTCCAAGTTTCAAAGTCTCTGCTCGTCATGTGGTCTTCCGCCAGACCTCTACACTCTGCACTCCCTAAGAATATGCGCCGCTACGACTGCTGCTCTTCACGTGCCATCATCTACGCTCAAAGCAATGGGACGGTGGTCATCATCTGCGTTTCAGAGATATGTTAGATTAAATTCTGATGACATATTAGCGGCGCAAAGAAAAATAAGTCTGGGTTGATGTCTATTTGTAAAGCCAGGTGGAAGCCTCGTAAAGAATGATTAAATGCATGGTTTAAATTGAATCAGGCTAGTAAATGTTGGCTCCCCTTAACTCTTCCCTCTCTTTCAGATAGTATGCTCCCCTGGTGAACGGGAGCGGCCCTACGGTCAATGGTGCCGGGTCACACATAGCAGATCCACTATATAGCATGTTCCCTTCGTTGGCGCTGTACTCGAACGGGGGCGGCCCAACGGTCAATGGTGCCGGGTCAGACATAGCAGATCCACTATATAGCATGTTCCCTTCGTGGCGCTGAACTCGAACGGGGGCGGCCCAAACGGTCAATGGTGCCGGGTCACACATAGCAGTCATACTGGAAAATGAAATGGAAATGGAATGCTGCCAAAACACACCCCATTTTATTACACACTGATTATACATACACATTTTTTCTTCTTCTGGATAATTAAGTGTTGGGGGTTTTGTTACCCGAAAGTTTATGGAAATCTCTCATGGAATTGAACGGAGCCTTATGCCAAACCAAAAGATGTGAATGCCAACTAAAGTATGTGGAAAATGTCAAATAAATATTTCTTACTGCAAGAGTTGTCTGACTGAAATGACGATTTTATCGTGTTTCGGGGAGATACTCGTAGCAGTGTTTTCAGCTAATAACCTAGGGCGGTTCAGGCAATTAAACTCACCTGCTCAGCATCCTATTTAAGCCAGGTGCGCAGGCGTTCATTCTCTTTCTTACCTTCAGCGCTCATTCTTCGCCCCACCCTCCTCCCCGGCTTCCACCTGTGGGCTCTGTAAGGGGGGTTTTGTTACCCGAAAGTTTATGGAAATCTCTCATGGAATTGAACGGAGCCTTATGCCAAACCAAAAGATGTGAATGCCAACTAAAGTATGTGGAAAATGTAAAATAAATATTTCTTACTGCAAGAGTTGTCTGACTGAAATATATATATATATATATATATATATATATATATATATATATATATATATATATATATATATATATATATATATATATATATATATATATATATATGCCTAGTGCCAAGCGATGGGAACATCAGAAAGAAGGAACATGAGAAACTGGAGAAATACCAGGGACTCAGAGAAGAACTGGAGAAAGCCTGGAAAGTGAAGGTGACAGTGGTGCCTGTGGTAATTGGAGCACTCGGGGCAGTAACCCCCAAGCTGGAGGAGTGGCTACAACAGATACCTGGAAAGATCTCAGACCTCTCAGTCCAGAAAAGCGCAGTGCTAGGAACAGCTAAGATACTGCGCGGGACCCTCAAGCTCCCAGGCCTCTGGTAGAGGATCCGAGTGTGGAGGAGAAACCACCCGCGGAGGGTGAAAGGGGCAAGTTTTTTTTATGTGTATGTATATACTTAAAACACAAAATGTAACAAATAACTAAAAAATGATTTAAAAAAAAAGCAATAAGGGTTTCTACAATTATACACCCTGGTTATCCGAAGATTCATAAACTCTTTTTGTAACACCAACACAAATGGCCTTCGGCTGTCATCTGTTTGCTCAGTTGTTGGACAGGACAAGTTAAGAGAGAAAAAAAAGATGCCATTTTCATTGCAGTGAGTCTTTAAAAGAATACTAGGAAACTAGTTCCAAACACAGCTTGTGTTTTTGATATATTATTCTTCTGTTTCTGAACTATTATACTCTTGAATTTCAGTTTTATTTGCAATTTTTTGGTTTTTGCTCCTTCACAGATAAAAAATATGTTTAGACTTCTCTATCTTCAGTTGTCTATTTGTTTCATTTTTGTGCAGTGTTCCCTCACTATATGGTCCACCTTTTGCAGTCTTGCTGATTTCTTTTAGTGTAATTTTGACAGGTCTTTTTTTTTTGTATTTATTTTTTTCACAGCACACTCTGTTCTGCATCCTGATTGGTTGTAGGTCATTGTCAATCAAGTGCCTCCATGCCGTGTCTCTTGTACAGAATAGTTTTACCACATTTCCAGAAATCTTTGGTTGTGATCAGATCTTTGTTTTCATTCTATAAAACTAGAATTGTTTATCTTTTAAGGTTTGAAGTTTGAGAGTTTAAACAAGAGAGAAAAGTGTAAAAAGAACTCCATGTCTGTCTGAGAAGACTGTAGAAAGTGTGTAGTGAGGAGTTTTACAGCCTTTTCTATTATCTATTATGTATTATCCTACATCTCTGACTTCCAACATGAGTTACTTTTGAAATTCAGCTCCTAAAAAAATGAGCGAACAGTGTCCTGCTGACCTCATGGCCAGATCGCCGGTGAAATAGAGATCCTGATGTCTGCCCTAACTGAACTGATAAAGTAAAATAAAAAAATCTGTTCAGTTAAATGTATAATCCATCAGGTTAAATAGAACTTGCCTCTCACACCTTTTCAACACCTGCACCTTCATGTTCTAGAGGTTTTTTCTATGGGTTTAGGAGAGTTTCTGGGAATTTGTGAGCTTACAGTTTTCTCTCTGATTCTTTCCAAAGGTCCTCTTTCAGGTTGAAGTCAGAACCCTATTCAGACCAAACAGGTATCATGTTGCTGTGCTGCCAGACTTCCACACTCCCTTCCCTTCTTGTCAGCCTCCTTCACCACTTTGGAGTTTTCTAAAGTGAATCAACTTTCCTATTTTTGGGGGAATAAAAGAAAATCCACATTTTAAGTTGTTTTTCAACCAGTGAATCATTCTCATGCTGTGTTCCGAACACAATTTGAACGTCAAGTTTGCGTTGGCCGCCTCTATTTGGACCTTTGACAAAATTTGCTGCTCGACGCTCTTCCAAAAGTCTCTTATTGAGTTGATGCCAAGGACGCCTGGGGGAGGAGCTACCGCCAAATGGGGCGGCCATGCCGCAGAGGTAGGGTGCTTCCCGGCTTGCCTGCCCATGTGTTGAAGTGCCAGAAAGAAAATGACTATTTACATGTAATTTTCCAAATACGTGCGGCCAGTGCTAAACTTTTTTCTTGGCCGCATGAAAGGTAAAGTTTAGGATTACGGGTTACGGTTAAGCTGCGTTCACAGCAAACGTGATTCACGCAGCAGAGGAGGCCAGTCTCCAAGTTAAGTCAATGATAAAGACGCAAGCTAAAGTCCTGTGGCGCCATTTGAGCAAAGGTCAACGGCATGGCGTAATTTGGTACCCATCTCAACCGTCTGAACCAAACCCTGCACATGGTTTTGATTGCATAAATACTCAGAAATGCAATTTTAAGCTTAATTGTCTTTATAAATGTCCTCCATCATCAGAAAAATGCTGCAAGAAGATGTTGATAACCCCCCTCCCCTTTTTTTTTTACCAGAATGGGTCTTTAACTGCTGCCAAACTCTCACACTGGTCTATGGGTTAGCTTCCTCAAGGTAGAAGAAGCTTCTACCTTCTTTTCTACGTTTCTTAAGAAAGAAAACCCAGTGAGGTGAAGTTTCATCAGTTGAACCTTTAGTTTTCATGACATGTGGAGGCATAATGTGTGGTTTGTTCTCTCCAAATGTCTTCATTCTTTTTGTAAGACCAGCATCTGCTCCTCTATTTCTCTGGCAGAATGAGTTTAGAGCTTTTTTACAGTAAAATCATGGTGTTTAATAAGGCTTCATCGCATTCCTGTTCCTCTTCTTCACGTTCATAAATCATCTCACTCCTTTAACAGTTGTGAAGATCATGCATGCTAGAATGATTTTCTGTCGCATGACCAAAAGAAGGTCCTTTGTCTGAGTTAACGCTGCTCATCAGGAAGCAAACAGCAGACTTCACCGCTTCAAAAAACTCAGCAGCTCAGAAAATGGGCGGCACGTCAGAAAACAAGTCCTCTTGATTTCAAAAGCATGGTTTGTGCTGAGCACCATTTTAATGGTGGGACTAAGGAGATCTGCGACATGGGTGAAGCAGCATTCATCTACTGCAGCCTCCTGTGAGAGGAGGCTTACTGGCTTCAAAAACCAGCTGCTTGGTGGGAGTGGAGCCAGCAGAGAGACAGGGGCAGATGGGCACAATGAGCAGCATCCTCGTGAAATGAAGAACCTTCAGCACCGGCATCCATAATGAGCCCAGAGATGGAGTTTGTGCCTCTTTCTGCCTTTAATGGCTTTTGGAAAACTGACCTCTGCTTAGTTCACCCCGATCTGCTCTGCCCAAGTGAGGCTCAAAATAAGTTTTCCGAGGTCTCACCCTCTGCCGGGCTAAAAGGATTTTTAAGCAATAAAATGTAGCTGCAGATTGGTGCATCTGAGTGAAAATGAGGACAGTGTAAATGCAGGAGAATAAAAGAATGAAATAGAAGTGATGCAAGACACTTGAAGAAGGCTGGGATTAAGTTTTAGTCATGACTCGTACAGGTGGATTATGGGTAGCCTGGGCTTGTGGAGGGTCCTAGAGAGGAGCGGTTGCATCTTAAGGGGAGCACAGGTGTGTCTTGCAGTTCCCTTGAGGCTCATGGCTTGTGTGCAGTAAGCATATTGTGAAATATTTATTAGGATGATGTAAGTTGGACAGAGTTATGATGCACTCTAATCGTTAGTAAGGTGTCTGTACCGACCTTTACAGACCGTTGACCCTTTACAACAATACTGCATGCACGTGGTGTGCCTGTGATACATAAGTGCCTGTATCACCTGTAGGACACAAACTAAACTAAGTCTAGTTTGGTCATTTCTAGCAGTCAGGCTGCAGGAAGTAGCACATACTTTTTACGTGAACAGAACTAACGGGCTCTTTGAGCAGGCTGCATCATTTAAAGGGTTGAAAAAATGTAGATCTGAAAGACACACCTCACCTACTTCATCCTTACTTATCCTTACATGCTGTATAAGTGTTCACTACCGCCTGTGGCACAAGGTCATTGGTTCACCAAGCGGTTTTCGACAGCCCGGATCCACCCGTCAGGGCAGATTTTGCCTGAGGGATTAGATCAGGGATGGGAAACCAAATGCAGCCCAAGAAACTGTTTAACCTGTCCCGCTAAACTGGAATAAATCATGAACTCCTCTGAAATGATGACAAAGCAGAAAAAGAGGCGTCTCCGATTGCACTGAAAACAGAGACCCCCCTTAAAAAGGCCCCTTTTTTCCAGGGTCATCCAGGATTAAGAGGCAGACGAGAACCTCCTCTGTCCAAACACCACCAGGTGCTGTAGAAAACTGGAAACCCGGGTGACCTTTCTCTGCCTACCTCACTTCAACCGGTTGTTTTGTCTTTTTAAGGGGGGGTGGGGGCTGTCGAATATGATCCCAGCAAATAAGTCACGACAAGAGAGAAGCTTTGTTCACACCATGCAGGGGGAGCTGAGCTGAAGGCCAAACGTGGATGGAAGTGCCAAAGTCTGCTCCCACAGCTGCAGTTTAACCTTCAGGTTGATCGTTTCTGATTTACGGCCAAGGTGCTGGAGAGGGGGGGGTTGTCATCTAAGCTGTCATCATGATGGACAGGTGGATCAATCCTTCTGACAGGGAACCAGAGCAGCATGTGGTCCTGAGACGGGAGAATGGTCATCATCCTTAACAACAAAGAGCAGGAAGGCTGACATTACTGCTGATGATTGGAATTCAATGAGTCAGCAAAATCCTTTATGGTTGAAAATAAAACTTTTCCATGTTAATGAGCAGAAGGATTACAAGTAAAAAGGATGGGAGCTTTTATGCAGAACAGAAAAAGAACTTCAAGCAGAAAAAAAGGAACATTCTTACTCAAGAACAACAGCGTGACTAACAGTGTTTAAGGAAACGTGAAATATTTCTCTCAGAATCGATGGTCGTTGCTCGTCTTATGTCCTTTATTTGGGTTCTTCGTGATGACGGCTGCATCAATGTTCCTAATATTCAGACATGAAAAACTTGAATGTGTTTAAACAAACTTATTAGTTTCTGCAAAACCTGGAAAACAGCAGTTTCAGTCTTTTCATCTGTTATGGAAACAAATTCAAACTTGAATCCCCGTTCTGGTGTGTGTGTGTGTGCATGTGTGTGTGTGTGCCTAATAAGGCTGTGTGTTTGCATGAGTGTGTGAATGCGTTTTGAATGAGGCTCATTTGTAGCGCATCATTACTTTCTGGCTCCTGGCTGCGTCTCCTGACAGGCCGATCTATAAATACAGCTGCTCCAGACGTGCTGCACGGCCGAGGAGACGCTGCAGGAAGCCGCCTTCCCAAAACGCAAACAAGCAAGGAGAAGGAGTAAACAAACAGAACTCACACAAAATCACAGCCCTCTTTTTATTAATGCTGCTATCGGGAGAACGGTTGCATGCGTGTTGAAATGGGAGCACCCGTCACGTCAAACGACAGCACCTGTGCAGAAGGCTTTGTCTCTGTGAGCGTCTCTACTGCAGCACCAACATGCAAACCAGTGACGTGCGGTCAGGTAAAATAAAAAAACGTACATTGAGTAAATATTATTTTCCACTGATCTGTGTTAAAAATACATTTTCAGTTGACTCGACGCGTTTTCCACTGTTTCTGAGGTAAAAAAAAAAAAAACAATCGCTGAATTTGAGTGATGCGCGATCACACATGAAGCCGAAACTCCGGGTGAGGCTCCGGAGGTGAGGCTACTTGGTGGAATTTCACAGGTCAGAACCACTAGTCAAAACTCAGGTATGGGTGCCCAGGTAAGAGAAAACTTCCTGTCCAAAGACTTTTTGATACATCTGTAAACTGGTGAAAAAACCATTTTTCTGTGGTCTGCTATTTTTAATCTGCCTTTCATTTTTCATTTTGTTAGCCTCATGTCTGACTGCATCATGAGCATCAGATCAGAGCGCTAACTGCAAGCGTGAAAAAAAAGGTTGGGTGAGCCTCAATAGGGGGCAGACGTGAGCTGACAGCTGCTTTGTAGCTGTACTGGTGCGTTACCAGAAGCAATTCAAAGTAGGCGCCAAGCTGAAGCCAACAACAGCGAAGAACAGCTGGGTTTTTTTCATGCCTAATCGGCTTCATTATCGAGGATTTCACTGCAAAATTAAAACATTTTTCCCAACTGGATTACCAGCCGAAACAGAAGATAATAAAGGATGGAGGACCTGAAAGGTTTGCTGGAAACTACAATGTGAGGATGTCGTTCTTTTTTAAAGGGAGTGGTAGCAACAAAAAGACTGGCTATGTGGCTGTCCTGCAAGAAACTGTCCCTACTGCTCTCCTTGCCTTTTATCCTCACATTGTGAGAACGTCTGGAGTAACACAGGATATTGTGACCTAAAATAATTTGCAGAGAAGCCTCAGCAAACATGAAAAATCAGCTTCCCACGTTTGGAAAATCAACGATCGATTTTGACATTGGATGAACAATGGAAGCTGAACATCAGCATCCACAATGCTACGGTGAGGGAAAACCGAGATATGCCAAAACACCTCATTAAGGCAACCTGCTAGCATTTCGTGGCAACGGTGAGAAGTTCTCTAATCGGGGTAACTATGTTAAACTGTTGCATGATTATGCAGACAAGATGAGAGGTTAGCAAGACATTTAAGAACATCCACTGAGTTTTCTGGCTTAACAAACAGGATACAGAATGATTGAATTGAGGCATTTGGTGATGCGATTAGAAAACATATTAAAATGGACATAAATGGCGCCTCATTTTGTTGCGGTAGAAGTTGAGACTACTGAGGTCACAAACAAAGCCCAGATTTCTGTCATTCTGCGCTATGTTGTTTTAAAAGGTGATGCCTGTGAAGTAAAAGAGGTGTTTTTAGGCTTTGATGAGGTAAGCGAAGATAGACGAGCGCCAGCCATAGCTGCTTATGTTTTGGGAGCGCTGGAAAAATACAACTGTGTTGAAAAGTTAGTGGCTCAAACTTACGATGGGGCTGCAGTGACGGCATCAGAGCTTAACGGCGTGCAGGCCAAAGTTAAAGAGAGGGTGCATGTTTACTCACTGCTGTGCACACAAACGGAACCTGGTGCTGATGCATCCAGCAAAGTGCCTGAAAGTTGAACTTTTTTCAAGACAGTTACGGAACTCGGTACGTTCTTTTAGCAAGTCCACGAAACAAACCCGCTTATTGGACAATGTTGTGAAGCGACGTTTACCTCGAGAAGTGCCCAGAAGATGGAGCTCAAGCTCCCGGATCCAGCAAACAGTTAGCATGTATCTTTCCCATTTGTGTGCTGTATTCTGTGTTCTAAATGAAAATCCTGCCAGCTGGGACAATGACACACTGATGATGGCTGCAGGATATGATCGGTGGCTGTCAAAAACATCCATGTGCTTCTTCCTTGTGGCATGAGAGGGTTTTTTTGTGGAAACAGTGATGCAAAACAGAGTCATGGACATCGGATACCGCTGTGCATGGATCCTTGACACTGTTTGAGCTATTGAACGCATGAGACAGAAATTTGACATTTTGCATGAGAAGTATGAGCAGAAATGTCTGACAGATGGTGGCAACAAACAGCCAGTCCCAGACGAGAAGAAAAGAAAGTACTATAGCATCATGGACAATGTCCTTGTTCAAATGAAAGCTCGGTTTGGCCACTTTGATGAACTAGCTTTCCTTGGCTTGGTTGACTGCACCAAATTCCATGAAATGTCACAACATTTTGATGACACCAAGCTGCAGAGTCTGTCAAAGTATGCAAGACTCTGACTTTGTCAAACTCGAGGCTGATCATCTCGGACTGTACGGCTCACAAGCAGTAAGGAATGCACGCCGATCACCTGGTCAGCTTCTCCGCTTTTTGGCCAACAATGACCTAATCCAGACGTTTCCAGCTGGCTCTCACTCTACCACCTTGCCTCTGGTGGTAGGCAGGCGCCTGTGTTTGGCAGCGGAGCCGCCACCTGTGTGTGAATGTGTGAGTGAATGTGTGTGTGACTGGGTGAATGGGTCTGTGACTGTAAAGCGCTTTGTCCTTGTAGGAAGAAAGGCGCTATATAAGTATACGCCATTTACCATTTACCAGCTACAACAGCATCAGTGGAGAGGTCAGTCCCTGCATCAGAAAAACTAAAAACATACAGCAGAAACAGAACAGACCGAGGACGTCTTTCTCTATTGAGAGGGAGAGACTCATTAAACAGATCATAGAGCTTTCTGTGGAGAAGGATCAGTGCATGGACTCAAAAAGTAAGGCCAAAATAACATGGGAGTAAGTGGAGAAAAATGCGAGTATTTGAAAACTAAATTTTAGTCCTAAAAAAATTATTTTTATGAACCTTTTTTACAGACAACATTTGATAACTGATCAAAGCTCCAGAATTTGAAGTTGGAAAAATACCAGAAATAGTTACTGAGGGTCAAATGTCTGCTGAACACATCTGAATACTTTAATTTGAATAATTTATACACAAAAGTGTTCTGTCCATGTCTATAAAAGAAATATTGTCTGTAGGACAAATATGTTCTTGTGTGTATCTTCTATGCTGTTAGCTGCTGTTGGATGAATGCTGAAATATTCCATTTTTGTAAATCTGACTCCAGAGGAGTCGGCGCCTCACCGACCATCAACCTCACCACACGTCACTGATGCAAACTGCAAACGTCAAGTGAGGAAGCTTCTCCTGCTGGTTATCAGACTGCCAACCACTGACCTATGCAGAAGGTCCAGTTTGCATGGAAAAATCCTCAGGAGATTTTCTCCTACAATGTCAACTCCTAAGAAGCATTTCCATCCACCTCAGGTGGAGGAGTTTAAGTATGTTGGGGGTAGCAATCTACAGAATTCTGAACAAAATTTTGCAGTGAACTGGGGGATTCTGTCAGTTACAACGTCTCTCAAAAGTGTCCTCCATTCCTCCCCGGTCAACAGTCCTGCTCCTTCCTCTCTCTCCCACCATCAATAGAGAATCCCACACATGTGAGAAAACCCCCAAACAGCCAAACTAAATCTTAAAGGAAACAAAATAAAATTGGACAAAAAATTTTATGGCAGGTGGGTGGAAGGTGGAATCCAAATGCAGACACTGCTTTCCAGGTAACAGATTTTATTTTCAACTGGTGTCGAGAGTGAGGATGGCGGGCTGGCAGTTTTGCAGGCGAGCAAACTGGCAGGTGGCAGCTATGTAGGGCCGGCCAGGATCTTGGAAGGGAGAACTGGAGAATAAGAGCACATACAAATGACTTTCAGCTCTGATACAACTGCCAATATAGTTACCGGAGATGAACAATAGATTGGCATCGGCTGGAGGTCCATCTGAAGAATATATAGAGTGGCTGATTAGGAGCAGATGAGGTGCAGGTGTGGCTAAGACACTGGATCACAAAAGAAAAAACTGCTGGTGGGGTCCACTTAAGACAAGACAAAGACAAGCTAGGTCTTTATTGATCCCCAGAGGGAAATTCAGTTTTTACAGCAGCCAAACAATATATATAACAGTTGGAAAAATAAATGGCATGAGTAAGAATAAAAACAGTAATAAAAATTGAAGTAAAAGTACACGTCATAAATAAATAAGTAATAACGCAGCAGTTTTTGCAGTCCTATACCATGTGTTGTAAAAACTAACTGCTGTTGGGACGAAGGACCTCCGGTAACATCCCTTTTTGCACTGGGGGTGCTGCAGCCTGTGGCTGAATGAGCTACTCATGGTCCCCACCGTCTTATACAGAGGGTGGAGGGGTTGTTCCAGACGCTGGACAGCTTGGTTAGCATCCTCCTGTCACGTACACAGTTCACTGAGTCCAGGGGACAGCCCAGGACCCAGGATGGAGCCACAGTTTAATAAAAGGTCCTGAGTAGTGGCCTACACACACCTAAGGACCTCAGTCTCCTCAGGAGGAGGAGGTGACTCTAACCCTTTTTGTGCAGGACCCTTGTGTTGTCTGACCATTCCAGTTTGTGCTTGATGTGAACACCCAGGTACCTGTACCATCCACCCTGTTGATGTCCAGTCCCTGAATGACTACTGGTGGAGACTGAAAAGCTTTTTATGAAAGTCCACCACCATCTCCTTTATTTTGGTGGCATTGATGTGAAGTTGATTGAGTTCACACAGTACATAAAGTCCTTGATCCCCTTCTTGTATTCCAGATCTTGATAAGGACTTGATAAGTCCAGGTTCTTCCAGACGTTTTGCATGTCCAAATATCCCAAATCCTGGAGTGGGATGAAGAACCTGGAGAGAATGAAGCGCACAAAAGATTGAGAAGAAAATTTGGTTTTCTGCCCTTGCCACAAAAATGTCCTCTGCTGATATTTCATGGCTTCTGAAAAGGATGCCATGGTCATAATACGCCTTAAATTATCAGTTAATAACAAATATTTTCCTCTCTTTTCTAAAGCCACCTGCAGATTTTTTTTTTTAAAGCGAAGTGAATTTAAATAAAAAGGCAGCAGCTGGTATTATTTTCTTTTTGTCTTTTTGTCACGAAGAGAGATTGAGGAAAGCACCCCGGTGCAGAAAAGAGGAGGCAGGAAGTTGCAGGGGAACTGGGGCTTTAAACAAAACTACAAAACCAAAAACCACTGTTGAAGCAGGCTAGAAAGCTCAAAAGTCGAAATACTCAAAAGGGGAGACATCAACGCTACACCAAGACAGGGGAACAGCATAACATCAAACTATGGACAAGCATAGGAGGAAGGGACAGACAAGACTTAAATACATACAAGACTGACGAGGCACAGGTGGAAACAATGAGGGCAGATGGGAACCAAAAGTAAAACTCGAAACAACAACACAACAGGAAAACCTACAAAATAAAACAGGAAGTTAAACTCAAAAAATCACAGAACAAAAAACAACTAGAACACAAAGCAAAGAACCTACACTGACCAAAAATATAAACACAACACTTTTGTTATTGCTCCCAATTTTTATGGTATGAACTCAAAGATGTGAAACATTTTCCACATTCACAAAATGACCAGTTCTCTGAAATATTGTTCACAAATCTGTCTAAATCTGTGATAGTGAGCACTTCTCCTTTGCCAAGACAATCCATCCCACCTCACAGGTGTGCCATACAAAGATGCTGATTAGACAGCATGATTATTGCACAGGTGTGCCTTAGACTGGCCACAAGAAAAGGCCACTCTGAAATCTTCGGTTTTGTTTTATTGAGGGGGTCAGGGGACTCAGACAACCAGGGAGTATCTGGTGTGACCACCATTTGCCTCATGAAGCATTTGCCCACTCAAGTTGGTTACGACGACGAACTGGAGTGAGGTCGAGACCTCAATGAGGACGACGAGCATGCAGATGAGCTTCCCTGAGACGGTTTCTAACAGTTTGTGCAGAAATTCTGTGGTTATGCAAACCGATTGTTTCAGCAGCTGTCCGAGTGGCTGGTCTCAGACGATCTTGGAGGTGGACATGCTGGATGTGGAGGTCTTGGGCTGGTGTGGTTACACGTGGTCTGCAGTTGTGAGGCTGGTGGACATTCCTGCTATCAGCATGCCAATTGCACTCTCCCTCAAAACTTGCGACATCTGTGGCATTGTGCTGTGCACTGTAAACCCAAATAGTAAAGGTTCCTTAAAAAAAACAAGTTGTATATATATTTGGTAAGTTATATTTCCAATTTCATATGTATTTTCACTTGAAACTTGACAGTCGCTCTGTCTTGAAACAGTTATTTTACAAGTTACATCACTTTTTTAAACCTGAACTTGCACTTTCTGAAGACGTAACGTTATCTGTTTATTTGAAATATTGCATCTTTATTATTGTGTAAGTGTAAGTAATTGTTTCAACCGTTCTTGTATAATGATGTAGAGCTACCATATTTTCCCGTCTGTGGGCGGGAATTTGTTCCCCTACATTTTGAACCCAGTGGCCTGTAAAATGGTGAGGCCGATGGCTAGATTTCTCTTCGCCAATGGCCTGCAGGGGGCGCCGGTAGAGCAGAAACAGACAGATGGACGAGGTCATTGCAAGAAGAAAACGTTAGCTTTTAGCTCTCAAGGCTAACCACAGCAGGACAGACACAAACACACAGAAAGAAAAGCATCTGATTCAGCTTTGAAGTAAAACGATGGATCTGTCTATATCCAGGAGGGAAATAGAGCTGCTGCATGTAAGCTGGACGTTAATGGATCAATGAGGAGACATTGGAGACGCCAGCGTGAACAATGTGTTACAGGCTCCTTCTGAAAACAATTAAGATACGTAAATAAAAAAAATTGAAAATCATGCTTCCTTTGAGTATTTATCTAATATTCCTTTCACTATTATATAGCACATGAGTTCTATATAACATATATTGCCATGAACTATATAATAGTCATATCTGTCATTTTTTATTTTTTTAAGGAAACTTCTAACTAATTTTATATTCTCTTTTTAGGATAAAACTGAAGCACCTAGCCAGTCTGGAGGGATTTCATTGCGTATATTCATGAAGACTAAATGACAAGTATTTTTTGTTTTGTTTTGCTTAAATTTAGTGAAAAAAACTAGAAAAAAGAAGCGCAATTGCTTTGAGGTGCAAGCTTTGCAATACTGTCACTGAGAAAAGACACAAGTACTTGAACACTATCGCTTGTGTCATTGCAATGTCTCCTCAGCCAATTTCCATGTTTTTATGACGAATGTATTTGCACTTTTCAGTCAGTAAATGCTTTGAAAATTCATCTGACACAAACACATACTCAGGCAACTGTACATGGTAGTAATCAAAATTAATTCATATCATTTATTTGTCCTTTGTGTAGTTTCAAGCGGCCCTTTAATGATAAAACGCTTCTTAGTCATCTAAGAACACACACAAAGCAACATGAAGTAGTGGACTGTCCATTCAAAAACTGTCAATACCGTACAAATTTATATTCCTCCTTTAATGCTCACAAAAGTAGAAATCATCTAGATGGTGACAGTTCAGCTTTTAAGAGTGAGATCCTAAAAAAACTTACAATCAGCGAGAGCCAAGGCCCCTGTAGTCTTCCGAAGCTGGTCCTTCTCACGAATCTTCTGATTCTATTCCCAATGAGTCTGCTTATGACATCAAAGAACTGCAACTTCAGTTGAAGAATAATGTATCATCTTTGCTTTTGAAAATGCACAGCGTTCTTCATGTTTCAGAGACTGCTATACAAGACATGATTGACAGTTTGCTGCAGATATTCGCACTGTCAAAGCCTCCTGTGAGAGAGACCATCCTTGTTGTTCTGCAAGAACACAACGAGTCCATCATTGATGCTGTGCTTCAAGAGTTGGATGCCATCACGGAAAGTAATGTCTTTGTTAGTGCAACTACAGAGGGTAGAGAGCTGTCTACCACAAAACGAAGAAAAACATTTGTAAGAAACAACTACCCTCTGGTAATGCCAATACAACATACTCTAGATTCAAGTGGACACACTGTTTATGTTCCAGTTCTACAAATGCTTCAGATGATGCTCAAAAACACTGAGCTTCTTGATAAGCCTCAGGCAGCTAAAAAATCGTTGCCTGGAGTTTATGTGGCTCATGAAGATGGGGCATATTTCAAAGCGAATAAGCTTCTATCAGCAACTGAAAAATTGAAATCGTCTCTGATTTTGTATGTGGATGATGTTGAACCAGCCAATCCTTTGGGAACGAGTAGAAAGATCCATAAGATATGTGCAGTGTATTGGTTGCTTGCTAATATACCCAGTCAGTATAGGTCTAGCTTGCATGTTATACAACTAGCCCTGCTATGCAAAGTGTCTGACCTCAAAAAGCAGTTATGAAACTGTCCTGTCACCTTTGCTTGAAAGACTTCCAAACTTTAGAACAGGATGGAATTTTCATTGAAGCACTTGGTGAATGTATTCAGGGGACTGTGCTTTGTGTGACAGCTGATAATTGGGCTGCCTATGGTCTTGCTGGTTTTGTACAGTCTTTCAGAAGAAATTACACATGTAGATTCTGTTGCTGTACCACAGAGCAAATGCAGACCACCGAGGTTTCTGATGGAGAGTTCTGCATGAGAACAAAAAAATCTCACAATCTTCATGTGCAAGACGTTGTTCAGGGAGAATATTCAACACATTTTGGTGTTACAGGTGCTTGTGCCCTCAGCAAGACATTGCAGCATTTTCATCCCATTACTGGTTTCCCACCTGATATATTGCACGATCTCTTTGAAGGGATTGTGCCTGTTGAGTTGGCCTTGTGCATCAGTGAAATGATTCGACGGAAGTATTTCACTCTTGAATGTCTGAATACAAAAATCCAAACGTTTCCATATCAGCAGTCTGATAGAGTTGATAAACCAAAGCCAATCCCAAAAGACTTTGCAGCCAAATGAAGCATTGGTGGAAATGGGCACGAAAATTCCACCCTGTTGAGGTTATTGCCACTCATGTTAGGAAGCAAAGTCCCTGAAGGGGATGAAGCATGGAACATACTGATGGACCTAAAAGAAATTGTGCAACTTGTGTTATCTCCAAGCTTCACAGAGGAATCTATTCAGTACATGCAAACTAAAATATGTGATCATAGGCATGGTCTTAAAGTTGTGTGTCCAGATTTTAGGCTTCGACCAAAACATCATTATCTTGAGCATTATCCAGAGATGACAAAATGCTTTGGTCCCCTGGTTCACCTGTGGACCATGTGGTTTGAAGGAAAATATCGTTTTTTTTAAAGGGGTCATTAATGATGCAAAGAACTTCAAGAATGTCTTAAAAACACTAGCTACCAGATACCAGTACATGATGGCATATTATCTATAGTTTGACAATTTGTCAAGCTGTGTCCTTTTGTAGATATGGATGAGTCCGTATGTGGACAGCTGAAATTGTTAGACGTCCTGCAAAGTTTGTCAGTGTATTTTGCTTAAAGAATAAGAATAAGAAGAATAATGTAGGCAACAACATAAGTGGAACAAAAGATTGTAAAATTAGAATTAAAATATTACGTAATCTCCTTCATTCAGTGTTAAGACAGGACAGCCCGCGTAGTATAAAATGACAACCTAGATAATATGAGCTACATGATGGGCAAAAGCATGATTTTCATTTGATTTTACAAAAAGGTACATTTTACAGTAAATGGATGCCTTTCATGTGAAAACATACATGTACACAAGAGTTGCAGTATTCTAATTATCTTTTCTCTTTAGGTCGGGTAGTCCAGGGAACCAGATGTTGTGGACACACTACTTGGACTTCTTGCAGTTGGTGGTGATCCACAGAATGCCATGTTCCATCCAGTCAAGATCGTGGTGGTACTTAAGGGTAACACGATTATTGACGTACACACACTGGCTGATGGATTTGTCATATTATTTGCATTGATATATGCCCTTCATCTAGCGTACCCTCAAACATGGTCAACACATTTGACTTTATCCAAAAGGTCTTGATGGGTGAAAAATTAAAGCCCAGCGTGTTGAGTCTGAAAAATGGATTGGTTTGGTTTCCGGTTCCGGGTTACAGCAGGACGCGTGGCGTGACTCTCTGCGGATACAACTATCTTGAAATTACTTAAAAAGTAGATTTTCTCCAAAAAGAGAGCTGACCATGGCACCTAAGCAATGCTGTATCCCTTTATGGAACAAGTGTCCGCTAAGCTTACTGCACTGATTGAACTGATGGAAGAGTTCCAAAGATTTCGGGCTCAAAACGAGTAACGAGAAAACCGGGTCGACATTCTGAAGAAAAGACTGGACGAAGTGGAACAGCAAGTAAGGATGAATAATGTCATTCTCACTGGAGTACCGATTAAGCCTCGAACGAAGCTGACAGGAGGAGCTAGCACTGCTAATGCTAATTTCTCACATCTAAAGGGATTTCCCTGGATCTCAACACCATGGAGACCTGCCACCTGCTCCCCAGGAGAAAGGAGACGGATAAATCAGCGATCCTCATCAGGTTTGTGAATCAAAATCACAAGCTAGCTCTGATGAATCAAAGGAAGAACCTGAAAGGATCTACTGCGTATCTGAACGACCATCTGACCAGAAGGAATGCTGAAATCTCCAAACATGCACGGCTTCTCAGGAAGCAGAAGCAGATTGAGAACACTTGGATTAAAGGCTGCAGGATTTACGTCAAACCACTCGGTCCACCGGACCGGTCCAAGGTTCTGGTTGTGAACACCATGAAGGACTTTGAGAAGTGTCTTTTCACGGTCGTCTGAAACAACATGGAGTAATAAACCAAAAAGCCAAATAATTTCAAGAAATATGACACCTGGATTCCTCACTTTCTCCATACGTCTGACGTCACCTGAATAACAGCAGAGAGTTCTGACCTGCAGACAACTTGACCTCAACTTTCACCGAGCTGATATCAGCTGAAGAAGGATATGGACCTGAATCTAATGTCTGCAGACATAACATGGAAGAGACTAGAAACTGTTTAACCCAGAACATCAGCTGTTATTCAGCAGAAGAAGAAATACCAACCTTGGACAATCAACAGATTATGGACCCTTTTTATTTTTCCCTTACAGCATTACTTTATAATAAAAAAAGAAGAAAAAATATTTTAAAAAATACAAAAAAAGTAAAACAAATGATTAATCACTTATTGAAAATGGTTAAATTGATCGATGTTTAATGATATTACTTCACTTGCTCCTAAAATTGATAAATTGATTCAAAAATCTTTCCTAATGTAACATAATTTTGCACGTTTTTAACTTTTGATACTTGATGAAATTTCACTATGAAAATTCCTGAAACAGTGTTGTGTCTATTTTACTGATATAGTATTGTTTTAATCATATGAATGACTTTTATAAGTAGCATATATTTTAGATAACTGATCTGCATTTGCCATGTTCATTTCTAAAATAGTTATTTTTACATAATAATTAAGTAATTTATCTTTGTCATGTGTTTTATTGATACTTTATGAATCTTAATTCTGTCTGATAAAAGCTAGGAACCAGATATTGATAAATCATGTAATAAAATGGTTATAGTGTAACGGGGTGGGAATATATAAATTTGCTTCCTTCCACTGCCTTTCAAGCAATATTTATTAATATGTCTAATTATCCTAAGTTTGATAAGTTACTGTATGAATGTATAACTGATGATTGTATTGCTTTTGTGTATTATTTCTACTTAATTGCTTGAAATAAACCATTTCAAATCAAAAATAAAAAAATGACCAATTGACAGAACTGTAGTGTCATTCTATGAATGATTCTTTTGCTGGACTTTGGACATTTCAAAATGTTGAACCAGTGTTTTGAAAGTGTTGTTTCATCTAAAAGTTGAGGTTTCTTTTTGCACTAAAACTGGATGTGTGCAATGATAGTTTCTGAAAACTATCCAGCCTTACTAGCCTGAATTTTATTTTAACTGTAAGAACATTATGGTTGGTGGCAGATATGGTGATGCTTTTATGTAATCTGCGTGAGTGGGAATTTGAAGATTTTTTTTTCTCATTCAAGGCTATACTTTATTTACTTAAATATTGTTTTACCTTTTTATTTTTTATGAATATGCCTGGCACACACACATTTTCTTTGCCAGGTTTTGTTAGATGTTAAGGTTGCGTAAACAGTGTTTACTTTTAGAAGTTGTGGCAGTAAAACTGTAAAACACTGAGAGAATACTAGAACAGAAGTTCTTCTAACTGTAGATGTTGAAAAATAGCCTTGTTAGAATGTTTTTATTACAGGCTGTATAGTGTTTTGTTGTTATACCTGCTCAGGTTGTTCAAGATGTTTACTCTTGAATCCGTTAGTCACTTATCAAAAGCAATCATACAATAATCAACCTTTTCAGTCATTGCAATAATTCACATTTTTGTTTATATTTACACTCATGCTGTTTTTTTTTTACTGGATTGAACAGATGAACAGATTAAACTTTTGTTTTAAATTATAAAATGTACACGGACTTGACAATATTGTTATTTTTTGATACCTTAAAACTCTTCAAATTGTAAAAGTGAACCGAAAAAAAGCTCCCTTCTGTTTCTTTTTTTCCTTTTTCTATTTTTTATTACACAGTTTAGTATTACTACAATTATTACATAAGGCTCCTCTTTAACTGTATGACTGATGACTTGTTTTAGCTGCTTTTGGGAAACCTTTGACATTGTTTAATAAATTAAATTTAACACAGTCAGTCTGTCTAAATACTTTAATTTTTTTTGTATTGACTCTATTCAAGTATATGTTTGTAAAAGAAAATGTTAAATAATTTAAATGTAAAAGGTGAAATATTTTAGAATTTAGAATTAAACAAATGATTATATTACGTACTAAAACATTTTAAGTAAAATATACTTCTTTTAAATATATTGTAAGAACTTAACAAACTAACTATAGATAAATTGATTAAAATTGTGTTTTGAACAAAGAAAATTTAGTTAGGTTAGCTTGAATTTTTTTGTCATATTACCTTACAAAAATAAGTCTTGTAACTTAAAACTTTAAGTTAACAATAATTTAAAAAAAATGATGTAATCAGTTTTAAAGAAATGTTTGAGTGAAGTGAACTTATTGGGTTTTACAGTGTGTGATACAACTGAAGATTTCAGAGTGGCCTTTTCTTGTGGCCAGTCTAAGGCACACCTGTGCAATAACCATGCTGTCTAATCAGCATCTTGATATGGCACACCTGTGAGGTGGGATGGATTGTCTTGTCAAAGGAGAAGTGTTCACTATCACAGATTTAGACAGATTTGTGAACAATATTTCAGAAAACTGGTTATTTTGTGTATGTGGAAAATGTTTCACATCTTTGAGTTCATATCATAAAAAATGGGAGCAATAACAAAAGTGTTGGGTTTATAGCTTTGGTCAGTGTAAAATCGTGATACTTTTTCCTAACATTAGATTTGAATTGTTTGTCTTTCCTTGTCTCCTTTTGCTTTCTTGTATTTTTTTGTCGTCCACCAGAACCTCATGAAACAAAATAGGCTTCTGAACAGCTGAACCTTGAAGTTTGATGTTTTTACCTTTTGTGTGTGCAGATTAATTTTTGTCTTTGGTATTTTTCCCCTTTTTTTGTTTCCCTCTCTGCCAGAAATGGTAACTCGTGAACTTGTCGTGGCGTTCCTCTCTGGTGACAACATCCTCGGAACTTGTCCCGCCGTGAACTGGTGGTTGTGCTGTTGAGCTTTTAATTTTCCTTTTCCTGTTGGATTTTACGTCACTTTTCCTTTCTCATTCAAAGCCTTTGTTGATAACTTTGATTCTTTTTCTCCTGGCAAAATCTAAGTCCTCTCTGTATTTTTCTTAGTCTCTCTCAAAAACACTTTTGCCTTGTCCCTTTGGGTTGGCAACGTACGACGCGTGGATCTCCATGACGACAGTGTTTTTCTGCAGAAGTTAATGGAGATTTATTTCCCTGTTGAAGTGATTTTAAACTGCAAAACAAGAAATGTAAGAAATCTAAAACGTTTAAGGAATTTATTGAATTCTAAACATTCTAAAAGTTGGTTGAAAGACACATTTTTTTGTCCTGTTACACTTTATTTGAGTAACAGTGACGGCATTATGCAGCTGTTTCATGCTCAAATGAATCCTCCTGATTCCTCTTTACAGTCATCACAAACAGGTCACTTTGTAGTTCAAATTATAATCTGGACGATTTCCAAACAACTAGATATAGCTATACTCAATTAAGCATAAGCCGTTTCGGTAACACTTTATATTAAGATTCCTTAACAAGCTTTGTTAACGCATTAATAAGCATTATAATAGAATTTTTAGGGTGTTAGTAAGGCATTTATTAGTACAATAAGTCTGATAAGGTTTATTAAAGTACTTAGTTAACACATTTACAAGCATTATTTGTAGGATGTTTTTAAGATGCTAATGATTCATTTATTATAGATGCCTAACAAATTTCAGCTTTCTGTCTCTGTGAGACACATTTTTGCCAAATAGTCACTTAACAACCACTGCAATGTCCTCTTTTAAACATTAATAGGAAGAGATGAAACGGAGCTTCCACCAGCAAGAATTTAAGAAAGGCGGGCGAACACATTTCCACACTGTGCATGTCCAATAGCAGGAAGGACAACAATTGGGACAAACCTTCTGAAAGTGAAGAGCTATGGCTTTTGAAAGAAACTGCGGTAACACTTTATAATTAGATTCCTTAACAAGCTTTGTTAACGCATTAATAAGCATTATAATAGAATTTTTAGGGTGTTAGTAAGACATTTATTAGTACAATAAGTCTGATAAGGTTTATTAAAGTACTTAGTTAACACATTTACAAGCATTATTATTAGGATGTTTTTAAGATGCTAATGATTCATTTATTGACATTATAGATGCCTGTCAGTGTTAATAAGCTTAATAACATTTATTAACAACCTTTGTTAACAAATTAAGAAGTATTATTTTTGTTTGGGGTTCTAGTAAGACATTTATTAGCATTATAGATGTCTCATACAAACCTAAGTGTTAGTATGCTTAATAGGTTTGATTAGCTAACTTCACACATTAATAGCCATTATCAATGTGCAAGATGCTAGTAAGACATTTATTAGCATTATAGATGTCTTGCAAATACCTGATAGTGTTAATAAGATTCATTAATATCTAAAGTCAGACTATTGTCTTCAAGGTCCACATTACTAAACTGCTTATAAGCTTAATAAACGTATTAACTAACTTTGTTAGCAGTTTATTGAATGTTTATGCAGCACCTCAACTAAGGTGTCAGATGTTTTTACCACAAACAACCACAAAGCGTAAAGCTTGTAAAAAGAACTTTATATATAACATGGCAACTGAAATACAAAAAAAAAACCATTCTGTAGCAATAAAAACAATCTACACATTTTCAAACATGTTGTAGTATAAGCTAAATGAAATCACTTTCAAACTTTAAATAAAGAACATTAGAACAAGTGAGAAAAACTTAAACCTTTTCTGAACGCTTCGAAAATAACCAATGTTTACAAACAACTTTTCAAAACCTGCCCTTCCCTGTGGGCAGTAACTGCCCATTAGCTTTTAGTTGTTTGATTTTTTCTCCAATTTCTGAATTGACTTTTATTTCTTCGATGCAAGACCTGATGAAATCACTCAGCTTGTCATTGGGCAAGCGCCAGTTTTTTAGCTCTGAGAATTTGTCTTGGTCTGCGATGGCAAGTTCTGCAACTGGAGCGTTGCTGACTATTGTGTTTCGGTCCACCCCCACTTTTTGGAAGGCTCCAGACAAGGTGAGTCCTTTTTTAAAGGCCTTTAAAACTTTAGTGTACCTCTCCACAATGTCATCTGGATCACGGGTTGAAACATAAAAAAGAGGCAATTTGTAATAGTTATGCAAAACATTCATTCATTCTTTTGTTATTGTTTTTTATTTGTATCCTGGTTTTCTAAATCATCTAAAAAATAAGCTAGACAGATCCCCCTACCAAAGACTACTTATCATAATAACATTTTTCTTTTCTTGAATATGAAATATTATGTAAAATAATTTTTGGTGGTTTTCCCACTCTCTTTCAGTGTTATTTCAAAATGTGCCTGAAGTGTTTGGTTTACTATTAAACTGATGCATGTCTGAACATTTTCCAATTTCTCCAGGCCACAAAACTATTTGTACCACTAAAATGCCAAGTGGCACATTGTTTTGCCTTCTGTAGACAGAAGAGTAATCCACAACTCAAGTCGGCCACAACCACAACCTTTTGTCAACAAAAGCTCAGAAGTTTTTGTGTTAAAGTTAAACTGATGACTAATTCTTTAAGAAAAAAAGGGCTAAAGTCTGCATACCCAACAGAATTATGCATCAAATACATAATAAAGAGAATTAATGTCACTTTGTGTTGTTGCCTTTCTGTTAAGGAAAAGAAAATTGCAAATATTTTATAAAGAAGCGAAAAACTTCTTGTATTTTTTAAAAAGTGCAATATTTGTAATCACCTCTCTTGACATCTCTGTAAGCTTTGTTGTGTGTCTTTTCTCCAGCCCTGTCTGTTTTCTTGTGTTTTTTCATTATTTTTGTTTTCTTTTTCTTGTTCTTCTTCTTCCTTTTCTTCTTCTTTGTAGTTTCGTCAGAAGAAGAATAGTCAGATGAAGAATCAAACGATGAGTCACTCGATATTGAAGTACTGCTTGACTCTGAAGAACTTGACTGCATGTGAGGTGTTTTGTCCCGTTTCCCATGCAGTGCAACAACACTTGATGATGGCTGAGGAGGCTGTGGTGCTGCAAAACAAATATATTGATGTAACAATTGAACACATTTGTTATTTTTAATATTTTACTATCCCAAAGAGAGATCACAACAATGCCAGTATAATCAAGTGTTGCATAGACATACTTAGCTGTTCTTTCAGCAAGTCTCTTTCTGTTGAAAGCTCTTCAGTAACTTCCTGCTGACTCAGCAGTTTTTGCTTCAGCAGCTGTATCTCTTGCTGCTGTTTTTTAATGAAAGCTGTGCAGTTGGTGACATTGTACCTTGATCTGTGACAGAGGAATAGCAAACTGTTATTTAAAATGTATATTACTTACACTTCCAGGGGCAACGAAATAAGATGGACGCGTAGTGGTGAGCTCCAATTACTCGGCGGAGAGAAAGGGCCTCCTATTCAGTAATTTTAAGACAAACCTTCTTTAAATCGAATATGTCAGGAGGCAAAACCTCAAGGGTTCAGATAAACACAGGCAAAACACACCAAAACTGCGAAAACGAGGAAGACCATGGAGAAGAAGCCATGTTAGCAGAAAATGCAGCAGTTAGCCCCGATCAACAGGTTCTGCTCCAAGCGCTAACATCACTCTCGAAGGGCCTGAAGGACTTCAAGCATGACATCAAACAAGAACTTGCCGAATTCAAGAACGAAGTCACGAAGAATTTGAAGGACGACCTCGCGGATTTTAAAGAAGAAATTCTTCAAAAACTGCAAAATTAAAACACGGAGATAGCAGAGGCTCAACGCGGATAAATGATCTGGAGTCAGTCTGCTCGGAGATGAAAAAAAATGCTTTTGACGGTGGTGAAAGAAAATGCGCAACAAAAGCGTTGATTTGGAAAGTCGCTCCAGAAGAAATAACATTCGGATTTACGGTGTTCCTGAAGACAAAGAAGGGGGGTCTGTCATTGATTTTGTTGAAGAACTTTTTAACAAACATCTGTCCCTGCCGGAGGAAACGGAGCTGCAAATCCAACAAGCGCATAGGGCGCTGCTCCCCAAACCCGCCGCCACGGCCACTCCAAGATCAATAATAGTGAACTTTCTACAGTTCCATGTCAAAGAGCTGGTTCTTCGCAAAGCCTGGCAGCAGAAGATCCAAATAAACGGCAGACGACTCTATTTTGACAATGACTATGCAACTGAAATCATGGAGAAACGTAAGGCGTATAGTCCTGTCAAAGCGGCGCTGAAAGGAATTCGGTTCCAAACACCGTACACGAAGATGCGAGTGCACTGGGAAACTGGTCTGAGGATCTACGAAACAGCAGAGGAGGCAATGGAGGATCTGAAACGGCAGGGAATCCAAGCAGCAGTGACGGCAAGCGCGAACACCAGCGTGACCGCGGCGGAGTGGCTGGAAGCCGCGTCACCATGGAGACGGGTCAACACAACACACCGCGCTAATGAGAAACTGACAAAGTTCAGAAGAGCTTCAGAGTGAAGACACGGAGATGAGTGGTCTTTTAATTTCTTATAAATGGATAACGTTCTTTAACTGAAGAAAAGAGAAGGGAGGAGGAAAAATAGGAATCTGCCTTTCCTTTCTTTTTTATTTCATTTATTTGTTTTCTTTAGTATTTCATTATTATTATTTTTCTGGCTCAACACCCCTCGTTTTTTGTTCAGGCTGAGTGTACGGAGTGATCCACATTAAGACACGAAATGTTGGACAATTCTAGTGTAGCTTTCACTAGGGAGGGGCCCAAGCAGAAATTGGCACTTCACCCTTTACCCACCAACAGGGACCCAAAAGGATGGATATGTATATCCTTTGTGTGGAAGCCACATTGTTCAGTGTTTGTTTGTTGTAAAATAGTTCAGGTTTATGTTCTGTATTGGATTGCCTTTCAAACATCTCAATATCCATGCTAATGGAAGGAATTAAGATACTGTCGTTAAATGTTAACGGTCTGAATAACCCAATAAAACAGAAAAAAATTATGACTGCTTTGAGGAAGGATAAAACACAAATTTTATACCTTCAGGAAACCCACCTATCAGGACAAAAAAATAAGGAACTAAAGAAATTTGGATATACTGAATCCTTTTATAGTTCATTTCAACACGGGTGCAGAAGAGGGGTGGCTATACTTATCCCCAACATGATAAAGTTTGAATATTTCAACCACATCTCAGATAAAGAAGGGAGATTTATTCTTGTAAAAGGAAGGCTGGAAAATGAAATGGTCACAATGGTTAATGTCTATGCTCCTCCCGATAGTGGAAAACAATTCTTTAAATGTCTGTTTGACATTATAACCCAGGAAATAGAAGGTGTACTAATATGTGGTGGTGATTTTAATATTGTCTTGGATAGTAAATTAGACACAACAAATAGAAAGAAACATACTGACCATCGCACTAAAACTGTTAAGAAAACACTTAGAGAATTTGGGTTTGTCGATATATGGAGGTCACTACATCCGCTCAAAAGAGACTACACATACTACTCCGCTCCTCATAACACTTATTCAAGAATCGATTATTTCTTTATTAACAGTGAAGAAGCATATCGGGTAAAGAAATGTGAAATTCAAGGAGCAGAATTTTCAGACCATGCGGCAATATATCTGGAAGTAGAGATGAATAGACAAACAAAGAAAACACAATGGAGACTAAACACGGGAATATTGAATAACAAAAACAAAGTTGAGGAGCTGAAGAAAGACATAACCCTCTATTTAGAAGATAATGATAATGGAGAAGTCACACCTGTCATTCTGTGGGATGCACTCAAAGCAGTAATGAGAGGAAAACTTATAATAAAAATGTCGGCCAATAAAAAAGCTAAAGAAAAAAAATATAAAGAGGAGAAAAATAAATTATTAGAAATTGAACAACAACATAAAGAACTCACCCCCTACAGAGGCACCTGGATTTTCCTAAGGCCAGTTGAACTGTGGCTGCAGCCTTACAATGGATCATGAAATTAACATTGCATGGGAAAACTTCTGCAGATTCACATGTGGAGACCAAAAGGATGAGACTGACGCCTGTGGAGAAGGTTCCGGACGGGTGTTGAACTCCTATGGGGACACAGTTGGGGGCCGGACACGTCCGTCTGCCATAGTAACCCCCATGGACTGTTTTGGCGGCAAACGGATGCTGGGACCAAATATGGACTTAAGGGAGTGACCAGACCGGTCAGCCAGCCAATCTACGCATCCTGGAGGAGGAGTGTGGCGGCCACGCTCTTTCCTGGAGGAGGGACTGCAGGCACGGAACAAAACCGCGGATCAGGGGAGAATTGTTGTTCTCTCTCTCTCCCAGGGAACCCGGGCGTTCGTTATTAATTCGTTATAATTCTGGTTTTACTATGTTTAGAAATATTGTTAAGGAATAAATTTTGTTTATCTTTTATTCGAACGAATCCGTGGCTTTCTTGTTTTCTCACTTTTTGAACACTTAAAGAAAATATCTATAAAGGCGAACTAGATATTTTTCCCCTTCATTTTACAGAAAGATTTTTGTATGTTAAGTCTGTTTTAATGTTATAAAGTTCTTTTTACAAGCTTTACGCTTTGTGGTTGTTTGTGGTAAAAACATCCGACACCTTAGTTGAGGTGCTGCATAAACATTCAATAAACTGCTAACAAAGTTAGTTAATACGTTTGTTAAGCTTATAAGCAGTTTAGTAATGTGGACCTTGAAGACAATAGTCTGACTTTAGATATTAATGAATCTTATTAACACTATCAGGTATTTGCAAGACATCTATAATGCTAATAAATGTCTTACTAGCATCTTGCACATTGATAATGGCTATTAATGTGTGAAGTTAGCTAATCAAACCTATTAAGCATACTAACACTTAGGTTTGTATGAGACATCTATAATGCTAATAAATGTCTTACTAGAACCCCAAACAAAAATAATACTTTTTAATTTGTTAACAAAGGTTGTTAATAAATGTTATTAAGCTTATTAACACTGACAGATTTGTTAGGCACCTATAATGTCAATAAATGAATCATTAGCATCTTAAAAACATCCTAATAATAATGCTTGTAAATGTGTTAACTAAGTAATTTAATAAACCTTATTAGACTTATTGTACTAATAAATGTCTTACTAACACCCTAAAAAGTATATTATAATGCTTATTAATGCGTTAACAAAGCTTGTTAAGGAATCTAATTATAAAGTGTTACCGCAGTTTCTTTCAAAAGCCATAGCTCTTCACTTTCAGAAGGTTTGTCCCAATTGTTGTCCTTCCTGCTTTTGGACATGCACAGTGTGGAAATGTGTTTGCCCGCCTTTCTTAAATTCTTGCTGGTGGAAGCTCCGTTTCATCTCTTCCTATTAATGTTTAAAAGAGGACATTGCAGTGGTTGTTAAGTGACTATTTGGCAAAAATGTGTCTCACAGAGACAGAAAGCTGAGTGCATGGTACTGGGAGCATGAAATGATAACATGTCATGGAAAAGATCAGAAACTGGTGGACCCAGATGACCTAGTGGACCCAAACCCATTAGCTGACCACACAGATGTGGTGAAGTGGCTTAAAGGTCTGACAAGACTTATACATTCATCTTTCATGCGGTCAAGAATGCATGAAGACTAGAGGGACACAAAAGGCTGTGGGACAAGGACCCTTAATTTGGGATCACATTTAGTGAATCTGACCTCTGTGATTAGGGATCCTATAATTTTTGTAAGATCTGTTCTATCTTTAGAAATTCATTCAGTTCTTTAAAAAAAGAGTGGGCAACTTTCTTAGAATTTAACAATACTCCTGACATTTCGAGTTCAACAGTTCAAGTTCACGAATATTTATTTTGGACAAGTAAAAAAAACTGGAATAACAAAATAAGACAAGACAAAATTATAGAAACAACAAAAATCCAAAGGGAGTGAGAAGAAGAAGAAACATCTTATAAACTCTCATCCCTGCACCTTTAGTCATTACTTTCCTAAACCCAGTACTCCCACTATCAAAGTCCAGTGCCTTAGCCAAGAGTACATTCAGTTACAGTTAGGGATGGGTATCGTTAAGGTTTTAATGGTACTACTACTCTTATTTGATACTGCTCATCGATCCAGTATTTTAACGATACTCTTATCAATACTTTTGAGGATGAAAAATAAACGAATAAATAACAAATTAAAAACCTGAAGTGTTTTATTTCCTCATTATGCAACAACATTCTTCTTTTAACAAAACATTTTACTTTATACATTTTTCCAACTTGAAAAGTAAAATACATGAAAAAAGTTATTTTAAGGGGAAAAAAACAGCAATGCTTTGACATATTGCTGTCATGATGTAAATATAAAACAAATTAAATAAAGTCTTCACTCTAAAATAAAATACAGTTGTATAGGGCAACATGGTGGAGTATGCGGTGCAGAAAGATGCATGTTCGTTTTTTTTTTGTTTTTTTTAAGTTCTGCATATGGTGCGTGATTTGAACTATAATAAACACATTCATCTTTGCTAATAATTTACTTTTTCTGAGCCCTGTGTTCCAATTTTAAGGGCTTCTGGGGGAATTTCCATTGCATTTCCATTACAAGGTGCGTGAATACTTGAGTGGTGACGCGGACTCTTGCTTTTCCTCCTAGAGGCGGAATTGCATATTTCAGTTATTTCTTTAAAAAATCATAACTCGCCACAGGAATGGACTATATATGTGCTTTTGTTTAAAGACATAATAATATTTTTTGTTATGTTAATATGTTAATTTTAATAAGTTTTTACTATAGTTTTTATTCTTCATGACTGGGCCGGATTAAACCATCTGGCACCATTGACACCCCTGCTCTACAGGATAACATGTGGAGTGACTTGAGGTCCAGAACCAGTTTTGCTTTATTCAACACTGAGATACTTCTGGACAATTTCATTCGGAAATACCTAATAAGTGCTTTTCAGGTCAGTTTTTCATCAGTTGTAACCCCAAGAAATGTATTTTCATAAAATTTCAAGTTTCACCCCATTTATGTACATGTACATTTTTTATTTTTGCCATTATACTGACCAAATAACATCAGTTTTGTTTTACTTAAATTTAGTGAAAGTTTTTTTTTTTTTTAGATCAAACCATATCTTCAGTTTTTCCATCTCCTTCTTAACAATGTCTATAAGTTGCGGCAAATCATCCCCACCACATGTCATCAGCAAAATAAAACTAACTGTAATGTATTGAAAACCTTAAATAAAACATTTATATACAAGGTATATTTACAAGATATATTTTTATATAGATTTATATACAAGATAAGATCATTTATATACATTAGTCCCAGAACTGACCCCTGAGGAACTCCACAAAAAATGTCCAAACATTGGAAACAAGCACTTCCAACCTTCACAAACGGCTTTCTGGTGGTTAAATAGCTTCTGCTCCAGTCTAAAACTACCCCCCTAATGCCATGCAGTTCCAATTTATTTATGAATATGGAGTGATTAATTGTGTCGAAATTTTTTTAAATCAATAAATACCCCAATTACATGTTTTTTATTATTATCAATTGCATTTGTTATATTTTCTATTACATTCATAAGGGCCAGTGAGGTTTATTTGACCTGAACTCATATTGTCCCATATAGAGTTTAATCTAGTCATGAACATTTTTCTCATATTTCTGATAACTGTGGTAACATAGAAACGGGTTTATAGTTTGTGAAGTGATGCTTGTTCACGGTTTCGTACAATAGTATTACTTTTGCTGTTTTCATTTGATTAGGAAATGAACCTGTTCTGAATGATAAATTAAAAACATATTCTAATGGTTACAGGATTCCAATGGTTTTCACCAAAGTCATGTCAATGCCATTAACATCAGTGAAGAGTTTACCCTCCATTGCTCTCACTGTCTTTATTATTTCCTTTTCAGTTACTGCGTTACGAACCATTGAACTGGGATTTCCTCCTTGTTTTATATGTTCGTTCTAACTTGTGTATTTACTTATATAGGTTATAAAGTAACATAAATAACATATTTGTTGGTACAAGATAGTTTTGAGGTTTGTGTTCAGAGTTTGTAGTTGTGCTTATGTTCGAGGACCAGCAGCGTTACTGCTGAAAACCTGGAAAGTGAATATTTTAGTAGCTATAAGTAGGTATTTTATGTGGACTAGGAAAGGAAAAGGCAACATTTTTGTCCTCTAACTTTTAACTGAAAAGTGTGTTGTTGTTGGGGAAGAGTTTTGTTGGTTGTGCATTTTAAAAGTTTTTTTTAACAATAATTAGCGTTGAACTTCCTACCGTATTGCAGCAATGCCACTGTCTTCTTGAATATGAGGATATCTTCTATCTGTGCTGCATGTCCTCTCATTGAGGACGTCCTGCTTGTTAGCTGCGGTGCCCCCCCTCCTCCTTTGGGTATAGTGCATGTTGGCACCAAAACTTCCCTCTGTACGATTGCATTAGGCGTGCTCTCCTCCCCCCTGTGACTTTGGCATCTTCTCATGCAGAGCACTTAGCCTACAACAATAGATGTTGGTTCTGAGAAGAAAGAAAATGCAACAAGACACACAAATTAGGAAGGAAAAAGTGAAAGTAAGGCCAAATCCAAATTCTTCCCCTGCGACTTCTTCCTACCCCTACATTGTGCCCTCCAAACAAAGAGTTATCCTAAAGTAGCGTCTTTTAATTTGGACATTATCCCTTTAACTGCTTGACGTGAAGGTGTGTGTCAGTTCACGGAGACTTGGCTGGACAACAACGTCACTGACGAGGCTATCGGGATTGCCGGCTGCACTGTTTACCGGGCCGACAGGACGGCCTGCTCCGGTAAGAAGAAAGGCGGAGGCGTGTGTGAGTACAAAAACAATAATCCAGTTGCCCTCACCCCGGTGACAATGAAATCGTCACCGGGATCGTCTTAGAACATATCAAAGATAACATCCCCGCAAACTTTGACAAACATCAGTTTGCTGACCGGGCAAATAGATCAGCAGAGGACGCCATTTCCACCACACTTCACACAGCCCTGACCCATCTGGAGCAGCCAAACACCTACGTCAGGACGCTCTTTGTGGACTTCAGCAGCGCATTCAACACTGTGATCCCCCATAAACTGGTCAAGAAACTCTCCAATCTCTGACTCTCATCCACGCTCTGGTCATGGATAATGGACTTCCTGACCAACAGGCCCCAGAATGTCAGAATGGGGAGCCTGACATCTGACACCATAATCCTTAGCACAGGCCCACCACAGGGCTGTGTTGTCAGTCCAGCCGTCTTCACACTCTTCACTCAGGACTGTGCTCCATCCACTCTTCCAACAAATTTGAGGATGACACTACAGTGGTGGGGCTCCTTACTGAGAATAACGGGAACTGGTACAGACAGGAGATCCAACACTTGGAGGAGTGGTGTTCAGCCAACGATCTGGTCCTCAATCCCACCAAAACCAAGGAAAGAGAGAAGAGAGAAAAGGATGGATTTTGTCTTAAAATAATCTGATTTTTTGATGAGTGAAATAATAAATATCACGAAAAATAATATTCAAAATGTATGTGTTTTTTTCAATGTGTTTGTTTTTTAAATAAAAATGGTTCATGAGGGGTTGAGTGACTTAGACAGTGCACAAATGAAGCCCCAGGTGTCCTTCACAATTGTCGACCTGGGTACACTCTCAAGCTCCTGACAATTAAGACCGCCTTGTCATTCAGACCTCAAGCCACGCCGCTTTACCACGCCACGTTTCCACAGTCGGATCACAAGCTGCAAGTTCCAAATTCACCTGCCTCGTCAATACTGTGTTTCACCACGCACAAGGAAGACTACTTACATTCGGGTCCACGTCTCGCTGCCATCCTCTCTGGTGACAACATCCTCGGAACACCTCGTCAAAATAAAAACTTTTCTAAGCCATCTCCACGTACATGATCTTTCCGGGTTCCAGCATTTGGGTCTGTGCTCATCATAGGTTATCATGACAGAAAATCTACTAACATTTATTCTTATATTAAGAAGAAAAGTACAGCAGAAGGAGTGAAAGAGATGGCAGGGGAGCAACAGAGGAGTAGTGAGGAGGAGAAGGAGGAAGATGAGACAGAGTAGCATGACCCACAGCCAGCATTAATGACAGAAAATGGTGAGGAGGACAAAGATGATACGGCATTAGACAAGGGACAGTCAGCATCATTGGTCAGAGACAGAAATATAAAGCAGAACAGAGCAAAAGGAGCTCCACCTGTTCCTGGACCAACAGGTGAAGTTAGAATTATGTTGCCCAAATATGGAAACTTTTTCATGTTTAATAGAAATGTCTACAGACGTATTAAAGATGTAATTAGTAATTACTATAATCGTTTACTTCTGAAGAGGGATTCAAAAACTGGAAAAAGGCAACCTTTAAAGAAGGGGGACTTTGAGGTCATGCCAAATCCGAAGCCCACACTACTGCAATGCTGACATGGGCAAAGTATGAAAAATTCACCTCTGGAACATCCCCTCTCAGCTTCGCTAAATAAAGAGTACAGTAAACTAGTGAAGGAAATCAGAGAGTACATTACATTAAAGTTGTTGGAAAAACCTTGCTCCTCACTGCTACGCAGAGCATAGCACGGAGGGCTCATAAAGAATCAGAAGGTGAGAATAAAGGAAATTTTCTTGCTATTACGGAACTGCTAGCCAAACACAATCCCATAGCCAAGAGAAAAACGGCAGGTCAAAGAAATGCAACATATCTTGAGCATGACACACAAGATTAAATGATCGATTGTCTAGCTGAAATGGTCCGCAGTTCAAAACTGGTAAAGTTGCTGAAAGTGAGGCTTTCAGCATTTTGGTTGATGAGACTAAAGACATGAGAAAAAAAGAACAGGTGTCCTTGGTAATAAGACATTATTACAATGGGTCAGTATGTGAGAGCTTACGCTTTGATGCAGCAGCACTTTCACTGAAAATAATAGAGATTTTGCAGAAGCATGGTCTTGACTACAAAAACCACCTTGTAGAGCAAGCATATGATGGAGCCACAGTTATGAGCAGAAAAAACACAGGTGTGCAAGCCCGCATAAAATCGGAGGCCCCACTTGCTTTCTATGTTATGTGCACTGCAATGCACATTGTTTAAATTTAGTATTAGTAGATAGTGTGAAATGCATCCCTGAAGCTAATTGCTTCTTTTCTCTTTTGCAGAAACTGTATGTCTTTGTGTCAGGGTCATATGTTCACCATAGATGGCTTGAGATACAGAGAGAAATGAGTCAGGGCGCCCCAAGAGAGTTGCAAAGACTGACAGAGACACGGTGGGCATAATGCTTGCAAGTCATTGAGAAACAGACTTCCATTGTACATCTTCTAAAAGACATATCAGAAAAGCAAAATGGTGACAGAGCTGCGGAGGCAAGAGGTATGTTAGCCCAAATAGACTTCAAGCTTGTTAGCCTCCTTCTAACATTTACCAGTTTTCTTGGTGAGATAAAATATCAGTCAGATCATTTTCAGTCCCCACAACTTGATTTGGGCACAGCTGTCACACTTGTTGACTCTCTTGTTAACACATTGGAGAGTTCCAGAGAGGGCTCTCTCTTTAATGACATCTGGGAGAATATTTTAAGTCTTACTGAGCAATGCAAAATTAGTGACACACCCTCAGGACGTCAGGTCAGGCCAAGCTCTTTGCTTGAAGGGCATTACTTGTTCATGGCATTAGTTCAAAGACAAGGGAGCACAGAGGAAGAGTCCTTTCGGAGAGGTTAATTTATTCCTGTTATTGATGTGCTCTCTGAGGTGAAGAGAGAATTTTCTAAAGACAATTGTGTCATAGTGAAAGGTATACAGGCCTTGAATACATGCAACACTATGTTTTATGAGAAAGATGTAGTGTTTCCATTTGCCTCATAATTTAACTGCAGTACTGAGGATCTACAACATGAGATGCCCCTGCTTAAGCGCATTCTTGAAAGGAAGCAAAGCAGTGGTCAGGAAACACCAAAGGCGTTACTAGAGCTGGCTGTTTTTCTTGAGCCATATAAGGTTTTCCACCAAATGTTTAAATTCTGCTACTAAAGCTAATCAAATCTGCCTTAAGAAGTACCATGACTGATGAGCGTTTAAGCAACGTAAATGTGCTGAATGTAGAATCAAGAAGGCCTAAGACCATAAACCATGATGACTTTGTGGATGTGTTTGCCAAAAAACATAGCAACAGGCGCATAAAGCTATTCTGAGGCGTGGTAAAGAGAATCGTGGACTATTGATCCCTGTTAGGGAAGTACTGTTATATAATACAGCTGTTATCCAATTATGTGATTGTTTCTGAACATATATCTTATTTGTATCCAGTTTCCGTGGTTTTGTTTTGTTTGCAATAAATGCTCACCTTTTGACAAATGTAAAATGATAACTGTACTTTTATTTGTTCATATTAGTAGCAGTAAAAATACACAATAAATCAAAATCTATCAGTAGCCATTTTACTTTCTGTTTTCTAAAGGCTGTTTTATTATGTTTATTAGAATTAATTTTGAAATTAAAGCTCATGGTTTATGTGTGCCACCCCAAGATTTAAAGTCGCCCCCTACTGGCCACCCCCATGAAAATTTCTGGAGGCAACCCCAATGAGTTATATTACTAGAGGAGACATCACATGATTCCTCATAGGAGGAGAGCACCGCCATCTTGGTGAGGTCCAGTTACTGCTGCAGTGCATTAATGTGAACACACTTTTTGCAAAATCGAAGAAATGAGTCCACGAAGGCGGAAGGCATAACATTTCACAGGCAAGTACTATAATTCAATGCGGCAGGGGCTTCATTAATAGTACACATGTTGACATGCATGATGCTGCAGGGCTATTATCAACGTGCTGCATGATGTACGTATCATTTGCTGTCAACATAAATGTAAACTTCATTTTGTCAAACCTATATGCAGAATACTAGGACTAGGCTATTATAGTAATATATATTCATACATTTGTGACTCAGTGACTGAACTTTTCTTGCAGGTTTCCAATGGACTCAGACTTAAGGAAAAAGTGGACCTTAACAAAGAGCTAACCCAGATGGATTAGTGTGGTTACCAACTAGCAATACAGTCTGACTATGTTCAAAATATTTTGTGGAAACAGATTTTGAAAAGAGGCCAGACTGTTCGCTTGAAACACAGCACCAGACCATATGTGTTACACCAAAACTGATCAATCAGTTTTTACATATATATATATATATATATATATATAGATATATATATATATATATATATATATATTTATATACACACACGCACTCACACACACACACACATATATACACATATATATATATATATACATATACATATATATATATATATATATGTGTATATATATATATATATATATACATATACATATATATATATATATATATATATATATATATATATATATATATATATATATATATATATATACATATATATACACACATATATATATACACATATATATATACCCTCCGCGGGTGGTTTCTCCTCCAAGCTCGGGTCCTCTACCAGAGGCCTGGGAGCTTGAGGGTCCTGCAGTATCTTAGCTGTTCCTAGCACTGGGCTTTTCTGGACTGAGAGGTCTGAGGTCTTTCCAGGTATCTGTTGTAGCCACTCCTCAAGCTTGGGGGTTACTGCCCCGAGAGCTCCAATTACCACAGGTACTACTGTCACCTTCAGTTTCCAAGCTTCCTCCAGTTCTTCTCTGAGTCCCTGGTATTTCTCCAGTTTCTCATGTTCCTTCTTCCTGATGTTCCCATCGCTTGGCACTGCCACATCCACCACAACGGCTTTCCTCTGTTCTTTATCCAACACTACGATGTCTGGTTGGTTCGCCATTACCATCCTATCAGTCTGGATCTGGAAGTCCCACAGGATCTTTGCCCTCTCATTCTCTACCACCTTCGGAGGTGTTTCCCATTTTGACCTTGGGGTTTCCAGTCCATATTCTGCACACATGTTCCTGTATATGATTCCAGCCACTTGATTGTGGCGCTCCATGTATGCTTTACCTGCCAGCATCTTACACCCTGCAGTTATGTGCTGGATTGTTTCAGGCGCCTCTTTGCACAGCCTACACCTTGGGTCTTGTCTGGTGTGGTAGATCTGAGCCTCTATTGCTCTGGTGCTCAGGGCTTGTTCCTGAGCTGCCAGGATGAGTGCTTCAGTGCTGTCTTGTAGGCCAGCCCTTTCTAGCCATTGGTAGGACTTCTTGATATCAGCCACTTCAGCTATGGTCCGGTGGTACATCCCATGCAGGGGTTTGTCCTCCCATGAGGATCTGTCCTCCAGCACTGTATCCTCTGCTCTCCATTGCCTGAGACATTCACTGAGCACACTGTCAGTTGGGGCCTTGAGCTTGATGTACTCATGCATCTTGGATGTTTCATCCTGGATAGTGGCTTCTACGCTCACTAGTCCTCGGCCTCCTTCCTTGCGGCTAGCATACAGTCTACAGTGCTGGATTTGGGATGGAACCCTCCATGCATGGTGAGGAGCTTTCGTGTTTTAACATCCATGGTCTGTATCTCTTCCTTTGGCCATCTTATTATTCCTGCAGGGTATCTGATAACTGGCAGTGCATAGCTGTTTATTGCCCGGGTCTTGTTCTTGCCATTGAGCTGGCTTCTCAGGACTTGCCTTACTCATTGGAGGTACTTAGCTGTTGCAGCTTTCCTTGTTGCTTGCTCCAGGTTCCCATTTGCCTGGGGAATTCCAAGGTACTTGTAACTGTCCTCGATGTCTGCTATTGTTCCTTCTGGGAGTGAGACCCCCCCTGTGTGGACTACCTTGCCTCTCTTTGTCACCATCCGGCTGCATTTCTCGAGCCCGAATGACATCCCAATGTCATTACTGTAGATCCTGGTGGTGTGGACCAGGGAGTCAATGTCACGCTAGCTCTTAGCATATAGCTTGATGTCATCCATGTAGAGGAGGTGACTGATGTTGGCCCCATTTCTGAGTCGGTATCCATAGCCAGTCATGTTGATTATTTGGCTGAGGGGGTCCAGAGCTATGCAGAACAGCAGTGGGGACAGAGCATCACCTTGGTATATCCCACATTTGATGGACACTTGTGCAAGTGGTTTCCCATTGGCTTCAAGGGTGGTTTTCCACAGCTTCATTGAGGTTCTTATGAAGGCTCTTAGAGTCCTGTTGATGTTGTACAGCTCCAAGCATTCAGTGATCCAAGTGTGTGGCATTGAGTCATAGGCCTTCTTGTAATCAATCCAGGCTGTGCACAGGTTGGTGTGTCGTGACTTGCAGTCTTGAGCGACTGTTCTGTCAACCAGGAGTTGGTGTTTGGCTCCTCTGGAGTCTCTACCAATGCCCTTCTGTGAGTTGCTCATGTATTGATCCATGTGCCTATTTATCTTGGTTGCAATGATGCCTGACATAAGCTTCCATGTTGTGGAGAGACAGGATATTGATCGGTAGTTGGATGGGACTGCACCCTTTGAGGGATCTTTATGGATCAGGATCGTTCGCCCTTCTGTTAGCCATTCGGGGTGAGTCCCATCTCTTAGCATTTTTAATTTTATGCATCACAGTATACAGACCACCCAAACCAAGCTCTGTTTTTATAGAGGAGTTTTCTGAGTTTCTAGCATCTGTCCACACTTCCTTTAACATGATTTTAATAACTGGTGATTTTAACTTGCATATAGACGGGAAGTCGGACTATTGCACCACTCAGTTCTTGGACTTACTCTCCTCTCTTGATTTTAAACAACACGTCACGCAGCCGACTCACAACAGGGGGCACACTCTTGACCTCGTCATCAGTCATGGTTTACCTACCAGTGTGTCCACTGTTGTGGACCTGGCTGTATCTGACCATTACTGTGTGCTTTTTAACATTAATGGTTTTATAAGGCAGGAGACCTCTGTGAGAACGGTGAAGAAACGCTACTTGACTCCTTAAGTGGTCGAAAAATTTATTACATCTGTTCGCTCCTTCTCTCCACCTGTCTTACCAGCCCCCTGTGATCTACTTGTTGAAAGTTTTAACAGTAAATTAAAATCCAGTCTCGACTCAGTTGCTCCACTAAAATCCAAAAAGATAAGAACCAAAGCCACACCCCCTTGGAGAACTGAGGAAATTAAACAATTGAAGAGACATTGTAGATCTGCTGAAAGACTGGAGAAAACACAAACTTGAAATAAACTATAAACAATACCAGAACCAACTAAAACTATACAATCATACCATAAAACAGAACAGAAAATTATATTTTGCGAACATCATTTCTGTAAATAAAAATAAACCCTGAGTCCTTTTCACCACAATTGAATCTTTAATTAACTCAAATGTGAACCAAAACACAATGCCAGCCTCCGCCTCATTGTGTGAGGACTTTGCAGACCACTTCAGGAGCAAGATTGATTCTGTCAGATTGAACATCATAAAAGGACAGAAAAGCCTTTTTATTGGTAATGATGGCTTGATTTTACCTGAGGAAGCACTGGACAGTTTTGACCTGGTTGAAGCTGCAAGACTTGGTTGAGTTTTCTCCCAAGTTAATCCAACAACTTGTTTTTTAGATCCCATCCCTACATCACTTTTTAAATCATTTTATGGGTCTTTTGAGAAAGAGATTTTAAATATCATGAACTCCTCTCTACAGATGGGTATTTTTCCTGCTGTCTTTAAAACAGCAGTGGCGAAACCGTTACTCAAGAAAACTAATTTAGACCCTTCAGTTTTTAATGACTACAGACCTGTGTCCAACTTGCCATTTTTAAGTAAGGTTTTAGAAAAACTTGTTTTTATTCAGATAAACGAGTTTCTCTTACAAAACAACATTTTTGAGATAAACCAGTCTGGCTTTAGAACGAATCACAGTACTGAGACAGCCTTGTTAAAAATTGTTAATGATCTCAGGTGTGCCTTGGATTCAGGTCAGATCTCAGTACTAGTTCTGTTAGATCTAAGTGCAGCGTTTGATACTGTTGATCACCTGATCCTTGTAAACAGACTGAAAAGTCTTGGCCTTTCAGGGACTGTTCTCAAGTGGTTCGAGTCGTATCTCATGGAGAGAAGCTTTATGGTAAGCATGGACACATATTTTTCTGGGGTCCATGAAATTAATTGTGGGGTGCCTCAAGGTTCCATCCTTGGCCCCTTGCTTTTTAACATTTACATGCTTCCTCTGGGGAATGTCATCAGGAGCCACAACATCAGCTTTCATAGCTATGCTGATGATACCCAGCTGTACATAGCTATGTCTCCTGATGACACAAGACCAATTGTGGTGGCTGCCTACGCTGCCACCCCATCAGGGCAGTAACATCCTGCACCACACCCTACATATCTGTTCACTTTATTTTTGCATATACCTTTGGATTTCTTTTTCAAACATAACACACACTTTTGATAACATTTATTAGCATGCTTCAGTTTACTTTTTTATAATTTGATGGTTTGTTTGAGTTACCAGTGCTAAGGGGAACCATTGTTGCTGCTGCTGCCATCTGCTGCTGGAAAAATCAAGTCAGGCCTGACACAAGAATGCATCCCAGTCAGCAGAGGCCTTATACTCAGCAGGCAGCTAATTGGACTGAACCATCGCCCAGTGGACAAGGAACTCTTTCTGTGTTTCTTTACTTTAGTTTCTATTTTGATGTTCTTTATTTTCATTCATTTGTGTATGTTAATTTACCATAGGTTGGACTTTAGTTTATTTTGTTTGATGTATTTTGTCTTAGTCATTTTAAGTTCCCCCTTGTGTGTCTAGTTGGTTTGATCAGCCACTATATATGTTCCCTTGTGTTTCCAATTAGGTAGGTCAGTTTGATTAGGTTTGTTTGTCTGTTCAGTTGGCCTCTGTTACATTTAAAAGCTTGAGTTAATTTTGTTACTTTGACCTCTTTTAAGGGCCCATTTTTGCCCAGCTACACTTTTTGAAAAATAAATTTAAATATTTTTGATAAAATTGTTTGCTGTCCTTGCCTTCTACTGCTCGGTCCACCACACCAATAGAAGCACTTTTTAACTGTATTTTAGATGTGAAATTATGGATGGCAAATAATTTTCTTCAGCTCAACCAGGAAAAAACTGAAATTTTAGTTATCGGTCCTGAAGCCAAGAGAGAGAAACAGTTTCTGAAGCTACAGGAACTTTCATTAAGTCATTCAGAAACAGTCAGAAACCTGGGCGTTATCTTTGACTCTAAGCTGACTTTTATCCCACATATAAAACAGGTGGTTAAAACTGGTTTTTATCATCTCAGAAATTTGGCTAGAGTCCGCCCACTACTCTCTCTTGTACATATGGAGATGCTAATGCATGCTTTTATCATGAGTAAAATTGTAACGCCCTGCTTGTTGGTCTTCCAAAAACCAACATTAGGAACCTTCAGCTTCTCCAGAACTCTGCTGCACGAGTTCTTACAAAGACCAGGAGGCGGGCTCACATTACCCCAATTTTAAAATCCCTGCATTAGCTCCCTATATGCTTAAGGATTGATTTTAAGATACTTTTAACAGTTTTTAAGTGTCTTAACGGTCTTGCGCCTTCTTATCTATCGGATCTTTTAGTAAAGTATGAACCCTCGCGGACCCTGAGATCCTCTGGCACTGGTCTGTTAACTATTCAACCAGTAAAAACCAAAACATACGGAGAAGCATCTTTTCAACACTATGGCCCCCGTTTATGGAATAGTCTGCCGGAGGACCTGAGAGCCGCAGAGAGCATTAATGCTTTTAAGAAAAGGCTCAAGACCCATCTTTTTAACCTGGCCTTTAGCTAATTTTTTACTACTTTTATTTATTTATTCACTTATTTATTTATATGTTTTTTCTATTTTTATTTTATTTATTTATCCATTTTATCTTGTTTTATGAACTTGAACCTGATTTTTAACATGTTATTTTAATTTACCTTATTTCAATGTTTTATCGTTTTTTATCAATATGATTACTTTTTGATTCTCATTTTTATTCATTTTTATTTCCAGTGCTTCCTCAGCTGGAACCTCTCCCTCTGGGTCGGCTGCTGTTCAGCCACTGCGGCTCTGGGTGGGGACCTGCATCACCGCTTAGCTGTGGTGGAGCGGTCCCCGCCTTCGATGCTGCATTTGGCTGTCTATGCAGCTGTTCACGGGGGGGGAAGTTCCTAAAACTAGCGTTTCCGGCATCATGTTTTTTTGCTCAGCCTATTTTTCATTGTCATTTCCCATCAGTTAGAGGGTGGGAGGTGTGAAAGGTGTGGGGGGCTAGGTACAGGGAAGGGGGGCCCTATTATTTATTTATTTTTTAATGCTTGCTTGTTTTTATATTTTGTTGTTTTAATGTAAAGCACTTTGTGTTATATTTTTTTAATGAAAATTGCTTTATAAATAAAGTTTGATTTGATTTGATTTGATTTAGCAGCTGGTTCATTTGTGCTGCCAGGCGCTCGTGGAGTGTGGTAAGCTTCTTTAGCCAGTAGGCATGTATCATGTCAGGGCCCGGTGCTGTCCAGTTTTTCATACCTGAGACTCTTTCTTGGATGTCTGCCACTGTGATGGTTACTGGATTCTGTTCAGGGAGGTTGCTGTGTTCTTTTCTCAGAGAGACCAGCCACTGGGCATTGCTGTTATGTGCTGTCTCTTTCTCCCATATACTTTTCCAGTACTGTTCAGTTTCTAGCCTTGGTGGGTCTGCTCGGCTGTTTTGACCCTGCCACTGAGCGTACACTTTCGCAGGTTGAGTTGCGAACAGCCTGTTTATTCGTCTGGCTTCATTGTCTCTTGTGTATCTCTTTAGGCGGCTACTCAAGGCTAGGAGCCTTTGTTTGGCAGTTTCCAGGGCTTCAGGTATGGGCATCTGGCTGTATCTCTTCGGTACTTGCTTTCTTATTGTACCTCTTTGAGCCTCTGTCAGCTTACTCACATCCTTCCGAGTTGCCTTGATTTTGGCCTCTAACCGTTGCTTCCATGGTGGGTATTGTTTTCTCCCATGGTTGCTCTTATAGCCATGGTTGCATCTCCAGGATCACTGCTGCTGAAGTGTAAACCAGTTCATTGGTTTCTGTGATGGTTGTGGTAGGAATTGCCCTCAATGCTTCATTCAGTTTCCAGTAGACTTTCAGGCAGTACATCACTTAACCGTTGTAGCTGGTGTCGGGGTTGCCTAGTGTCCATTGTAGACATTATCTTGTTTTTCAGGTCAGTTGCTGCCTTGCTCAGCGCAATTGTGATTGTTGAGGCTGTGTACCCAATCTCAGGGTGTGAGTGTGGTATAACCTCCTCTCTGACCTGTTGTTCTGGCTCTCCCGTGGCATTGTATTGTATAGCTTCAATCTCAAGCTGTGATAGGAGTTGGCGTTTGTGGATATTCGAGCATTGGGCTACCAGTTGTTTGGCAGTTAGCCTTGATTGTGGGTTTCGAAGCATCCATTCATTCCACATCCTCTCCATGTAACCCCTCTGGTTTGGATTACTTGAGTAGTAGCATCCTAACAGATCCTTGTTCTCGCATCTAGTCCATTTCCATCTTGTTCCAGTAGCCCACTTTCCATCAGAGTGCTCTGGTCCCCCTTGTTTGGCCGGGCGACGTCTGAGCCGGCATGACATGTGGTTCATTGTCTCTCATATAGTGAGGTAGGCATTAGCGTTAAGGGTCTTGCCCAAGGACCCTCACTGGGTGATGTTAATTGCCCGTCATTATTATGGCATTTGCCCCATTTCCATTGTTATGGTAATTGACCCATTCCATTAATAACCATTGATTGTTCATTCCGCCCTGGGAATCGAACCTGGGTTTCCTGCACCTTACCAACCGAGCTACCCAGCCGGTATATATAGGAGAACATATATATATATATATATATATATATATATATATATATACACACACACACCAGAGGTAAGATCGGGCCTAAAAAATCCGGCCCGACCCGACACAGGCCCGCGGGCATTAAAGCCGAACTCGGACCGAACCCGACCAATTAACTTGATTTGCAGGACCGAGCCAGAAGCAAACCCGATATTTCAATTTAACCCATAGGATTTTTGGCAGAAAAAAATCGCCAGATTTCTTAAAGGTAAAATAATCTATATATTTTTATGATCAGGAAAGTTATTTTCTTTTGAACAGAGAGTGGTCGCTGCAGCCGCGCGTATAAGCTCGCTGTTGTGGCATAGAGTTCTGCTGGAAGCGCTGCGCATAGGTTCCTCCCTACATGATAAATGCATTTGATCAATGAAATAACGCTGGAACACAGAAGAAGAGGCCAGACAGAGAGAGAGACAGAGAGATCTGGATGATAAGCACTCGCTTCATTACGTGGAGGAATACTGCAGCTCCACCGGTGCGCGTTTGCCATTTCAGTTCCCCTGTCTGAAGTTTATCCTTGACTTCCTGCTGCTCCATATCAGGATCATCCTCTTCCTTCCTCTCACTCATGGTGCAGAGTAGAGCCCTGCGCGGGACTATTTTCTTCATCCCGCGCCCGGCGAATTTCTGACAAATCCCGCCCACTCCCGCACCGTATGCGTTACACTCCCGCCCGCATCCCGCAGTACCTATGTCCTCTCCCGAGCGCACCACAAAACTCTGAGAAATTAGTCCCGCACAATAATAGAAATGCGATGATTTAGTGTCTTCTCCTGTCCCGCAGGAATAAAAACACGTATTTGTATTGATATTATTAAAGAGCTCAGAGGGATAGGATTCTGCTTCTTGCTGAAAAATGTGACAGTCTTTAAAAATGATCCTCCCGTGTGTGTGTGTGCGTGTGTGCGCGCGTGTCTGTGTGATTCAGACGCAGCTTTCACTGCAGGCGTTGAAGCAGAGACTCTGGGATGATTTTATGAACTCAAGCATGGAAACATGATTACCATGCAGAACTCTCCAAAATAATAAACCTGATCTCTCCTCGTTCTCTGTGTTCACCATGCACTGATAAACATATCGCTCCATGCAGCGATCAGACCATTACTTTCGCCGGTAGCTCCGCCCACACGCGGCCGCGGTATCAAGCTTTAAAGAATCCAATTTTATAAGAGGCGGGGCGATGCACACCCCCAACAACAGGTTAGATGACAGAGGCCAGTAGGCATCTCTACCTGGTGCGTTCACGGACCTTCAGTAAATTGAACTCCAACAGCCACGCGGCCAAACGTGGTCCGCTATTCATGAGAAAACCTCCGAATATGGCAACACTGATCCCGTGGGTTTTTTTTTTTTGCCGCCCGCTCCCGCCCGCAGCAAAGTTCATACCGCCCGGTCCCGCGAGATTTGCGTTGGGTCCCGTGGGACCCGGCGGGACCCAATCCCAATGCAGCCCTCTAGTGCAGAGACTTAAGCATAGTAGTACAAAATAACTCAGCAAAACACAGTAAAACAGCTAAACAACTAAACACATTTGGTCAAAAACCTACACTTAAACCCAAATCCGTCCAGACAGGCAAAGGGAATGGTATCCCACAATTCCTTGCGATGCCGATCTAACAGCAGCACCAAAGTTACACCTACTTAAATGAATTCATTTGAATGAAAGTAAAATAATTGTCTGATAACTATGTGTTATCTATCAGCTGACTTAACTAAAAAAAAAAAAAAAAACTGAAGCAAATAATTAAGATAAAACAAAGTAAAAAGTTTAGCTTTAAACATCCATATATGGTCTTATCACCCTCTCACGGTGGAAAAAGTATTATCTGAGCTTCTTCATTCACTAAATCATCTTCAAATGGACACGCCATGCTGCTGCACCTCTCTGAAAACAAACTAACCTTCAACTAAACCTGCTTCAGACCAGGTTATATTCAGAGCATGAGTTGCTATGGCAACTTGACAATAAAACAAATAAAACAGGAAGCAAAACTTAAATTATGACATCTACATAGTTTTTTAATAGTTAGGGAGTTGGGAAGTAATTTGGACATAGTTATTGCGTCAATGAAGAGTAACAGAAAATCTGTGCAGTGTTTTAAGTCCTTTTACCATGATATTCTTTAACATTTTATATTGAACAATATCCAAATATATATAAATGTATGACATTTGGCACACAAGAGAACAATTATATTTATTTAATATTATATTTTTTACATGAGTTCTTTTTCAACCTGGAAGTAGGAATACTCGATATCTGATGCATCACCTTTTTCTCCCATTTGATAGTGTTTATGTTTATCCCACAAAAACAAAGAACATCCGGACTTTGCAAAGCAGAGGGATTCTCAGCCTGCCCCTAGTCCCTACAGCTATCCCTTAAAAAAACAAGTTTGGACAGCACTACAGCTTCAAATGCCCCTACAACAGGAAGGGTAGGGCGAAGCTGGAGGGGTAGTATTTGGATTCATCCTTTGGCACTGAAGGTGTTGGATGTTCAGAGGTGAAGTTCACACCTTCACTGCTCAAACTTCCTTGTGGTAGATGATCAACTGACCCGAAGCTCCAGGATGGATGGCCAGCTCAGAGAGATTACCAGAAAGAAAATACAAACCCAGCTGGTTCTTCTCATACAGCGACGTGTAACGTTAGTGTAGGTAATCAGCCTGTCCCCAAAGTGAAGAATTATCTGGAAAAAAAAATAAAATTGCAAGAATCTTCAAAGACAACAGGGATGAAACCATGTCCGTGAAAGGATCTCCTGTGTGGGTCATCACTGAAGTGCTGACTGTTTCCAAGCCTTTGATGGAGTCACCTGCTGTGATGGTTACGGCCTCATGTTGTTCTGCAGATTGGACTGGGTCCTGTGGTGTGCGCTGGGTTTGACCACATTCACAAATTATTTTTTACTGCTTATGAAATCTCTGAAGATCTTGCCTCTAAGTTGATCTGCAGCCCCCCCCCCCCCCCCCCCCCCCCGTGGGCTCGCCGGCTCACATGAGCTTAATATTCACGCAGACACCTTCCACGTGTGTTATCTGAGCCCCCACCCTGTGGTTGCACACGTGCACCCATTCTTCTGAGCATCAGCAAACAGGAGGTTAACTTTCTGCTCCAGGTCTAATGGAAGTCCTTCTGCCTGCAAGGGGGGGTGGTTTCTGCTGCCATCAGTGATGTCAGATGTTCATCCAGGGCAGATGACGATGCAGCATGTCTTCATGAGCTTCTTCGCCCCCCGCTCCATCTCCGTTGCTGCCTTAGGCTCACTCCACCGGGGGCGGTAACTGACAGGGGAGGCAGGCGGCTAGTGGAGACGTAAGACATGATTGTGAAAATGATGGAGACTGCGAGCTGGAGCGAGCTGTGCCCTTTAAGCCCGCATTATCATGTTAACAATTATGACCTAGTTTATGTCCAACTTGTCTGCTGAAGAAATGCAGCTCCTGAACGTGAAAAGGCCAAACTGTGAGCGAATGTCCTAATTACTGCAACGCCTGGTTCAGATATCCGTCTGGGATCACAGATGTTTCAGGGATTCTTCCTTAGTTTTCTCAAATGAAGACACTCTTTTAGCTGTGCAGTCAGAAGGTGACCCTGAAGCTAGGTTCAAACCGGGCATGTGAGCGTTTAACCCACAGTACTCACACTGGACGAGCAGGGAGGGTTTCTTCATCTTTTTCTTTGCTAATGTTTAGCAGAAGATAAAGATGGAGCAGATGTTCATGGCTTACCATCTGTACATTTGAATTCTTTTGTTGGTTTTGTTGTGGTAAGTGCAAAATGTTAGCACGCTCCTCATGATCAAGGCACACAGTTGGAATTAAACTTTTCTGTCCACCCACCTTCTCTGATTGGTCAATGATACATTCAACCCAGTTTGCATGAGAGTGCTGCTGTTTCTTCACCAGACACCTGGGGGGTATTCCAGAAAGCAGGTTATGCTAGCTCCCGCGGTAAGTTTGAGGCTAAGGAAGTTGATAACCTCAGCTTTCAGTTCCAGAAACAGAGGTATGTTTCAGAGTATGTCAAGTTGCCATAGCAACTCATGCTCTGAATATGACCTGGTCTGGAGCAGGTTTAGTTGAAGGTTAGTTTGTTTTCAGAGAGGTGCAGCAGCATGACGTGTCCATTTGAAGATGATTTAGTGGATGAAGAAGCTCAGATAATACTTTTTCCACCGTGAGAGGCTGATAAGACCACATATGGATGTTGGAAAGAGAAACTTTTTACTTTGATCTATCTTCATTATTTGCTTCAGTTAGGATAAATAATTTTTTTTAGTTAAGTCAGCTTAAAAATAACACGTTATCAGGTTGCTTTGAGAGGGTTGCGTCAGGAAGGGCGTCCGGTGTAAAACCTTGCCAAGTTTCCCATGCGACTCGTTCGCTGTGGCGACCCCTGATGGGAAAAGCCGAAAGTGAAACAACAACAACATTCAAATTATTTCAATTAAGTAGGTGTAACTTTGGTTTTGTAGACGTAAGAAATTAGGTTGAATAAATTTAACTCAATTACTTGTTACCAATTGAAGTAGTTCATGTAACCCTTGTTCTATCCTAGGTACTTTGACATTGGGAGTGGGGTCATCTAGACCCACTAAACGGTGCGTTGAACCTTTTTTCTTCAATGATTTGTTATCTTCACTGGTGTCCATGGATTACATGAAATCCTCTCCACCTTTATCCACCTTTGTCATGGTAGGAGAACACCTCAATGGAAGGGGGGGGGGGGGGGGTCATAGGATAGCACAAGGGTTAAGCTGGCAAAATGTGATAAATTATTTATATATGCGTCACAATGAAAATTGAAATGAGATAGAAATTCCTGCGTTTACTTTGTCTGTTCTTTTTCTCCGAGCAGAAACTCTTTCTTTTGCTGATGATGCAGCCGTGTTATTTTTTGATGGGCGTAGAATCTGAATACGCCGTCATTAAATTCTCAGACTCCGTCTCACTGAAGTGCAGCGTCTCTTTTTTTCACCATGCTTTTCATGATGACTCCGGAAATCGGCGATCCATTGAGAATGTCTTTATGTACTTGCCGTGCACGTGCATTAACCAAGTTGAGCGTAATTACGCTAACTCATATCCGGTCTTTTGGAACCGACATACCCAGAGTAAGCAAGTTCAGGCGGATTTAAACATGCTTTCTGGAATAACCCCCAGATGAATTGTACAGTCTGACAGCTGATGGCAGGAATGATTTCTTGTACCGTTGCTTTGCACAGCAGGGGTAAATGAGTTTGCTGCTAAATTGTAATAATTGATACTTTATTTATTCCACAATGGGGAAATACTTCTCCATATTTTGACCCATCCCTTGAGGGAGCTGCAGGCTGGCCGCACACGGGGGGGACAGCTGGCTGGGGAGAGCGGGGATTGATCCGCCAATCCTTCGGTTGTTGGATGATCTGCTGTACCGCCTCAGCTAAACTGCTGCCCAAAAGCAGATTCTCAGTTTGTCCACCAGGTTGTGGAGAGGATGGGAGGAATTTTCCATGACGGTCCCCAGTTTAGTCAGTAGTCTGTCCCCCACCACCTCCTCCAGATTGGCAAGCTTGAAGCCAATAACAGATCCTGCTTTTTTGATGAGTTGATCCAGTCTATTGACATCTTTTGCTTTGATGCCAGCACCCCAGTACACTACAGCAAAGGAGATGGTGCTCACCACAACAAACTGGTAAAACATGTGGAGCATCCTGCTGCTATCATTGAAGGACCTGAGTCTCCTCAAGAAACAGTAGTGAATTCACCCCACGAAGAGCATGTTAGCTCCTTGGATCCTGGATTTCCTCTGATTTTGTGTCTGCGTTTTGGTGAAGATGCTGACTCTGGCCTGGATCATGCAGCTGTGCTTTGCCCTCATAGAAACTCATTTTGTCCTCATCTGTGGGTGGATGTCCTCCTGCAGATTTCTTATTCATCTGCTCCTAAATGAAATTGCCTGGGCTCTGAAGCTGATGTTATCCTTGGCAAACACTGGAGATGATGACAGAACCATTGATCTTTCTCACACACATTTAGAAAGGAGTCTATTTCATAACAATAAGGGTATTATTTATGAGTGAGACAAAGGGCTGAACCAGCCAGTCGGAACTGTGTGACTGAAGTGCAGCGCTGTCTCTGGTGCAGCTGATTAAAAATAAAGAGGCGGCCCTCAGCGGGGGCAAAACTACATTCCAAGGACAACAGACTGATGGAGAGGATGCAAAAGGGAAGGGAAGGAGATGGTCACTTTGTGCCTCCAACAGAATTGAAATGCATTTTGCAGCACAGACCTAATTGTCTCTTCATTATTACTTCGATGTTTCATATTTTCTGGAATCTGTCATTGAGTGATTGAATTTTCTTTGCGGGCACACGGACGTCCGTCCGAACAATGCCCGCCGAAGAAAATTAAATCCCTCAAACCGACCGCAGAGATAATTTACAGATTATTTAAGATGTGCAACATTTGAGGGAAGACGTTTTGTCCATAAATTATTCTGCTGAGTCTGACTGTCTTTGTCAAAATCTCTGTAACCTTTGTGACACATCAAAAAGCAGATCCTCTTGTCTTTGTTTGGGAAGCGAACAAAGCAGTTTCCGTTGAAACTGTGATCTCTTTTACCTTTCCTGCTGCATGTTCAGCTGCACAACAGTTGGAGGCCTGTGTTTTTGAGCTTCCACGTCACCACATTTTAGCATCTGACAGGTCTGAACTGCTGGCTAGTGGGTTCATCACAGATGCTGTGCTGCTAAAGCAGAGAAAACAGGCAGCCCTCTTTCAACTTTTGGACTTTAGTGCAGCCTTTGATGCTGTTCATCATACACTTTTTTGGAAAAAACTATCAAATTATGGTTTTAAAATCTCAGCTGTTCATATTATTAGCAGGTATTTGGCTAAACAGGGGTGGCTAACCCTGGTCCTCAAGAGCCTCAATCCTGTCTGTTTTCCAGGTCTCTTTGGACTGCTTGATGCTGATAACCTACATCAGGTGTGTTCAGTCAATCAGGACGTGAAATCACTTAAGTCAGCTAATCAACAGCACGCTGGTGAGGGAGAGCTGGAAAACAGGCAGGGGCGAGGCTCTTGAGGACCAGGGTTAGCCACCCCTGGGCTAACAGAAAGCAATGTGTTGTAGTTAATGGTTCCATTTCCAATTTTGTGACCCTCAGCCGTGGAATTCCACAAGGGAGCTGTCTTGGCTCTTTGCTCTATAGTATTTTTTGTAAATGATATGTCTCAAGCATTAAGTACAGCACATGTGACTATAAATGCAGATGGTACAAATACCAGTTTCTTCTGTTATCTTAAATCAGGTCAGTGATATGCTGCAACAGGAGTCAATATTGGAGTGGGCTGTGGAGAAGAAGTTAAAGTTGAGTATTTTGAAAACTAAATGTATGTTACTAGGTTCTAAATACTCTGTCAGTCTGACTCTTGCGTAGTCTGATTTTCTCTCTGTATTAAATCTGTGCTCTGCCAAAAACGCTTTAGCTTATTTTTACACCTGCTACCCACCAATAAGACATCATTTTAACATTAGAAAAGCTTCTACTTTTACTCTCCATCTACAAAGAACCATAGAACTGTCATATATAGGTTGATTACATACTGGATTAGGCTGCCTTCAGAAATCACAGAAGCAAAATGCCCCAATAGTTTTAAAGCTTATCTCAAAAAATTGATAATTTATAATTCACTGTACAACTGAGTTATTTTTTTTAAATAAAATAGTTTCACTTATTTTTGTTTTAATTTGGAATCTATACATTTCTTATGCATTGGTTTCTGATGTATGCATTCTTTATGTAGGTTAAAAAAAACTAATTTGGACAACTCTACCCAAAAGCTCCCACTATTGGAAGGGTTAAGAGGAAAACTATGAGGGTAGAGGAAGAATTCGGATTTGGCCTAAGTCTTTCAAAACCCTCATAGTTTTCCTCTTTCAGATGATAAAAAGGTTTTAGAAAAATTTTCAAACTGTGTGAGATGTATATATTTGAATGAATTTGTGCATCAACGCATGTATTCTTTTAATGCGGACCCCAGGAAAATACCGGTACATTAATAAATAAATTAATATCTTTAAAGATCCTCTCTGATACATATTGTGTTTTTGGTGTTTTAAACATGTTCTTGTGGCATTTCTCTGATGATGGACGAAGGAAAATTAAGCTTAAAATGTCATTTGCATTTCTCGATTCAATCGTTGTCAATCAGGAGCAGACCAAAAAAATGCTGTTTGAAAAGATTGCATGTGTGACGTAGAAAAAGCGCTGTGTAGGCCACAAGCTTCCTGCTCTGCTCCGCTCCATTCTGACCATCCACCTGCAGACAAGTAGATCCATGAACGTCTTGTTTTTCCTCGTCTGAGCTGGAATCTGGATCTAAACTGGACGGCTGGATAGCTGCAATGAGGTGAGGGGCTGTAAGCTAATGGGAGAGCGTACACACAGATGGATGATGGGAAGTGAGGGTGGAGTTGCTCTGCTGCAACGTTGAATTTCAAAGAAACTCCTTCAGCTCTACAGCAACTGTGTCCTTATCTTAGTTAAAAACAGCATAATCATAATTAAAAGACTGCTCGGAAAACTTGGAAAAAAGATCAAAAGATGATTGGAGTGGACTTTTTGTTTTTCTTCAATTAACGTGATCATCATTTGCTTGTGTGGGTGTTCTTATAAATATGGTAAATAAACTGCCTCTGTTTCAGAGACCAGCTTTCAGAAACTAGAGGTCACACTGGTGCTGAAGCAACAGTTCCATGTTCCTGGCTCAGCCTCTGTTCCAGTGAAGGTGTCGCTGAAGCAGCAGCACCGTCAGAACAGCTTGACCCAGTTTTTACTCATCATGAAAGCACTACATCTGAGTGACCTACCAAGAAAAAGTAGGCAAGAACATTTTTTACATATTAAAGTGGATCCTTTCATCATTTGACAGCAGAAAAGAATCATTCATGTGGGGTTTTTGATTAGAAAACTAAGTTTGTTAATTGATTATTCTATTTGTTTACAGAATAAGGATTTATTGAAAAAGTTTTTTGAAACCAATCGTTTGGGACAAAAGTATATTTAGTCTGAACTAAATGAACACATTTTGAGTCAGCCATTCATTATGTTAGGTTTGTTATAGACCTCTGTGTAAAATGATGTCATCTGCTCCATGTTGTTGCAAAAATCTAAGAATTTAGGGGGAAAAAGATGCTGCAATGAGAAAAAAACCCATCAAGAAGTTCTTACCAAATGAAATGGAGGCGAACATGCCGGTCTCTCTCCCCACCAACCTTAGGGTCTCATTTACATTTGTCGTCAGGAGAACCAGCCGCCAATAAGCAGGTAGGCCTCTGTTTTCCTGCACAGTTTGGGGCAGAGGAAAAATGAATCTGTCCAGGTTAACCACCATACCAGGGTTCCGCCTTTTTGTTCCAGGTTTTGGGCTTTCTAACACGCAGGTGTTCAGAGCCTAGCAGGTGTTGAGTTACAACTGCGTTTCCAGTCTTACTTCTTTTGGAAGCCTTGTTGTCTTTTATCCATGCTCTGTCAGTTTTTTGATGGAACTGCAGCCTTCTACCTCACACATAGTGAGGTACCTTACAACTAAGATATCAGTATAGAAGAAATACCCACAGCATGAATCTGTCATGAAAGCTTCAAAATATCTGCTGGGTACCAGGGACCGGATCTGTACCGGGCATGTGTGAAATGCCTCTATTTCTGCTCGAAGCATTTTATGGCGCTTACCGGTCAGAAAATCCTTTGAAGATGTTAACAAGAACAAGTTGGTCCTAAACTGTTTATAATAATGAAAAAGATTATTCTAACCAAAACAAACTACCGACCAGGACAGCCTATGCTCTACTGCACATGTAGAGATTTGGACCGCACAGATCACTGTCGCTGGATTTACCCGATCCGTACAGCAGATGTACTCTTCTATTTCATTAAATGGTAGTTCATTACTCTCGGCTGGCCTGGGAACGCGTTGGAGTCCCCCCAGAGGAGCTGGAGGAAGTGGCTGGGGCGAGGGAAGTCTGGGCATCTCTGCTCAGTCTGCTGCCCCCGCGACCCAGTTCCGGATAAGCGGAGGAAGATGGATGGTAGTTCATTACCCAGTGCATGAGGCGCATGCACTGAAGACTATGGCCAGTGTAGGAGAATCTGTTGTCTATAGCAAAATGTAAAAGAGAAAATCATAAATTCAAAGGTCTCCAAAACATATGACCCCCCCCCCTCCATTGACGTGCTCTCCCTATCATGACAAAGGTGGATAAAGGTGGAGAGGATTTCATGTAATCCATGGACACCAGTGAAGATCACAAATCATTGAAGAAAAAAGGTTCAGAGCTCTGTCTAGTGGGTCTAGATGACCCAGCTTCCAGTGTTAAAGTGCCTATGTAACCCGGTTCCGGGTTACAGCGGGACGCATGGGGGGCTCACGGCGGTGGCTATACAACTATCTTCAAATGACTTAAAAAGTTGATTTTCTCCAAAAAAAAGAGCTGACCATGGCCCCCAAGAAAAGCCAGGAATACGAAGACCTTAAAAAGATTCTTGATGATGTCAAAGCTACGCTGTATTCCTTTATGGAGCAAGTGTCCACTAAGCTAGCTCCACTGATTGAACTGATGGAAGAGTTCCGAAGATTTCGGGCTCAACGAGAAAACCGGGTCGACATTCTGGAGAAAAGACTGGACGATGTGGAACAACAAGTAAGGATGAATAATGTCATTCTCACTGGAGTACTGATCAAACCTCGGGCAAAGCTAAATGCAGCAGGAGCTAGCACTGCTAATGCTAGCGCTAGCGTAGCTAGCAGTGCTGAAACCGAGAGCGGTGTAGAGTCTCTGGAACGCCAAGTGGAATAATTTCTCACATTTAAAGGGATTTCCCTGGATCTCAACACCATGGAGACCTGCCACCTGCTCCCCAGGAGAAGGGAGACGGATAAACCAGCGATCCTCATCAGGTTTGTGAATCAAAAACACAAGCTAGCTCTGATGAATCAAAGGAAGAACCTGAAAGGATCTACTGCTTATCTGAACGACCATCTGACCAGAAGGAATGCTGAAATCTCCAAACATGCACAGCTTCTCAGGAAGCAGAAGCAGATTGAGAACACTTGGGTTAAAGGCTGCAGGATTTACGTCAAACCAAATAAGGCAAAGTCTGTCCCAGAGAGGACGCCCATCCTGAAGCTCTGCCATGGGTTCTGCACTTACAGGCCTGTTCTTACTGAGCTCAGAGGTTTGAACTGTTGTGAAGCTATAAATACTTCCCCTCCCTTCTAATGAGGTCAGAGTGAGTGATGGAGGGCGTATTATGGAAGATAAAGAACAAATGAGGGGACAGGTGTCAGCTCACCATAAGATGGTTTGAGTGCATAAGTGTGTGAACGATATTTGTATTGTGTAAATGCTTTCAACAGGTTTGTTGGTAACATTTGAGTGTCTGTGTAAACAGGCCCCGCCCCTTTTAGCCAAACATTTACACCTGACAGCAATGATAAACTTCTAGTAACTTGTTGCTTTATGATTCTACCCTTCCCTCCTATTTCCATACCCCCCCCCCTTTTTCTCCTCCCTTTCTTTTTGCCCCCCCACACTCTTACTTATCTCTCTCTCTTCTTCCTCACTCCTTTTCTCTCTGGACCAACAAAAAATGGTTACAAGCATAATCAATATAAGATAAATAAATATGCCCCCAAAATACAAAAAGGGGTTCATACAAATATACACCTGGTGTGTCAGAAGACTCAGAACCCCCTGTTGTGATATTAAATGTGTCCAACATAAGAGGATTTTAGCTCTTTTCTGTTTGCTCAGCTGTTGAACAGGACAAGTTAAAAAAAAACAACAACAATAAATGATGGGGAGACATAGAAGCATTTTCCAAACCTCTTTTTAATTGATTTTTTTTTCTGGAAAGGATCATGGGACATGTGAACACATCACAGTAGAAAAAGCTGTCCATCACACAACTCTATCACATCCTTCCTTTTGCCATCACATAATACAATTTTCTGACATGATACGCCTAAATTATTTTTTCTGCCAGGCAAAGCTCAGATAAAGGGGCAATTAAATCCAATTAAAGTACATGGATCTCCTGCCTTTGATTTAACCACTCAGGAGATTTTATGTAATGCATTTTACAAAGTTTGGGGAATTTCTGGACATTTTCTTTGCTGTACAAATCAGCTTTGCAACAAAGTCAACATTTTGATGGTGTGAGGCTGTTAGTTGATGGGATTTTACTTCCACTGTGAGCCACTGGGGAATTCCTTTAAAATCCAGTTTGACTCCATTTCTGCATTGGTGCAGCAACAATTTAAACTCAAATCAACATCCTCCCACCACTGAGCTTGAAAGCTACATTTTAACCGCTGAACACTGGAGATTAGGGATGGGTATCGTTTAGGTTTTAACGGTACTACTACTCTTATCGATACTGCTTATCGATCCGGTACTCTTATCGGTACTCTTATCGATACTTTTTGAGGACGAAAAAAAATAAATAAATAACAAATTAAGAACATAAAGTGTTTTATTTCCTCATTATGCAACAACATTGTTTTTTTTAACAAAACATTTTACTTTTTACATGAGAATGTTCCAGACAGGATATTTATTTATTTATTTAATCTAATTGTTTTTATTATTTATGAGTGTGATGTTTCATTTGGTCTTTTGTCCATTTTCCACAATAGACTTTTCTGTCTGTCAAACACCAGAGTTAAGATAAGTGAGATGATGTAAACAAATTCACTTTGATGCAGACTCCTTTCTATTTTGCCAACTCCATTTATTTTTCTTTAAATCCAGTAAACCCAATAAATTATATTAATTCTACGGATAAAAACTATCATTAGTTATTAATTATTATTAAGTATTAGGAAGCAGCTGATAGTTTGTTGCGGGTCTGGAATCATAAGCGGTGAGTCTAAGCCCCGCCTCTCTATCTGTATGTCGTATTCTCCGCGTGCAAAGCCCCCCCACCCCCCCTCCCGCTGCCCCAGCCTGTTCTGCACAAACAGCGCAACATGCGGTCATCGTAGCAGCAAGGTGACAGGATGGGCGGCAAACGTAATAATTTTTACGCAGAAACGTTAGTTCTTAGTCTAGGGCGGCATGTGTCCCCTACAAGATCGCCACTGACTGTGTGTGCGCTGCCTTGTCTTGTGTGTGTGCGCGCGCGGCGCGTGCTGTCTGAACAACAGCCCCGCCCCCCGTGCACACAAATAGACAGACAGAGCTCTCCGCTTCAACGAGAATACCGAAATTAATATCATCATCTATAATTAACGCAAAATTGAGTGACTTGGTGAGTTAAATATGGCAGATAACGTTTATATTTTGTGGGACACAAAAAAAAAGTAACTTCTCCAGTACCGATAGCAGAACCGTTAAGGTCAGATCTTAACGATACTGCGGTCTTGAAGAATGCGGCCCCGGGGCTGGTTCAATACCGGGGCACGGTACCCATCCCTACTGGAGATGTTGCTGGAAATACCTGGATAACACCTGCCTCTCTCCAACTTTTTTGTCTGAATTAATGCACCTTATAGTTTGGTGTGCCTTAAATATGGTATACAGTGGGGCAAAAAAGTATTTAGTCAGCCATCAATTGAGCAAGTTCTCCCACTGAAAAAGAGAAGATGCCTGTACTCCTCACCATAGGTATACCTCAACAATTAGAGACAAAATGAGGAAAATAATCCAGAAAATCCCATTGTTTTGAAAAGAATGTATGTGTAAATTATGGTGGAAGATAAGTACTTGTTCATCTACAAACAACCAAGATTTCTGTCTCTCACAGACCTGGAACTTCTTCTGTAGAGGAACCTCTGTCCTCCACTCCTTACCTGTATTGATGGCACCGGTTTGAACTCATTATCTATATAAAAAAAAAAAAAACAGTCCACAACCTCAAACAGTCACACTCCAAACTCTACTAAGGCCAAGACCAAAAGGCTGTCTAAGGACACCAGAAATAAAATTGTTGACCTCCACCAGGCTGAGAAGACTGAATCTGCAACAGGTCAGCAGCTTGGTGTGAAGAAATCAACTGTGGAAGCAATTATTAGGAAATGGAAGACATACAAGACCACTGCATTTGATAAAGAAGAGGATTGGAAGAATGTCCCATGGTCAGATGAAACCAAAATAGAACTTTTTGGTAAGAACTCTACTCATCGTGTTTGGAGGAGAAAGAATGCTGAGCTGCATCCAAAGAACACCATAGCTACTGTAAAACATGGGGGTGGGAACATCATGCTTTGGGGCTGTTTTCCAGCAAAGGGACCAGGGTGAAAGAATACATGGGGACTTGTATGGTCAGATTTTGAGTGAAAACCTCCTTCCATCAGCAAAGGCTTTGAAGAGGAAACTGTCACGATCCCGGCCACTCCACCTTGGCAGCTCATCTCAGCAGGGCAGTCAGCAGATTTACTTCACCGGCGTGCCCGCCTTCATAAGGAGCTGCAGCACTTCAGTCAGTGTCAGGTCGTCTTCGCCTCTGTCCTGTTGCCAAGCCCTGATGTTCTCCTGCTTCTGAGCTGCCTTCCTCCTCCTCCTCCAAGTTTGCATTCCACCTTTCCTGACCTGTTTCCTCTCTCAGGAGTGTTTGGAGACGTGAATCTGTTTTGCTCATAAAGGGTTTTCAAGAGGAGAGACTTACGGATGTCAAGCATATGAGTGGACTAATGATATGTGACAGATGTGATCATTTCACAGTTTTTGCACTATTTGACATCAATGTGAAGTCAAAGAAAATGATAAAAAAAACCAGCCTACAATAGGTTAAGAAATAAAAAAAAAAAAACTATGAATTCTCTAAATAATGACTTATCCAGACAAAACTGGAATTCTGTGCAAAGACAGAAATATGTGGACATCTCTTAAAAATGTCTTTTAGAAATATTTAGCTCACTTTACAATAAGGACTGTCCAATTTATAAATTCAAGAACAACTTTGCCAAATGTCCTTGGTTAACCACCGGTCTACAAAATGCTTGTAAAAAGAAAAATAACCTCTATAAAAAATTCTTAAAACAGAGAACAAGAGAAACTGAACAAAGATATAAGTCATATAAAAATAAACTAACTGAAATAACACACAGTAAAAAATTTTACTTCAATAATCTACTGAATGAAAATAAATACAACGTAAAGCGAGTTTGGGAAATATTAAATAACATCATTAATTAAAGCCGCAAGCGGCGTTGTATGGCCGCAGACGCAACCCGCCTTCCACGTCCAACTCTACGCACCACCGCCGCCCTCACCGCCCTTGACTGCCCACCTTTGATCAAGGCTAGTCAAAGCTGCATTTGCTAATACTAACATTGCGATCAGCATCATCAAGTCTTTAAAAAACACATTACTTAAAATGCTAATTATGCTAACTATGCTAATGTGGCTAAAAGTGCTAGCATAACGATCAGCATCATGAACTGACTCCGAAAAAAACATTGTTTAAGATGCTTATTATGCTAACTATGCTAGTTATGCATATATAGCTGAAAGTGCTAGATTAGCGATCAGCATCATCAACAGACTCAGGAAAAAACTGCAGTATTGGTGAGAGCTATATGTCATAAGTTTTAAATAAACACTATTTTCACAATGGCGACTTTTCTGTTGATTTTATCTCCATAGCAACCATTTTATGGTTTGGTCGCCTCAGGATGTTGGACAGATCTTCGTCAGTTTCAGACGAATCGGAAAAGGTCAATTTTTGTTGTCCTTAGCAAGTGTTTTTTTGCTAACCACACCCTTATTCCTTATATGTCCATTTCCAGTGTTTTTCATTATGTTCAGTTCCAGCCATGGATGCATGCATTAAAATTTGTCAGTATTCCATTGAAAAGAATAAGAGTTATAACAGTAAGCCACTTTTGCTAGCTCGCCACGCGCACGCTGTTGAAAATCTACAATTTCTAATTCCAACATTTTGTCCACATCACCTTGCTATGGATGCCTGAGAAGTTACGAGACAATGGCAAAAAGTTGAGACGGGAGCGCGCAGTTTTAGGCACGGCAATTCACAGGTTTCCAATTGGTACAAACTCTGTGAAATAGTAGATAATAGTAAATTGATAATGGTGCAGATTTTTCTCTCCAAGCACCGCTACTACTGCGCGCCTCTGGCATGACATCCCGCCCGAGAAGGACTGGTCTAAAAAAAAAGTATAATTAAAGATTTGTCTGCGAGACACATGTGACCATCAAAAGAGCCATATATGGCTAGACCTAGACCTAGGCCTAGACCCACTAAACCTTTTTTCTTCAATGATTTGTGATCTTCACTGGTGTCCATGGATTACATGAAATCCTCTCCACCTTTATCCACCTTTGTCATGGTAGGGAGAACACCTCAATGGAAGGGTGGGGGGTCATAGGATAGCACAAGGGTTAACATAAATAATGTCTTAATTGAAAGTGTTACAGAAATTAAATTCTTAGGGGTTTTTATTGATGACAAACTAAATTGAAAGCCTCACATCAGACACACAAATTAAAGTCTCAAAAAGTATTTCAATCATAAATCTAAACATATATCAGAATACAACAGTAGATATTTATTGTACTGCTCCTTAATATTACCATATTTCACCTACTGTAAAGAAATTTGGGGGAATAATTCTAAGAGTTTGCTACATTCTCTCTTTTTAAGTGGCCCTGAAGTGCAAATCCCAATTACAAATCACTCTATGCAAAAACATTTTAATTATCACATTCAATTTTAGAAATCAAAACAAATTTCCAGAAAAAAAATGAAAAAATAAAAACACTTTTCAGAAAAGAATAGAAAACATAAAAAAAAAATCAAAATTCAAAAGGCAAAACAAACAATAATAAATGCAAAAAAGAATTATAAAAAACTCATTTTCTATTCCGTTTTTCCCTTTCGGGGTCACGGGGCTGCTGTAGCCTATCCCAGCCACTTATGGGCGAAGGCAGGGGACACCCTGGACAAGTCGCCAGTCTGTCACAGGGTAGAATGTCCACAATCACACACCCATTCACTCTCACAGTCACAACTTTGGTCAATTTAGAGTTGCCAATCAACCTATGAAGCATGTTTTTGGACGGTGGGAGGAAGCCGGAGACCCCGGAGAGAACCCACCCATGCATGGGGAGAACATGCAAACTCCACACAGAAAGGCCCCCCATTGATGTTCTGTTTTTCATGTCCCCCAGCCAGGACTTGAACCGGGGGCCTTCTTGCTGTGAGGCAAGAGCGCTAACCACTGCACCACCGTGCAGCCCTAGAAAAAAAAATCACAATTCAAAAAGCATTGAAGAAAAAAACATTGAAGAAAGCAAAATGAAATATTGGAAAATGAAAAACAAGAACAAACCAGAAGAGGAAGGTGCTTTAGGACATCGCTGGTTGGATGTTTGAGTTTTGACTGACTGTCAATGGTTTTGACGAGGAGGGAAAAGCAGACGGATCATCGAGGATGTTCTGCCTGAAGTGCGGTAAAGAATTAGTTGAGCATTTACCGAACTTTTGCAGCGGATGTGCCCATAAGATTAAAGAGCAATCTTCTGTTGGAGACACCGTTCAACATTTGAGTAAGTATATGAGCGTTATCAATAGTAGCTTATTACCGGCGTTTGTTGGCTTATTACCGCGTTATCAGCAGTATGAGTCGCTGGCAAGAGAGTCAGAAGTAACAAAGAAAATACCTAAGAACTTTTATAAATAGCACCTTAAACCTGTCTAACGGACTAATACATGATGTTAGTCTGTCCAACTGGGTCTTTAATGTAACTTGGTTGGTTTAGTATTTCTCAAGTTAAATAACATAGCATGTTATGAGTTCATGATCATCATCTCAAATGAATGGGACAAAATTTTTAGATTTTTTAAATCTTTTTAAATCTCAATTTTTAATTTTTAAAAAATGTCCAAACAAACAGATCGTGGCAACACTGCAATAAGTCTGCTCAATCAGGCTGTTAAAAAAATGAAGGACCTTAATAAAGATATAAAAGATGGACCTTTTGTGCTGTTGTATCCGGATGGCACAGAGGTTGTTAACATCCCTGGGACACAACGTGCCTTTACCATTGAGGCCTATAAGGCTGAAGTTGGCAGGCCGTATCAAAGGATCACTCTCTACATCTGCTTAAAGAAGGACTTTGAAGAAGGTTAGATGTGATACATGTGTGTAATTTAACACACATTGCCCATTTAAATTAATAAATTGTAAGTTATAAGCATATCTGGCATAACTTGCCCCAGTTAATACCACGGCGCTTTGCCTTGCTAGTATTTGTACGTTTATTTTCTGGTAATTTGGAAAACCTGCTCATGGTTTCGAACCAATCCTGTCTGTGGAGCTTTGAATGACATTGTTGTTTACCAAATATGGCGTTATACTGTTGTCAACATTAAATAAGTTGTAATTGCTATACGTTTTACAGTTGGAGAACTGGAAGACTCTTCTGACTCTGACATGGAGGTTGTTATAAAAACTCCATCTGAGTTTGATCTTGCTGATACACTGGTATGTCTAATTTAGAACATTTTTGCCTTTTTTTTGGGTGGAGCTCAGTAGAACTACATTAATATTTATATCTAACAAATTGTGTGTCTTCACGTCAGCCTTGGGAGCCTCAGCATGAAAGCAGTCCTTTTTCAAATGTGACAGAAGCAGAGTAAGTTGTCATTAAAAACATTTCTCAAGCATGCTTTGTGTTTGTAGTTTTGGTTTCTTATGCTTTTGCATAGAACATATTGAGAAATTAACTTTAGACATTCAAACTGTATATGATTAATGCCTAAATTGTATGGCAAGGTTTGAAGTTTCTATGTATCTTTTTAATAAATAAATGTGCTTTTCTTTGTCTTCAAAGGAATAATCTGGTGAAAGTTGCAGATGAAGTACAGCAAGTAATTAACTATTTCATTGTGAAAATTAGTTTGGGAGAGCATACTTGCTAACAGTAAAAAAAAATGTTTTTGCCAATTCCATTCTATGTTAAAACACACTGATGTGCTTTTCTGTATTGAAACAGAAATAATTGCACATTTGATTTTGAGGTTGTCAAGTTTCAAAGCAAAACATCAGCTTGTCCTTAATTAATGTGACAGTTTAACTATCTTTATCTGGCATTTTTGGTATATTTTTGAAAAAGAAAATCTTTTTATGGGCTCTTGAAACAAAGCTTAATGAAATAGTAGGTTTTGCAGTAACTTATTTCGTTAGATTGCAATCCTGAGATTTTTATTTCAACCCCTGGTAATCTTTTGGGATAATTTCAATTTGTAAATTATTTTTAGTCATTCTTTTTTCTCTATTTTAGGTTACGGAGTTTGTTGAAGCAATCCAGGGACCAGCAGATGTCTCACCATCCAGAACTCCTGTTACAGGTGTGCTAACTGGAGTTATAACTTGTGAAGGAGTTGGACAAAATAATGGATTTGTACAATCAGAACATATGTATACACACACGAGTAGATGAAACAATTTAGATGTTACATTGTGAACTGTATGTATATAACTTTGTTTTCATATATACTATATATATATATATATATAGTATATTGCTCTGGAAAGAAGAGGCATGAAGGTCAGTCGTAGTAAGACAGAATACATGTGTCTGAACGAGAGGGATCAAGGTAGAAGCGTTAGGTTACAGGGGGCTGAGGTGAAGAAGGTGCAGGAGTTTAAAGGAAAGGTTTACAAGACAGTGGTGAGACCAGCTCTGCTCTATGGGTTAGAGATGGTAGCAGTGAGACAGAGACAAGAGGCTGAAATGGAGGTAGCGGAGATGAAGATGTTGAGGTTCTCCTTAGGAGTGACCAGGTTAGACAGGATAAGGAACGAGTACATCAGAGGGACGGCTCATGTTGCCTGCGTTAGCGACAAAGTCAGAGAAGCAAGACTGAGATGGTTTGGACATGTTCAGAGGAGGGATAGTGGATATATTGGTAGAAGGATGTTGGAGATGGAGCTGCCTGGCAGGAGGGCAAGAGGACGGCCAAAGAGGAGATATATGGATGTCTTAACAGAGGACATGAAGTTGGCTAATGTCAGGGTAGAAGATGTTCATGATAGAGTGAGGTGGAAAAGGATGATTCGCTGTGGCGACCCCTGATGGGAAAAGCCGAAAGAGAAAAAAGATATATATATAGTATATATGAAAACAAAGTTATATATATATATATATATTTTTTTTTTCACTCCTTAGTAACAACACAAGCCTGTTTGAACCCATTCTGATTGAGGATGACGATCATGATGAAGATCTTAATCAGAACAACAAGAACGATCAGCTCCCAGAAGAACCTGTGTTAGTAATTTAAGCATTTGTATCTAATTGACCATCATCTGGTTCTGTAAACAATTGCAAATTGGGTGAAATCAGAATAGAATTAGATATTTTCATCAGAATTAAATGTTTCATTTCTTTTGTAGAGACACAAATGTGCAGGCGCATGAAATCATTGCCCAGTTAGCAATGACAATTAACCACAAGAAGGTCAGCAGGTTCAACATTTGCCGGTCGGATGTATGGGACGGGGCTGTCCGAGGATTTCGACGCAGCACATACTCTGACAGTAATGACTTGTTCATCAGATTTACTGATGATGCTGGCTGCTTTGAAGAAGGATTGGATACTGGTAGGCCAAGGCAGGAATTCCTCATTCTTCTTCTGAACCACTTGAGAACACGCCCCATCTTCGATGGACCTCAAGAAAGTCGTTATATTGTATATAATTCAAAAGGTATTTATTTTTCCCCCAGAGAAGTGTTAGTAATAATAAGAAAAAAATAGCATTTGCTTTTTTCTATTAACAGACCTAAGTAGCAATTAACAAATAATATTTCTGTGCTCTGCATAACAGCTGCCAGGGAAGATGAGTATTTTTTAGCTGGAAAGATGGAAGCAGTATCCATTGTACATGGGGGGCCAGCACCACATTTCTTATCAAAGACCCTGGTCAACCACATGTTAGGGATTCCAAGTTTCAACACCACTGTGAAAGATGTGAAAGACGAAGAGATAGGGAAAGTTCTACATCAGGTAGGAATGACCTGAGCTCAGGAAATGGATTTACCAAGGAAACATGGAGTTCGTTTAGATTTAAACCTAGATTGCACTTGAGTGCCAAATTTGTTTTGATAAAATGCTGTCATTTATTGATTGATTTATTATCTCCTACATCTTTATCTTTTTAATGGCATATGCATGTTTTTTTGTTTGTTTTTCCCAGGATAAACCATTTATTTTCTTATAGGTCCTGGAAGCAGAATCAGACGAATCTTTGCAAAGTTTTATTTTGCAGAACAGCACCATGTTCCAAACTGCTGGATGCCTCCGGGTCGTGAGGACTTGTGAGAAGCAGGTTTTTGTGGAGGAGTAACTCAGATGGTACATTATTGACAGAAACCACAGTTTCGTTCAACGGTAAATTATTTGGCATTAATTGTCGGAAATATTTTACGTTAAAATCTTATAAAACTTTTAAAGCTAAGTAGTCTGTATGAAATCCATAGACAGAACAGCCATTCACTTTAAGATATTCCAGTAATTATGAAAAAGCTAGTTAAGTAGTCTCCATGTGAGTTGAGCCACTACAAACTAGAACTCCAATATCACAAGGAAATTATTTTTCTTTAATTTGTTTTCACTTGGTTTATTTTCCCAATAATCCCTGTCTAATGATTAAAAACTGTTTCTGAATCAGGGTTAGGGTTAGCCCCCCCTGTCATTTTTCACTGTTGTGGTTGGACACATAACTTTCTTCTCTTGTGCAGAGACTGCTGCTCCACCTAGTGGCCTGTGACAGTGTTGCTCCTGGAGGCCCCGTTTTCCAGTCCTACCTGAGTCCCAAAATAAACCTTTTTGTGCTTTAGCCTGTTCGTCTTCTTGAAATCCATATCCAAAATCCAGACAGAAACATGGCTGGGTCGGTTAGCCTGACAATAATGCCAAACACACTGCCTGAGTGAAAAGGGGGTGGCTTTGTGAGAAACATTTTTCAAGATCCTGGAGTGGCCTAGCCAGTCTCCAGATCCCTCTTTGGAGGGAGCTGAAAGTCCGTGTTACCCAGCAACAGCCCAAAACATCCCTGCTCTAGAGCAGATCTGCATGGAAGAATGGGCCAAAATACCTGCAACAGTTTGTTCAAAACCTTATGAAGACTTACAGAAAACATTTGACTGCTGTCATTACATCATTTTAAAGATTTTGGAATCTCCGACCACGGTCAGAAAGAAAAACAGAGAAGTCATCGCGCAGCAAAGGTTCATCAGTGTCCCTGCAGATGTCCACCTGAATCCTGTCTTCCTCCACCAAAGACAGGGGGCCTCATTTCTAAACGTTGCGTACGCACAAAAGAAGGCGTACGCCACTCTCTACGCAATAGTTGAGATTTATAAAAAGCAAACTTGGGGGGAAAATGTGCGGTCCTTCATCAAGCTCTGACCCAGGCGTACGCACAAAAACGGGTGAAATGAGAAACGGCGACACCGTCGGCAGATGGAAGAAACACGTGAAAGTGAAAATGACAATACTGCCTCATGAATAACATGAAGACTTCACAAAGCAAGTCTCACAATGAACAGCCTACATGAACACCCGTTTGATCGATCAGCAGTGAAACAAACAAAAACAATCAAATGAAAATTACAACAGAAATTCAAATGAACACATATTTGCAAAAAGAAAAGTGAAATATGTTCTGCAATATTGGCATGTTGTGCAATTCATCCTCATAAATAATATAGTTAACAGAACGAAATAATGTACAAAACTGATATTCTCCTCAATGTTTCCGTCTGGAGGAGCAGATATAGTCAAAGTCAAAGTCAAAGTCAGCTTTATTGTCAGATATGCTGCATCCGTAAGACATACAGCACAGATGAAATTACTTTCCTCTCACCCTACAGTGCAAGCAGCATATAAAATAAATAAACGACTTAAAAATACATTCTTTTAAAAACAATAAATCCTTGAAACCCAAAAAGATAGAGCCAAAATAAAAGCCAAAAAACACTGAAGGTAGGGGAGAGAGGAGCCGCTGCGTGTGAATCAGACAGACAGACAGACAGACAGACAGACAGACAGACAGACAGACATATTAATTGTCCACTGGGGAAAGTTGTTTTCATAGTAAAACATTTCTTCATAAGCTACATAATTATGGTATTCATGCATATGTGTTTTCTTTTTGATAAAACAATGTATGGCGTATGTCTCAACCATTCAGAAAGCAACAAGAAATGACATTTGATGAACAATTTCCCATTTCCACGTGGATTATTACCCACATCTGTAGCTTGTCAGATGCAGTTAAATGGATGGAAATAAAATGCCCCATCACAATGCGTAATGACCACAATGGCTGATCTTGGATCTTAGAAGATGTGGCAAATGGAAGAATTGGGAGTGAACGCATCTTTAGACAGCAAGAAGACTTGCTGGCAAACGAGGACCAGTGTCTTATGAGCCGGTTCCCACTTCCTCCAGCCATCCTGGTGGAGCTTTTGGGGGGGTGTCACCCGGTGCATCTGGTGCGTCGTGCCCCCCCCCCCGCCTCAGTCACCACTCCACGTAAAAGGGATTCCCCAATAATTGCAGCCACTCTCTTATCAAGAGGGGTCAGCTTATTGTGATTGATTGTGATTTATTAAGGGAAGGATGCGTAGGATGTGCGTGCGCACGGTTTTATAAATCCAAATATTTCTGTGCGTACGCACGTCCTATGTTTCATCCGTACGCCACTTCTGACGCAAATCCTACGCAAAGTTTTAGAAATGAGGCCCCAGATCTCTACGTCTGTGTGACGCTTTCCTCTGAGGAGGAGCACCTTTTGGGATTTTCACCGTTCTTGTCATGGCTACAGAACAACAAAGACCGAGATGCTGAAATAAGACACAGATGAGAAATGGCGTGGAGAGTGAGTGGATTTAATAATGAGGTAAGTTAGCGAGCAGGCAGGTTCCGTGAGGTCTACAATGCGTGAGGCAGAGTCCTGTGGCGTCACTAGTGGATTAGTCTGCAGAGTTCGGAGACGGCAGCGCTGGTGGGGGTCCATGAGGTAGGCGGAACGGCAGATGCTCGTGGTGTGACCGGGTGGAGCAGAAAGGATGCGGTTTCCAGACAAAGGCTGATTCAGGCGACCACTCGTGGCTATGGGTTCCTGGAGACAGGTGAGTACAAAGTATTAGGGGCAGGCTTGAAACAAGATCGCAAACTAGCACGAGACTTGAAGACCAAATATGCACCATCAGGGGCAACGGACTGGCGATGAATACTGATCCAGGAGCTCCTTAAGAAGGCAGGCGGTGAGATGAGGTAAGTGGTCGCAGCTGTGATGAATCAGGAACCCAGCGGAGAGGAGAGGGGGAGGAGACTGACAGAGGCACCATAACAGTTCTAATGCTAATATAACAGACTGTTTTCATTCATCTTTATTGTTATATGTTATAACGGGACGTTTCATCTGGAGGAGGGGGCGTATGGAACTGTTTACTTCCGCATTGGTGTTCAGATGACACCTTCATGACGTCAGGTGACAGATGAACTTCAGGGTGTGAATGAAAAGGAGAATAAAGGCTGCAGTGGTCCTCTACACCCAAACGTGTCTCTGAGCTCCTTATTTTACAGATGAAACTCCGCTTTGCTGACACCGAACCCCGGAGAGCCGGCTCCACTGAAAATAAACTGATTTTGAGTCACCAAAAGGTTCAGAATCTCTGTTTTTTAAACCTATCTGTAAATAAAGCTTCAGAAAAGGCTCCACATAATCTATGACTATTTTCTCGTAAATTTACGAGATTTTAAATCATAAATTCATGACATAAAAACTTGTAAATTTATGATTTTTTTTGTTGTAAATTTACGACTTAAAAGTCGTAATAAAAAAAAAAGACAAAGAGCGTCAGATACAGATGTCACTTTGGAGAACTGGGTAAATTTATATTTTTAGACAAACGTATATTTGTAAGAAATTATGTAATCTAGTAAGAAAACACCCTAATCTTCTCCAAATATCACGTAGCTCTCAGGAGCGCTGAATAGTTTGAAACTGAATTATTTTTTCGGTTGGAAGAAAAAAGTCCTCATTTCCGTTGTGCAGTGCTTAATGCTAATGCGGTTATGTCGTTGTGCTGCGGGTAATGCCGTTGTGTTTTCTTTTGTATGTAGTGTGAGCCCTGTCAGCCACCGTGTAAATAGAATAAATCATTTACTTTTTGTTATAAGCAATTATTTTCATCAAGTAATTTTTGAACAATGGTTGAACTAGCTCTACTGCACTGCATAAATGTGTACAGTTTAAGTTCTTTCTACATATATTTATTAAATGTAAAAGCTTCCCTAAATTAAATTGAGTTTATATAATAAATCATATAGTTCAGAAAATATATATATATATATATATTCTTAATTATTCATGGGATATATAATAGCAAATGAGTTTGCATTTCAGGCAGCCAAATTCTGCAGTCCCCCCCCCCCCAGGGCGGTAGGTAATTAACTCACCTGTTCAGCGTCCTATTTAAGTCCAGGTGTGCAGCGTTCATTCTCTTTCTTACCGCAGCGCTGCATTCGTCGCCTCACCCTCCTCCCCGGCTTCCACCTGTGGGCTCCGTTCGGGGTTTCTTACCCTAAAGTTTATGGAAGTTATCTCATGGAATTGTAGGGAGCCTTATGCCAATCAAAGTTTGTGAATGCCAACTAAGATGTAAATTAAGTATGTGAAAATAAATGTATTCTACTGCAAGAGTTTGTCTGACTGAAATGTTTATAATGGTGCTTGTATAAAATTGGGGGTGCAGCCCCAAAGGGAGTGAAGCAGGTCAGCTGACCACATGAAGGAAGTTACTCTGTATTTGCTACAATGTGGTGTTATCAGACTTCAAAATAAGTCAACACACACTTTTGCTCCAAACTAACATTTTTAGTTCTGCGATTGGACTTCAGACCCATGCCTTAAATGTTATGCGTGGATGTGGAGCCTGTGTCTGATCTGCCTCCAGCTGAGCAATGCTACTAATCAATTAGTGCAATCAGGGCAAGTAGTGTGAGTCTGTGGCCCCTTCATCAAACTGAATCAGTTTACACATCAATTATGAGAGCATCTGAGGCTTTAATTATCTTACAGGCCGTTTTAATCCATAAAATTGTCACATGAAGCTGATCTACCTTTGGCTGAGTTTCACCTCGCCCCCTCCCCCACCCACATTCTGCTTCCCCAAAAAGATCCACAGCAACTTCTTCCCAAATGTCCTGATGTGATAAACAGCCCACTGTTGGTGAATCACTCCTCCACTGTGCTTGTTGTGGGTCTGATCTTCAGTTTTGGACCCACAGCTGGCTGGGCCAACAGTTCCAAAGCTGTTGGTCTGGAGTCCTGATAAGCTTTAGCTTCAACAGGCGTGTGGAGAGCTTTGACACCGTCCAGTTCCTGCTGAGGCCTCCAAGGAGCCTTAAGCTGCTGGTAGACGGAGTCCAAGAAACGCACGAGGAGCAACAAAGACTGCTGACTCCCCAGACTGAAGATGCACCTTTGGAAACCACATTTGTTTGTTTCCCCATTCTAGATCCCCTTTTTCTCTGTTATTTTTGTTCTTTTATCATTTAATTTCTTTTTTTTTTCATGTTCTAGTACAGGGGTGGCGAACACGCGGCTCTCGAGCTGCATGCGGCTCCTGGCCAATGAGCATGCGGCTCTTTGTCTCTCATCATATTTTCTATATAATGTGCCTCATTTCACAGTTTCTTCCCTCGTAAACCACACTCAAATCCATCAGAGGGTATTAAAAATAAATAATAATAAACGTAATTCAGCAGTGTGTGTGTTTGATGCTGCTCCCGACACATACGTGACCGCCAATCATTTGCGTGGGTTACACCCAATCAATGAAAAAATAAGTCAACATCGGCTCTGCGAACAGGGGGAAGATTCTTAATTTTTTACTGAACGGAATGGCGTCACTGTGTTTATTATTAAGAGTTTTTGGAAGCAGTAAAATTGTTCATGGCAGAAACAAAACGTATCCCGGGGAAAATGAAAAACTCTTCCTGATCATCTGACACAAAGTGTCTCCTTTATGAACAAGTTGAAGCTTTTCAAAGCGCACACTCAAAACGACAATCTGTCCCGCGTTCCTTCTTTGTGGAGCTCACAGCAGAAGCTGCAATACAAATGAATAAAGCAGAATGTGACGCTGTTTGCACAACTGGACAGAAACTTTACTTTGTGGTTTGAGGACCTGCAGCAGAAACGACCGCAGATCACTTTTCTCATGGATCCTTTAATGCAGAGACTGACCGCCTGAGATCCCTGCTTGTCACTGATGAGGCAGCGAGCGAACTGGAGATGATTGAGCTGGAATCTGTTTGAAAGAAGGCCCTGTTAGGTTTTTGAGAACAGAGAAATCCCCGTGTATAAAAGAGCTGCTCTAAGCTGCTGTGATGGTCTCCTCAATACATGTCTGTGAGACCCTGTTATTACCATGAAACACGTGAAATCAAGGCATCGGTCCATTCTGACTGACACTCACGTAAAGGAACTCATCAGAGAGGCTACGACTGGCCTGGGGGTTAGCCCCGCCTTCAGCCCCTAAGGATCATGGGAAGCGGGCAATCTTAAGCGTAAAACCATGAGCAGAAGTGATCTTTGTGTATTTGTTGGTGTGTCATTGAAAGAGGAATGTTGAGATACAAAGAATTAGAAGTTAAATACTGATGGAGAAATGGTGAAAATATTCAGTTTTATCATCGTAAATCTGACTTCAGAGAAGTCAGTGCTTCACCAGCATCAACCTCACTGCCCGTCACTGAGTAGTTGTGTGTGTCAGAGAGAGGCAGAGAAAAGAGTGAAATAGAGAGAGAGTGTGTGTGTGTGTGTGTGTGTGTGTGTGAATGAGAAAGAGGTATCTGTGTGTGTGGAGGGGGTATCTGACCTCCAGAGTAGTTGCTAGCTAAAATGTATTTGATGTGTGAATTGGACACTTTCCTTGAAATAAACACAAGTACAATACTTGCTGTTGTGTTGTAGGGAGAGGAGTGTGTTATGGAAAATAATACGGCTTTAATTGTGTGTGTGTCTGGCAGGTCAGTGTGTGGTGTGGCTCTTTGACTCTCACAGTGAAAAAATTCAGCTTTTGGTGTCAAACTTGTTCGCCACCCCTGATGTAGTAGATCCAGACTCTACAAAAACTCTACTAACAGCTGAGCAAAGACCAAACTTCCTCAGACTGACAAATATGTAACTAAGCAAAAGATAATGGATCCAATCCCCAAAATGTGATGTCTTGGCTTTGCCACAGCTATTTAAAGAGGACAACTTCTGTTGAACTGTCAAACTGCAGCCAACAGACAAACAATGAGACATGGAGACAGATGAAGCCAGCCTGAAAGCTTCAGAAGCACCAACATTCATTTTGTACCTGAAGCTAAAGCTGGAGCAGCTTGTGTGACATTTTGACCCGGTGCATGAACACCATTTAGCTTGTTGAGGCAGATTGATCCGTTTTTGTGTTGACCCATGCTGGTTGATTCAATTGCAATAAATGGCTACAGGAAGCTTTTTCCAGCATTAGCTTGTCATACGAAACCATCAGGTTTATGTGTCCAAAGATTTCCTTGCACTAAATCTGCCTTTTCAGATGATAATCTTTGAAAAGGTGTACAATCTATACAAAGATAAAAAATATGTACTGCATGTTTTTTGTTTACTTTTATGACTACCATGAAGGAGTACAATACCTATAATTAGTATTTTTGAAGAAATCTGACCATTTTGGACCACAATGGTTATTTTTTTACGCCCCAACGGTCACAAAAAAGGTGCTGCATTTAAAATGGCATTCAGCAATCAGATGTATTTTCCGTAGAAACTCCCATTCTGCCTCGTGATTATAATAGAAATATTGTGAGAGAATATACAGTGCGTTATTAATCAAGTTGTATTTAAGTGTCAAAAAGATCTAATTCTTTGTTTTTCAATGAAACTCATGGTTGAGTTCATTTCAGTCAGACAACTCTTGCAGTAAGAAATATTTATTTTACATTTTCCACATACTTTAGTTGGCATTCCCATCTTTTGGTTTGGCATAAGGCTCCGTTCAATTCCATGAGAGATTTCCATAAAACTTTCGGGTAACAAAACCCCCCTTACGGAGCCCACAGGTGGAAGCCGGGGAGGAGCGTGGGGCGAAGAATGAGCGCTGAAGGTAAGAAAGAGAATGAACGCCTGCGCACCTGGCTTAAATAGGATGCTGAGCAGGTGAGTTTAATTGCCTGAACCGCCCTAGGGTATTAGCTGTACACTGCTACGAGTTATCTGCCCGAAATACGATTAGAATCGTCATTTAAATCAGGGGTTCTCAAAGTGTTTGTAGCGGAGGGCCAAATCAGAAACTCCACATTAGACTGGGGGCCAATTTTGGTGAAAAAAATGGATAAACAGAAAAAGTTGTTTTTAATAATTTTAATGACCAAGTGTCATTTGCATAGTTAACCAGGCCCTTTTCCAGAGGTTGCTATCCAGATCTTCTACTGGTCTAGTAATTTTATTATTTAACAGACTTATTTCTTCAAACTTTCTCTTTTGCTCTGGCCAAACAATGTCAGCTACTTTCAGCATACATTCTTTTAATAAACTCCCCGTCACTGAAGCGTTTGCCGGGTCATTTCCAAAGCCATAACGTAGCTGCTGGCTTCTGTCCCAGCTTCACTGGATTTAACCATTTTTGGAAACATCTTCTGTGCAGCACAGCCTCCTCCTCGTTGTTGGAGCTTATTGTTGCGCTCCTCGCTGGTAAATTTGTCATAGTGTTTATGATTTGTAACATAGTGATAATTTATATTGAATTCTTTGAGCATTGCATTTACCTGCTTGCAAGTGAGACACATGACTTTATCCATGAGGTACGACAAAGTCAGCATTTGTCCATTTAGCTTGAAAGCGCCCTTTCTCCTCGCCAACACAACGTTTCTCCTCAAAGGAACCGGCTCTGGCTCTCTTTTAATGAGGGCCACAAAAATCTTCCCACTGCCCCATTGGCCCCCCGGGCGGCACTTTGAGAACCCCTGGTTCAAAGGAAAGACTACTAAATAAGGCTAATCCACATTATAAAGCAGACTAATATTTTCAAGGAAAATGGGACAGAAAAAAAATTGCTGCTGAAAAGCCTGACATAGTAAAATGCCTTGGACAGGGTATGAAAAGCTTGGATATTTCACAAAAACGTGTTTCAAAAAGAAAGAAAGTGTGATCACCGTATGGTTAAGAGGTTTGTGGTTGATTCAGACACACACCGGTTGGTGCAGATGAAGGCAGAATGAGGAAAGTTTCTGTCAGACAAATACATGGGATTCAGAGAGCAGCTGCTGAAATACATCACAAAGCAGCAAGCACAGATATGAAGCTGCTGGTGTCTCTGGGGTCCCACCAACATGAAGGTGGAGGATCCTCCAGAGGCTTGCAGTTCTACATAAACCTGTTCACTGATGAGGATGGTCCAGAAGGATGGAGTAGTGAGTGGTGGGTGAATGACCACCGTGTCCCAACAAGGCTGCCACGTCAGCAAGGAGGTGGTGGAGTCATTGTTTGGACTGGAATCATGGGAGGGAGTGAAAAGTAGGTGGAGTTTCTCACTGATCACTTTCTTTCATGGTACAAAAAGAGCTCCATGGTTTCCATAACATCATCTTCATGCATGACAATGCACCATCTCATTAGGGCTGGGCGATATGGCCTAAAAATAAAATCTCCAATTTTATTTTTTTTAATTCGATTTCCGATTTTTTTCCCGATTTTTGTTTTCTTCCCCCCGCCCTACGTAAGGAAAGCAATAAGTACAAATGGCAGACAACTTTTTTTGCTGCCGTTTTTTTGCTTTTATTTAATCAAATGCAAGAAAAATGTAACCCCACATTTCTGGGAATGAATAAAAAATAAATGAACACACTCTTGGAATCAAAGTTAAGTATAAGATTTTTCTTCTTCTGATTCCTTTTTTTCCTTTTTTTTCTTGTCTTGTGTTATATAATTCTGGTCTTATTTTGTTATTCTACACTTGTTTTCACTTGTCCAAAATAAAAAGGTTACTTACTTACTTAAAGTCCCAGCTGTGTTTTAAGATTTTAAACAAATTAATAATTTAATAAAACCCTCTATGGAGAAGATGATGAAGCTGTAACCCCCCCCCGCGTAGCAAATGAATACCGGTACAAGTAATAATTACAACGTAGTATTCTCTATTAACCTTTATTAACAAATAACAGTAACAAGTAACTACTAACTAATGAACTAACTATACAGGCATTGTAGAATGCATATGCGTGTGTGTCAGGGCGCGTGCATGTGTAACAGGACTGAGCGCGTGCCACAGCTCATTTTCTTACCTGGAAGTTAGACGACTCGATCTCTGAAGCACCAGCTTTTGCTCCTTCAGGGTTCCGCCCATGTCATGACGTCATCTTTGAGTCAGCCTCGGCAGCGTGTCTGTGTTTTGTCGGCAAAAACAAACAACATCCAAACCTTTGCAAAGATGGATGTTCATATTGTGCAAATAAAAGGAAAGCCTTTTTGCTCAACACCGCTAACCCCGTGGAGAAAGTGGGTATTTGTGTTGGCCTGGGGGTGTGGCTGGCTGTGCAGACTCCTCCTGGAAGTGGTTGTTCCCCAATTTCACACAAATGACTGTAAGAACACACTTGTTTTTGTGGATTGGGAGAGGCTGGTGTTTAGAGCACAGGTTTATAGAGGAACGTTCAGAAATGTGTGAATGGATCAAAATGCCGCTTCGGGGTTGGTTTTTACTCTTAGATGGTTGATTTTCCTTGATTTAAAAACAGTCTGTGATGGGAGTTACCGCTCTGCCATGGAGGGGCGGGGAGGAATGCACCGGTGAGCATCATGAGGACTGATTGTAATAAACTAATAACCCTTGTGCTATCTTGGATGACCCCACCCTTACTTTGACGTGTTCTCCCTACCATGACAAGGTGGATAAAGGTGGAAAAATTTAATGTAATCCATTGAACCAATGAAGATCACAAAAAAATGGAAAAAAAAGGTTCAGAGTAGAGGGCTGCATTGGGATTGGGTCCCGCCGGGTCCCGCGGGACCCAACCCAAATCTCGCGGGATTGGGCGGTTTGAATTGTGCTGCGGGCGGGAGCGGGCGGCAAAAAAAAACCCCCTGCGGGATCAGTGTGGCCATGTATATCTCATGAATATTTATTAGCGCGGACCACGTTAGGCTGTGCGGCTGTTGGATTCTTATGTAAGCTCCGTGAACTCACCAGGTAGAGACGCCTAATGGCCACTGTCATCTAATCTGTTGTTGGGGGTGTGCAACGCCCGACCCCGCCTCTTAGAAATTATGCTCTTTAAAGCCTGATACCGCGGTCGCGTGTGGGCGGAGCTACGAGCTAAAGTTATGGTCTGATCCCTGCATGGAGCGATGCGTGCATCAATGCATGCTAGACACGAAGAATGTGGAGAGATCCGGTTTATTATTTTGAAGAGTACTACTTGGTAATCATGTTTCCATGTTTGAGTTCATAATATCATCCCAGAGAAAGTCTCTGCTTTAACTCCCGCAGTGAAAGCTGCGTCTGAATCTGACGCCCGTGTTTCCATCTGACAGTTTAAAGCCAAAGCCCCTCCCCCGCCTCTCTACCTGCTTTTCCTCTCTACCTGTTCACCTGTTCACATCCTCTGCAGCTGAGAGTTGTTTTTCCCCGCGCTCCCAGTGTATTCTACACTGATGTAGGGACAGTGAAAAATAAACCACCCCCTTGTTAATTTTAAAACTGTTTGAAGTGTTGTGGGTTCATTACAAATCGTGTAGTACTGTAAATGGCCAGCAGGTGGAACGAGCGCTGACGAGCAAGACTGACGTCATGCGGGAGCGCGCAGAGCAGCATGAAAGAGAGGGAAGAGAAGAGAGATGAGCGCTGAGAGTTCGGTTTTCCTAGAAAACACCCACCTGTATGAGCCTACGTACGCTGCTGTACTGGAAAGAACCCGTGAATAGACGCACAAATGTTCAGTGGTCTGCTGCTCATTTAAAGTGTGCAACACAGAGCGCAAAATACGGTCATCATAGGTTGACACGATAGTCAGGGCGCTCTATAGCGCAGCACACGGATGAAAGAGCTGTTACTCTATCTGCCAACACTGCGCTGGATAGGAAGGAGCAGGTTTCCAGGCAGAGACATGATGTCAATGGATGAAGCAGAGAAGAACCACAAACGAGGTTCATGGTGAGACACGCATGGTGTTCAGATCTGCGTGCTGATGCCCCACTGAGGCGCAAAACGGCAAAAACTGGAAAAGGCTGAAGCTAAAAAAAAGTATTTTTCCGTCAGGAAAAAATTCATAGATTTTCAGCTCTGTTGAACCATTACAATGTTTTCTCCTCCATAAATTCAAATGACTTTGACCTGCAGCTTTATCAGCTGGTTCAGCGCTTCAGGCCAACTACCCCTGGCTGCAGCCTGCATACTCCTTCAGGCCGTCTGTCTGCGCGCGGACACACGCACACTTTTAACCGAACAGGATTAGTGAAAATATATTTAATAATTAAGTTGCAGATTACACAAAAGAGGAATGCATGGAAAAATGAGGCTGGAGGAGGGACATGAATCTCTTTAATATCAATACAAATACGTGTTTTTTTTCCTGCGGGACGGGAGACGATACAAAATCAATGCATCTCTATTACAGTGCGGGACTAAATTCTCCGAGTTGTGCGGGTGCGGGCGGGAGTGGACATACATATTGCGGGATGCGGGCGGGAGTGTAACACATACGTTGCGGGAGCGGGCGGGATTGGTCAGAAATTCGGCGGGCGCGGGTGGGAGCGGGATGAAGAAAATAGTCCCGCGCAGGGCTCTAGTTCAGAGCTCTGTCTAGTGAATCTAGATGACCCAACTCCCAACTGTAAAGTGCCTAGGATAGCACAAGGGATAAAGGTGGGGCTGCGGGGCGCTTCCGGGAGGAGCATCTCGCGAGAGCAGCCGGCCACTTAAACCTTGGAGGGAGGGTGCCGTTCAATGCTGGTTAGGGCTGCCGGCGGTGAAGACAGACAGCAAGGGAGGAGTGTGTGTACACGAGGACGGGGGGCTAAGTGCCTTCTGGAGGAAGAATAGGGCGGGGACTAGGAGTGAGCCGGTTGCCGCTGCTCCACTCAAGGTACTGACTTTGGACGCTGCAATCTTCTGCACACGCAATTCATTCACCGCCGCCTGGCGCAGTCATACCCCGGGGAGTCGGACAGCGCTGGAGGTCAGACCCCGGGGAGGGGTCTCATTGACTGCACGAGCTAAGTCCTATTTACACTCTGGACATTTTAGGTTGTATTTGGAGGAGTTTGGAGTTGGATTGTTGGTATCGTAATCATTAAAGAGTATATTTTGTAACGCAAAATCTCGTGTGGTTCTTGCGGCCTGACACAGGTTTTACACCTGCCCTGGTGGGACCCCCACAAATATTACACTGGTGTCAGAAGTGGGATCACCAGAATGTCAGAGCCAGCAAGGGGACCAGCAGATGCTGGCCCAAGCCAGGATAATAACCTTTCCCTGCTACCCGGAGTACCCTCCGGCCAGTTTTTCTGCCAGAGACTTTTTCTGGGTCTGGGCGAGACTGGTCTGACTGGGCAGAGCAATTTGAGATTACAGCTGATGTGAACAATTGGGACGATGCTCTCAAGTTGAAGTTTATGAGTCTGCTTTTGTCCGGCCGAGCCCGGGAAGTGTATAGTGGGCTGTCACCATCTGCCAAAGCAAATTACCTCTCGTTAAAGGAGGCAATGAGTCATTGTTTGGACCCCTGCGACAGTGAGAACTGGAACAGAGCCAACTTTTCTTCACGCAGGAGGTTGCCTAATGAGACTGTCAGGGAGTTTGGTGTTGCACTCCGACGGCTTGCTGCTAAAGCTTATCCCTTCGTAGATATTACAACCCAGGAGATATTGGCTAAAGATCATTTTATTGCCCATGTGGGGAGGGGGGACCTGCGTGTTACTTTGCGAAGTGTCAAACCCGCCACACTTGAGGTTGCCATTAATCTGGCTGCCGAGCTGGAACTCATCAGAGACCTGGAAAACAGTTATGTTACAACTGACACCAAAGTGCGTGTTGTGACTGACAAAAGCTCAGATGAACGAGTTGAAGCGTTGGTGGGCGTGGTTGAGCCCTTCAAACAGGAGGTCATATCCTTGCAGTCAATAGTTAAAGCCTTGGTGGAATTACCTGAACATAGGTCTCTGCCACCACACGAGAAGCCGGGTCCGGTTAGTAGGAGTAGGCCGCGTGCATCCAACTCAAAAGATGACTTGGAGTGGGGAAGAGCATGTTGGGAGTGTGGCTGTACCAGACATTTAAGACGCGATTGTCCATATGTGCAGTTAAACTAACAGGGGCGTGCACAGAGGGCCCAATGCCCCCCCTACCTGTGAGAGGAATGCGGCCTTTAAAAGCTTAATGGGTAAATCTGGCTATCTCGAGGCAAAAATAGGTGGGTTTGACTGTCATGCACTCATAGATACGGGGGCGTCACGCTCTGTTATATCGAAGAGCATGTGGTTCGTTATCACTAATGGTGGGACTGACTTGCGAAACTATTTTGGGAAAGCCACCACAGTAAATGGAGGACAATTAGTTGTCTTGGGGTCTTGGCAGACTGTGTGTCAGCATGCAACACTTACCCTACCCGTCGAGTTTTTGGTGTCTGAGCTAACATCAGATGAGATACTGTTGGGTTTTATTTTTTAGCAAAACATAGTGCCATGGTCGATTTGGGGAAGAACGTTTGTGAGATTCAGGGAAAATGTTTCCTTTAGTCCCCCCAAACCCGTCTCCGGCAGCCAAAGTTGTGGTCATACAGTCGGACACCACAGTGCCCCCACGTAGTGAGGTCATTGTGTGTGGTCAGGTGCAAAATGAGACAGGGGATTATGCCTCAGGAATGTTGGAACCCTCAGATTCTTTGGCCAAACATTGTGACCTGCTGGTTGCTCGTGTAGTCTGCCGCGTCGAACAGGGTACCTTGCCTATTCGTTTCATTAATGTGACCAGCGACCCACTTATACTAAAGAGTGGGATGAAAGTTGGCACACTGCACACAGACATTGTAATAGAAGAAGGTGACAATGGAAAAGATCTTGGGGATGGGCAGCAGCTTTTGACTGTTTCTGCACTCATGCAGCAGTTCGGCCTGGAGGATAGAGGATTTTCCGAGGAACAGCTAAAATCTGTGAGACAGCTGTTGTTCCACCATCGTTCAGTGTTTAGTTGTGGCGAACATGATTTGGGGAGGGCTCATTTGACAATGCATGAAATCAACACAGGTGACGCAAAACCTATCAAAATGCACCCGCGAAGAGTACCTTTGCACCTGCAACAGGAGGTGGCGGAAAATCTGAAGCAAATGCTGGCCAGTGACATAATCCAGCCGTCTTGCAGTCCGTGGGCAGCACCTGAGGTTCTGGTAAAGAAAAAGGGCAATGGACTTAGATTTTGTGTGGATTACAGGAAGCTAAACGAGGTGACCCTAAAGGATGCATATCCCCTTCCTAGGATTGAGGACGGCTTGGATAGCCTTAGCCAGGCATGTTGGTTTTCCACCTTGGATTTGGCTAGTGGCTATTGGCAGGTGGAAATGCACCCTGACCATCATCATAAAACTGCATTTGCTACTCGCCAAGGGGTATTTAAATTTAATCTCTTCAGTTTTGGGTTGTGTAATGCACCAAGCACATTTCAACGGCTGATGGATTTAATTCTGACTCATTTGCAGTGGACAACATGCTTGGTTTATTTGGATGACATCATAGTGTTTGGTCGGTCATTCCAGGAACACTTGGGCCGCCTTGGGGAGGTCTTGGAGAAACTGCAACAGGCCAACCTCAAGGTTCAACCTTCTAACGTGACTTGTTTTCTACTCAAGTGCAATATCTGGGCCATGGCATATCCTCTAATGGGGTGATGCCTAATCCCTCTAAGGTAGAGGCGGTTAGGGGTTGGCCGGTGCCCAGTAATGTGGTGGAAGTGCAAAATTTTCTGGGGCTGGCATCATATTACAGGTGCTTTTTTAGAGGTTTTGCGGATATTGCGAGGCCGTTGCATCAAATTGCTGAGAAGGGGAAACGATTTCAATGGAGTGACGCGTGTCAGAAGACATTTGACCAGTTGAAAATTAGTCTCACAACAGCCCCAGTTCTGGCTTATCCTGATCCTAAGAAACGATTTATCTTGGATACGGATGCCAGTGATTTAGGCATTGGGGCAGTGCTGTAACAAGAGGAAAGTGGGCTGGAGAAAGTTGTTGCGTACGCCAGTCGTGCTCTGTCTAAACAGGAGCGTCAGTATGCGACCACAAAGAAAGAGCTATTGAGTATGGTGACATTTACCAGACATTTTAAGCATTATTTGTTGGGGAAGGAGTTCATTTTGCGCACCGATCATAATTCTCTTCGCTGGCTACACAACTTTCAGGATTTGGAGGGTCAATTAGCTCGATGGATGGAGCAGCTGGCAAACTTTGAAAGCAAAATGGTTCATCGGCCGGGCTGGTTACACAGTAATGCGGACACACTTTCTCGGTTGCCAGGCTGTGTTGGGCACACTCAAACAGAAGCAAAGAAATCTGCTTTAGTTAACGTTAACGTGCGTGCTATATTACAGGAAAATCAATCCCCTGAGCCTGAGGATGTGACGGCAATGGACAAGATTGGAGAAGCCCAGAAGGCAGATGTAGAATTGTCACAGTTAATTCACTGTAAAACAGAAGCTGCGGGGTTGTTGCCGGATGCTCCGGAGTTGCAGAAGTATGCCAGCTGCAAGTGCAGAAGTCTAGGTTGGTAAGAATACCCCCTGATAATTCTGATGCTGCTGCTTCAGTTCAGATTGTTCTGCCCAAGACCATGGTGCCTCAGATTTTGAGACTGCTTCATAATGTTTCCACTGGAGGTCACTTAGGGGTGCAGAGATTGCAAGCTAAAGTGAAGGATAGATTCTATTGGCCAGGTTGGTTTGGTGATGTGAAGACTTGGGTGAGAGAATGCATTGATTGTGCTTCACGCAAAACGCATGGGAAGGAGCCGCGTGCGCCCATGCAAACTCTTGTTCTATCCAGACCATTTGAGCAGGTGGCACTGGATATTCTTGGGCCTTTGCCTGAAACACCAAATAAGAACAAGTACATCCTGGTGATCGGTGATTATTTTTCCAAATGGACAGAGGCCTTCCCGCTACCGAACCAAGAAGCTCAGTCAATAGCAAAGGTGCTGACAAAAGAATGGGTTTGCCGCTTTGGAGCTCCTCGCAGTATTCATTCAGACCAAGGTTGTAATTTCGAGTCTACACTCTTTAAAGAACTATGCAGTCTTTTGAGTATTCATAAATCTAAAACTTCCCCTTACCACCCTCAGTCTGACGGGTTGGTTGAGCGGTTCAATTGCACGGTACTGTCAATGTTGGCCCTTTTTGTGGAAGACAATCAACTGAACTGGGACAAACTTTTACCATATGTGATGCTCGCATATCGCAGCAGTGTTCATGCTAGCACCTCCTTCACGCCATATCGAGTTTTGTTTGGGTGGGAAATTGTGCTGCCAGTGGACATAATGTTGAATGTTGGTAAACATGAGACCTTTTCATCCGCAGCTGAGTATGTATCGCGGCTACAGGAGACATTGTCCTCTGTGGTGGATGCAGTTAAGTGGCATCAGAGTCGAGCCTCAGGACGGCAAAAAGATTCATATGATTTCAGGGCTAGTTTTCAATATTACTCAGAGGGGGAGTTGGTTTGGGTCCATAATAAAGCCAGGAAGCGTGGGGTGTATGCCAAGATACAGAGGCGTTTTAAGGGCCCATTTAGAGTTCGTGAACGGCTCACAGAAGTGCTTTATAGGCTGGTTCCAGTTGAGAGAGGGTCAGAGAGTGTTGTCCATTTTAACAGACTTAAGCCATATACTCATCGACCCCGACCTCCCAAGACGAAGGCCAGAGGGGGCCAACCATCCAGGGCCAGGAGACGCAGCAGAGGCTTCCCCAGACGCCTGGCGCCCAGGCCCATAAGATGATCCCTAAAAAGCAAGACAGCATGCCATCAGAGGATGAGGGAAGCGGCACCTTGGAGGATGTGGCTGTGACCTGCTCAGGATCTGCCGAGGCAGCTGACGACAGAGGGGAAAAGCCGCTACATGTGCGCCTACGGAAGCCACCTGCTCGGTTCCGGGATTACACCCTGTTTTAATGAGACTCCCGGAGGAGTCCTTTCTTCCGTGATGGGGAGGAGTGTGATGGGAGTTACCGCTCCACCATGGAAGGGCGGGGAGGAATGCACCGGTGAGCATCATGAGGACCATGAGTTTTTTTTAACATTTGCCTCATGTTACAAGAAGTAGGAATATTTTTTTACAATGCAGTTATTTGACCTTTACCAACAAGTTAGCATTGTCTCATTTGGTAAGGTCAGAAGACCAAGTGTGTATGTACACTGTATGGGAAGGTAATACATGAACATACCCAGTATTTACTATTGAAAGTACCAAGTAATAGAGTGGAAATAGGGCTGACTTTCTTTTACAGTCCAGTTACATTGTACTTAAAGGATAAGTACCAAGTAATATTCAAGTGAACATACCCAGTATTTAGTAATGTAAGTACCATGTAGTTGAGTGGAAATAGGACTGACTTTCTTTTACAGTCCAGTTTCAGTGTACTTAAGAGGTAGTTTCTGTGGTAAATTCATGGTAAATACCATGAAACATGCAGTGAGTGCAGACTTAAATTTAAGGTACTTTATTTGTACTTAACTTGTTCATACATGTACCACAAAAGACATCTTTGCACAACATGTAAATACCCAGTAATTATTTTATAAATACCCAGTGTGTACCACATAGGTATGAGCCAAATAGTACCATATAAATACACAGTAAGTACCATGTAAGTACAGATAAGACACAAAAAAGTACCATGTAAGTACCCAGTGAATTCCAGAGAAAGTACCATGTAAGTACCCAGTAAATTCCATAAAAAGTACCATGTAAGTACCCTGAAAGTACCCAGTAGTTACACAATAAGTACCATGTAAATACCACTTAAGTACACTGTAAGTACTGTACTGTAAAAGAAAGCGTTACCTGTTATTTTCAAGTTGAATGAACTCAAAAAAATGATTTATTTTCACCAAACTAAATAATTAAGTTAGAACAACGTAAAAAAAATGCATCTTTCCAACTACACCCCAAATACCCTTTTTAGAGTGTAAGTTTATTGGAAGTAAGTTGTATCTGGCTATGAAGAGAGCTGTTTTCAGTTTCACTAGATCCCACATTTTCAATAAACCCGACTTTAAAAACAGAGCGTTTGTATGTGTCCCATAGTCCACTCCATGAACAATTCGAACAGCTTTTTTTGTAAGATATATAAACACTGTAGGTTTGTTTTATAAGTATTTCCCCAAACTTCTATACTGTACTGTAAATATGGTAGTATTATGGATGAATATATTTGTAAACGTGCTCTGTGAGTGAGAGTATGGTGCGTTTTTCCCAACACTGCTATGCTTTTAGCAAGTTTAGCTCTGACCTGCTTTATTTGTGGTTTCCAGTTTATTTTGTCGTCCATAATTACTCCAAGAAACTTGATTTCAGACACTCTTTCTAGAACATGGTTATCAATGGCAACTTTTATTTCTACATCTACAGGAATGTGGCAATTTCCGAAAATCATGCATTTTAGTTTTGTTAACATTGAGCGACATTTTATTTTTGTCAAACCATTGTTTTAGTTTCCCTAATTCTGTATTTACTGTTTTTACAATTTCCCTGAGGCTCTCCCCTGTACAGACTATATTTGTGTCGTCTGCATATTAAAAGTATTTGAGTGTATTTGATACCAAGCGTATGTCACTAATGTAATGCGTAATCGCCATGGACGTTGATCTGTTTTTTCTGAAACCATATTGGTCGTCAGATATTAGTTTGTGTTTTTCTATAAAAGTTTCCAGCCTTGTGAGGAACACTTTTTCGAGTATGCTTGAGAATTGGCAGAGTAAAGACACTGGTCTTTAATTTGTTAGTTGATGTAGGTTAGCGGGTCACCAATGCAATTATATTTTTGAAATGGTTTATTTCAAGCAATCAAGTAGAAACAATACACAAAAGCAATTAATCGTCAGTTATACATTCATATAGTAACTAATCAAACTTAGGATAATTAGACATATTAATAAATATTGCTTGAAAGGGAGTGGAAGGAAGCGAACTTATATAATCCCACCCTGTTATACTATAACCATTTTATTACATGATTTATCAATATCCGGTTCCTAGCTTTTATCAGACCGAATTAAGTATCATAAAGTATCAATAAAGTATCAATAAAGCACATGACAAAGATGAATTACTTAATTATTATGTAGAAAAATAGAAATCAACATGGCAAATGCAGATCAGTTATCTAAAATTTATGCAGATTGTGTTATTTTAAGTCATTCATATGATTAAAAATAATATTATATCAGTAAAATACACAACACTGTTTCAGAGATTTTCATAGCAAAATTTCATCAAGTATCAAAAGTTAAAAACATGTGCAAAATTATGCTACATTAGGAAAGATTTTTGAATCAATTTATCAATTTTTTTGGAGCAAGTGAAATAATATCATTAAACATCGATCAATTTAACCATTTTCAATAAGTGATTAATCATTTGTTTTACTTTTTTTATATATATATATATATTTTTTGTATTTTTTCCCTTTTTTTTTTTTTAATAATAAGGTAATGCTGTAAGGGAGAATAAAAAAGGTCCATAGTCTGTCGATTGTCCAAGGTTGGTATTTCTTCTTCTGCTGAATAACAGATGTTCTTCTGGGTTAAACAGTTTCTAGTCTCTTCCATGTTATGTCTGCAGACATTAGATTCAGGTCCATATCCTTCTTCAGCTGATATCAGCTCGGTGAAAGTTGAGGTCAAGTTGTCTGCAGGTCAGAACTCTGCTGTTATTCAGGTGACGTCAGACAGATGGAGAAAGTGATGAGTCCAGGTGTCATATTTCTTGAAATGATTTGACTCTTTGGTTTATTACTCCATGTTGTTTCAGACGACCGTGAAAAGACACTTCTCAAAGTCCTTCATGGTGTTCACAACCAGAACCTTGGACCGGTCCGGTGGACCGAGTGGTTTGACGTAAATCCTGCAGCCTTTAACCCAAGTGTTCTCAATCTGCTTCTGCTTCCTGAGAAGCCGTGCATGTTTGGAGATTTCAGCATTCCTTCTGGTCAGATGGTCGTTCAGATAAACATTAGATCCTTTGAGGTTTTTACGTTGATTCATCAGAGCTAGCTTGTGTTTGTGATTCACAAACCTGATGAGGACTGCTGGTTTATCCGTCTCCTTTCTCCTGGGGAGCAGGTGGCAGGTCTCAATAGTATTGAGATCCAGGGAAATCCCTTTAGATGTGAGAAATTAATGTATTTGCTGTTCCAGAGAATCTGCAACGCTCTCCGTATGAACAGCCCTGCTAGCTACGCTAGCGCTAGCATTAGAAGTGCTAGCTCCCGCTTCATTCAGCTTCGTTCGAGACTTGATTGGTACTCCAGTGAGAATGACATTATTCATCCTTACTTGCTGTTCCACATCGTCCAGTCGTTTCTCCAGAATGTCGACCCGGTTTTCTCGTTGCTCGTTTTGAGCTCGGAATCTTCGGAACTCTTCCATCATTTCCCAAAGAGGCGTTAGCTTAGCCGACACCTGATCCATAAAAGCTTTAAGCGTTTCTTGAATACCATCAAGGGTCTGTTTGAGGTCTTCATATTCCTGGGTTTTCTTAGGGGGCATGGTCAGCTCTCTTTTTGGAGAAAATCAACTTATTAAGTCATTTGAAGATAGTTGTATCCGCAGAGAGCCGCGACCACGCGTCTTGCCGTGGTCGCGGCTCAGTCTGTAGATGTTTTCTTTTTGAATTTGTTGATTTTTAGAATTTCTTTTGCTTCCACGAGTCTCAAATCGAGTTTGGATTTCTTTTTATGTGGTGTTCAACAGTTTCTTTTTCTGATATTTTTGAACTGTTTATTTCATCGGCCAGTTTTGGCCCTATTTTTACAAAACTACTTTGTGATGCCCTGAATATTGTTGCACATCTCATTTTTACCAACTAAAGAGTCTGGGTGATTAGTGTTCTCTTTGTGTTTCCTAATGACACTGTTCAATACTCTCCAAATTTCCTTAGTGTTTGACTAATTTTTTTCTAATATTTCTGTATAATAGTCTTTTTTGCATGTTCTCATGATACTGGTTAATTAGTATTTATATTTTTTTTATTGCTGCTCCGCTTCAACAGTTCTTTATTTAAGATTTGTTTGTATAAACTGTTTTTTTTTCATGCGTTTCTCCAGTTGTCATTCATGGGTTTTTGTTATGTTGTTTTCTATTACAGGATTTTGTAAGTGGGCAGTTTTTGTCGTCTATGGATGTAAACTCCTGCATAAATATTTCATACGGTGAATGGACATCGTTCCTTTCATACGGAGTTTTCCAGGTTTGTGCTTGTAGTTCTGATTTAAATGCATTTATTGATTCCTCTGTTAGTTTTCTTCTGTAAACTATTTGCTTTTTCTCTTTTATTTCTCTGCAAACGCATTTATAGTTTGTAAATACTGGGAGGTAGTCGCTGATGTCAGTCATTCGTAATCCGCTTTATATTCTGTTTTCTTGGCAGTTTGTGAATATATTATCTATCAAGGTTGCGCTGTTTGTTGTTATTCTGCTGGGTTTGTTGATGGATATAGGCATAAACTGTACATTGTATGCATGAAATCTGTTGTCTTGGTGTGATTGTTTGGGTTCAACAAATCTATGTTAAAATCACCACCAAGAAATATGACCGTTTTGGAGATATTAGCAAACATGTTTTCAATAGCACTAGTGAAAGTTTCCATATCTGATGCAGGGGCTTGATACACGCAGCTGATGATGATGTTACTCTGTTTCTCCATCCTAATCTCTACAGACATATTCCATGACATCATCAATGCAGCCCGACATTGTTTCCACAATTTTGCGGTGTATATAAAGAGCCCCCCCCCAGCCCCTCCACACCTTGCATATTTTTCCTGTTCACATAGTGAAAGTCATAGCTCTCAAACTGGAACTGTAAGCCCTTTTCTTCCTTTATGCAGGTTTCTGATATTGGGTAACGCTTTATAATAGGTGTCCTTAATGTTCATTCATGTAAACCAGGAGTCGGCAACCCATGGCTCCGGAGCCACATGTGGCTCTTTCATCCTTCTGTTGTGGCTCCCTGTGACTTTGGAAAATAATGAGTATTTTATAATAATTACATCTTATTTTAGTTTGTTCATTTTTCATGGCATTTCAAAGGCGCTGCTGGCTCCGTACGAAGCGCATGCGACGTAAAAAACAGCTTTCTTAATGAGCTGGTATTTATCGGGCGAGAACTGCTGATAGCAGGAGGCACACGGGGTGGCCTCAATAACCGGAGTGGTCTTATGCCGGGAACAATGACGTGCCGCGGGGCAGAGAGCAACTTTCTGATGACAGAGAGTTTGCGCCAGTGTTGCCAGATAGAGTCACAGTTTTCCAGCCCAAAAGTCATCTGAACACCGCCAGACCCAGCCAAAAACCGCCCAACACAGCTTTTGTTGATGTTTTTTTTTCGTACTGGACTGATTTAGCAAAATAAAAGATTTTTCTAAATAAAACATAGTTCAGACTAATAATAAAATGTGTCCACTATTGAATATTTCCACAGCGGGCCGCCTTCTTCCATTCATTTTCCTAACCCGCTCTATCCCCACTATAACCTGCGTCCGGCTCTTTCATCCTTGTGCTTCGCTGGAGCGCCCCGACAATAGTGTCAACCTGCTGCTATGACCGTATTTTGCGCCCTCTGTGTAGAATACACAGCAACTCTCAGCTGCAGAGGATGTGAACAGGTGAACAGGTAGAGAGGAAAAGCAGGAGGAGAGGCGGAGGAGGGGCTTTGGCGTCAGATTGAGACACAGCTTTCCCTGCGGGAGTTGAAGCAGAGACTTTCCCTGGGATGATTTTATGAACTCAAACATGGAAACATGATTACCAAGCAGAACTCTTCAAAATAATAAACCTGATCTCTCCACATTCTCAGTGTCTACCATGCATTGACAAACACATCGCTCCATGCAGCGATCAGACCATAACTTCAGCTGGTAGCTCCGCCCTGTCCATGGATTACATGAAATCCTCTTCCCCTTTATCCACCTTTGTCATGGTAGGAAGAACACGTCAATGGAAGGGTGGGGTCAGGGTTATAGAGGTGCTTGCTGGTCAGTGCACGTGTGCAGACCTGATTGGGTTTTTCTGTCTCCATGCTGTAAGGTCTCAGGCTCCACCCACCCAAATTCTGGAGGACTTTCTACTCCGCCTCTGTTGAAGGGAAGGTGATGGGAGGAGTTCACCAGGATTTAGAAACGTTACATGGATTGTTATGAAGCCACACTCTACTGTCGTGAAGTAAATGTTCCAGTGTTTCTGTTGCTTTTCCAAACTGAACCACTAACTGTATTTGAGACCTGGATGGACCGAGTGAGTGTCAATCATAAAAATTATTTAGTTATGGCTCCAACCAAATTAAGTCAATTCAGTCACCATTTTTTCTCAATACGAATGCCGCCATGTTGGAACAAGACAATATCAGTCAGAAAGTTATTTGTCTGAGTCAACATTTCTATGGCAATCACTCTTGACAATGAGGAGAGAAAGCCACATCCATTCCAGTAAAAGAGGGTACACAAAATCTGTCAATCAAATGTTTTTAATGTTGGACATGAGGGCCATCAGGCTCCTCCTACTTTTATAGAAGGATGTAATTGATTATTATATAACTTGAACTTCAGATACAGAATACATTGAGAAAACTTTAGGATTAGAAAGAAAGGGTATAACAACAAGAATGGTTATGCTGACAAAAGTCTGGTCTCAGTAATAGCTGTTCCTTTTTTTATAGATGTCTTTGGGATTTTGGCTTCTTGGAGCCAACAGGTACTTCCTGTTTGGAATACCCCTTGTGCTATCCTATGACCCCACCCTTCCATTGACATGTTCTCCCTACCATGACAAAGGTGGATAAAGGTGGAAAGATTTCATGTAATCCATGGACACCAGTGAAGATCACAAACCATTGAAGAAAAAAGTTCAGTGCACTGTCTAGTGGGTCTAGATGACCCAACTACCAATGTTAACGTGCCAAGGATAGAACAAGGGTTATTCTGAAAACAAAAAGTCCTTCAAGGCAAGTTCTTGATTAGCAATATTTTCATTGATAACATGGATTCAATTAAGGCGCAGATCTTCCAACAACTGCTTTCAATTTGCAACTAAGCTACGCAATTATGTGCTCATGTCAATAACTGCAGTGTGTCTTCAGACCTGGAAACATTCCCTTGGTTAGCTTTTCATCAAATGTGTTTGACCCTTTGGCAGCAGAACATTTCTCTTCATAAATAAATGGGTGAGAGAACGTACATTATATTTGCACAGTGTTTTTTTCCAGGCCCGGTCCCAGTAGACAGAACAATAACCAGCGCTGCGTTCATATATCACACTTTACCCTCTGAGAGCTAATCATGGCAGAGAGAGACAAAGTGTTATCCTCCTTTTTATTGAGCTAGTGGAGAGCAGAAAAAGAGAGGGGGGGCAGTTACAACCATTGATTCGAAGAGGATAAGTCCTGGTGGAAGGCTCTTTTTTTTGGGATCCACATCGATCTTGCCGTGACTTTGACGCTCATAATGGGCCCTCGGCCGCCCGGTCCTGTGACGGCTTCATTAGCTCCAGAGTGCCAGTCGCCTCTCCAGACCAGGAGGCAGAGAAGCCATCGCAGAGGAATGTGTGCCAGGGCTGCTCTTAATCACACTAATGTGGCTCCGCCTGTCATTTTGCTCCTCACTTTCATGATGGGCTGATAGAGAATGAATCTGAGGTTCAGAGAAGAGCAGCACATCCACCTGTCTGAAAGAGTTTCACTCTGGGAACACTGGTGTTGCTCCTCCAAGAATCATTTCATGCCATAACCCTTGTGCTATCTTGTGGGGTCCAGATGAGCCCACTCCCAACGTTACCATGCCTCGGAGGCACATTGATGCACGTTATAGTATTTAGGGATCTGGAGATCTTCCATTACTGTGGTGAAAAACAGCCGTTTTCTGTTGGATCCCTCTGGAAACTCCCAAACTTAGAGCTGTCTGATTCGTCAGACAGATCCCACTCTGGCTTTTTTACTTGCGGTCATTCTTTCAAAAGAACTGAGAGAAATGACACTGTTGTTAAAGTAAACTCCTAAAGTTGAGGAAAGATAAAGGAAATCTTTTTTGTGACAAATCTTTGACTCCCGATTCTTTGGTCACACTTTTTATTTTTCTAAAGATTGCGTGACCCTAGCTATAATTTGGATTATACTTAACAGTCCTACTACAGCTGAGATTTTGAATAACACGTCGTACATACAAACCAAAGTTCCATTTATATAGCTATAAGTCTGTACAGAGCTTTTTTTTTTCATCAAAGTACACTCGAGAAAAGTATTCAGCGCCGTCCTGCCATGCGCCGGCCAGTTTTTCCCACCTAACAGTAGCCGGTACAGGCTCCATCAGAACTGTGACTTGACACTGAAGGGATTTAGTCGGTTAAGAGAATGAATGAAAAAAAAAAAAAAAGAAATATAAGTCTGACATCAAACAGGGTAACTGGTAGCCGACGATATATGGCGAGGCTTCGTAAACGAAGATTATGAAGAGGGCTGTCCACATCTTCTGCAGGATCGCTCGTGGCTGAGCAATCCAGTACGGGAAAGGCAGGCCCTGCAGCAGAGGCTGCAGGTGAAGGTCTGTTCTGGATTCGGTGCAGTCGTGTGGCCAGCTATTCTCTTTTGCAGTTTGTCTTTTAGACTAGTCCGCCGATTGTCTTCAAAAGAGGAGACAGCGTCTTTGATGTTCTGGCACCAGGTGTCGCAATCTTTTGCCAGAGTAGACCACTGACAATGGTTGACGTTGCAAGCACCTAAGGGATTTCTTGAGAGAGTCTTTGTATCTCTTTTTCTGTGCCCCTCTGTCTCGCTGGCCTGATGCAAGTTCACCATACAGAGTGATCTTTGGCAGTCGGTGGTCCTCCATCCTCTGTACATGTCCAGTCCACTGCAGTTGCGACTGAAGAAGCATGGCCTCTATGCTTTGGATGTGTGCCCTCTCGAGGACTTTTACATCGGTGACAAAGTTGCTCCAATGGATGCCAAGAATGGTGCGTACACAGCGCTGGTGGAAACCTTCGAGGACTCGCAGGTGGTGCTGGTAGGTGACCCAAGACTCAGACCCGTAAGGAAGGGTGGTCACCACAACTGCCCTGTAAACACTGATCTTGTTGGGTCTCTTCAGGTGCTTGTTGTTCCACACCTGACTGTGGAGTCTGCCAAAGGCACTATTCGCCTTGGTGAGCCTGTTGTCTAACTCTTTGTCTATCCTGGCATCTGAGGTAATTGTGCACCCCAAGTAGGTAAACTGCTGGACAGCTTTCAGTTCTGTCTCTCCAATATAGACATGGGGAGGCTGGTACACTTCCCGAAGTGCTCTCTGAGTGTAAGCTAGGAGAGCTGCGTCATCGGCAAAGAGGAGGTCACTGATCATTTGCTCACGGGTCTTGGTGTGAGCCTTCAGTCGTCTCAGATTGAACAAGCTGCCATTGAGGCGGTAGCAAATGTACACGGCATCCTCGTCATTAATGCCATCAAGGCCATCAGTGGCAGATGGTGAAAAGAGTGGGTGCCAAGACACCGTTGATGATGGGGAAAATGTCTGAAAGGTCGCTATTGTGCCTGATCTGACCGTTCTGATCTTCGTGCAGCTGAACAACCATGTTGAGGGATTTGGGTGGGCAGCCAAGACGTTCCATGATCTGCCACATGCCTTTTCGGCTCACGGTATCAAATGCCTTGGTCAGGTCGACAAAGGTTACATAGAGTGCCTTGTTCTGCTCATGACACTTTTCTAGAAGCTGTCGGAGGACAAACACCATGTCAGTTGTGATCCTGTTGCTTCTGAAGCCACACTGGCATTCTGCAAGATGGTCTTTGGCGATGGTGGGCCCAAGTCTGTTCAGCAGGATTCTTGCGAAGATTTTCCCTGCGATGGAGAGTAGGGTAATCCCTTTGTAGTTAGAGCAATCAGACTTTAATCCCTTGTTCTTGTAGAGGGTGATGATGACTGCATCACGGAGATCTTGTGGTAATTTCCCCTGCTCCCAACAGCAGATAAACAGCTCATAGAGTTTGGAGTGTAGCACTGGGCCACCATGCTTCCATAACTCTGGTGGAATGCCGTCAACTCCTGCTGCCTTGCCACTTTCAGTTGCTTAATGGCTTTTGAGGTCTCTTGAATAGAAGGCGCCTCATCCAGTGGTTGCTGGGGAATACAAAGAATTGCTCATGAGTACCTTGTTTTATAGTGACTCTCTCGTTTTTGCCTAAACCAGATAATGAAGTTATCATTCCTGTCTGCAGGACAAACCTCATCCACCAAGTGCCGACCTGGGTTCATCTCATGCTCCTGATCGTTCATACCACCTCGTTGTTTAGATCTCCAACCACGCCACTCCTCTACACCTCACTCCGCCACCTGGCCGCTTCATTCACCTCGCCACAACCAGCAAGAGGATTACTTACCGTCTGGTTTCCTCCTCACCTCCACCTCCTCCAGTGTTTGTCCCCACCAATCCCACCATCTACTTCCTGGAACAATAAAACACCTTCTCTGCCAAAACCAAAATCTTTTCAGGTTTACAGCAATTGGGTCTGTTCTTGTCAAAGTAAATCATGACCGATTCCTTGAATCCATCCTTTCATTCAATATTGTCGCTTGGTTTGGTTCACTCAGTGTTAATACTACAATGGACAGAATCATTCAAATCAGTGGTAAGAGCAGGAGTCACTCATGACAATCTACAGTAAAAGGGTTCAACACAAAGGTTCACTGATCGCCACAGACGACACACACATTCTTCACAGCTGCTTCACAGCTTCAGGTCCGTAGGACAAAGAGGGCTTCATCAAGATGTGTACCAACCTCAATTCACCTGCTAAACAGCTATGTCAGCGGCATCTTAGGCTTTTGTTTCATTTAAACCTTTTTTTTCTCTTGGTTGCTTCAGCAGGTCTGAGTTAATTTTGTTTTTGCATGTGTGTTGTATTATCTCTACTGATCTCATTGTTGTTTTGATTTTATGTGTTTCTCTCTGCTCTGTGTTCCTACCGGCAAAGAAAAAAAAGGAACTTTGATTTGATTTGATTTCCACTAGTGGATGCATCCGAATGGAGCGGAGCAGGGAACACGCGCCATGTTTTCAGAAAAGTGCCACAAGACAAGACGTAAGAAGACCATTTTCATCGCAGTGCATCATTAATGCAAAACTGCAGACGTAGGCGTGAGAATGATAAACACCAGCTACATTCCCGAAGAATGTAACAGTGTCACATTCAATAAAACCCATAATCAACGAAGATGAAACACAAGTCAAGAGCGAAGAGAGGAGGATCACTACCTTTCAGCCCTGAGCACAGGGGCCTCAGCTGGCCCTGATGAGGAGTGGCTGACTAATCGTGGGCTGAGAGCCCTGAAGGTGTGAAGCAAAGCAGCTGAGGCTGAGAGGCCTCAGGTCATGCTGCTGCTAAAGGATGGAAGGCTGGTGTCGTTCCTGAACGCGCAACCGCAAATTCTTATTATCCTTGTTCTGGTGGAGGTTGGGAGAACCAGCAACAAAAAATCACGTTCACTGTTAGATCTATGAGAGCATTGCATGATGGGAAAGTCCATGGAGCTGAGCTGAAAAGAGGAGAATGGTTCACAGAATGTCAGGAAGAAAACTGTTTAATATGAAATGGAAAACTCAGATTATTGGAGACTTTAAATGTTTTTCTTGAGTTATTTGAATAAAACTCTCCTCTGCTTGAAGCCCTTGAGTGTGATTTAATGGAAAAATGAGGTCTTTCATGTTAGCATTTTGTTCCTCTTAACATCTGGACTTTTTTTTCAAAACACTGAAGCGTTACTTTATCACAGATTAATTCGTTTTTGCACAAAATGCAGGGAAACCCCTGCACACAATAGTTTTCACACTGATTAGCATTTAACTATTCTTTCAAAGGAACTATTCATCCAAAGTAAAGCAGCCTTGCTCTGATTGGTCACTTCTTAAGACTAATTACACACTTGGAAGCCTCGGCGGCTTAAAGCTTCTGACCTTGGTGGAGCCGTTTCACTGGGTGTCCCGAGGCAGACCCCCCCCCCCGTCAGCTTTAAGCAGAGTGGAACAGGAACCCAGACAAATGAGTTACAAAAAGGCCAGTTTATTTAAAGCACTTAGAAAAATATGACAGATTCAAGTCAACAATAATAAATAGAGTGCCTGACTGACTGTCCCAGGCCATCCGTTCAGCCGTACAATCAATATCCAGTTTCACGAAACAGCAAAGGCACTAGCATTTACCACAATCAACAACAGGGGCATGGAGGCGCTGTGGATGGTGGGGGGCGGTGCTTTCTGTGGGACGCCCCAATCCAGTGCTCGTTGATCTGGGTTTCTGCTCGTGATCGTTCTGCACATGCGGGTGGAAAACAAAACGTGAAATGAAAATAACTACCAGTGTAAACTCAAAGCAGCAGAGAGGACGCGACAGTTTCCTGTGCGGCTGTGCGCCAACAGAAACCAGTTTTGGTCAGATAACGTCCAACAGCAGCGAGGCCTTTCATCACAGAGGAAACACCCGAGAATCATGGGGGAAATCCATCTTCTGATTATGCTGTGGCAATGCACAAACATGAGAAAGAAAATGAAACAATTGGTCCTCCTGGTCCAAATGAAATGAGCGGCGTGCTGCCCCCTACAGGCCGGATCACCCTAACGAGTCTTCTGCAGATGCTGGTCCCTCTGTGATCTCACGTCAAAACAAGATCATCTCATTTTTAACTCTCTTCTCCAGTGACAACAGCCTGCAGAGGAGTTTAGTGTGGTCACAGCTGGAGCTCAGCTCTGGCCAACAGCACTCCTTTACTCTGAGAGATAACCAAAGAGGGAAGCTTTGCTGGAAGGTTTTTTTCTTTCCCTCCAGTCAGCAGGTTTTCGTCTGACTGCACACACTTCAGTGAAGGTTTTCAAACAGTAGCATGAATTTGGACCAAAACGGAAGTTTGACCTGTTCATTTGGATCAACCAGCTTCTTCTCTCAGTTCTCATCACTGAGGCTCATTCCAGATCAGGAATGGACAACTCCAGGCCTGGGGGGTCAGTGTGTCTGCAGGATTTCCAGATATCCAAGCCCTGCACACGACTGATGACCCGGATCAGGTAGGTCCAGGCTATTCAAACATGGCAGAGCAGGGGATGCTGGAAAACCTGCAGGAGCCCATCCCTGTTCAGGATGGTGTCATCCTGCAGCCATGAGCCCCCCCCCCTTCAGTGAGGCCGCAGGGGAGGACACCTTTGCTCATCTCAGTTGGACTTAACAAACAGCAGGTAAGGTAAGGTTTACAGTAGACGGCACAATGCCCAGTGATCAGACCTTCCACACAAATGACAAGCTCCTGCCTTCTCCACAAACACACCACGGTCACGTGACCCACGGTGCACGTGCTGCTGTGCACGTGCTGCGAGACTTGGCCCCTGTCAATCATCTCATCTCTCTCAGACGGATGATGGACGACAGAAAATAGGAACTCCTGTCAGGAAAGAACACGCAGTTCAAGCATGCAAGACGGAAGCAGCTGAGACAACACACACACGTGCACACACACAAGTGCAACACAGGAGCTGAAGATGTACACAACAAACACACACGCTGACATACACACACAAAAAAACCTGCAGGAGCTGAAGATGTACCAAACACACACAAACAGACACACAGAAATGCACACATAAGCGTGCATTGATCCAGACACCCCCCCACACGCATACAAGCACACAACACTCACACCCATGCACTCACACAAACACTCACAAGCCCTAACAAGCACACACAGACACACACTTGTCAGTACAATCACACATGGCCACAAACAAGCACTCATAGACACACACGCGCACGCACAAACACAGCGTGTCTCTGAAAGCCGGGACATCATGGATTTCCTCTGATGAAGGTCCAAAAACATAAAACGTAAAAGAAGAATTTGCCATAAAGCTGCAGTAAAAGTTAGCGCCACGTTCCCGATCGTTGGTGTGGCGTTACGCCGAGCAAAGATCATGAAAATCTCTGTAAATATCAGGGTAAGGCTTGGACCGTTCCCCCGTTGGCTGCAGGTTTTCCCACTGATCCTCTCAGACACGCTGGGTCAGAAAGGCCTGATTGTCAGAACAAATTGCGTGAAAATAGAAGTTCTCTGGCCTTGTAGCTGGTCCGGTTTCAGCAGAACCTGCTGGGAGGAGAACCAGCACGGTGCTGTCCACTCAGTTTTCGTCAGCACAGCTACTCCCTGTTGACAGGAAACGAATGGACAGAAGCCCAAATCTACTCCACGGAGTGTAAAGCTTAACCGATTCCTCATGTGGCGCAAAGCTGCACAGCCGTCCCGGGGCGTTTTCAGCCCCCAGGAGCCCAGCGGCTCGCTGACTCAGCAGGTCACAGCTCTACATGCTCCTCTGGGCTGTCAGGTACTTGAGAGCCGCCGCGCCATACTTCCTTGACAGATCCTGGTGGAACTCGTCCTTCAGCGTGTTCAGACAGTTGCGATAGCTGGAGCTGGTGCGAAACTTGGAGATGTCGAAGCTGGGGGCGTGTGGCATGTGGATCATGAAGGCGTTGGGGAGAACCATCAGGTCGTACTCCTGAGGGGAGGAACAAACACATTTAGAGAGCAGGAACCAGACAACAAAGCTGTCCTTTTCTATGGGACGAAGGCAGGGGGGTCAAACTCCAATTCACCATGGGCCAACATGAAGCAGTGAAGTAGAGTCACGTCCCAAACTGAGAAATAAACTTGGTTTTGCTTAAACACAGACTCTGGAACAACCAAAACTTGATATTACAAACACGTGAGACATTAAATTTGAAGTAAAAGACACATCAGTGGTATTTGTTTCTTATTTAAATAAATAAATGTCTCACCCCGTATCCTTTCGAGTTCCTTCCTAAAGTAAATCTTTTTCAAAGCCAACGACAAAAGAACCAAAAATAATGTCATTCAAAGAAAACCCAACATATCAAATACGAACACACCATGCAGTAAGAAACAGATCTACTCTCTGGTTTACTCTGCACATTGGTCTAAGCCAGATACCTGGCATCTCTTCGTAGATGCTAGTTCATCAAAGTGTGGGGTCAGAGTCTGAGCCGAGGAAAAGCTCCTATTTCAGCAGGCCTGTCCTCAAAGCTCCTGTTGTCCATCTTTTTTTTGGGCCATTGTTGTGGAGGGTGAAGGGAACTTGTAGAATGTGACTGGAGCATGGCCGTCAATGACTGTCAACAGAAAAGAGGAGCGCTTGCCGGTTCAGACTGTATGCCAACATACTAGCAAAGCATTGTGGGATTTGTAGCATTAGCGGTGCAGGCCAGCTCTAATTCACATTTGATATGATCTCACGCGCCAATTATAATTACACTTAGGGCAAAAATTGGACTAAGGTGCACTAAGGCATTAGGTAAGTCCTGGCTGGGCAGAACACCCCTGTCTGTCTTTGTCTACTGTTCTTCTCACATCTAAAGGAAAAGGCTGCATTGTGGGTTTGGTTGAGTTTTTTCAGTCTTCCTGTTTTGATGTTTGACATTTGTGTTATTCCCTAAAGGCCTTCCTGCTCTTCATGGGAGAGCTTCATTTCAATTCAATTTTATTTGTATAGCCCAAAATCACAACAACAGTCGTCTCGATGGGCTTTGAAGTAAAACATGAACTCAAAAGGATCACGAATACAAAGAGTCAATACGAAAATACTAAAATAAACTAACAAACTGACTAAGCTATACTGGCATCCCTGCCCTTAGACCCCCCTTCGCAGCGCTGACTCATTTCAGAGTCAGCGCTGAAATGTTTTCGTTTAACAGGTTCATGCTAACATGTTCAGAATATTCTTAACTCTTGCTCTATCCAAGGCACTTTAACATTGGGAGTGGGGTCATCTAGACCAGTGTTTTTCAACCAGTGTGCCACGGCAAACTAGTGTGCCGTGGGAGATTGCCCTCATTAACTGCTCTAAAAACATTTCCCATCTCCAGGATTTCAGCTCTGTGTTCATCCAAACAGGCCCTGATAAAACACTGAGTAGTTAGGAATATGAAAGATCATAAAATACTTTTTTCTTTGCGTTTATTTTATTTTATTAAAGACATTTTGATCAGAATGACGGTACCGCGATTTAGCTGCAGCGTCGGCTGTGTTTTAGGGAAAGTCCCGCCCCTTTAACTGTCTCCACCAATCATTGTTGGGAGTCTTAATCACATGTCATCAGTCTGACCAATCAGAAGTGGTTAAAGTCTTCACTTCCTTGTTCTGATTCTGCTCATAAAGTCTCTCAGTTCCACCAGAAATACCAGCTAAAGCTCGTCTTTAGCGGTGTAGCTTTCCACAGAATCCGGTATCAGACCGTGGAACAAGAGAACAAAACCATGAAGCTCAGAGAAGAGAGTCTGTCTGCATCACTACATCTCCCATGATGCATTGGGTTAAAGTGAGCACAAGGAGATCTGTTGTTAAACGTCTTGAAACCAACGAACACACCTCAAACAGTTTTTAAATCTTCTAACTTAACTTTTATTACATCTTTTAGAAAAAACAGCTGCAGCTTCCAGCTTTTTCTGCCACAATTATCTCAAAAATGCACGTGAGATTGTGGAGGGGCTGTAGATCAGACTATGAGTTTCTCCTTTTTTTGTTTTGTTTTTTAATTTTTGGATGCTGGTGTGCCGCGGGATTTTTTTTAAGGTTAAAGTATGCTGTGGCTCAGAAAAGGTTGAAAAACACTGATCTAGACCCACTAGACAGAGCTCTGAACCTTTGTTCTTCAATGACTTGTGATCTTCACTGGTGTCCATGGATTACATGAAATCCTCTCCACCTTCATCCACCTTGGTCATGGTAGGGAGAACACGTCAGTGTAAGGGGGGGGTCATCTGCTGGACCCCACAAGATAGCTCAAGGGTTAAGGAGCCTGGGCTTCTGCCTCCATCTTTTTTCGTTCTAAGTCCAAATGGACCCGATGTCTGGTCCTGGCTGCTGCTAAGCTTACCAGAAGCTGTCTTAGCGCCTTAGCATACATTTGAAAAAGGAGGATCAGAATCATCCACATAGTTGGTTAACAGCAAGGAGGTCTAACCCGGATAACACCTCCATCTTCTACTATGTGATCACATACCAGCCTGCGTGTGACCACACTGCCCCCCCCCCCACCTCTCTGTTAACAGAGAAGTTTCCTTCCAGGCCGTGGGTGACAGCGGTTTTATGAATGCAGCCTAAAGTTCAGGATATGGCTTCCTGAGGACACTGCTGAAGAACAGGTACAGCCAAACTCTCAGTCATAGCGCCTTACTGTCCTATTACGCCAAGAGAAAATCCCTTTTATTTTATCAATAGAATCCTATTTGATTTTTTCCCCAAATCGTTGTGGTAGTAGGACACTAAGGTGATGATTAGTCATGAGAGAAAGTTTAGTGACTGTAGCCTCAGTATTTTCAGAGCTATTGAACATTTTGAATCATATGTGAATCAATTGAAATTCCTAAAATTAAAAAACAATGATTTTTTTTTTAAATCAAAGTTGTTATTGTAGCATCAACATGATGATGAGTATTCATCAATAGCTGATATCAATGTAATTATTTTTTAGTCTTTGAGACATTATTGATTTTTCCCCCCAATCACGTATTCCCAGCGCTTGCACTTTGCAGACGGTCCCTTGACAGTCATCTATCTCACTGCTGGCTCTCTGTCAGCAGCACAGAGAGAGCGATTCTCATGCAAACAAGAAACAAACCTGAGAGCCTTTGAGGGTCATTGTCTGCGTTAAGACAAACCAGTAGAGACACTGCTCTGTTTATTAAAAGAGTTATTGATCCCAGCAGCTGGAATCTGCAAATATCTCATCAAGTTTCCTAAACGAACGTTTAGGTGAAGTCAGAGTCAGAGAACATCCACAGAACCCCTGAGAATTTTCTTCAAGGACTTTAAACCTCATTAAACAAGTTTGGTTTTTATTTGCTCATTTTGGGAAACAGCAATTAACAACAGCCAACAAATGAAAATTCAAAAAAGACACAATCAAATTTGAAAAAAATCAAAAAACCGTTTTTTTTTTTTTTAAATGAGGGCCAAATTTGACCCCATGGGTTCTCCAGGGTTAAAACGTTCTGAAATTTTCTAGCTTCCATTGAGGGCAACAGTGTCCACATCCCCTCAGCTTCCAGAGTTGGTGTGGAGCTACAGGACTCGTGCAGATCAAGTCTATCTGCGGTCGCAGCGGCCAGGTTGGCGGGGGAGCGGCGGGCGGCCAGCAGACGAGCGGCGGGCTGCCTGCCAGCGTCTGCTGCTTCAGGAGCCTTAGCAGCGGGTTGGATGGCTGGGAGAACACGAGTTTGCTCTTTTCCTCCAGCTTACATTAGGTGCCTTGTAGATTTGGCATAGGAGTGTAACACATTCAATCCCATCAGTCCAAGTTAAAACCTCTTTTGGTGCATTTCGCCAAAAGCCTTAATTATCCATTACATTTGCATTTCTCTATGACTTTTTTTAAACCGGCGTCAAGCATCCAGCGTATCGGTGCATAGCAATTGGTTCTGCCACTCTTTATTAACATTTTTTGACTAAAACAATCTTGGTGGAAAAAAAATCAAATTTTCATGACCACTGTGAAAAATTAAGATGTTTACAACAGCACTATTTTTAGGGATCTGATATCAAAATCCAAACCTTTTTTTTCTCGTCTATTAAGATAATTCCAAATTCCTAAATAGACTTTTTGGCGGGAACCCTGTGGACGTACCTGTGCGTCCAGCTCAATGATGTGGGAAACCTTGTTCCAGCCGAAGCCCACGAAGCGCTGGTCATACTCCGGACAGTTCCGCCTCACCACCACATACGGCTCAAAGTCCGGCTCCCACTCCACCCTGTAGGGGGTGGTGGCCGTTCGCCATTTGGCGTAGTTGGTTGGAGCGTGACCCTTGGGCCACACGTGGTACCTGGGGAGGCAGGAGAACAAGGCTTCTGTTAGGCCCCGCCCTCTTACCTCCAGGCCTTAACTGTTGCAAAGTTCTGGCACCTGAAGGTGTAGAGAGTCCCCATGTCCAGCATGGAGAGCAGCTCGGCTTTGGATTTGGGAAAGGACAGGCGGTAACGCAGAGTCTCAAAGGCTGGAACCACCAGAGCCTTCTTGGAGTTCCTCATGTCCAGATGCACTACGGACCTTCTGCGGCACAAATCAGGAGGCAAAACTCAGCTGCAGGAACTGGGAAGCATGACTTAAGCTATGCCTAAATTCCCTCAATCCTCCATAACCTCTAAAAGACTACGGTGTGTAGAGCAGGACCATCCAGTTACTGATTTCCCTGCAGAGGGAAGATTGTCTCAGAAACTGGGCCAGGACGGCCCATTTCCCCTGCTTAGATTACCAAACTGTATCATTATTGATGTGCTAAAAATGTGGATTTCTATCATTACTAGCATTTGCTACATGTGCCATAGTGCATGCGACTTATTATTAACATTTAATAGCAATAACAGTTAGTTGCTAGTCGGTTGCTAGAAGTTCAGTCCTCTATTCTCATCTACTTCTCCTCTATTCTTGATCGTTTATTCATCATTTAGTTCTCCATGCCTCTGTTTGGTATTTTATAATTGATTTTTCGTTTTGTACAATTAGTGAGAAGACTGTCCTGTAATGTTGAGCTATATGAATAAAACTGAATTGAGTTAAGTGCCTGGTGGTCTACAGTCACCTAGTGAGCATTGATGCACAGAGAGGCCTCTGGGAAATTTCCAGGGCCCTGGATTTTAGACCTGTAGATTCAGAAACCCTGACAAAATGGAGAAGGCCCATTTAGTGCATTAAGCAGTGAGGGAACGTAGACACAACCTGAGAGTTTTCAAAACAAAACGGACACTCAGATGCTGGAAAACCGAAGGAAGAGCAGCCGACCATCAGAGCATCTCTGCTGTCAGACATCATAAAGCAGGAAACCCAGAACACAGTTTTCAAGCATTGTGTGAAACTCAAGCGTTGAATCTGCCTGTTTCCTCATGCAGCTTCTGTTCCACTCTGACAGCTTCTGCTCAGAGAGACTGTCCACTGCAGCAGAGGCTGCAGAATCTGCAGCTGCACCATCAGCGGACGCTGGACTTCCCAGAATACATCTGGGGCTGCTGGTCGGTCCAGGTTGTCCTCTGTGACCTGCATCCAGGAGGAAGGGCGCAGGGGCAGTGATGCACACCAGACCTCAGGGCTCTTCGGTCCTTCACTTTGTCGCAGGTTTGATTGAGGCAGCCGGAGGCGGAGCTTCTGGCCTCAGGTGATGCAGAGGCGGCTTCGAGGCGCCTGAGCTGCACGCCGTCTCCACAGAGGGGTTGAGGAACAAAGGGCAGCACAGTCCTGCGAACCCCCACCCTCCCACTGCAGCACGCTGCCACCTCCTTTGCTTGTCAGCTCTGCTAATTTCTTCCAAATCCCAATTAATCTGATTTCATAACTGCTCCCTTGACATGACGAACTCCATTAATCAGGCTAAAGAATCTAAAGTTGACTCACTTTTCCACACAGATGGCGGAAGATTCAGATCATCTCTCTTTGGGAGGAAAAAAGAAATCCTGGTGGGTGGGTGGTGGTGGTGATGGTGGTGGTGGGGGGGGGGGTCTCACCTGAGGTAATCGTACAGCCCGTACATGGGCAGGAAGTCCACGTCGGTCAGGAAGGTGTAGGGGGTGTTGACGTTCTTCAGAGCCACATTCCTCAGCAGGTTGACGGGGTAGAACTGTCCCTCCTTGTAGACGATGTGGTAGCCCACGTTCTTGCGGTTCTTGAGGACCTCGGACGCCTGGGCGTAGCGGAGGAACTGCTGGGCCTCGGCGTCGGACATGTAGAGTGCCAGGCTGATGGGACCCTCCCAGTGCTTGCAGATGGCCTCCAGCATCTGCAGCCTGCAGAAGAAGCACCGCATCAGAGACCTGAAGGTCTGTGGTCAAATGGAGTGAACCTTGGAGTCCTATCTTTTAGCAGGTAAATGAGCAATTTTACCTGAAAAGAACCACTCCAATGTTTTTGGTGTTTTAAAATGCCCCCTTTTTGTGACATTTTTAACCCTTGTGCTATCTTGTGGGGTCTAGATGACCCCACTCCCAATGTTAACGTGCATTTCAGGCACGTTAACATTGGGAGTGGGGTCATCTAGACCCCACAAGACAGTGAGCTGAACTTTTCTCTTCAGTGATTTGTGATCTTCACTGGATTATATGAAATCCTCTCCTCCTTTATCATGGTAGGGATAACATGTCACTGTAAGGGTGGGGTCATTTGGACCCCAAAAGATAGCTCAATTGATAAAGATAAAAAAATAATGCTTAAAATTGCATTTCTGAATATTCGGAGTAACTCCTACTGCTCTGCAGAAACTATGTCCTAGAAAACCACACGGGTTTGATGATGAAAAATACGACGGAGTATTGGGGCCACCAAAAAAAAAAAGTCGTAAATTACGAGATTTTATCTCGTAAATTTAGGAGATAAAAAGTCGTAAATTTAGGAGATAAGAAGTCGTAAATTTAGGAGATAAAAAGTAGTAAATTTAGGAGATAAAAGTCGTAAATTTAGGAGATAAAAAGTCGTAAATTTAGGAGATAAGAAGTCGTAAATTTAGGAGATAAGAAGTCGTAAATTTAGGAGATAAGAAGTCGTAAATTTAGGAGATAAAAAGTCGTAAATTTAGGAGATAAGAAGTCGTAAATTTAGGAGATAAAAAGTAGTAAATTTAGGAGAAAAAAAGTCGTAAATTTAGGAGATAAAAACTCGTAAATTTAGGAGACAAAAAGTCGTAAATTTAGGAGAAAAAAAGTCGTAAATTTAGGAGATAAAAGTCGAAAATTTAGGAGATAAGAAGTCGTAAATTTAGGAGATAAAAGTCGTAAATTTAGGAGATAAAAAGCCGTAAATTTAGGAGATAAAAAGCCGTAAATTTAGGAGATAAAAAGCCGTAAATTTAGGAGATAAAAGTCGTAAATTTAGGAGACAAAAAGTCGTAAATTTAGGAGATAAAAGTCGTAAATTTAGGAGAAAAAAAGTCGTAAATTTAGGAGATAAAAACTCGTAAATTTAGGAGACAAAAAGTCGTAAATTTAAGAGATAAAAGTCGTAAATTTAGGAGAAAAAAAGTCGTAAATTTAGGAGATAAAAGTCGTAAATTTAGGAGATAAGAAGTCCTAAATTTAGGAGATAAAAGTCATAAATTTAGGAAATAAAAAGTCGTAAATTTAGGAGATAAAAGTCGTAAATTTAGGAGATAAAAAGTAGTAAATTTAGGAGATAAAAGTCGTAAATTTAGGAGAAAAAAAGTCGTAAATTACGAGATTTTATCTCGTAAATTTAGGAGATAAAAAGTCGTAAATTTAGGAGATAAGAAGTCGTAAATTTAGGAGATAAAAAGTAGTAAATTTAGGAGATAAAAGTCGTAAATTTAGGAGAAAAAAAGTCGTAAATTTAGGAGATAAAAACTCGTAAATTTAGGAGACAAAAAGTCGTAAATTTAGGAGATAAAAGTCGAAAATTTAGGAGATAAGGAGTCGTAAATTTAGGAGATAAAAGTCGTAAATTTAGGAGATAAAAAGCCGTAAATTTAGGAGATAAAAAGCCGTAAATTTAGGAGATAAAAAGCCGTAAATTTAGGAGATAAAAGTCGTAAATTTAGGAGACAAAAAGTCGTAAATTTAGGAGATAAAAGTCGTAAATTTAGGAGAAAAAAAGTCGTAAATTTAGGAGATAAAAACTCGTAAATTTAGGAGACAAAAAGTCGTAAATTTAAGAGATAAAAGTCGTAAATTTAGGAAAATAAAAAGTCGTAAATTCAGGAGATAAAAGTCGTAAATTTAGGAGATAAGAAGTCCTAAATTTAGGAGATAAAAGTCGTAAATTTAGGAAATAAAAAGTCGTAAATTTAGGAGATAAAAGTCGTAAATTTAGGAGATAAAAACTCGTAAATTTAGGAGATAAAAGTCGTAAATTTAGGAGATAAGAAGTCGTAAATTTAAGAGATAAAAAGTCGTAAATTTAGGAGATAAGAAGTCGTAAATTTAGGAGATAAAAAGCCATAAATTTAGGAGATAAAAAGTCGTAAATTTAGGAAATAAAAAGTCGTAAATTTAAGAGATAAAAGTCGTAAATTTAGGAGATAAAAAGCCGTAAATTTAGGAGATAAAAAGTCGTAAATTTAGGAGATAAAAAGTCGTAAATTTAGGAGATAAAAAGCCGTAAATTTAGGAGATAAAAAGACGTAAATTTAGGAGATAAGAAGTCGTAAATTTAGGAGATAAAAAGTCGTAAATTTAGGAGATAAAAAGTCGTAAATTTAGGAGATAAAAAGTCGTAAATTTAGGAGATAAAAAGCCGTAAATTTAGGAGATAAAAAGTCGTAAATTTAGGAGAAAAAAACTCGTAATTTTAAAAGAGTTTAATTCGTAAATTTATGATTAAAGTGCAAGTGAGCTCTCAGAGCAGCAGGTGAACGCCGTGCAGCAGCAGAGCAGACCGACTAAACTCTGTTGAGCAGGCATGTTTATTGATAACGTTCCAAATGTCTGGAAGCTCATTTGTTTGATTTACCATTTATTAAAGTTTTATTTATTGATGGTTGGTTTGCAGGATCTCTGCAGCCCGATGAAGCCGTCGTCGGTGTTCCTGCAGCTGTCCACGTCAATCCTTACTTCTTCCACCAAAGACAGATCTCTACATGTGTGTGACGCTTCCGTCCGAGGAGGAGCACTTATTTGGCATTTTCAACGTTCTAATGCTAATATAACAGACTATTTTCATTCCTCTTTATTGTTTTATGCTGAAACTTGTCCTGTCCAACAGCTGGGCAGACAGATGAGAGCTGAAGGCCTCTTGTGTTGGACATGTTTTTCTTTTACAACAGGGGTTTATTCAGACAAACCAGAGGAATGTCTGAATAAACCCCTGTTAAACTCCGCTTTACTGACACTGAACCCCAGAAAGACGGTTCCAATGACAATAATCTGATTTTGAGTCATCAAAAGGTTCAGAATCTCTCTGTTTTTTAAACTTATAATGCGGAAATAAAGCTTCACAAAGGCTCCACGTATTTCATCTTCAAGATAGGCTCAGATAAATGAACAACTTCAGTGTTTTCTACTTGTTAATCTATGACTTTTTTCTCGTAAATCTATGAGATTTTAAGTCGTAAATTTAGGAGATAAAAACTCGTAAATTTAACTTTTTTTTTTTTTTTTTTGGGTGGCCCTAAAACTCCGTCGTAGAAAAAAGCATTGAAAGGAGATTAAATAAAAATATAAAACAATAACAATTATCTCATAAATGGTAAAGCTCTTCCTCCAGAAGATTAAAAGATTCATTTCCTTTTTGTTGGGAGATATATGGTTAAATGTTCTGCTGACAGCCTTCAAGTTGCATCTCCTGCTCCGTCTGATGCTGATGCTGAGCATGTGGACATTATTCAAACAGGGATGTTTCTCCTCTGAAAGTTTGACCCAACAGTTTTCCTTTGATCCGATTCTCGGTTCTTTTAATGTGAACTCTGGAAACGTGCTGTCATGTCCCCCTCCTCCGTTTGCGTGTGCTGAGCAGGTGTCGGTACCTGTCCATGGAGAGCTGGGCCACCAGCGTCACGTCGTCCTGGGTGGGCGTGTACTCGTACTGCAGGAACTCCAGGTGCACTCGGTGCACGGTCAGCCGCTCGCGCCGGAAGTCGTAGCACTGGTCGTCCTCGTCCAGCTCCTCCAGAGCGCCCTGCAGCTGAAGACAGCAAGAGGCTGTGAGGAGATACGAGTCCTCACACTCCTGAGAGACCAGTGGGGGGGCCGAGGAGGAAATGCCAGGGGGGAGGGGGCATAATTTGGATCATTTTAGTTCAGCTCATTGTTATAACAGAACTGGCATAAAGGGGAATGGTGTTTGGTTGAATTTGTGTTTCTTTGCAGCTCAAACTCCAACTTCTTCCTGATGTTTCTCTCAACTGTCTGATCTGACAGGGAAATCGAATTCTCCAACTTTGGTCCTAGGATTAATACTTTGGGTGGAGAACTCCTCCAATTTGGGTTGTTCACGTCATTTTAGTTCAGTTGGGAAGAGAGTTTGATTTATCTTTGCAGGCAACAAATACATTTCTATTCAAAGAGGCTATCTCATACTTTTCTTAAGCCTTTCAGAGTAAACTATATCCATTTACACGATAAAATATTACCTTTGGCAAACTAAAGAATGATTTTTTTTCAATAAATATTAGTTATTATCGCAGTTAATTTTCATACCCAAAAGTAAGCCAACTAGATCTCAGAGGCTCCGCCTTTCTCTGCCGTTTCATGACGTCATCCCAGAGTCGGCCTCGGCAGCTTGTCTGCCTTTCAAAAAAACATCCAAACCTTTTGCAGAGACGGATGTGCATGTAGAGGGACAGGGTTTAGCCGATCACCTTCCTTAGCGGGGTCTCACGAAGGAGGGTCTAAGGGCAGGGGTGCCCAGTTTAGTTTAGTCTGTTTAGCTAAAGTTTAGTATTCCCCTTTTGAATTCTATGCCTTTATGATCCTCTTGATTGTATGTTCACTTTACAAGCCCATTGAGACGACTTGTGAATTTGGGCTATACAAATAAAATTGAATTAAAATGAATTTGAAAAAACACCGCTAGCTCCACAGAGAAAGTGGGTGTGTGTGTTAGCCAGGGGGCGGGGCTGGCAGGGCAGACTCTTCCTGGAAGGGGCGGTTCTCCCTTACCACTAACAAAATCTGACTATTTGTTACGCAGTGTGTTGTCACTGGGACATTACCACGCCATCGATGACCCGCTGAGCCGGCGCCAACCTGGACTGCCGCGGCAAAGGAAAGCGACTTCTATGCTGATGGTCACGATGGGTTAAAAAAAGCATCAGAGAATCGCGTATTCACCTTTACCATGGTACAATGAAACATAAAGTATAAATCTGTGATGTAACCGACATCAGAGCGGTAGAGAATGCATTGCAGCAGACCCTTGATGGCCTGAGTCCTCTGATCCAGGATCTGGATCCTCTCTGACCCGGTTCACTTCACTGTGTCTGAGCAATCCCAGCAGACAGACCAGGCGGACTCAAACAGAGTCTGGTACAGAATCCCTGCTCTCAGACTCATCAGTGTGATCAACAACGAACAGGTTTTAGGATGTTACAGCCAGGCTTTTCTAAAGCTCGTGGTGTTTTGGTGAGAAGTCTGGATCTGTGTTTACCTGGATGCTCTCGGGGCTGGCCTGACTCGGGCAGCCGAACAGTTCCCGCCGCAGCAGGTTTCCATCGTACTCCAGGAAGGTCAGGTAGAGGTTCCTGAAGAACTCCACATGTTTGTTCTTCACTCTCAGCTTCTTTGGGGAGTTCCAGTGGATCACCTGGAAAAAACAGACACGTTTATGTTGAACAGCAGCCCAACCGTCTGCAAGCATGTCCGAGTGCAGACTCTAAAGAGTACCTTCAGGTCGGACACCTCGGTGTAGCACTGCTCAGAGCGGGTGTGGTCAGATAGCTGGACGTTCCAGAAGCAGGGCAGCTGGTGGACCAGGACCGGGTTCTGCTTTATGAAAGCGTTGAAGATGTCCTGCATGAAAGGACGACGCACACACTTAGACTATGGACCTCTGAGAGCTCAGAAGGTGATAACATGGTCCAGAACACGGTTCAGAGGACTGGTGGATTTCCTAGAGCTCAAACACTGCCTATCTGTGGAGTGTCAATCACTCAGTGCATACAGTCCACAGTGTTCAGCCTGGACAAGCAGGGAGGGACTTCTCTTCTTCTTTTTCTACTGTTTATTAGCTCAAGTCCACCACCTACCAGTGGCAGAGGCTTGGTGAGAAATGTCAAAGCGGTGGAAATCTCAGGAATCTTGCTCAAGGCTTTTTCTTTCACAGCTCTATTCCGACTTGGTGTCATGCCAAAGTCTAACTGGACACACACTGCAGTTATTAATATGTCTTCCTTGATCAATTTTCAAAAAGTTGGCACTTCTGCAACATGAAAGGGAAGCCATTCCTACGTCACTACCAAATCTGAGTCCCTGATTGGACAAAGTTCAACCTGGTTAATATCTAACATTTATACCATGGTCTGGTTGAATACTTGATTCTGATTGGCTGCTGGGTATGCATTAAAACCTGATAACCGCACGGTGAAAAAAGAAGTTCCGGTCAGCTAGCTTAAATGTTTTGTATCACTGCGCCGGCTTCTGTAAAACAACATTTTGCTTCATCATCTGAGCAAAAACAAGCAGTAAGAGGTGAACTTTCTCTCTGAATTGATGCTTTATTCAACCCATTGGGGCGATCAGTATAGATATATCGCCGAATCTTGACTGCAGCGGTGGTGCTGCGCGACGCGGACTATATGTCACGTGATGTGGCGCAATGCGCCGCATCACATAACATATAGTCCGCTTTCTGTGAGAGAAGCGATCCAAATCGGAAAAAAACCAAGAATTAAGGACTAAAACCTGGTTAATATGTATTGATTTTTAAGTGACCATGGTATAAGCGGGTTAATGGCCTTCGAAGTGTGCGGTTATTACTTTTTAACGCACTTCACAGCGCACTTTACCGCTTCGCGTCGGACGGTTCAGGCTTCCACGGCGTGCGTTAAAAAGTAATAACCGCACACTTCGAAGGCCATTAACCCTTACATATATAGCTTTAAGTGTATACGCCTTTCTTTTTCTATGTGTCTGCAAAAAGGAGAGATGGTGCAGGTCTTTGGTCCCATGACCCTGTTGTTTGTGTCATCCTCTTTGAACTCTTTCCTTTCTGAGCTTTAGCAGCAGTGTTGACATTCTTTCCACTACTTTAACTCTTCAACCGTTCATGCAAATAAACGTAATTCCAGCGGATTCTGAAGTGGAGGAAAGCAGCAAAACTGTTTCCAAATTCCAAATTGTTTCCACAAACAATGTAAATCCGCTGATTCTGATGCAGAGGGATGTGGCTTTGCCATCCATCGGGTCTGTGATATTTATGTGTCACTAGTAAAATCTCCGGTGTTTCTCAGGAGTTTTTCTGAACTCTTTCCAAAAAAAAAGACCTGTCCGCTTTTGACGACATGCACCATTTTGAATTTAAGTCAATAAGGACCAACTTGATTGACGCCCTCTAGTGTTAACACAAGGAAGTGCACGAGTTTTGGCTTTTGATTTCAAACCAGTTTCAATAAAGATTTAAAAAAGGGTTGCCCCTAAGTGGCTTAAGTGGGTGGATGGTAAACCAATGAAATGACGGCATACTGCCACCCACTGAATGTGAGGAGGGGGGCGTTTAGATGAGTTTTCATGAAGAATCCAGGTCAGAAAAGTATGGAGAAAGTTCAGAAAATCAGAGCAGATTGACTGCTATGAGTAAGAGATGGAAGCAAAAAAGCAAATGTAATCTGATTACTCAGGTCCCCTTTTGTCAGAAAGTCATGAGTCTGTTCCACATATCTGCACAGGAAAACTGAGATCTTCTGAACAAACGGTTTGGCTTTTATGCACGTTTCTGACCTGATCGGCGAGTGATGTACTGAGCATGCTCATTAGCTCCCTTTCTGCTGTCAGCCGCCACATCTGCTCCCAGCTGATTCGGCGCAGCCGCTCCAGGTACAGAAGAATGACGCCTGAAATGACAGCCGGAAACACATCTGAGCACTTTCAGGGCTTTCAGGAGCAGCAGGGAAAGCACCTTCATCTGCTGCGACCTGTGTTGAAGCCTCTTCCCAGAGCGGGCCAAGGTTTGTGGTTCTTCCACAGGTTTCCCAGGTACCAGTCACTCTGGTTCTCTACCAGACCAATCACCTGCTTATCTGAAAGAAAACGTGTCCCGGACTCATTTTTTTTCTGCAGCTACTGGCTGGCAGTGACCACATTTAAAAAACATGAAGAAGGAAGTAGGAAGTGACAATGATGGATGTCCTGGAGGCTCCGCCCACCAGGAAAACAGGAGCAGTAACAGTTTCCATCACTGTCAGCGTCTGATGGTCTGAACTCAAACTCACTTTGAAACTCCACAAGCAGAAATGCATTTAGGTGGAATGTAGGATTCAGTTGTGTGGAGCGAGCTTTAGCGTTTGCAAATGCTGACGATGCATGAAAGGTTCAAACTCTGGGGGTTCAAACCCTGTGCCCTGAGGCTCTTTGCAACCTTCAGTCACCAAACATGCAGTTCACAACAACAATGAACAAAGGCAAAGCTGCAGACACAGACGCCTGCAGACACAGACGCCTGCAGACGCCTGCAGACACAGACGCCTGCAGACGCCTGCAGACACAGACGCCTGCAGACACAGATGCCTGCAGACACAGACGCCTACAGCCGCCTGCAGACACAGACGCCTACAGCCGCCTGCAGACACAGACGCCTGCAGACGCCTGCAGACGCCTGCAGACACAGACGCCTACAGCCGCCTGCAGACACAGACGCCTACAGCCGCCTGCAGACACAGACGCCTACAGACGCCTGCAGACACAGACGCCTGCAGACACAGATGCCTGCAGACACAGACGCGTGCAGACGCCTGCAGACACAGACGCCTACAGCCGCCTGCAGACACAGACGCCTGCAGACACAGACGCCTACAGCCGCCTGCAGACACAGACGCCTCATTTTGTCTCTCTTAGTTGATGTCTACCTATAATGATAATAACAGGCCTCTCTCATCTTTTTAACCCTTGTGCTATCTTGGGCACTTTACCGTTGGGAGTTGGCTCATCTAGATTCACTAGACAGAGCTCTGAACCTTTTTTTTTCAATTTTTTGTGATCTTCACTGGTTCAATGGATTACATGAAATTTTTCCACCTTTGTCCACCCTTGTCATGGTAGGGAGAACACGTCAAAGTAAGGGTGGGGTCATCCAAGACAGCACAAGGGTTAAGTGGGAGAACTCGCACAATTGGTGGCTGACTGAATCATTTTTCTGTCATACAGAATTCTTTGCATTTTGTTGGTGATCCATGTTTGAAGATAAACTAATGATACCAAAAAACATCACATGGAGGTCACTTCAACAATGGGAAAAAACATAGACTCTGACATCATACATTTGCAGTCTTGACCAAAATGCACCAGTTTTTTGGATCCTTCAGGTTCGGGAACATGGGGAGACTCTCACCGGTGAACTTCCTGAAGATGCCCCAGAGCTCAGCGATGTCAGTGGCAAAGGTGATGTCTGTGTCCAGGACGATGACCTTGTTCAGGTCAGGCGGCAGGGCTTTGGTCAGCGTCAGCTTCATCAAGCCGTAAATACCTGAGTAATGCTTGTTGGGGATCCACGACACCTCGGACTGGAACAGAGGGAAGCACGGTGTGCACCGAGAGTTAGCAGCAAGCCCCATTCAGCACAGTGAAGCAGAGACATTATTTCAGAGGCTGCAAACAGTCTTTTAATTAATTTCCTTCATTCTAAGTAATTGGATCTGAGCCTCATCTGCAAACATAATCGGCTTAAAGGTGCCGGTGTTTTTCTCCACTTTAGAGCCAGTTAATGGAAAGTGAAAAAAGAGGTTGCAGGTCGAAGTGTCTGACAGCACAAAGGACTCATTGTTCAGCACAAAGACAGCGTGGGGGGGGCTGTGATGGTGTCAAGGAAAAGGACGGGGCTGCAAATCCAAACACGGATTCTTTTTCTTTAGGCTGCAGTCACGCAGAGAGAACAGCCACCAGCTCAGAGCTGCAGTTATCATCAGATGTTCTTATTTATCCTTTATTTGTGTGAAGCAGGAGCTCAGCAGGTCTCCAGCTCCCTGCATGCGTCCTGAAGCCTGCGGAGGAGCCGCACACGCAGAATCTGGAGGAAATCCGCTGTGATGCATGTCCAAGAGGCACAATAGGCCCAATCTGAGGCAGCTCTGGTGTCAAAACCCAACCAGGCTAGTCTCACCGAGCAGAGAGGACCAGACTCATCTGCTGAGAGACGTCAGAGGAGCAAATCAGGTGAAGACTCACACCCCCATCCTGGAGGCCCACACCCACATGTTCACAAGCTTGAGGTCATGTCAAACTGTCGCTACAAGAAATATAAAATTAAAATAAACATTGACCATAGGTGGAGAGACGTGGAGAAAGTGAGAAATGATGTGGTCATTATGCGAAATTGTCCCGAAGGAACGATGTCAAAACCCCGGAAGACGTGTGAATAAACCACACAAACAACAACATGAACCGTGTATGAGGGTCAGGACTCTCTGACTGCAGGAGAGGCGGTCTGTCGCAGCGCAAAGCTGTCACAGAGGAGTTCTGTCCTCCCAGTGCATGGAGCCTCTTGTTCTTGAAAGCTGAAGGTTGCAGACATGAACGTGGGTCATGTGTGTTTTCTTACTGAAGATAGAATTGAGGCAGTCATATTATGGTGATTATAGCATCTAGGCAAATGATAATCACGTAACCCTAACAGAGTGTGCGATTATTCTGCTGTTTGTATGCAATTTATTAGTGGTTAGTGCTTCCATCATGTAATTTTGACTTGGTTTGTAAACTAAGATAACCGGAGCCAGGTCAGTGCTTCAGCTAACCACTAGGTGGCTTCTTACACAATCAGGTCGGTCTTACTTCAATCTGACAGAGAGGCTTTTGTTTCCTCTGTAGTTTAACGTAGAGCTTTAATAGCAGTACATTTCTGTGACTCTTATGTTTCATCAAAACTGTGATATCAAAGGGGTGTGGCCTTTTGATTGACAGAAACCTTCCTGTTTGTGGTTCAGCAACTGTTTGTCCTGCCCATTCGTCTGTGTTTGATGACATCATAATAAGCTCAAACAGAGCGAGGGTCAAATCCTCTGCTGTTTGTTTGGAACGGGTCGGTATCTCCTGGAGATGACACCTTTCGTTTCAGCAAAAATGTCAAATAATCGCTTGACATTGATCGCCATCTTATGTCCATCTGTGCTTATGACACACGGGAGGTCACAGCGATACAGAGGTTGTACCCCCCAAATCTAGCCCTCCATTCAGAGTGTCAAATAGGGAGACACTTTTAGTCTGTAGCTGTAGACTTGAACCCAAATTTTCCTTGGGGCAGACGCTGACCACTAGACCACTGAGGCGGTTCCACTCACGCACTGCAGATACAAGACTGCGATAAACCCTGAGGTCATGTGACCCACTGGCTTGATCTGGGCTCCTTTTAGAACACATGTCTCAGATTTGTGGTCAACATTGTTTAAACAGGATATGATGTCACTGAGGGCTGCACAGTGATTAGCGCTCTTCCCTCACAGTCAAAAGGCCCTGGTTCAAATCCCCCCTACTATGTGTAGATTGCATGTTCTCCCTGTGCATATGTGGGGGTGTTTCTGGGCACTCCGGTTTCCTCCCACAGTCCAAACACATGGTTCATTGGTTACTCTTAAGTGCTCCTAGTTGTTTCAGCGATGGAGTAGCAGTGGTCCAAGGTGAAACCCGCCTTTGCCAAACAGTCGCTGAGATAGGCTGGAACTGGAATTAATGGGTGTAGAAAATGCATGGATGATGTAGATTCCTTTAAAAATAGGGTTGCACGATAATATTAGATACTGATAACTATCGGCCGATAATGGACAGTATGACGTCACGCCGATAATTCCGATAAGAAAAAGATTTGCAGATGAAATGTGCCGATAACTAAATGCTTAAACTGTCGTCGCTTCCTCACTCACCAGCAAGGATGTCTGCTCACCCCGCCCATCCTGCAAGCTTCTGTCGCATGTAAGTGATGTCATCTCTCAGCGCCTGCACTAGAGAGCTCTGTCTGCAACATGGAGCAGCTCTCACCCATGTGGCTTGTTTTACCGTGTCTGAGACCAACGACTCACCTGTTTGCTAAATGTGTTCAACAGAAGTGTGACAAAGAGGAATAAAGGTCACGCTTTACACCACAAGTGTAATAAGCTATTTGAAACTTCCCCACCACGATGAGCGGCAAGATTATTGTAACATCCCAGCCGGTCACTCTTAGCGGGGAAATGAGAGCCGACCTGCCAAGTAACTGGCAGCGTTGGAGGTCTGTCCACAGCCCGTGCACGGCACGAACCCAAACGGTCTCATAGAGAGAGAGGTAGACGGAGGAGCAGATAGCCCAATCTCTTTCCCAGAATTCAAGCTCATTTAGTCTAAACTCACACACACACCGTAACAACATGAACGTCACTTCTCTTCACAGCTCCCTCACTTATGGTGAGGGATTCCACACACACAAGATTCCACACTTCCCATGAGTCTTAGCGGCTAAAGGCAGGGCTAACCCCCTGGTCGCCACACTATGTAGCTTCCGCCATTGCTAGCGCTCATTAAAAAAAAAAAACAAAAAAAAAACAAAAGAAAGCATCTGGGCAGGTGACTATTGCCGAAACGTTTGACAAGTATTTAAAAATTTCTGTCGAGTATCGGTGTCGGCTACAAGAGGCGGGAAAATATCGGGTATCGGTATCAGTTGTAAAAAGTTATATCGTGCGTCACTATTTAAAAAGAAAAAGAGTAAATCTGCCTGCAGCTTTAGTAGATACAGGTGGATCTGTTTTTGGAAAAGTCCCGCGCCCTTCAACTGTCTCGACCAATCATTCTTGGAGGCTTAATCACATGTCATCAGTCTGACCAATCAGAAGTGGTTCAAGTCTTCACTTCCTTGTTCTGATTCTGCTCATAAAGTCTCTCAGTTCCAACAGAAATACCAGCTAAAGCTCGTCTTTAGCGGTGTAGCTCCCTGCAGAATCAGACCGTGGAAAAGGTGAACCTAATAATGAAGCTCAGAGAAGAGAGTCTGTCTGGCATCAGCGTCAGCTTTTGCACTACATCTCCCATGGTGCATTGGGTTAAAATGACAACATCTCTGCAATGACACTACTCTATTAACTGTCATAAAGTACAACGAATGCACACATTAGTCTGTTTTCACAGTTTTCAAATCTTCTTGATGAAATCAGAGGTAGACAGTTTGGTTCTCCTTCATGATTTGTGTTTATCGTTAACAGCCAGACATCCTGGTGTTTGGTCCACGGCATGTTTAACTAATAATATCTCTAATCAAGGAGAAATTCAGCTTCAAAAAATCTGAAGAGTTAAGCTTAAGTACAAGCAATAACAGAATAAAAGAAATAGGATTAAGGCTAAGTGGCCAACAGACATTTACACTAAATTGAAAAAATGTCTTCACCCAAAAAGAAATGAAACATTTTTGGTAAAATTACATTCACAATAAAACTTCATTGTGTTCACTTTTTGTGTAGTTACAATTGAACCCAAATATGCATAAAATGTTGGTCTTTTTTGTGAAAAATTGATCACGCATATTGTAATCATATAACATTAATAAAATAAAAAAAATCGCTGTTTTTACAGTGACGTGCGGTCAGGTGAGGCAGAGCCTCAGTCAATTCAACACATTCTCCACAGTTTCTGAGGTTAGAATCGGCGAATTGAAGTGTTGCATGATCACAGATGGAGCAGAATCTCCTAGTGAGGCTCTGGAGCACTGTGCCTCATGTCTGAAGGCAGGACTCAATGTAAACAGAGACGCGCGCTGAGAACGTTGCTGTAAGAATGCCTCACCAGCAGGGGGCAGACGTGAGCTGACAGCTGCTTTGTAGCTACACTGGTGCCGTAGAAAAAGACTAAGAACGTCTGTCTCCATTGAGAGGAGAAACTCATTAAACTAAAGGACAATAAGGAAGACTTTTCCAACAGATCATATCATATATAACATTGCGGAGAAAAATCAGCGCACAGACTCAAAAAGTGAGGCCAAACATGTTTTTCAATGTCTGATTTTTTAAAATAACATGGGAGTAAGTGGATACAAATGTAAGTAAAATCATTTATTTTATTTTTATGATCATTTTCACAGACAATATTTGATAACTGATTAAAGCTCCAGAATTTGAAGTTGGAAAAATACCAGAAATAGTTACTGAGGGTCAAATGTCTGCTGAACAGATCTGTATACTTTCATTTGTTTACAGTATATATATGAATAATTTATACACAATAGAGTTTTCTATCTATGTCTATAAAAGAAATATTCTCTGTAGGACAAATATGTTCCTGTGTGTATTTTATGAATGCTGAAATTCATCCAAACTGTACATCAATAAAGACTATAGTCTTTTGGAAGCTGGTGTGCCGCAGGAGATGACCATATCCATCTATATGATAATATAATACCGTTGGCACACTATAGAACACATTTGTATGAACTATGAGTAATTATGGCAGCTCATTTTCCTACCCGTTAGTGAGACGACTGGGTCAGCTCCAATAGAAAGACTCACCTTCAGCTCATCTGCATCATAAAAGCTGACCTGCACGGACGGGACCATCCAGGACCGGAACAGCGAGCTCAGAATGCGGTTGGCCACCGTGTCAGTGATGAAGTGAAAGTGGAGGGGGTTCCTCCTGTAAATGCAGAGAAGACTCAGTTCAGAACGTTCACGGAGCTTTTCTGCCATTTGAACCTAAAGAAACAAGCACATTTAAAGGCAGAAAGAAGTTTTCTTACTAGACTGAGCATGTGCACAGAGTGGATTTCTACAGTTTTGTTCTTGGGTTCTTGAAAGTCCAAATAACCCCCCAAACCGCGCAGAACCTGTTACCTGTCTGAGCCGATCAGCTCAGAGTCTTCAGGGAGAAACTTTGAGCGGATGCATTCAGTTCCCTTTAACCTTCACTGGGGGGCTGTGCCAGATTTGATGGGAAATAGGAAGCAGAAATGAGGGAGGTGACGCCGCGGGGGTCTGCTCCCTGAGCTGAAAACAGAGGGGGGGGGGGGGGGGGGGGCAGGAGTGTGCCAGCAGCCTCACCTGTGAAAGAGGACCGACTTGACCAGCGTGACCACGTCCCTGCTGGCGTTGTGACCGGCACAAACGCACGCCACGTGGATGAGCTGCAGAGACACAAGAGCCGGGGTCACCGCCAGGTTCATCACAGTTTTCCCTCGCTTTTGCTTTTCTGCTTCTGGAACAAAGACAGGCGGCCCAATCGGGAGGAGTTTGTCTCTCCGGAGGGAAACGTGGGTTCTCTGTTAACCGCTCTGCAGCAGGAACCGTCATAAGAAAGCTCAAAGACGACAAACATGGAGCAGCACTTTAAGAGACCCCTGTTTCTCACCCACCACTTCCTGCCCTCATCCTTTTACTCCATTCTAACCTACCAAGGAAGGAACCACGGCCTGAATCCAGATCCTAACAGGAGAAACTACAATGAAACTGCGCTCGGCAGGACATTTTTAGTAGCAACAGCCTTGAAACGGATTTAGCTGTTTGTGGTTTGATGCTCCAAGTGTTGAAGTTACAACCAAAAGCTCATTTTAGATTCACCAGATGAGTGGGCTAGTAGATTTAACACAATAAATCTACCAACCAAATGATTCCAATATCTTACAAAGAAAAGCTGTTACAGCAGAAGTCACAGCATCATGACGACATCAGATAAAAGCTGTTTTTTTTCTAAGGAACTCTTGTATTGATTTCTAATCAACATTTGCTCTCTGCTTTTTTTTCCCATGCTGTCTATTAAATGTTTTATTTTCAATCCCTAATGAGTTTTCCTGCTGAAAAACCCCCCATGAAGGAGGGGTTTCAGTCTGTCACCTGTAGTCTGAATACGCCGGAAAGATTCAAAGCTGCTGAGAAACCAAGGACAGATTTACTGAAGGGGAGCAGAATGACAGAAACATCACTTTTTTCCTGATTCTGCCTCCAGTTGATTCATTTTTACATTACATCAGAACAAAAACAGCCTAAAAACAGGAACGTGTTTTGGATCCTTGTTTTTGACAAAATACAGTTTTTATAAATGTTCTAGGATTTGCTTTTGTCGCATATATTCACCAGTTCTCAAAGTCCACTCCGTGAAAATACAGTCTGACTTTAAACTGGTCCGTAATCACACTTAGATGACACACGGAACAGCACATTAGCATAGCATCAAAGCATAGTAGCATATTAGCATTTAGCATGATAGCATAGTAGCATTTAGCATCATAGCATGATAGCATAGTAGCATTTAGCATCATAGTATCCTAACATTTAGCACGATAGCGTCGTAGCATGATAGCATAGTAGCATTTAGCATCATAGCATGATAGCATAGTAGCATTTAGCATCATAGCATAATAGCATTTAGCACGATAGCGTCGTAGCATGATAGCATAATAGCATTTATTATGATAGCGTCGTAGCACGATAGCGTCGTAGCATGATAGCATCGTAGTATTTAGCATCATAGCATCGTAGCATTTAGCACGATAGCGTCGTAGCATGATAGTATAGTAGCATTTAGCATCGTAGCATTGAGCACGATAGCGTCGTAGCATGATAGCATCATAGTATTTAGCTTTGTATTCAGTATTTAGCCATCAGTGTGTAACAACAATTCTGTCTCCAAATCAACACTTTTTCTTAACTTTCTGTTGCTGCTGTGAGTCCAACCGGTTTATCCTCCAGTTCAAAAATCCTCACGTTCATCTGCTTCAGCAGCTTAAACTGAAGCTACATGGAGGCATCTAGCAGAAGTTACGGGGTTGGGGGGCACTAGTGGTTTTGTTTATTTTTCTCAGCCTTGTGGAAGTAGCTCCTCTTTGCTTCCAGCTGTTTTCACATCTGCACGTTGCTAGAGACCGGCGGACTGACTTTACTCCAAACAACGGAAGTTCAAGAAAGCAGAGAGCTGGGAATAGAAAATCCACATTTTTCCCAAAATCACCAGAATAAAATAAACAAGGTTTGGGGCAGCAGGAAACCCAGATGCGGAAACACGTGGCTTTAACTGGACCATGTGGTCCAATCAGGATCCAGAAAACTTCAGTGAGCAATGCTTCTCCCTGACCTCACACTTCTGGATGGTGGGGGGCCGCGGACAGTCCGTGTGGTTGTTCTTCTCCTCTGCCGTGTTGTCGCCTTCTTCTGGCACCGTGTCTGCAGACGCGCCCCACTGCTGGTTGCCGTAGTTTCCTTCTGCCAGTTGGGCAGCCGTGCCCTGTGATTGGCTGAGCTGCAGTCGGATCTGACGGTTCTCCTCCTCCACCTCTCGAACCCGCGCCTCCAGGACGGCTCGCTCCAAGACCTGAGCGGCCTGCGAGTCAGCCAGACAGGGCGCCAACAGGAGGGAACGACCATCTGGGCAGGAAGGGAAGGAAGAGCGTTAATATACCAAATGTTGAAGCTAAAGTTTGTTAAATTACTACCTCGATCACAATAATGACGGCAACGAGCTCGCCAGTTTGTGTGACAGAATGATCTCATTGATCCACATTTGTGTGGATGTTTCATTAAATCCACCCATGGTTTCCCAAATCAGCCATAGAAAAACAAACTGCAACAATTTACAATTGTTTTTATTTATTTTTTATTAGCCCTCGATTCCCTCGGTTTTATTAATATCACAATCAAAAATGTTCCCTGCCCAAAAGCAAATAAAGACTTCTTATGATGAGTCTAATAGTAAAACTGCTCCCTCTGAAACCTGCCTCCAGTGGTCATTTCAGGTACTGGAACATGTGATCTATTTATTGGGGAACTAGTGTGGGCAAAACGGCAAATCAGGACTACGGACAACAGATTTTCCATTTTCTACCCTCAAAAAAAGAACAAAGACAGACACACGTCTTTCCACAGAAGACAGCTTTGAATGCAGCAGACAGTCTGCCGTGTTTGTCTCCTGACCACAGGCAGCAGAGAGCAGATCCGAACTCCCATCATCGCTTGGAGCAGCGTGTTTTTTCATCTTCCACGCAAACATGTTGAGCATCAACGAAAGCAAGTCTCACACTTGAAAATTGGCTCCTCGCACGTCTTCCTCTCCTCTTTCGGCACCTGCCTCTCTCCCTCCATCCAGCAGGGTCCCGCCGTTTGGGGGCTGCCTCCACCCAGAGCCTCCGTGACCCATCCTGGCTTTTTTCACTTGGTGAGCCTCATCGCACCGCAGTGGGGACAGCGTCCTTTGATGGACTAGGTCTGGTTGGATTAGCTTTCCGTGTTTCCAGAAGGACAGGCATGCATAATGTGCCTGAATAATCACAGCCTGTTTAAGGTTTTCGCTGCAGTCCATAAATGCTAATACGTGTGTTTCTGCCAATTGGCAGAACGGTGAGGTTCTGAAAACGTCCAGGAAGCCACCTCTGCTCCTCCTTCTGATAAGAGAAGAGACCTGCAGCAGAGCAGAGCCGGGTTCTGAGCTCCTGCAGAGGTTCATGTGAGAGCCGCCGCCAAAGACAGAGCGGCGCCTCAGCGCCTCTGATCTGCAGCATCGTGACGGAAATGTCGGAGCCGAGCGACTGCAGAGAAGAAAGAAAAAAGCACCGTTTCCTTTTTGAATGTTTAAATGTGCCAGCAGATCAACGCACACATATACAAACACACACACACACACACACACACCCTGCTAACAGGGAGCATGCTTTTCTAGATGTGGCTGTGTCGCTGCTGTGCAGAAACTCTGATCTTCATCCCCCTCACACTCATCCATTCTCCCTGAATGCTCAGCACAATGGCGAATGAGGATTAATCATCTGCAGAAAATATTCCAGCACCAGCCTCCTCCTGCTCGAAGAAGCTCTACGGTCTCATCCTTTCTCTTCATCTTTCTTTGCCTTGCTCTTGTCATTTATCTTCCTCCCTCCATCCTCCTCTTCCTCCAAACCTTTTTCTCGTGGGTTCTCTCTTTGTCATTGCCTTTGCCGTGCTTTCCTGCTGTCCTTGCAGTCGCTCTCGTTTGCTTCTTTTCCTCATTTAGAAGCTGAACTCGGGCAGGAGCAAAGTTCGCGGCCCCTCATGAAGGTGAAGACCTCGTTTCTCTGTTGAAATCTCTGTTTTACAGCTCAAGCTGTGGAAGCAGAAATGTTTACCTTCAAGCGTGTCTGAGTCTTAAAAAGACACCCGGACAGAGTCTTAGAGTATGCTGCTGATGCTGCTTACCTTAATATATGTCTAGTGTTTGTAGCAGAGGGCCACATTAAGAGCTCCTCATTAGACTGGGGGCCAATTTTGGTGAAGAAAAAGGATAAACAGAAAATGTTGTTTCAATAACTTTAATGACCAAGTGTTATTGGTACAGTTAACCAGATGTGTTCCCAGATGTTTGTCGGAGGTTTCTGTCCAGATCTTCTACTGGTCTAGTAATTTTATTATTTAACAGACTTATTTCTTCAAACTTTCTCTTTTGCTCTGGACAAACAATGTCAGCTACTTTCAGCATACATTCTTTTAATAAACTCCCCGTCACTGAAGCGTTTGCCGGGTCATTTCCAAAGCCATAACGTAGCTGCTAGCTTCTGTCCCAGCTTCACTGGATTTAACCATTTTTGGAAACATCTTCTGTGCAGCACAGCCTCCTCCTCGTTGTTGGAGCTTATTGTTGCGCTCCTCGCCGGAAAAATTTGTCATAGTGTTTATGATTTGTAACATAGTGATAATTTATATTGAATTCTTTAAGCATTGCATTTACCTGCTTGCAAGTGAGACACATGACTTTATCCATGAGGTACGACAAAGTAAGCATTTGTCCATTTAGCTTGAAAGCGCCCTTTCTCCTGCCAACACAACGTTTCTCCTCAAAGGAACCGGCTCGCTCTGTGTCCTAATGGACGGTTGCAGGTCTGTGGACACCGACACTAATGGTGGTGATACGACTGGATCGTTAGCATACAAGCGCTAATGATGCCGAAACAATGAGAAAAATCCAAATAAAAAAGGGAAATGATTCTGTTCATTCCCTCAAATCGTCATCAGAGGGTCAATGACTGGTACAGCCATTCAGACCTATCCTGTCTTTCCTCTGGCATAGCTCTGTGGCGGCTCCCTGCATTCACACTGAACTCGGCAGAAGCCTCACAACATTACAGAGTTGTTCACTGCATTTTATTCAGAGTGGGTTTGGTCTGTGGGAACAAAACTGCTGAATGCAAAGTTCTTCTTCTGTTTCCTCACTAGATCATTGACCCGCACACAGGGACTTTTAAAGACTTTGCAACTATTCAAGCAGTGGGTTATATTAACCTGTTTGCATCGTTGGCAACAATAGTTGCCCGAGTGAATCCTCAAAACACCTCAAAGGTACCAACTGCAACTTTTTCCACCTTTATACTAGTAAACCACTTGGACAACAGACTTGATTCAAAATAATAGGATTTCCAATCACATGACCTCCTCTGCTGTCTGCTCACTGTGGCTAAAGACATGGCCGATGCTAATCTATATGAAAACAGGTTTTTTTTATACTTTTCTAATAATTTCCCCCTAAACATATTTATGTAAGGGTTAATGGCTGACAAAGTGTGCATTTTCACTTTTTGACGCACGCCGTGGAAGCCTGAACCGTCCAAACCGAGTAATAATGCACTCTTGAAGGCCAACAACGCGCTCATACCTTAGTCACTTACAAAAGAAATAAATAGTAACCAGTTTTTAGTCCTTAAATCTTGTTTGTCTTTTTTTTGGTTGGCTTTTTTCACGAAAAGTGGATTATTTGTTACATAATGCGGCGGGCGCCACACAACGTAACAAATAGGAGAACCTCTGCAGTAGAGGGCTGCATTGGGATTGGGTCCCGCCGGGTCCCGCGGGACCCAACCCAAATCTCGCGGGATTGGGCGGTTTGAATTGTGCTGCGGGCGGGAGCGGGCGGCAAAAAAAAACCCTGCGGGATCAGTGTTGCCATGAATATATCATGAATATTTATTAGCGCGGACCAAGTTAGGCTGTGCGGCTGTTGGATTCTTATGTAAGCTCCGTGAACTCACCAGGTAGAGACGCCTAATGGCCACTGTCATCAAACCTGTTGGTGGGGGTGTGCAACGCTCCACCCCGCCTCTTAGAAATTATGCTCTTTAAAGCCTGATACCGCGGTCGCGTGTGGGCGGAGCTACGAGCTAAAGTTATGGTCTGATCCCTGCATGGAGCGATGCGTGCATCAATGCATGCTAGACACGAAGAATGTGGAGAGATCCGGTTTATTATTTTGAAGAGTTCTACTTGGTAATCATGTTTCCATGTTTGAGTTCATAATATTATCCCAGAGAAAGTCTCTGCTTCAACTCCCGCAGTGAAAGCTGCGTCTGAATCTGACGCCCGTGTTTCCATCTGACAGTTTAAAGCCAAAGCCCCTCCCCCGCCTCTCTACCTGCTTTTCCTCTCTACCTGTTCACCTGTTCACATCCTCTGCAGCTGAGAGTTGTTTTTCCCCGCGCTCCCAGTGTATTCTACACAGATGTAGGGACAGTGAAAATAAACCACCCCCTTGTTAATTTTAAAACTGTTTGAAGTGTTGTGGGTTCATTACAAATCGTGTAGTACTGTAAATGGCCAGCAGGTGGAACGAGCGCTGTCGAGCAAGACTGACGTCATGCGGGAGCGCGCAGAGCAGCATGAAAGAGAGGGAAGAGAAGAGAGATCGGATGAGCGCTGAGAGTTCGGTTTTCCTAGAAAACACCCACCTGTATGAGCCTACGTACGCTGCTGTACTGGAAAGAACCCGTGAATAAACGCACAAATGTTCAGTGGTCTGCTGCTCATTTAAAATGTTAACACAGAGCGCAAAATACGGTCATCATAGGTTGACACGATAGTCAGGGCGCTCTATAGCGCAGCACACGGATGAAAGAGCTGTTACTCTATCTGCCAACACTGCGCTGGATAGGAAGGAGCAGGTTTCCAGGCAGAGACATGATGTCAATGGATGAAGCAGAGAAGAACCACAAACGAGGTTCATCGTGAGACACGCATGGTGTTCAGATCTGCGTGCTGATACCCCACTGAGGCGCAAAACAGCAAAAACTGGAAAAGGCTGAAGCTAAAAAAAAGTATTTTTCCGTTAGGAAAAAATTCATAGATTTTCAGCTCTGTTGAACCATTACAATGTTTTTTCTCCTCCATAAATTCAAATGACTTTGACCTGCAGCTTTATCAGCTGGTTCAGCGCTTCAGGCCAACTACCCCTGGCTGCAGCCTGCATACTCCTTCAGGCCGTCTGTCTGCGCGCGGACACACGCACACTTTTAACCGAACAGGATTAGTGAAAATATATTTAATAATTAAGTTGCAGATTACACAAAAGAGGAATGCATGGAAAAATGAGGCTGGAGGAGGGACATGAATCTCCTTAATAATATCAATACAAACACGTGATTTTTTTCCCTGCGGGACGGGAGACGATACAAAATCAATGCATCTCTATTACAGTGCGGGAATAAATTCTCCGAGTTTTGCGGGTGCGGGCGGGAGTGGACATACATATTGCGGGATGCGGGCGGGAGTGTAACACATACGTTGCGGGAGCGGGCGGGATTGGTCAGAAATTCGGCGGGCGCGGGCGGGAGCGGGATGAAGAAAATAGTCCCGCGCAGGGCTCTACTCTGCAGTCAAGATTCAGCAATATAAAGCGATATATATATATATATATATATATATATATATATATATATATATATATATATATATATATATATATATATATATATATATATATATGCTGATATATATATATGCTGATCATCTCAATGGGTTAAATAAAGCATCAGGTCAGAGAGAAAGTTCTACTCTTACTGCTTGTTTTTTTTTCCAGATGATGAAGCAAAAGGTTGTTTTAAAGAAGCCAGCGCAGTGATACAGAACATTTAAGATATGTGACTCTTTTTTCACCGTGCGGTTATCAGGTTTTAATGCACACCCAGCTGCCAATCAGAATCGACCATGGTACAAAATTATTTCATCATTATAGTCTCTAGAGTAGTGTCTAGAGTAACCCAGAGGTTGTGTAGCTGTGGTACCCAGAGCTACCAATGCATGTCCCTGCCTACACTCAAACACACACACATACAAACACACACACACATACAAACACACACAGACACAAACACACAGACACTTACAGCTGCCCCCCAGTAAAAAAGCTTTGCCCCACACTTGCCCCCCCCCATTTTTGAGTCATTACTTTTTTTTACTGACAAAAATTATGAAATCATCAATAAGTTTCTTGCAAAAAAACAAAAGTAATGTTTTTAGATGAAATAAAACTATAATAATAAAACTGTTAAAATGATACATTTTGGATGTTTTTTTTGCTTTTAATATGCAAGTTTACACTGAAACACTAGAAACTTGTTGTTTAGCTTCAGGATCCCCCCAAAAAACTCTGAACAAGGTTTTTTTGATGGCTGAACCTTCCGTTCAGTATTTGGGTTGCGTCCTGATTTTCGGCCTCTACATCTTTGCTTCAGAAGGCAAAGCTCTCCTTTTTAGCCTTCAGAAGTGTCCCCTGTCACCCCGGCCAGGCAGTCCGGTCTGTTTGGGGGAACCGTCTTTGGAACATTGTACCTCTGTTTTGCCTTTGGAATCGGTTTTTCGGCATAATTATAATTGATGCTGACATGTAGACGGAGGAGCAGCAGCTCTGGCATCTCCAGATCATGAGCCTATTTCCTGCTCACGCGTGGACCTCGTTTTTCCTGAGAGTCATCTATCAGAAGGCGTCAAAAGTCAGCATCACTTGATGTGTTCTCTCCACCAAAGACTGCAGATTAGGAGCCCCCTCTGTGAAACTTTTGAAGTTTGCAGACGACACCACAGTCATTGGGCTCATCCGGGACGGGGATGAAACTGCATACAGAGGAGAAGCTGAGCGGCTAGTGCTCTGGTGGAGCCAGAACCACCTGGAGTTGAACCCACTTAAAACGGCGGAGATGACAGTGGACTTCCGGTGGAACCCCCCCCTCATAATTCTCAACAGCACTGCCCCCTCAACAGACTCACACAGGTTCCTGGGGTCCATTCTTTATCCCTTTTTCTCTTTACCCCTTTACACTTTTTTATACCTTGCTAGTTTGCACGAGAGCACAAGAAGCCGAAGTGAAATTCCTTGTACATGTGCTGTACTGCCAATGAAGCTGATTCCGATTCTGTCTGCTGCTGCTGCTGCTGGCGTTCACAGACTTTGTCTTGGTTTAATGAGGAGTGCATGAGGGTGAAGGAAGGAGCACAGCGTTAACTTCCTGCTGCAGATGCAGAGCAAAGACGGCGTGATGGATGGAGATCAGAGATCCAAGCAGAGGTGAGAATCATTCACTGGTCTACGAATTCCCAAATATTTACTGTTTGTTATTTTTTATACATTAAAACGCTGAAGTGTAATGTGAAAAAATACACATCCTTCATACATCCAAGTTTTTTCTCTGAACATAAAGTCTGGCCAAGTGTTTGATTCCTGAAGGGATTGTGAGCTGCAGGACTCTGGTGCACAGCCACATACTGTAGATGCTCAGTAGGTGACATCAGTGAATTACCCACAAATCCATAGAACAGTGTGAGCCATGAATCACACAACTCTTTTAGTGTCGATCCAACAAATCCATACGCCGTTCACGCCTCAAAGACCCGGACCATTAATCAAGTTTAAAAATCCACAGTCAGTGCTGAAACCGTTCCCGCCTCTGCGGTCCTTCCCTTCAACCCTGCTGACATCACGCTAGAGGTCGTTTGGGTTAAATCTGTCTTCAGGCGGAAGAGAGAACGCTCATACTCACTCTCCAGGTTCCCAGCCAGCAGGTAGAGCCAGGTGAGCAGGACGATGGCTGTGAGGGACGCCGCCAGCAGCTTCAGGCGCCCGCGGCTCAGCAGATTCATGATGGGGGGCGGAGCTGTGAGGGATGAGGATCACAGATGGGGGGGCAGGGCTCAGGTGGGGCTCGGTCCCTCTTCAGGCTCCTGCAGCATCCTTTCATACAAGAAGACAGAGACAGCATGCGGGTCAGAACATCCCCGTCAATCCGCGTTCACGTCAATCATGGCGGACAGAGCCAGGCTTCTCAGCGGCTTCCGCCTCAGCAACAAGGAAGTGCTCTTTTCAGCAACACAAACATTTCTTTATCTAAGCGTTCATGCATCTGTCAGGTGTGTTCAGTTTTTCTGTCTCTGAACTACGGTGGCCGAGAGCTGCAAGACACGTTTACATTTAAGATACAACAACGGCAAATGCCGGTACACTTGACCAAATCCAGCAACACAACAGCAAATGCCGGTACACTTGACCAAATCCAGAAACACAACAGCAAATGCCGGTACACATGACCAAATCCAGAAACACAACAGCAAATGCCGGTACACATGACCAAATCCAGAAACACAACGGCAAATGCTGGTACACATGACCAAATCCAGAAACACAACGGCAAATGCTGGTACACATGACCAAATCCAGAAACACAACAGCAAATGCCGGTACACATGACCAAATCCAGAAACACAACGGCAAATGCCGGTACACATGACCAAATCCAGCAACACAACAGCAAATGCCGGTACACATGACCAAATCCAGCAACACAACAGCAAATGCCGGTACACATGACCAAATCCAGAAACACAACGGCAAATGCCGGTACACATGACCAAATCCAGCAACACAACAGCAAATGCCGGTACACATGACCAAATCCAGCAACACAACAGCAAATGCCGGTACACATGACCAAATCCAGCAACACAACAGCAAATGCCGGTACACATGACCAAATCCAGCAACACAACAGCAAATGCCGGTACACATGACCAAATCCAGAAACACAACAGCAAATGCCGGTACACATGACCAAATCCAGAAACACAACAGCAAATGCCGGTACACATGACCAAATCCAGAAACACAACGGCAAATGCCGGTACACATGACCAAATCCAGAAACACAACGGCAAATGCCGGTACACATGACCAAATCCAGAAACACAACAGCAAATGCTGGTACACATGACCAAATCCAGCAACACAACAGCAAATGCCGGTACACATGACCAAATCCAGCAACACAACGGCAAATGCCGGTACACATGACCAAATCCAGAAACACAACCGCAAATGCCGGTACACATGACCAAATCCAGAAACACAACAGCAAATGCTGGTACACATGACCAAATCCAGCAACACAACAGCAAATGCCGGTACACATGACCAAATCCAGCAACACAACAGCAAATGCCGGTACACATGACCAAATCCAGAAACACAACAGCAAATGCCGGTACACATGACCAAATCCAGAAACACAACAGCAAATGCCGGTACACATGACCAAATCCAGCAACACAACAGCAAATGCCGGTACACATGACCAAATCCAGAAACACAACAGCAAATGCCGGTACACATGACCAAATCCAGCAACACAACAGCAAATGCCGGTACACATGACCAAATCCAGCAACACAACGGCAAATGCCAGTACACATGACCAAATCCAGAAACACAACAGCAAATGCCGGTACACATGACCAAATCCAGAAACACAACAGCAAATGCCGGTACACATGACCAAATCCAGAAACACAACAACGAAAGCGGAGACGCAGCGTCTAACAGACAGGAACATAAAACCAATCACGTAGGATTTTTTTTTACAGGTATTTATTACTGCTTTTCGTCATGTGGACATTATAAATACATGAAACAGTCGCTTCCAGTATTAAGGGTTTTCCTTTCCATTCAGCAGCTGGCCGGTAAGTGCAAAACACGGAGAAAATCAGCTGCTAACGGAAAGGGAATACACTTACTGCCGTAAAAACCTAACTTTGCTGTAATTTTTATTGTAGTAGTAATGCATTTGGACTGTTTCATGTATTTAAAATGTCCACATAAAGAAAACAGCTATAGATATCCTACACGATTGGTTTGTATGACGTCCCTTTCTGTTAGAAGCTGTGTCCCCACCTTCGTCGTTGTGTTTCTGGACGCAGTCATTTGCTGTTGTGCTTCAGTCTGTTCATTGGTACTGGGCTTTGTTGTTGCACCTTAAATATGAACTTGTCTTGCACCTCTACCACCGTACCAAACACATGAACAGTGTGTCTGGACTCTCTCTGAGTCGTGCATCTCTAACAGGCGATCAAAACAGTTACTTCTATTCCAGCCAAACGTTTGAGGCAGAAAATCCTGAACACGCTGCAGCCAAATCCTCCGCTCCGCTTTAAAAGTGCTGTTGTTTTACAACATGATTCATTAATCTCTCTTTAATTAGACGAGAGCCCGAGGGGAACAAGTCCAGGGATGCTGGCCAACAGGAAACAGTGGAGTGTGAGTTCACAGAGAGGAAAAAGACGCTTCACGCTGACTCAACAACTTCATTCCTGGATCCAACGTAAACGAGTCAACCCTCGCCTTAGTGAGCTGAAACGTTCCGCTGCAGGGATGCCACCCCTCCACACGCCACATTTACCACATTTGTTTGGATACTTTCTGCTGAGTAATGATGTCGTTAGGAAAATCCATGATCCACGCAGCCCTGACATCGCTTTCTAAACACTTCAATGCTCTAATGTGTGAATACAGAGACGGAGCAAATGGAATCCTCTGGCCCAAACACTATTTCAAAATAAAATCCACATTTTTTCTATGCTGAGCAACAGCAAATATCAACTTACACGGAATTCAGCTGATTGAACACACAAGGTTTAATCTGCTGCTGAGAAACAGTCAAAAAATCCAAACAAAACAAGCTTGAAGCTGAACTGACCCTAAAACCTGCAATACAGATTTTTTCTGCAAAATTCTAGAACTGAGCTGTAGAAAAAAGCCCACGGAGTGACTCACTCGCAGAAAAGAACACGCTAAGGAACATTTAAAATGCTCTTCAACATTTAAAGAAAACCATCCAGACTTTTTGCAATATCATAAAAGAAATCGTTCAAAAACAGCGTCTGTGTTGCAGAAAGATGTAAATATGAAGGTTGTCATTTGTTCTTCTTTACATGTAACCATTCAGCGGAAACATCAACATGGTTCTAAAAGAACGGTCTCTTCCAGACGTGCGCTGGTCTGTGTGTAATATAATAACCAACATACATGTCAATCTGTGGCAGAATTCTACTAAATCTATGACCAGCTTTTGAAATCAGTGAATGAAATGCAGGTCAAGAGTTTTGAATTCAGACAGAAAGAGTCACAGCAGCGGGGGTGGGGGGGTGGGTGGGGGGCTGTATTTGTGTCATAAAGTAGGTTTAGTTTCTCCACCACAAAAATCTCACTTTGTTGTCCATGATGCCATGTTCATTGCTGGTCTTAGTGACATTTTATTTATTGTATTCATTTATTTAACTGGGCCAGTGCACATTCACTGCATTGCACCAGAATTAACCCGAAGGCTATTTTGATGTTAAAAATTGTCAACCTAAAAGCCTATAAAACATGAAATAAAGACATAAATAGAAAATATGCATATAAAACAAACAATCATTTAAAAATACATATAACTAATAAAGACAAACACACACAGGGAGAAACATTCAAAACAAAGGTGACAGATTTAGAAAGCTTTTATTTTGAAGGTCAAACAGTAATTTATATTAACACTAGCAGAATGTTTCCTGTATTTCTGCGGCTGTAGCTCGGCAAGTCAACATGGAGACAGTGAGGGACTGACACACAAAGTGTGGGCTCTGGGCCCCTGGGTGCAGTGGGGGGGTATTTTTCTGGTTGGGCTGGAGCTTGCGCTCTCTGTGCCTCCCTGCTCTCTGGCGTTGGGGCCTCTCTGGCGGTCCTGTTCCGGGTGGCAGACGTGGTTGCCCTGGGGGCGGATTTCTCTACCTGCTATGCCGTGTGGGGGCTGGGGTGGTTCCTGGCTACCACTGCTGCTGCGGCGGGGGTGTTGGGACGACCGGGCACTCTCCCTCTGTTTTTACATTCCATCATCCACCTCAGCAGAAAACAAACCCTCACCTGAGCACAACAACATACGTGACTGAATGAAATGCTTTACATGTGTTGGTTTGAATGCATAAGTATGTGCGTGTGAACTGTGGTTGGATTGTGTACATGTTGCCATGTTTGTATATGAAGATTTTTGGAGCCGTCCGGTTCAACAATGAATAATGCAAATATCATCAATATAAACAATTAGCCTAAATTGCAAAAAGGCTTTACACAAATATCCACTTTGTGTGTCAGAAGATCCAGATCCCCTGTTGTAACGGTATCATATGTCCAACACAAAAGGCGTTCAGCTCTCATCTGTCTGCTCAGCTGTTGGACAGGACAAGGTAAATAATAAAAAAAAGGGCAGGAAGTAGTTTTAGCACGTTTGACATTTACAGATTGACTGGAGCAGACAGCAGGTCATGTGACCTGACGGTGCTGTTCGGTGGAGAAACGACAGATATGGAGGTGGGACTACAGAAACCCAGAACCGCAGAAACCTTTGTTTCTTTCATCCGGAGGGGGTGCTTGAATAATCAGCAGAAATCCTCCCCAACATTCCCCAATGAATGAATTCAGCTTCTGTTGGAAGAACATCTGCCATCCTCTGCTTTTCCAAACAACAAGAGAAAGTGTCTTTAATGTGCACCGATGCTTCAGAATCAGAACTTAACAAGCTCTAAGATGCTCCCCGGGTTCAACCCCCCAGGGCTGACTGAGGTAAAGTATGAGGATTAAGGCTCTGCCCTCCCAGAGAAAGCAGAAGGGAGGAGCTCTGTAAAAAAAAAAAATAAAAAAAGCACGGAGCCTGGATCAATAATGTGTAATCTACTAAATGAAATTTAGAGCAAAAGCTGAGAACCTCAACCCCCCCTCCAGACCCTCTGGAGATCCTCTCTGCCTCCATGGAGCCGCTCCACTGAGGCAGCTGTCTGCCAAGATCATGTCGGGCCACAGTCGGGCCGGTTTGATCCTAAATCTGGATCAACAAAGCAGGTTTTTAGGCTCCCGGTCACAGGAACCAAACGCCATGTTGCTCTGACGGCCAACTGTGACCCGGCTGCATCCTGGTTCCAGGTGGCTGAGTAAACCCTTCACGTGTGTCTGACAGACTGATGGGATGTTTGCTCGTTAGTCCCAACAACCAAAACGGCTGAATGTGACGGTTCAGGCTATGATAAACGACTCCAAAGAGTTTAGGTCAAAGCAGCTGGAAACCTAAATAATCTGGTTTGGCTCAGAATCAAATGATTTACTATTACTCCAGTTAATTGGCTGCAGGTTGTGCAAAACTCACCTAGAGACCTTCTAGCCAGGACCAGAAAGGAGGACATGACTCCAATTCTCAAATCTGCACTGGCTCCCAGTCAGCAATATTAAGATTCTAAGATGAGTCTTTTTGGAAATGGACCTTTAAAAAACAAAAAAAAAAAGCCCTCAGCTGCCCCTTGGTGCCCCCCAAGGTCAGAACTCAAACCGGCTGAGGATGTGAGGCTTCATCCACTGTGGAGGTTTAGAAACTTCCACTCCCATCATCTTTTCATCTGTTTTTTATCTATTAAGGAACAGCTTTTTTCCACAGGCAATCACTCCACGGAATACACACACTTCCACCAACTACCCCCCACTCTGACTTTTTACAGACACTAAATGGCTAAATGACTACTACGCATGTGTGCAATGACTGACCTCTGTGCAATAACACACATTTACTATGCTGCGCTCATGGCAACTCAACTCATTGCATTCTATCTTCTTCATACGTATATAATATTGAATTGTTCTGTACATTTTGTTGTACTTATTTTGATTCGAGATGTGAGTTACAGTATTTTACCGTATTTTCCGGACTATAAGTCGCACCGGAGTATAAGTCGCACCAGCCCAAAAATGCATTATAAAGTAGAAAAAAACACAGATAAGTCGCACTGGACTATAAGTCGCACTTTGATGGGAAATTTATTTAACAAATCTGAGACCAAGAACCTTGAAAGGCAACTTAAAATAACAGGGGGTTAGAGAACAGGCTAAATAGCTACATGACGCACAACAAACTGAGTACATGCCTGCTTTATTAATATAAAACCACTGCGTGAGTGGGACTTGGACTTTAAAGGGCTTCTGGTAAGCTCAATGCTGGACTCCTTTTTTTAATATGTCACGTTGTTGTATTGGGTTAAAAGAAAAAAAAAATAATTACTGGTAAATGTTCTAAAATGTTATACAAATGTTTGTTTTAAAATGATACATATTTGTTAACCTGAAAAAAGATAATTATTAGTAAAATACTACTTAAATTAAAGTAAATTGTATTTAAGTGTGGGAGCACGCAGGTCACAAACACACTTGACAGTATGAAAGTACCACTAAGTACCACAGCGAGCCTGGAGCGCCCTCTTGCAGTTGTCAGTGAAAATAACGAACATGTGAAATTATTCAACAATGTAATTTATTTCAAATATAAGTCGCTCCGGAGTATAAGTCGCACCCCTTGCCAAACTATGAAAAAAAGTGCGACTTATAGTCCGGAAAATACGGTAATTATATTTTCACCACTCTAAGGCTGCTACAATTTCCTTGTATCACCATGACGATAAAGGATTCTGATTCTGATTTCCACAGTGTTCCCATAACCCGTGTTTAATTATTAAAACCTGTGTCGGTTTCTAGGACATAGTTTCTGCAGAGCAGCAGGAGTTCATTAGAAACCCACCTCTGAGTTCTGGGTGGGACTTTTAGTGCAGAAGTAAGCCTCCACCTATTTCCCATGATGCCTTTGTTTACGCTCTCCCACTAGCTTACAGCCCCTCACAACCCCAAACTAACATTAGCGGTGCAACAAAAATGTTGAGCAGTATCAGAACTATCCAGCTTTACACACAATTAGAGTAGAGAAACACTCAGATAAATTCTTTTATAAATGATCTCCATCATCAGAAAAATGCTAGAAGAACACGTAAATAAAACCAAAAACATGATTCTTATTGGAGTGGATCATTTATTAACTGTTTCCCCAATTTTCTTTACAAAGTAGTTGTGGGGCTTTTATTGTGATGACTTTTTTATTTTGTTATTTATAATATTTCTGTATTGATTTATTTTGTGTAAAGCAGGGAAATGGTTCTATAAATAAAGCTTTGAATGTCTGAAGGGTTAAAAAATAGGGCAGACCTGATCCCCAAACACACAGAAATCCGTGTGGAAGCTGCAACATAAAGAAAACAGAGCGTGTATCAAACACACACAGGTTCTGTAGAAACGTTCTGGTTCTCCTGGAAGAGGATCTGTGAGTCCAACATGCAGACGCCGAGGAACAAAGGCAGCGCCACCCGCAGGAGGCACTGGCGTCTGCATAATAAAGGCTTGTTTATTCACGCCACTGCAGAGGATCTTCCATAAAAAACTGCACACAAAATGATGATCCTATTCCTCCAAATCCGTGGCGGCGAACGCTTAAAAGGGCTGACGTCCGTCTGAAGGAGCGACCCCGCAGAGCGCTGCGTTTTTAAAAGCACGACGCTGAGAGGCGCTGGGCTCAGGAGCCGCTCTGCCAGACACTCAGACTTCCCCGTATGATTTATGAGTTAATTACTGAGGCTGATGTATGCGCTGTTTGTTCTGAGAGCGATGAAAGGTGCTGAGACAGGAGGAAAAGAGGAGAGGAGCTGAGGAGAGAGGAAGAGGAGAAACTGACAGATATGAAAGTCTTGAAGAGGGAAGAATTCAGAAAAACAAAGTAAAGGTGAAGATAAGATCAGAAGAAGCCAAAAAAACAAAAGAAAAGTCAAAGACAGAGACTAGAAAAAGTTTTTGGCAACAAAAAGGTGATTAAAGAACAAAAGAAAGAGAAAAAAAAGAGATGAAAGATGGAGGTGAAGAGCCCCCAGCATGCATAAGTGCAGCGGGGGCGCAGAGGTGACAGGCAGCGGCACTGAGGGGCTTTAAAGGCAGCTTCTGTTGACGCGGCAGCAGCCTTCAGGCTCCAAAGGCCTGAGAGGCTGGCCCGGGCTGAGAGCGTGGGCGCCGGCACGGTCGCTCCAACGGCGGCACATCAAACCGGAACACGCCCACAACCAGAGAGGATCCAAACACGCCTCCATGGTCCTCCTCTGAGCTGGGGAATATTTCCAGCTCTGATCTGACAGAAGCGCTGCAGTGAAATGCCACACATGGGCAAGACCAACGAGAAGGGACGCAAACACCAACATTTCCATTCTGCTCAGGGCTTCTCAGAAAAAGATGAACTGTTGTAGAGCTGTTGACGGAGAATCCTAGATCTTATTTGTCTGGGCTGAACGATGCAGCCGCCGCATGATCACGCCAGGTCCAGGTCTGACAACCGAAGGGGGGGAAAGCCCCACCGGTTTGGAAACGAGCTACAGCGTGAATCTGAAGACATTTGAACATGTCTGCAGGGTAAAAGGTGGTTTGGTGAGGAGCTGCAGGAGCGTCTCTATGTTTGATCAGCCGCTGTTCTTGCTTTTTGCCATTTGTGGACAAAAGCGCCTCCAGAGCAGACATTTCTTCCACAGTTTGTCCTGATTTCCTGTCCTGAAAGGGCCATGTGTGAAGCAGGTTTTTGGGCTGTTCGGGTCCATGGACGCCGTGGAGAGCAGCGGCTGGGTCTTCAGGGGAGAACACGTGTGTCTTGCAGTTCTCTTGAGGCTCATACACCTCAAAGGACGTCATGAAAATGGAACGTACCATTGTTGTGCGTGCGGTTAGTGCAGGGGTCGGCAACCTTTTTTACTCAAAGAGCCATTTGGGACCGCCCCTAATGAAAAAAAAGCACTCGGAGCCACAACCCGTCTTGACATCATTATATATATTATGCATGTATATATTATATCAAGGGTGCTCATTAAGTCGATCGCGATCGATTTTCAAGGACATGAGTGTAGATCACGGTCCAGAAAAGATTTAAAATAAAAAAGTACTTCTTTCTTTTCATCGTCATGTTTATTTGTTACATGTTTATTTCAACATTATTGTTTATGTACTGATGATTAAAAACTACACAGTGAGTTTACATAAAGATACTATTGTATTAACAGATGAAGCCTTTTATTACAAAGACAGAAAGCAGCAACCATCGTATTCATGCTCTGCTGTAAACGGTCCAATGTGGGGAGCGTCATGGAATATTATGAGGCATTTGGCGCTGCTGGCTCCGTATTTTTGAACCTTTCGTTGCGCGATGACTTCTCTTTTTCTCTCGTCTTTCCGACCGCGGTCAGAAGCGCAGGGGAGATTTCCTCCAGAGCTGGAGGCAATTCTCCTTCGGGGTTCACTTCCCTGTTCGAACCCTCAACCTTCAGAGCGGATTAAAAATGACTCCAAAACAGTTATTCTGGGAACGACGACTACTCTTTATTTAGTGCTCTGTCCTCCGAACACACAATGTATTTCACGCACACACCTCCGCTCCGTGCTCACACCCCCAACTCCACCTGCACGCCCCCCCCCCCCCCCTTCTTTCTCGTGGCCCGCGCGCCGCTCAGCACACACACACACTCTGCAAGAGTATAAAGGCCTCGCAGCTTCCTTGATGAGCTCGTATTTATCAGGCGAGAACTGCGGAGCTTATAGCAAGAGGAGACACGCGGGGCGGCTTTAATAAACTCCGGTTGCTGGACTTCTACTGGGAACGTGATGTGCTGCGGGGAGAAAAAGCCGCTCTGATGACAGAGTTTGCGCTGAGTGAATTTAAACTTGCGTCTGCAGTGACCTGTATGTGTCAGAGGATGTCCGATTGGCCATTCTGCATGTCAATCAAGTCCCGTACTTCTCGGTGAGGATTCTGATTGGCTGATGGATTTTCAAGAAGCACTCTCTTCCCCTTCAATCTCCCCCACGTGCCCGAAGATGACAGGTCGATCGCGACCAACGTGACGAGCTCCCCATGCTCTGAAACACACATCACCGCACACGCGAGTCCAAAACACCGGCGCAAACTCTCCGTAACCAGAAAGCCGCTCCCCGCTCCGCGCCACGCCAACCCCCCGGCAGAAAATCACTCCAGACCCGGAGTGTTTATTGAAGCCGCCCCGCGTGTCCTCCTGCAATCAGCTCTGCAGCCCTCCGACAAGCACGAGCCCACCAAGGAAGCTGTTTTTTACGTGGCACGAGGCACGTAGCCAGCAGCGCCTTTGAAATGCCATGAAAAATGAACAAACTAAAATTAATTTGAATTTTTATAAAATACTCATTATTTTCCAAAGTCACAGGGAGCCACAACAGAAGGATGAAAGAGCCACATGTGGCTCCGGAGCCATGGGTTGCCGACCCCTGGGTTAGTGTATTGTGAAGTATTTGTTAGGGTACTGGGAGCCACAGGCACTTATGACGTACAGATGATGCTGTCGTACGGCTTCCTTTCATTAAACTCTGACCTCCTGACTGGTTAGGTGTGAGTACTGGCTGATCGTCTAACTTCCTCTAGCAGCAAGGCTGCAGCAAAGAGCGTGCACTTGTCACATGAACAGCACAGTGCAGTGTCCAGGGTGTTGAAAAGGGGAAGAAACGGTATGAGACGCCTGCGTCTGACCTACTTCGCCCTACTGACCCTTCCATGGTGTCTAAGTGTTCACTACGACCTGAGGACTGCAGCACGGCCGTAAGAAAATGTGCAAGAACCTTTTCTCTCTACAGGTTTACTGAGCCGTCTATTATCTTAACATAACAGATTTGCCCATTTTTTGCCAATAGACATCCACCCATAGGGGCAGCTGAGACGGAGGCGTTTCCTGAAGGGGCATCGTCCTCCTTTATTTGAGCTGCTGGTGGATTCAGAGTCTGCACGGCGCTCTTCTAACTTCTATTATTAAGTGGCGGTGACTAGAAGCAGCAGCAGACGTCATGGGGCTTCGTGCTTTTTTCTAGAAGGGGATCTTTGCAGTCAAAGTCTTCTGCCAAGCCTCCACCCGCACAAATGACGTGTTCCTTGTCGGTTTCTGTGGCCTGAAGGTAGAGGTTGATCTACGGCTGCTTCCTGAGCTGTTTCTGCTCTGTCAGCATGCTAAATGCTGCTGGACTCCTAGCCCAACCGTGAAGATGTTTCGGTGATATGGGGTCAGTCGAGCTGGACTGCAGGGGCCAGTAACACAAACCGACATTCCCCGGGACCTGGTTTCCACCTAACATGAACTGGTTCTGGACCGTCTGCGGGCTGGATCAGAAGGAGCTGTTAGACATCATCTAACATGTCCTCATGCGGCAGAATACGTCCATACACAGGATGAAGGACAACATTGTTCCCTCACAAGCTCAAACATGTTCAGATCTCCACAGATGGACGATCCTCTCTTTGTTTCTAAGAGGCTGATAAGAACCGGAGCAGAAAGCCAAGAGCAGGTTCTTCTGAGATGGAGAGTCAAAGAGGCGGAGCTAAGTCTGTCTCTGGGCGGAGACAGGAACTGGAACCGGAAAAGAGACTAAACGTCCCGCTCCGATCCTCTATTTTCAAAGCATTCACAGCAGTCTTTTCACAATGCCCCCCCCCCCCCCCCCCCTCCTAGAACATAGCCCTTGCAGAGCAGCAGGAGTTCATCAGAAATTCAGGACTGTTTGCTGAGAGCTCTCTGTTTACAGTCTCTCCTGCTAGCTTACATCCCCTCACAACCCCAGCCAAACATCAACAATCAGAGCACAGCAGGGAGCTGGAGGCCCACCCTGCATGCTTTCTACCTGACAAAAACTGCCTGTTTCTTTCGGCTCCGGATTCACAACAATTACATAAAAAATATTCCAAATTGTCATTATGAGCTTATTTTTCTTTGTAAATGTTCCCCATCATGAGAAAAATGCCACAAGAACACGTTAAAAACACCAAAAACATTATCTTCATCTGATTGGGTTTTTGAAGAAGTGCTGTAGTTTTATTTTGAAAGGCCCAAAGCGCTTCACCGCCACAGTCCCATTCACCCACTGATGGCGGCTCTGCTGCCGAGCGCTGGCACCAGCCTGTAACCACCAGGAACAATGTGGGGTTCGCTGCCTTGCTCAAGGACACTGGGCGAGCAGGGCGGAGACTGAACCTGTCATCTTCCGATCAGAGGACAGGTGTTCCACGTCTGCACCATGGGCACTGCTACCTTAAAGGTAAAAAAAAAAACTGTCCAGCAACATCTTCAGCATCAACATCTTTCTGGATGTTTATCATTACAGTGAGGTTCAGGTGTAATACAAATCTAGAGGGGCGGGGCCTGTCCACACACACACTCAAATGTTATAAACACACCTGTTGGCTGCAAAAATGTCCACATGTCAACATGAACACAATACAGATATCGTTCACACACGCATACTTATGCCTTCAAACCGACTAGTATGAAATATTTTATTCATTCAATCATGCAAACTATCAGTGTAAAGGTGAGCTAACACCTGTGCTCAGGTGAGTCTTTAAGTTCTTCTAAATGAATGGTGGAATGTGAAAAGAAGGAAGATGGGTGACCAGCCATCCCCACACCAAGACCCCCGCCGCAGCAGCAGCGGCAGCCAGAACCCCCCCAACACCCGCACGGCAGCAGGCAGAGAATCACTGCCCCCCGGGCGATCACATCCGCCACCCAGGCCAGGGCCAGCAGGACCACCACGGGGCCCCCAGAGCCAGAGAGCAGGGAGGCATGGGGGGACAGGTTCCACAGTTGGTAGGTTGACAGACAACTACCCCCCCCCCCCCCATTCCATTTTGTTCTGTCCCACAGACTCCCCGTCCAGCCCCTGCACGTCTGTGTTCTGATCCTAAACCAATCGGATTGGAAATCTTAGTAAATTCCCCCCCCCACCCACCCCAATGTGGGGTGGGTCCCCAGCCGAAAAGGCCTCAGGAACCTGAGCTTCAATGCAGATGCGCCTCACAATGCCGATGGAGCCCTGCTCCTCCTCTGATGACAAAACGGAAACAAAAGCAGAAGATTCCTCCCAGTGCGTTCATGTGCTGACCTTTGACCCGCCGTCCCACCTGGGTATTTCCACTCCCACGATCAAAGCGTGCGCCGACAAGTCCACGTTCAGCTGCAGAGAGGCAGCAGAGCGCGTCGCCGCCTCCTAATCCCCAACTCTCACGGCTCTTCAGCTCCGATGATCCACTCCACTTCCTTTTCTTTCTATGGGCAAACTTCTGTCCCAGTTCTTGAACCTCTGCGGCGCTTCGTGGGCTCCTTTCCTGCGCTCTGCCTGCTCTCCTCCCACAGCTCCTCCTCCTGTACAAAGAGTCCATAAATTGCCTCCACCTCTGAGGGAGTGGCTCCGGTTTCAGCCTCTGCCCCCCTTTCTGCTCTGTGTCCTTTTAAATAGGTGAGTTCCTCTCTGCCAGGAAGAAAGGAGAAGGGAGGAAAGAGGAGGAACAGCAGAGTCACCTTACATTCCAGCAGGAACAAATGGGAGCAGAGGGAGCTTTTAGGAGGGCTTGTCCTGCAGAGGAGGCGCACGTTCAACAAGTAAACTATGAAGGAAAGAAAAGAACTTCTCTTTAGACCAAACTAGAGACTTGCCTTTCCCAAACTGGACAGAGTTTCATCTCAGTAGCTGTTTCCATCGACCAGGAAATCACGCATTTGTCATAAGAAATTTGTCTGATGGAAAATGACCATTTAGAAAAAACGTTTTAGAGCTTGGAGGAGGTGGTTTTTGAGGCGTATCAAAACAGACATATTTAGCAAAACTGCAATGCAAACATTTTTTTCAAATGAAATGAGTCACGTGACCAACAGCCGGATGGCGATTCACTTCTTGGTAGGAACTGGCGGCCTTGGTCGCCGCACTGCGGGCGCCACCAGAGGTCCCACACCATCACACGGCTAACCAAAAGTTGGCCGTGTGGTGTGGAATTGATGGATCCGCAGTTCCCCCATCAACCACCATTTCCCAAAACGGCTTAATCTGTAGCCACTCCCACATGTAAGGAGCACGCCGCTCCACGGCCTAAAGAAGACGGCGTCGTCTCCTTTGATCGATGATGATGAGCGCCAGTGCCGTGGCAGAAATGTGAATGTATCTGCTGTCAATCATTGTTCACATCCGTCGCCATGTTTTGAATGACTTCATTGTGTTTTATGATATTCCTAACATTTGGATCAGGTTTTGTGCGTGTGTGTGTGATGGAAACGCAGCTAGTGAGCTCACATAGATTGACTTTAGTTGATCCCATGACAGGGACATTGATCTGTAACCGTCACTCAAAAGCAACAGAGACAATAAATAGCCCTAAAATACAATAATTAGTGGAAGTTCTGAAACGTGAAGGTGTTTTCACAACAGCTAAAGCTCTGTGTGAAAACCATCTTTGAACTCTCTCTGGATCCATTTTTAAAGTCTGTGCAGCTGGTCAGTTTTTGAAATATTACAGTGATAAAAGCGTCTTTATGACATCAAGACACAGGATTCATCAGGACGATTCTCTGAAATCAAAATACATTTGAAACAAGAAACGGAAACATTTGAAAAACTATATTTAGAAACCTTTCATTGGTGTCGAGGTCATCCAAATGAGCACGCCCCACTGACCAAAGATACTTATTTATTGCCTATAAAACATCTAAAATTAGCCAGTAACTGCAACCCTTTTTTATTTGCTAATGTAATCATTTGTTTTTCAACCTTCACCTCAATAAAAGTAAGATGAAAAAAAGACATGGTTTATTAAAGGGCACCATGTTACCCTAACAGCTTTTCAATACTTCCTTTTTATCAATAATGGTTTAGTCCAACTTCTTAAGGGCCCAGGAAATGACACGACTAAATATTTTCCCACTCTTACGCTACAGGCAGGGAAGTGTTTTCAAACGTTCTTAGCTATTTTTCTTTGTTTCTATCATCAGATTGATGCCGTTCAGCTCAACCTTTCAACTTGGTGACAGGCAGGAATTATATTTATTGTTGCTTAGGGAAACTAAACTAATGTCCTTAAAAGAAACATGGATTTCTTGTTTTCCTCACGCCGTATGACGCTCCATACTCCAGCTAACGTGAATATTTGGTTACGGTTAGCTTAAATCTTAACACCGGTGTTTTAACTAGGGCTGGGAATCACTGGGTACCTCACGATACGATATGATTTGCAATACATTGCTCACGATAACGATACTATCACGATATGGCGATAATGCGATAATCGATTTATCTCGTCTCTAACAACTGACAATATATCAAACTTTAAGAAAGAAGAACTTGAAAAACAGCTTTTTGGAAAATATTTCCCCATTTATTTTTTAGTTTTTAAACACAATGATAATAAACAACTTGTGTCCTATTTGATGTAAAGAATAACAGACTTTTGTGTAACATCGCTGAAATCAGTAATACTCTGTCTTTGACAAACAATGACAATTTTCTTTTGGAAATATCTGTAAAATTCAGTTTAAACAATAGTGAACATGAACAGCAGTGCTATTATTTAGTACATAACTGCTGTAAAAAAGATAAAAAATGAATGAGTCAAGTAGCTGCCAGACACATTGGTATTAACTTTTGAAAAACAAAACCATAGCTATTGCCTAATTAAAAAAATAGCTGTAAATCAGATATTAATTCTGTGAACAAATTAAACAAATAAAAATCAAGCAGTAGGAACTTTCCTTTAAGCTATTTAAGACATAAACTGCTTTCAAAATAAATGACCAGGGATAAGATACATGAACTTAAAGTGCATCTAAAAGTAAACGTCTTTGTGAACAACACGTTTGGGGTAAAGCTGCATGCGATGTATGTTTATATGTTCCTGTTTTTCTGGAGAACCACAGGCTTTTAGCGTCCAGACGCCGCTCATCTACCGCTGCATTTTAGGAGAAGGGGGGTTTGAGGGCTGGGTGAGGGCTGGGATGCCTCTGTCTGTTGTTTCCATCTCAACCGTAGCTCTGGTCTGGGCGTACAGTGCAGGGATCATTTTTTCAGTATTTCTGGGAGGGAATGTCGAAGCGTGGCTCTACTGCATTCAATAAAAACCCAAATCCCTCGTTCTCCACCGCGCTGCAGGACGGAGCCCGTTTTCCGTTTATTGCCGCTGCTCTGTCTCGCAGAAGACGGCTGTAGCTTCGCCTGGAAAAAAGTATCGGCGCCGGTCTGTGTCGGCTCAGACCAGCAACAGCCAACAGCCACGGCTTTCTCACACAACTCCAGGTGATGCAGCTTCAATGCTGCCCTCGCTATTCTCCTTGTTTTTCCCCTCCGCTATCTTTGTTTGAATGTGTGTTCTTCTTCGTCCACCCGCAACAGCCAATCTCACAACGAGCGCCCCCTATCACCCCTCCAAAGAACTGTCTTACCAAAGGATGGTTAATGTAACATTTAAACGTAAACAAAAGGCGATACTTGATGAAGATGCATCGATAATCAATCACAGGACTAAATATCGCGATATATCACCATGTCGATATTTTGGCACACCCCTAGTTTTAACATGTTCATGTAGTATTTTTCTAACAATGGAGGACATATATAGGATAATTAAGGTTAAAGTATTTCTAGTATTCAAATCATTAGGAGCCATTGGAAAATGGCGTTTATTTGTCTGGCAGCTGGATCAGCCCCAGCAACTCTATGACAGGAGAACATGGGTATAAAAAATGGGCGGATCTAAGAGTATCATGAAACTCTATTGCTGCTCATAAATAGTTTTGTGTGCATTAAAATGTTTTCTGTTTTAAAATGAAGTGTTAATGCTTTTCTTTGTTTTGTTTTTCTTTCTTCTTTGATTCAAACCTTATTTTGAAAAAAATAAAACATTCAAACAGTAGTTCCTCTTCTAAACAGAAAATATAATTTAATGAAAAAAAACAAAAGAAAACCTCTGACATTAGTGGTTTATGTGGTTGATTCTACATTTTCAGTTTTATCTTCACACATTTCAACACTGAAACAATGACGAAACAGTCGAAAAAAAATCCTCACTGAAATGTAGAAAAACAGGGAGAAAAGATGGAAAATGTTTCAACATTTGATATACAAATGTCATAACATGAAGTTTATTCTGAAGTATGGGTTGTTTATTTCCTGTTAAAGTTTTTGGTGTTTTAACATGTTCTGATGATGGAGGACATAAAAAGAAAATTATTCAAAAAATTGCATTTTTAATTATTTCTTTATTCCAAATGTTGTGAACCAGGGGCAGACCAAAACAAATGTTGGAAAAAAGATCCTTTTGTGATGCAGAAAGTACGCTGGGCGTGTCACAAGCTGGTAACTAGCTGGCCACACCCCTAATGTTGGGGGAGCGTGAAGGGCTGTCAAGTAGCTGGAAAGTGATGGGAAGGGGGGCGTGGTCTTACTCCTGGGTAATGGTCCCGCCCACAACTCAGAAACTACATCCTATGAAACAACACAGGTTTGTTGATCTAGTTCAGGGGTCGGCAACCCAAAATGTTGAAAGATCCAAATTGGACGAAAAAAACAATAAACAAATATGTCTGGAGCCGCAAAATATTAAAAGCCCTATTTAAGCCTTATTATGAAGGCAACACATGCAATATGTATCTATGATGCTGCGTTTCCAGCATCATGTTTTTGTGCTCAGCCTATTTTTTCATTGTCATTTCCCATCAGTTAGAGGGTGGGAGGTTTGAAAGGTGTGGGGGGCTAGGTATGGGGAGGGGGGCCCTATTACTTATTTAGTTTTTTAATTTTTTTTTTTTTAATGCTTGCTTGTTTTTATATTTTGTTGTTTTAATGTAAAGCACTTTGTGTTATATTTTTATATGAAAAGTGCTTTATAAATAAAGTTTGATTTGATTTGATGTGATATATTAGTTATATTAGCCTGCTATCAAAATGACTAAGTTGCTTCAAACACATAATGAGCATTAATGATTAAATGTTTATTTGCCCTGCAGTGCATTCTGGGAGAACGACGCGTCACGTGACTGCTCTGTTGAAGTTTAACTTTATTACAATATCAGTGAATTATGTTTCATTGCTTTGATAAAATTAAATAAATGTAATAAAGAAATCCGATTTTTGATGTCATTTTTATTTTGAGGATTCGAACACAAAATAATCAAATGGACCGTGCGTGACGACGCTTCAAGCATTTGCGGCGCCTGCAGACTTTCATTCAGCTCGTTCAGGTGGCTTGTCAGTCACATCCACCATAAAGTGCAGCTTTTCCAGCCACCCAGTTTCTTCCAGTTGAGGGTAGTTCAGGTCTTTGCTTTTCAGGAATGTTTTCACGTGTTCTAAACCAGTGTTTTTCAACCAGTGTGCCGTGGGAGATGGTCAAGTGTACCGTGAGAAATTGCCCTCATTAACTGATCTAGAAACATTTCTCATCTCCAGGATATTCTACTCTTTGTTTATCCAAACAGGTCCTGATAAAACACTGAGTAGTTAGGAATATGAAAGATCATAAAATACTTTCTTTGTGTTTATTTGATTCTATTACAGACATTTTGATAAGAATGACGGTCCCATCATTTAGCTGCAGCTAAATCCCCGTTTTAGGAAAAGTCCCGCTCTTTAACCAATCATTCTTGGAGTCTTAATCACATGTCATCAGTCTGACCAATCAGAACTGGTTAAAGTCTTCACTTCCTTGTTCTGATTCTGCTCATAAAGTCTCAGTTCTAACAGAAATACCAGCTAAAGCTCGTCTTTAGCGGTAGTAGCTTTCCACAGAATAAGTGAACAAAACAACGAAGCTCAGAGAAGAGACTGTGTCTGCCATCACTACATCTCCCATGATGCATTGGGTTAAAGTGACAGACACACACAATTGAGTCTCTCTTCTTAACGTCTTAAAACAACAACAAACACACATCAAACAGTTATGAATCTTTTAACTTAACTTTTATTACATCTTTTAGAAAAAACAGCTGCAGCTTCCAGCTTTTTCTGCCACAATTATCACGAGAATGCAGGTGAGATTATGAAGGGACTTTAGATCAATACAGACTATGAGTTTCTCCTTTATGTTTTATTTATTTATTTATATATTGGATGCTGGTGTGCCGTGGGATTTTTGTCAAGGTTAAAGTGTGCCATGGCTCAAAAAAGGTTAAAAAACACTGGACTAAACAGACGACAAAGTGACGCTAAACGCCCCCCCTGGACAGCCATCAGACTGTGTTATAGCAGCAGATCAGAATATTCGCTTTCAACTTCATCAAGCAATGTACGGAACTGACGGTGGTTCATTTACATCAGCCACCTGTTTAACAGTACGCTAAAAGTTAAAAAAAAAGCCCTGCTGGTAGAAACGTGTGTCGTAAGCTATGACGCTAATCTATGATGACAGAAATGTAGAAGTTTAATATTGTAATAACCCAGCCAGACCATCACCTGAGCGGAGCAGCAGCAGCTAAACTGTTTACCAAGAGACTTCTTTAGAGAGCTGTCAGTGCCTCAAACATCTACAACCAGGACAGTCTCAGTGACACATTAACAGCAGTAGAGGAAAGATCTCCTTCTCTGTATCAAGCCCATACGTTCCAGCACACACAAACAGCATGGACCTCACTTCAGTTCACAACACTCTTACTAAAGGTTTTTCCCTAAAACTCCCACTTCCCATGAGCCTTAGGGGGTGAAGGCGGGGCTAGTGGCGGTCATGTGCATTTTAGGTCTGTTAGCAGCAGGGGATTGTGGGACGCAGTTTCCTGATGTAATTAGGGCTCATCATGAGCGTTTCTGTTTCTTTTCATATGACAGTTTGGTTGTTCCACCTTAGTTTATTCTTCCTGTTATGTTTGTTTCTTTATGTTGGACCGTGAGTGTGGAAGGGGGGGGGGTTGATGACTACAGTGCAATGTTCAACACGTTGTGTGTTCAAACAAATCGGGGTTAGTAATGTCGGAAAGGAGACGATCCTCCTCTCTGAGTCTCTGCGGAGCGGTGTCACTTCTCTCTAGTGCAGTCAGTTGATTGACACTTCAATCTATAGCCAGATTGGCTCCTGTTTTCCAGTTCCAGTTCCAGTTACCTGCTGGGCGTAACAGTTTTGATTCTACAAGCTCTAAAAGCATTGGAAAACATAAAGAATACTTGTCTTGTTTTTCCTCCTACAGAAACCATATTAAAACAAAAAGTATATTTCTCTCTCTCCCATCTATTTACATTTTCAAATATTTTTGAAAATGCTCCAGGGAGCCACCAGGGCAGCGTTAAAGAGCCGCATTTCCCTTGTAAACTTAAATGAATTACTTCTATTGGTAACAAATAATTTAGTTAAATTTATTCAAACTCAATAATTGTTTATACAACTCAAATTTACGTATTTATCTAACTAAATATCACATTACTCCATTAATCCTTTTTCCAATTTAATTACTTATATTTCTTGAACTCTCATGTCTAAGTTTGAGCTGGTAGATATGCTCATTTTTAGAACAATAAAAAGGACGGAAAAAAAATGCAAAAGTTCATTAAAGAACTTTCCGTCATGATGATAACAGTGTAGGGGTGCTATAAAAACTCATCATCCTCTCCTTCACTCTCACTCGTGGTGCTGAGACATAAGCATAGTAGGACAAAATAACTCGGAAAAACACGGTGAAACACAGTAAAACAGCTAAACAACTAAACACATTTGGTCAAAAACCCACACTTAAACCCAAATCCATCCAGACAGGCAAAGTGAATGATATCCCAGAATCCCTTGCGGTGCCGATCTAACAGCTGCACCAAAGTTACACCTACTTAATTGAATTAATTTGAATGAATGGAAATAATTGTCATAAAACTATGTGTTATTTTTAAGGTGACCATAACAAAAAATGATTTATCTTAACTGAAGCAAATAATGAAGTTAGATCAACAATGTAAAAAAGTTTATCTTTTGACATCCATATGTGGTCTTATCAGCCTCACATGGTGGAAAAAGTATTATCTGAGCTTCTTCATCCACTAAATCATCTTCAAATGGACACGCCATGCTGCTGCACCTCTCTGAAAACAAACTAACCTTCAACTAAACCTGCTTCAGACCAGGTTATGTTCAGAGCATGAGTTGCTATGGCAACTTGACCTACCCTGAAACATATCTCTGTTTCTGGAACTGAAAGCTGAGGTTATCCACTTGCTTAGCCTCAAACTTACCGTAGGAGCTAGCATAACCTGCTTTCTGGAATACCCCCCAGGTTTGAGCAGGACGTTACCCAAAAACAAACATCTCTGTCATTCATCCCCATCGTCACATGGAGGCCTCAGAGAATTCCTGGAGGAAGACTGCTCCTCCTCATCTCACAGACTTCCTGACAGAGGCGGGGCCATGTTTAAAATTCCATCCTTTGTGTACAATAAGTCTTAACGCTACGTCCTCTAAAGGCGCCGCTTTAAACGCTCAGGTTCTGTGAAGGGCCCACGTTAGCCCAGCTGCTTTTTAAAGAGGAAGCACGGTTAATCTCTCTTTTATGGCACAGGCGTCATCCATTTAGGTCAAAGCTACGGTTTAGGTTCAAGCAGGTCAGCAGAGCTGCAGCCGCTGTCATTAAAAGCTTCCTCTGCGCAAACACACCTGAGCGCGGCGCCAGGCAGATGTCTGCTCGGCGTGCCGTGTTTGCCAAACATCATTTCATTTGGAGTGCGCTGACACAGCCTCAGCTCGGGTTTCCCGTGTTTGGCGGGCAGGCGGGCGTGAAGGTAAACTGCATGCAATCAAATGCAGCACGAGGGGGGGGAGGGCTGGCTTCCCTGCAGTCAAAGCACACACGCCGCCGCCGTCTTTGGCACAGAACGCCAGCATATCTGAGCTAACCAAGCTCTGCTGATAGACGCTTCATTAGGGACGGAGATCAGCTCTAATCTCGTCTCCAGGCGCCGCTCCCGCTCATCCGCCGCCAAAGCTGCAGGGAACCTGGCGCCGCACGCCAGCGACCCCTGCAGTCACCTCCGGCTGCAGAGACTGGGAGCTCCGCTCTGCGGGGGACGATTCCTGCAGAAGGTCGGCGTGGGATCATCACCAGCATCTGAACCTTCCCCCAGATTCCTCCAGGGACCACATAACAACACACGTGCCTGCATGTTCAAATCCCATCCCGACTGCCGGATCGCAATCAGTCAAGTAAGTCACTAACACTCCGTCATCCAAACGCCAGCTTCCCACAGGCACAGAAAAACTACAGGGAACGTTCATTTAAAAACAAAAAAAGACAGTATTTTGAATCACCTGCACGTGTTGAAGGAGTCCATACTTGTCTCTTACGACAAAAGTTAGTCCACTAAAGCTCACCCCTCCACCCGCTGTTCCACTTTGTCCTGCAGGGTTAAGAGGGGTGGAGCCTATCTCAGCTGTGGGTACAGCTGGGACAGGCTCCAGTCCATGGAAGGGCCTGAGAACCCATCCCGCTGGTGTCAAAGGCTTTCAGTCAGGGGTGTGGGCGCTCACCTGGGGGGCAGAGGTCCAGCTGGCTCTTTTCCAGCCCCTCCTGAACATTCCAGTCTCTTCAAGCAGAGCTGGACTTCAGTGGGGTTCTACCTGCCAGAGAGGCCCTCCCCTCACACCCCCAGAACAGAACGATCCCAGCGTTCAAACATTCGACGGCGCCTTTCTGTCCTCCAGGGGGCGCTCCCTCACACATTATTCTGTTCATCCTAATAAAATAAAGATAACAAGAATACTTCAACTGTTTCGATCTCATCAAAGTGCAGAGGCAGTAAAGAAATCCACACAGGAAGTCTTTGAGTGCATAACCAGGGGGGGACCCGGCTGAGCATCGTCGCTTATCTGGGATGAACAGGAAATCAGCGTTTTTTACTGCCGGCTGCAGGCTGAGCCGCCATGACAGGATCAGGTACCGCAGCGACGGGACAACACCTACACTGTCCAGCCTCCGCTGCCGCGCTCTGGACTTCCAGGGACAACTGACAGAAATTGTTGGTTTTAGAGTAGAGCTGCCAAAAATAGCCCCCGTGCCGACGTCATGGCCATCACAGCTGCTCTGCTTTGGAACGAGGTCACATCATGTTTGCACCAACATATTATTTGTTCAAAGCCTTCTTTTGAATTCATCCCTTTTATAGGAGCTTGGATGATGCCCCGCCCAACTTAGTCCCTGATTGGTTCATTTCCTGTGGTACACAAAGGACTGACCTGGAATTAGAACCAGAGCCTTCTCGCTGTAAAACAAGACTGCAACCCACTACACCACGAGCAGCCCTTCTGTGTGCACAGAAGGGCTAGATCTGATACCTTTTTTAACATGTTCTTGATCATCTTAATTGTTGTCATGATATTTTTTTCTTTAGTTCAAGCTATTCAAACTATGAACTGACCAATCAGATGTCTCAATAAAAGCAGGTGTAGCCATTCTAAATGTTTGATTGACAGATGTGTTGTTGTGTGACCTGCTCCCAGTGGAAGGGGTGTGGACTTCCAAAAAGCTCACTCCGGCCTCACATGCAGTCACAGAAACCTTTCACACGACTTCTGGTCAAATTTCAACACATTTTCTAATAAATCCAAGCTGAAAGTTTTTACCATGAAAAAGAAGCATCAAACAAAATATCCAGAGGAAAAAAAATGTAAAAAACTGGATCTACTGCTACTTGTTAGAATTATTTTCTTAGGATTGTTTAGGAGACTATCGTATGGGTTCAGTCGCGTTTCGTCATCCAGCGTACCATGGCGGGTAGAAACCCTTCTAACAGGCTGTAATGAACATTTCCACCCACACAAAAAGGATCGAGCACACAGTCTTTTTAAACCACAAGAACTACAAGCTAGCAAACACACAGTCTGGAGGGAAACAGACTCTGCAGATCACTTAGATAACTTGTATTATCAAACACTCAGCAATTTATCAGCAGGAGAGTCACAGAAACATTTCAGGGGGGTTGGAGGCTGGCACCATTAATAATGCACAACCTGTCAGGAAAGGACCTCTGCTAAAACTCTGATTAAAACATTTTAGAGGACAACGGCTGAACACTCAGATGAAGGCATGACTGGAAAAGGCTTTTGTCCTTTGCTGCTGTTTGAAAGAACATTTTGCACCTGTTACTTTTTTACCTTTGGCCTTTCTAATTGTGAAAATCAATGCTCAATTCAATATGCAAAGTTTTGTCAGACAAAAAAGGGCCTCCAGGAGAAGAAGTCTAGTTTTAATAGCTAACTTTATTTGTGCCTAAAGTTTTTAGACATTGTTAGGAGATGTGCCCACGTATTATTCACTGGGCCTCCCTGTGAAATAGGCAGAACATTTGCTGCAGTCCGGAAAAACGTGTGCACAAGCTCCAGGAGAAGGTCGCTACTTTAAATTCAACCAGCAGAGTATCCGTGTTTGAAAGCAGAACATCTCTCCATCTCTTTCAGCGTAAACATATGCTGCCCTCTGGCTCTGTGCCGCCCACCTGCACAGACTGTATAAGTAGTATGACAATAGACTCACACTTTCCAGAAACAAACCCACTGTTACACAAAAGAGCGGCTGTGTTGGGTTCTCTGCCTACACACTGCAGATTCTTCCACTCACAAACAGTTTCAGGACAGCAAAGGCGGCCAGAGGTCGTCCCAGGAAACAAATCAATCAGCTGTTATTTGTTGTTCTGAACAAATATGAGTGTGTGGCTAAAAACCTCAGCTGCTGTGGAAGACTTCAAGTTTTCAAGACAATGCAACACCAAGCTGACAGTATTATCACCCATCTAATCAATCATCCCTCCATCCATCCATCCATCCATCCATCCATCCATTTAGACCAGCGGTCTGCAACCGTTACCACTCAAAGGGCCGTTTGGATCAGTTTTCCACACAGATAAACCTCCTTTAATATCTTCAGAGGCGTCCTGCCTACTTTGACGCCCTGGGCTTTATTATTAAATATAAATAAAATATACTTGTATAGTTGCATTCACATTTACAATATAGTATCTAGTTTAGTTCACACTAAACACACATCAGTTTGGGTTTTCTTTCTGAAGGCTGCTTCTGGTAAAAACGGTCCCATTTTTCTGTTCTTTCTTCCTTATCTGACTCCAACCCGTCACCATTCATGAATGAATTCTTCCGGTCATTTCCGGTGGCTTCATGAATGAACATCAATGGAAACTAAAGGACATTTTCTTCTGTTTTTGTGCTTCAGTGTCACATAAACCTGAACAAAAAGAGACAAACGATTGTGTTCATTCCATCAGAAGCATTGACTGTAATGAGAACAGTAGAAGAGCTTCCATGAAATCCACCAATAAGCTCATTAACCAGACTAGTCTAACCAAGTGAAACCTTCATTAGCCATGAGGCAAATGTGGCTCCAAATTGTACTCCTCCAACAGTAAATTTGGTCGTATTTGGCGCCTAGCGAGTGTTAATATTGGCCCCCGCCTGCATCCCTTCATCCATTTAAACTGGACGCTGATGTTTCCTTTGATCTTTTGTCCATTTTCCACCACTTTGAATAGACTTTTCTGTCTGTCAAACACCAGAGTTCAGATGAGTGAGATGATGGAAACAAATTCACTCCTTTCTGTTTTTTCTTTCACTCTTCATAAAATGCAGTAAAAACAATAAAGTAAATTAATTTTATGGATGACAACTATTTTTTTATTTGGAAGCAGCTGTTAGTTTGCTGCGGGTCTAAGCCCCTCCCCCACCTCTCTACCTGTTCACCCTCTCTACCTGTTCACCCGTTCACATCCTCTGCAGCTGCGAGTTATTCCCCCCCGCTGCTTCAGTGTATTCTACACAATACACATCATGGCACTCAGTTGACGCGGTAGTAGGGGCGCTCTAGCGCAAATTTCATTAATTTTAGGAGAATATGGGCGGTTTTAGTCGAGGAAAACTGCAAGGAAACAATTAAAAACTGTTTGTTTTTTTGGTGCTCATGTGTCTCCTACCAGATCGCCACTGACGGTCTTTTTAGAAGAACTTTCCATCTCACAACAGACTCTGGTCGGCGTTCACAGCAGAAGACATGCCCCCTCTGCGCGTTCACGCTTCTCCACTCCCTCTGCCCGCTCGCAGATCCCGGCGGTGTTAAAGGCACCACGATAGTCTGAGAACAGGATAGTTATTTTACAAAACCACAGAGAGCCACAGGTTGTTGGCCCCTGATCCATCCAGCCATCCATCCATCCATCCCACTATTGATCTGACCATTTAACCTTCTGTTCTTCCTTCTTTTAACTAGTTTATTCCATCACTCCGCCCACCCGTCTCTCCATCCATCCATGCTTCCTTCTTTCTATCTATATATTTTCCTACACTTCATTCATCCATCTCTTCACCAACCAAACTACCTGTATGTTGTGGGCGGGACTATTTGGCCTGAGCAACCCTGACACCCCTTCCTGTCATCCATCAGTTTACACCCTCTCGTACTAGCTTACGGCCCCTCACACCCCAAACCTAAAATTAATGATGCAACAAAACTGGTGAGCAATAGTCGAGCCATCCAGTTGGAACAGTTTTGTGAAACAGTTTTGACTCACCCCCGGACGATGACAGGAATTCTGAAAGTTTTGGGTAAAAACAGATAAAAAAATGGTGCACGTGAACTTGCTAAAGCTCTGCGGACAGAAGGAGGCCCGGAGGAAACTGACCCTTTTCTTCTGACCTCTGCCTCCACCCTCCTCCGCCTGCCCACACAGCTGCTGCCTCACGGTCCTCCTGCTCAAAGTCGTCTCTGAAGGTTGAAACGTTTTGAAAAGATTTCCTCATAAAGATTTGCTCTAAACTTTAGGACTTTGGTGGAAAGACCAGAGCCTGATCAGGGTTAATGAAGGCTCCAGGAAACAGTTTCTACCATAAATATCCGTTCTGATGAAGGAAAATGGGCACAAACAGGTTTTTAGTGGAAACGTAGCAGAAATCTGCCATTTGCTCTCAGAAATCAGCCACATTTGATCCTAATAGGATCAAAACAACACAATTGTAGCCCACTGATTCACATGAAGATGTTAGGATTGGGAGCTCCTCCTACTCCTACCGGGGAATAATCGCCTCACCTGTTTCCAGTCTCCTCGTCAACCTTCAGCCTATTTATGGACTCCTCACCTTCCAGCCGATGTCAGTCCGTCTGCTCTCAGCGGTAGAGTACTGACCTATGCTAACTCGAGATCCTGTCGAAACAGTTTCTATGCTTATGCTCGTGCCTATGCCAAGAGTCCTAATCCTCTGTTACTCTGTTTCCTTCAGACATTGCCTCCAGCATCCTCCACACCTTCTGGTCTCATCTGCCGTCCAGGATCCAGCCATCTAAGCCGGAACTTCCCCACCATCACTGGGACTGATTAAAAACTCTTTCACACCCAACCATCTCTGTTCTGTCCTGCTTCTGGGTCCAGCCTCGTGAACTCTAACAGAACGGACTGACCATCATGGACCCAGCAGGCTCAGAACCCATTATTAACCAGACTCTGTCCGCCCATGCCACCACCCTGGACCAACAGGGACAGATGATCCACACTCTGTCCAACAACCAACAGGCCATCACGCAACAATTAGCCCAGCTCCAGGCCTTGCTCCAAACCATAGCAGAGTCGAGACACCCACCTTCATCTTCAGCTGCTCCCGAGCCGCCTCCTGCGAGTTCGCCGTCACCGGTCCGTGAAGCTCGCATTCCTAACCCGGATCCATTCTCTGGAACCTCCGATCACTGCCGTGGTTTCCTTCTTCAATGCACGCAGTTTTTTTCTCAGCAATCCGCCATGTACTCCTCGGATGAAGCCAAGATTGCCTTCGTCGTGGGATTGTTACGCGGCCGGGCTCTGGAATGGGCCGAGGCCTTCCTGGCTAATCACAGTTCCGCTTCTATGTCCTTTCAAGATTTTCTGGGTCACTTCAAACAGGGTTTTGAGACGCCAGAGAGATACCATGACGCCTCTCGCAAGCTGCTCGGTCTCCGACAAGACAGGCGCTCCGTGGCTGACTACTCTGTTGACTTCCGCATTCTTGCAACGGAAGCTGGATGGGACACAAAAGCCCTACTGGAGGTCTTCTATAACGGACTAAACGACTCCATGAAAGACGAACTGTTGCATTATGAAAAACCGGCCTCACTTGACGGTCTAATCACTCTCTCCATCAGGATCGATAACCGCCTCCGTGAGCGCCGCAGTATTCGGAACTACAAGTCCCTACCAGCCTGCCCGAGACATACTCCACGCCCGGCCACGCCCCCTTCCAGCTTTTCTCTGGCCGACGGTGCGGCCCATACATTAACCCCTGAGGAGCCGATGCAGCTAGGAAGAACGCGTTTAACACCAAGGGAAAGAGAGGAGCGTCGGACAAGAGGAGAATGTTTTTACTGTGGCAGTAAAGATCACCAAGTGGCTGTCTGCCCCCTCAAGCCAAAAGAGAGAGCCCTTCAGTGATCATGGGGACACTGAAGGGCGCTGTCTCTGACTCTGAAACCCCAGCTAGAACTGAATTCCTGGTCACTCTCTCTTTTGGTTCCTGGTCCCGATCCGTATCCGCCCTCATCGACTCCGGTGCTGAGGGAAACTTCATCAATAAGAACCTAGCCCTTGAAGCTGGACTGACTCTCCTCCCTCTGGACCCCTGCTTAAAGGTCAGTGCAGCTAACGGACAGACTGTAACTCTGATTCAGCACCAGACTACACCGGTTAACCTGTGTTTTTCTGGCAACCACTGTGAGTCTCTCCAGTTTTATGTTTTTCAGGCTACTTCCTGCCAGATCATTTTGGGACGTCCATGGCTTAGTTTGCATAATCCCCACATTGACTGGCAGACAAACTGCATTATAAGTTGGAGTCCTTACTGTCACTCCACCTGTCTTCGCTCTGCCCTTCCTGATTTACAGACTACTGATTTGCCACCTGTTTCCCCCGACCTGTCTGGCGTCCCTCCGGTGTATCATGACCTTGCAGCAGTGTTCAGTAAGCAAAGGGCTTCCACCCTTCCTCCTCACAGACCGTATGACATTGCCATAGATCTGCTCCCAGGTGTCACCTTACCTTCTTCCAAACTGTACAGTCTCTCCAGACCAGAACTCTCAGCCATGGAACGGTACATCAAGGAGTCCCTCGCTGCGGGCATCATCCGACCATCCTCTTCTCTCCTGGCGGCTGGCTTTTTCTTTGTGGAGAAGAAGGACAAGTCTCTTCGCCCCTGTATTGACTACCGTCATCTCAATAACATCACGGTAAAGAACAAATACCCCTTGCCGTTACTAAATTCAGCCTTTGAGTATCTCCAGGGAGCTTCGGTCTTTACCAAATCAGATCTCCGTAATGCTTACCATCTTGTGCGGGTGCGAGAGGGAGACGAATGGAAGACAGCATTCAACACACCTTTAGGCCACTTCGAGTACCTGGTGATGCCCTTTGGGTTAACCAATGCACCAGCAGTATTCCAGGCACTCGTAAATGACGTGCTAAGAGACTTTCTTAATCGGTTTGTGTTTGTCTACCTGGACGACATTCTTATCTATTCCCCTTCTCTCGATTCCCATGTCCAACATGTGCATTTGGTCCTCCAAAGACTCCTCGAAAATAAACTGTACATCAAGGCGGAGAAATGTGAATTCCATGTCCCCAAGATCTCGTTCCTAGGTTTCGTTATCGAAAAGGGTCATGTTAACATGGATCCCACGAAGGTCGCTGCCATTAAGGAATGGCCCCGACCCACCTCCCGTAAAGACCTTCAGCGTTTCCTCGGTTTTTCTAATTTTTATCGTCGTTTCATGCGCAACTTCAGCAGCATTGCACGCCCCCTAACGTCTCTTACATCTCCCAAGACTCCTTTTTTGTGGAGCCAGGAAGCTGAGGATGCCTTCAACCTTCTCAAGACCCGGTTCACCACCGCCCCCGTGTTGGCCCAAGCCGATCCCTCTCGACAGTTTGTGGTGGAGGTGGATGCCTCGGATACCGGGGTGGGGGCGGTCCTCTCCCAACGCACTCCAGATGGGAAGCTTCACCCGTGTGCATTCTTTTCCCGCAAACTGTCACCCTCCGAGCGCAATTACGACGTTGGCAATAGGGAATTGCTGGCCATTAAATTGGCTTTGGAAGAATGGCGCCATTGGCTGGAGGGTGCCGAACTTCCCTTTATAGTCTGGACAGATCATAAAAACCTCGAATACATCGTTTCTGCCAGAAGACTCAACCCTCGTCAGGCCCGTTGGGCTTTGTTTTTTAGCCGGTTCAATTTTACTGTCTCCTTTCGCCCTGGGTCACGCAACGTGAAGCCTGATGCGCTCTCCCGCCTGCATTCCCCTGAAGAACCAGAGACCTCGTCTAGTCCCATCCTCCCTCCGTCCTGTGTGCTTGCCAGTCTCTCCTGGGAGATCGAGACCGCCATCCAGCGAGCTCTGGCCACGGATCCGGACCCCGGAGGTGGACCACCCAATCGCCAGTATGTCCCAGCGTCGGTCCGGTCTCGAGTGTTGACTTGGGTTCATGCGTCTCGGTTCTCCTGCCATCCGGGGTTCCGTCGGACTCTACTCCAAGTCCAGCGGCATTTCTGGTGGCCTTCCATCATCTCAGACACTAAGGCCTATGTGGCTGCTTGCACCATTTGCGCCACCAGCAAATCCTCCCATCAAGCCCCCGCTGGCCTTCTTAATCCACTTCCTGTTCCTTCCAGACCATGGTCTCACATAGCAGTGGATTTCGTCACCGGACTCCCCGCCTCTCAAGGGAACACTGTCATCTTAACAATTGTGGACAGATTCTCCAAGGCTGCTCATTTCGTGGCGCTGCCCAAACTTCCCACTGCTACTGAGACCGCCAGGTGCCTCACTGACAATGTTTTCCGGCTCCATGGCATTCCCTGCGACATTGTGTCTGATCGTGGCCCCCAGTTTTCTTCCCAGGTCTGGAAGAACTTTTGCCAGGGACTGGGTGCCACGGCCAGCTTGTCCTCTGGTTTCCATCCCCAGACCAATGGCCAGACCGAGCGCACGAACCAGGATTTGGAGTCTGCCCTTCGATGCGTTTGTTCCCAGAACCCCAGTTCATGGTCTAACCATCTGAGCTGGATAGAATACGCCCATAACAGTTTGGTCTCTTCCGCCACAGGAAGGTCCCCTTTTGAGGCCTATTTGGGCTACCAGCCCCCTCTGTTTCCCTCCGAAGAAGTGGACTTAACCGTTCCCTCCGTGGCAGAACACATCAGACGCTGTCGCAGGGTCTGGTCGGCGACTAGACAGTCGCTCCTACGTGCTACACAGCGTGCTAAGACCTCTGCTGACAGGCGCCGTTCTCCAGCTCCCCCTTACGCTCCTGGACAGGAGGTTTGGCTGTCCACCAAGGACCTACCCCTTCACACAGAGTCACGGAAGTTGTCACCTCGCTTCATTGGACCCTTCATTGTGGACTCCGTCATTAATCCTGCCAGTGTCAAGCTCCGTCTCCCACGCTCCATGAAGGTTCATCCAGTCTTCCACGTCTCCCGCCTCAAACCTGTGGTCTCCAGTCCAGTCATGGACATCGCCATGTTGGAGCTGGAGTGATTGATCCAAGTCGGTCTGATTCTTAAATCTATAGCAACTACTCCATTACTACCACCAATCAGGAGTGAGCTTATTAGAAGGCCACACCCCTTCTACTTAAAGGTGGGCTAGGAGGGGATGAAATCCCTCAATCAAATGTTTCGAACATTGGCCATGAGGACCAGCAGGCTCCACCTACTTTTATTGAGTCATCTGGTTGGTCAGTTTACAACATGAATAACTTAAGTTACAGAAAAAATATAGTTAAAAAAATGTAAGATTACCATGAACATTAAAAAAATGTATCAGAGCAAGAACGGTTCTTCTGACCAATAGAATGGCGGAGTAACGCTGTTTATTTCTCTGTAGAGGTCTATGGGATTTTGGCTTCCTGGAGCCAGTGGGTACTTCCTGTTTGGAACGCCACGGTGGAGAGGTCACACAGTCCAGTTCTTATATACAGTCACCAGTTTATACAGACGACACAAAAAGGATTTGTCAGCAGGGATTCTGAGGGTCGTTGTCTTTGAAAAGCCAAGTTTGATCTGGAATCTGAAACACTTTAACTGAAAGAGACAGAATGCAGAAAAGGAATCCACAAAATCGCTGTTTAATTTTTATAGAATGCATTGGTCTGCAATCTGAAGTGCTGACCTGTTTAGCAAACAAGAGGGATTTTGTCAATAGCTGCCTACATGGTATATCTGAGCACATGTGCATACACACCAGACTCTTTTGGCCTGAAAACTCAACATGGAGCCATTGATATAATATAGAACATCAATTAGATCATTTTGTATCTATGAAAGACTACAGCCTAGTCCAGTGTTTTTCAACCTTTTTTGAGCCACGGTACACTTTATCCTTGACAAAAATCCTGCGGCACACCAGCATCCAAAAATTGAAGAAAAAAAAAACTCTGTATTCTGCATTGATCTACAGTCCCTCCATGATCTCACATGCATTTTTGTGATAAATGTGGCAGAAAAAGCTGGAAGTTGCAGCTGTTTTTTCAGATGGAATGAAAGTTAAGTCAGTTTTCAGCAATGTTGTTATTCCTTCTATTCAAGCTTAACTTAAAGTGACTGAAGTCTGAAAGCGAATAAGTCAATCCTTCAATCCAGACGTTATTAAAAAAGTGTTTCAGTTAGAAAGATGACTTGGACCAAACTCTGGGATGTTTGGATGTTAAGAAACACAAACCTTGAAGGAGAACTAAACTGTTGACCTCTGATTTCATCCAGAAGATTTAAAGATGTGAGTTCGTTGTGGTTTCAAGACGTTTAACAGGGAAGACTCATTGTACGCTGAGATGCTGTCACTTTAACCCAATGCATCATGGGAGATGTAGTGATGCAGAAAGACCAGCGTCTCTGAGCTTCTTGGTTTTGTTCTCTTGTTCCACGGTCTGATACCGGATTCTGTGGAAAGCTACACCGCTAAAGACGAGCTTTAGATGGTATTTTTGTTGGAACTGAGAGACTTTAGGAGCAGAATCAGAACAAGGAAGTGAAGACTTTAACCACTTCTGATTGGTCAGACTGATGACGTGTGATGAAGCCTCCAAGAATGATTGGTGGAGACAGTTAAAGGGGTGGGACTTTTCCAAAAACAGAGCTGAAGCTGCGGCTAAATCGCGGTACCGTCATTCTTATCAAAATGTCTTTAATAGAATCAAATAAACACAAAGAAAAAGTATTTTATGATCTTTCATATTCCTAACTACTCAGTGTTTTATCAGGGCCTGTTTGGATGAACAAAGAGCTGAAATCCTGGAGATGGAAAATGTTTTTAGATCAGTGAAAATGGGTCATTTCCCACGGTACACTGGTGTGCCGCAGCAAACTGGTTTAAAAACACTGGTTAGGGCATTTGACAGAAATTGTATCCAGTTATTGCTATAAAAAAATAAAGATTGTACAAGAAGGAAATTCCCCAAAACAACAAACTCCACTGTTGCTGTGATTTAAAAGACAACTCACACACATACAACCAAAAAACCGTGGAGGCCCCAATGCCAAAATCAGATAATTGGGCAGCTGTAATGCAAAGATAAGGCGGTCAACCTATGATTAGAAGACCACAGGTTCGGTTCCCACTCTGTGCACCGATGTTTTTAAGAGTCTTTGAGTAAAAGACCAAATCCCACTCTAGGGTAAGCAACCCTAGCTCCTAGTGTGTTGGAACCTCCATCAGTGTGTGAATGTGTATGCTTGGATGAATGGGACTGTGACTGTAGCGTGCTTTGGGCCTTTTAAGAAGGCATTGAGGTGTTATGTAAATACGCCATGAGTATACATAACCAGACATGCCTGCTATCATTTGTTTAATTTTCCTTTCAAACTAAAGTCTGGATCATAACAGTTTTTAAAAAAGTCCACTTGTCTTGTTTTCTGAAATTCATCAGACATTCAGCCCTTTTTTCATGCAAAGAAACTATTTGGTATGATCAAAAGCAAACATCGATGGCTGAGGCTTTGAGACAAAGTCCAGATGTGTTCCGTCTCCGTAGCGACTAAATGCAGCATTTAGCAGAGCTCCGGAGCATCTGCTCCCGTCTGTACTGCATGTCCAGGGCTGCTGGAAACACTCCAGGAAATAAATAAACCGCAACAGCAGACCAACAAAAAACGGCTTCGTTGTTTACTCTGAAAGCAAACCCAACAATAGAGCCACGATCTGAAAAGCCTCAACAAAAGGATCCATGAAGACATCGAGCAGCAAGCTGCATTGTGTTGGGGATTATGTCCAATGAGGAGTCCATTATCAGAAATGAATGGATGACGTTGACTCGTGAACTGTCTGATGCAAACCAGACTGGAACTGGACTGAGTGACCCCTCCCCCCAGGGGGTGGGAGGGGTGATTAAAGAGGAGGGGGGTTAGATACCTGTGACCTCCAAAAATACAAAACTTTTCAACATTTACACAATACAACTGATGTTCACACACGCATACTTATGCATTTGGACCAACACGTGAAATATTTCATATAATCACTCAAACTATTTGTGCCCTGTGCCCCCCCACCCCCCTATGATTCCTATCAGGAAGTACCTGCTGGCTCCAAGAAGCCAATGTCCCATAGAGTTCTATAGAGATATAAACAGCTGTTATACAGTCATTCTATTGGTCACAACCATTCTGGATCTGATGGCTTTTTGTGTAACATTTGTGTAACTTTATAATCCTCATTTTTCACATTGTTTTTTGTAGTTCAAGTTATTCATGTTATACAGTTATCATAGGACTCAATCAAAGTAGATGGAGCCTGCTGGCCCCCACATACAAAGCACATTTGATTGACAGATTTCGTGTAGCCCACTTTGAAGAGGTAGGGGTGTGGCCTTCAAACAAGCTCACTTTTGATTGGCCAGAGTGGTTCCCACAAAAATATGGACACAGAACAACTCGGACCAATCACGGCTCAATGACGGTGTCTGGTTCCGACATGGCGTTGTCTGTATCACGAGAAAATGGCGACTCGGTCGGTAATGACTGTACTCGGTTGGACCTTGAAGTAAAACATGGTCTATGGGTGATGTCACATCCACTCCCTCTAATGGTCAGATACCATCAATGGTTCTGCCAAACAAATGAAATAACAGAAACAACCCTGATCACATTTACACAAATATGAATAATTGAAGAGAGTTTCTGAGGTGAAATCTGACATGGGGACAGCAAGGGGTGGGGGTGGGGGGGGGGGTTTCCTCAGCTGTAACTTCAATATTAGCATTAAGGTGCTGGGAGGAAGTCTCCATTCAGAAGCAAGAAAGACGCTCATTTGCTCAACAGAAAAGTGAGCAAATGAGGGTTTTCTGAAGGGAATAAAGAGGTTTTTATTAGCTGGTAAAATGGTTTAAACATGAATTATTCTATTTCATTTCCTCTCCAGAAGAACGCAGAGGTCAGGTAGTCTGTAGGAAGGATTTTAGACACAAATGCTGCTTCCCTTTATCCATCTCACTACGCTGTCTTGTGATATCAAAACCAAATATGTGAGAGATGTTTTAACCATGTTTGACCATAAATGGGCGAATAAACGAAAATGATATTCATAGAAAATGTTTATAGGCTTCAAAGCCTTTAAGGGTTTCAGTAAAATCAGAGTCAAATGAAGCTCCATTTAATAATTCTAGCTTTTCCACTTATTGATTTCATCACCAAATAGATCAGGATTTTGACTTTTCTGATTATCGGAGCTCTGAATCAATTCAAAACCCTAAATATAACACAATTATTAACAATCTAGATCATCTCTTTTACACCTCCTCTGTGGCTCTCTCGTTAAAGAAAAAAAAAACGTTTATAATGTTTAAAAGTTACTGCAAAGTAAAAAGAAAAGTGGACTAACACAAAATGTATTCAATTCATTCACAAACAGTTTAAGGACTGTATGTATCTCTCTTTCCGAAACCTGACTGCAGTCTCCTAGCAACGATGCTCAAATAATCCAATGGTTTAATTAGGTTGGAGTAAAATATTTTGACTGATTTCTGGCTGTTGTTTACCACAGAAAATTACTTTAAAGTCAGCAAGGACAACCAGAATGATTCGTTAAGGTGCACCAATTATAACATGGATTTTCTATTTTTGAACAAATTCAGGGATCTTAAGTGTGCCGTATGGTTTGAAAATATGGCAAGTGTCACTGAATTAGCTCCGATTTATTTTTAGTTTGTTAGATTTACAACTTTCTAAACTGTATGTAATTACTGCTGACATTACACCAGCTGCATTTGCTGCATTGAGATGTGGCAGAAGGAGTCTTTTATTTTGAAAGGCAGTGCTGCGAACCTGTGTCAAAAAGTTCTTACCTACTATTAGGGATGGGTACCGTGCCCCGGTATTGAACCAGCCCCGGGGCCGCATTCTTCAAGACCGCAGTATCGTTAAGATCTGACCTTAACGGTTCTGCTATCGGTACTGGAGAAGTTACTTTTTTTTTTTGTGTCCCACAAAATATAAACGTTATCTGCCATATTTAACTCACCAAGTCAGTCAATTTTGCGTTAATTATAGATGATGATATTAATTTCGATATTCTCGTTGAAGCGGAGAGCTCCGTCTGTCTATTTGTGTGCACGGGGGGCGGGGCTGTTGTTCAGACAGCACGCGCCGCGCGCTCACACACACAAGACAAGGCAGCGCACACACAGTCAGTGGTGATCTTGTAGGAGACACGTGAATTATTACGTTTGCCGACCATCCTGTCACCTTGCTGCTACGATGACCGTATGTTGCGCTGTTTGTACAGAACAGGCTGGGGCAGCGGGAGGGGGGGTGGGGGGGGGCGTTGCACGCGGAGAATACAACATACAGATAGAGAGGCGGGGCTTAGTCTCACCGCTTATGATTTCAGACCCGCGACAAACTATCAGCTGCTTCCTAATACTTAATAATAATGAATAACTAATGATAGTTGTTATCCGTAAAGTTAATATCATTTATTGGGTTTACTGGATTTAAAGAAAAATAAATGGAGTTGGCAAAATAGAAAGGAGTCTGCATCAAAGTGAATTTGTTTCCATCATTTAACTTAACTCATCTTAACTCTGGTGTTTGACAGACAGAAAAGTCTATTCAAGGTTGTGGAAAATGGACAAAAGACCAAATGAAACATCACACTCATAAAGAATAAAAACAATTAGATTAAATAAATAAATAAATATCCTGTCTGGAACATTCTCATGTATAAAGTAAAATGTTTTGTTAAAAAAAAAAACAATGTTGTTGCATAGTGAGGAAATAAAACACTTTATGTTCTTAATTTGTTATTTATTTATTTATTTTTTTTCGTCCTCAAAAAGTATCGATAAGAGTACCGATAAGAGTACCGGATCGATAAGGAGTATCGATAAGAGTAGTAGTATCGTTAAAACCTTAACGATACCCATCCCTACCTACTATGATCATTCCTTGGATGTTGTGGATAAATTCTATGAACCAGCCTCAGCTGAGGCTTTAGCGTTGGTCTGGGGCTGAACTGAGCCCTCAGGTCCGCCCCCACCAGCAGCTTCTGCCTCTCTCGTCTCTACAGGTCAAACAGGTGTGAAGATGGGGGCGGGGTTAAAGATGGAGACCAGATGCTGCTACGTTTCTCTCCATCTATCAACAAGGTCTTCACTCCCTGAATCCCAAATCAGCCTCTTTCCATCTTGTTCTGTCACTCCTCTGCATCTTTGCCCCCCAGCAGTCATAACAGATGTGGCGGACAACGTCTCGGGGGGGTGCTCATCATTTACGCACTGAGATAAAGATGACAGTTACTGAGGCTCCGAGGGAATCTTTTGGGGCAGAGAGGTCGACATCCTCAGTGAAAATGAAAATCCTGTCGTCCTCAAAGGGAAAAGATTTTTGGTCCAAACAGGAACCGTTTCTGTTTTCTCATTCGGAAGTTCTGATCACGATGATTTTTGTTTGCTCATTGGCAAATCAGAATCTATTTTTTTATTGTCAATATTTACAGTCCCACTCGGATCATCTTCTGATCGATTGTAAAAGTGTTTCCAGTGGTCTTTCAGTTATGATTCTGCAGTTTTTAGCTGTAACTAGGGGTGTGCCAAAATATCGATATGGTGATATATCGCGATATTTAGTCCCGCGATCGATTATCGATACGTCTTCATCAAGTATCGACCTTTTATTTACGTTTAAAAACCCCGTAAAACGTTATATGAACCATCCTTTGGTAAGACAGTTCCTTGGAGGGTCGATAGGGGGCGCTCGTTGCGAGATTGGCTGTTGCGGGCGGACGAAGAAGAACACACATTCAAACAAAGATGGCGGAGCGGGAAAACAATGAGAGGCGACGGCAGTAAGTTAAAAGACGCGCTGGCAGCATTGAAGCTGCATCACCCAGAGTTGTGTGAGAAAGCTGTGACTGCTGCTGCCTGAAGCCGACACAGCCGGACGCGGATACTTTTTTCCAGACGAAGCTACCGCCGTCTTCTGAGAGACAGAGCAGCTGCAATAACGGAAAACGGTCTCTGCAGCACGGTGGAGAACGAGGGATTTGGGTTTTTATTTAATGCATTAGAGTTTTGACATTCTCTCTCAGAAATACTGAAAAAGGATCCCTGTACTGTACGGCCAGACCAGAGCTACAGCTGAGATGGAAACGGAAGAAAGAGGCATCCCTTCCTTTAGACCCCCCTTCTCCTCTATGCAGCGGTAGATGAGCGGCGTCTTGATGCTAAAAGCCTGTGGTTCTCCAGAAAAACATGAACATAAACATACATCACATGCAGCTTTACCCCAAACGTGTTGTTCACAAAGATGTTAACTTTTAGATGCACTTCAAGTTCTTTATGTATTTTATCCCTGGTTATTTATTTTGAAAGCAGTTTATGTCTTAAATAACTTAAAGGAAAGTTCCTTGATACTTGATTTTTATTTTTCTGGGAGAATTATATTTTTGTTTACACCACATTTACACTGAATGGTGTCATTTATTTTTTAACAAAGACACTATAATTTGTTCACAGAATTAATATCTGATTCTCAGCTATTTTCTTAAATTAAGCGATGGCTATGGTTTTGTTTTTCAAAAGTTAATACCAATGTGTCTGGCAGCTACTTGACTTATTCATTTTTTATCCTTTTTACAGCAGTTATGTACTAAATAATAGCACTGCTGTTCATGTTCACTATTGTTTAAACTGAATTTTACAGATATTTCCAAATGAAAATTGTTATTGTTTGTCAAAGACAGAGTATTACTGATTTCAGCAACGTTACACAAAAGTCTGTTATTCATTACACCAAATAGGACACAAGTTGTTTATTATCATTGTGTTTAAAAAATAAAAAATAAATGGGGAAATATTTTCCAAAAAGCTGTTTTTAAAGTTCTTCTTTCTTAAAGTTTGATATATCGTGAGTTGTTAGAGACGAGATATATCGATTATCGCATTATCGCCATATTGTGATAGTATCGTTATCGTGAGCAAAGTATCGCGTATCGTATCGTATCGTGAGGTACCCAGTGATTCCCAGCCCTAGCTGTAACTGCAGTTTTCTAGGGCAGTGTTTCTGCAAACATGTGGATGCTCCAAAACCATGACGACCCATCCCCTTAGACCAGTGTTTTTCAACCAGTGTGCCGCACACTAGTGTGCCGTGGGAGATGGTCAAGTGTGCCGTGGGAAATTGCCCTCATTAACTGATCTAAAAACATTTCCCATCTCCAGGATTTCAGCTCTTTTTTCATCCAAACAGGCCCTGATAAAACACTGAGTAATTAAGAATATAAAAGATCATAAAATAATTTTTTCTTTGTGTTTATTTGATTCTATTAAAGACATTTTGATAAGAATGAATTTACCGCGATTTAGCTGCAACTAGAGGTGTTTGCGGAAAAGTCCCTCCCCTCCCCTTTAACTGTCTCTACCAATCATTCTTGAAGGCTTAATCACATGTCATCAGTCTGGCCAATCAGAAGTGGTTAAAGTCTCAACTTCCTTGTTCTGATTCTGCTCGTAAAGTCTCTCAGTTCTAACAAAAATACCAGCTAAAGCTCGTCTTTAGCGGTGTAGCTTTCCACAGAATCCGGTGTCAGACCGTGGAACAAGAGAACAAAACCATGAAGCTCTGAGAAGAGAGTCTTTCTGCCCTTTAGCGTCCTGTAGCGTCAGATTTTACACTACATCTCCCATGATGCATTGGCTTAAAGGAACAGCGTCCGAGCTTACAATGAGTTGTCCTTGTTATACGTCTTGAAACCACAAAGAACACGCATCAAACAGATTTTTAATTTTCTAACTTATCTTTTATTTTATCTTTTAGAAAAAACTGCTGCAACTTCCATCTTTTTCTGCCACAATTATCACGAAAATGCACGTGAGATTGCGGGGGGGGGGGGGGGGGGGGGGGCGCTGTCCATCAATACAGACTGCGTTTTTGCTTTATTTTTTTTCTGGATGCTGGTGTGCCGCGGGATTTTTGTCAAGGTTAAAGTGTGCCGTGGCTCAAAAATGGTTGAAAAACACTGCCTTAGACCATATAAGGGCCCAGAACCAGCAGTGATGGGGCAGCAGGTGGATGCCATCGGATGACATAAAGGCTGTGGGGCAGCGTCCCACCCAGAGATGCAGCAGCTTCAACATCCTGACCTCAGCATTCCCCTCATCCTTTGGCTGCTTCTTCACCCGTACGGACCCAGACCCATTTTTCTGAGAAATGAAATGATGTGTGTTTTACCACCAACTCAAAGCGTTTAAGACATTTTTCTGTTACACTGATGTCACCATGGGTCAAAATCAGTCCAGCTTTTCAAATACTCTTTATGTTTTCCCTCACACTGATGTGCAGAATGTCAAACTCTTCATGCGGGTACAGTCTTTTCAATCTTCAACAATCCTTTCTGCCTCACAGAAACAGGATGAGATCTGTTTTTATTTGTCTGAAATGTCACAGCAGTGTTAGAAATGGTGGCGTATACCGTAATTTCTGGATTATAAACCGCTACTTTTGTCACACGCTTTCAACCCTGCGGCTTTTTCAATGATGCGGCTAATTTATGCGTTTTTTGGGGGGGTTTTTTTAAGCATTTTTTTCTAACTACCGCTAGGGGCGATCGAGGTCATAGTGAGACAGGGGGAATACGGTAGATGTGTCCAGGCAGACGCAGGTTTAACGTAAATTCCTGCTTTGTGAATGAATAGCACGAACAGACCCTCATCATGCAAAATGCTAGAAGAAATGCAGATGACGCAGTGTTCAAGTTAAAAGCAATGTGAACAAATTCCACCATCACCAACGGGTTTGGAACAGCCAGTCTGCCCCCCCCCCCCCCCTCCCGTTTGCCATCATACATCTGTTTACAGGTTCACCCGTTATCCTACAGCCCCTCAAACCCCCAACCCAACAAAGATGGTGAGGAATGTTGGGGCCATCCATCCGTCTGTCCAGTTGAGATCCAGATTCCCGCTCAGACGGGGAAAACAAAGACGATGGTGGATCTGTTGGTCTGCATCAGAATGGAGCGGAGCAGGACGTTTATGGGCTGGCTGTTGTAGCCACAGCATCACAGCTACTAGCTTTTGTTAAACTGCATTTTTGGTCTGCTCCAAATTCACAACAACTTGACTAAAGAAATACTCAGAAATGCAGTTTAATCTTCATTTGTATCCGGGTGATTCTTTAAGCAAGAGAGATGAAGGGCATGACATGAGTAGTGAGGGATTCTACAGCATCTGTCATTTTTGTAAAAATAAAGTTGACTACTTCACAGGTTTTATACTGTAATTCCTGTGATAAATGAGGGAAATCTATCAGATTATGAAGCACGAAGAGTTTGGCTCCAACTCACCCCTGGGAACCTGACAGACACAAAGCCCCCAGACCCCCCCAGCAGACCTGCTGACCCAGCTCACAGCTATAAGAGCAGGGAGGGGAGGGGAGGGAGGGGAGGGCTCAGGGTCAGAGGTCAAGGATTAGGTGTGGGAGAGAGAGGCTGATCGAGCGAGAGCCCACCGGGCACCTCTGACTGCAAAACAATAGGGGGGGGGTTAAACTCTACATGTACCTCCCCCTTTCTGTTCTGAAGATGAGGCACAGAACCCTGTGATGAGAGTCATGTGAGGCCTGCTGAGCAGACAGTCTGCGTTTCAGTAGGGAGGGACAGATTTTTGCTAAATGTTTTTTACTCATATAGCGCTTTTTACTCGAAGGCCTAACGCGCTTTCACAGTCCCTGCTGAACAACCTTCCACCAGAGGCAATGCGGGCTTCAGCGTCTTGCCCAAGGACACTTCCACGGACAAGGCGGGAATCCAACCCGCAATCTAGCGATCAGAGGTCGGCTGCCCTACCGCTGCACCACAGCCAAATTCAGCTTCCTCCTGCAGAGAGCTCCACGCACACACACCTCCTCTGGAGGTGAATGAAGGAGGTTCTCCTCCAGATCTCTGTTGTCACCGTTTCCAGAGACTTCTCTCAATAAATGTATAAACGGATTTCAAAGATGAAGAAAGAGAAATGTATGGGCTTTCCGGTTCATTTTCAGTCTCTTCAGACTCAGCTGGACGTCAGAAGTGTTTCCATGACGCTGGCACATGGAGCATGAAGGTGCAGCAGCCCAGACAGATCTGGGAGGATCTGATCAGGATGGACCCACAAGCGGAGGAAGGAAAGGCTCACGGTCAAAGCACAGGTGAGCGCTAACTGCTGGCTGATGCCGGCCTTCCACTGCTGTTCCTCATTTCCAGTGCTTTGAGTGGGCCGCTGCTCACAACCGGCACTTCTAAGGACAGCTCTTTAGAGAACCACCAATACATGACTGAAGAACTTTGTTTGGTTGAAGGCCGTTAACTCATTGTTTCCCTGTTTCTCTGTCTTTATTAATGTATCTACCGCCATTTTTTGGTGATTAACTCCTTCTACAACATTGAACACTTTGTTGTTTTTGTGGTGTTAAAATGTTCAGCTCTTTCAGCTTTTCCCAGCTAAGACTTTTGGTTCTTCAAATCCTTGAACTTTTCACGATATTCCCGGATTTCCAGGATTTCTGCTTTCATTGAAATACATGGAGAATCCTTAAAAACCTTTGCTTGTTTCAACCATTAGAACTTCAACATACCTACAGCTAGAGACACCATTCAAACATCGAAATGTTCACAAGGCTTTGGACTACCACAGAAGTTTGGAAATCGTTGTGGGATGGCGACACGACCAACGGTTTGGGGGCCTTTCTGTGCCAAAATCTGAGATTTAGCGATTTTCGCGTTTTTCCACAATATGGGAAAATGAACTTTTTTCGAGCAATTTTCATGAAATTTCACGCACATGGCAATAGCTTAAGTCTACAACCACCTTTGGGGTTTCTTCGACCTTTGACCTCAGGAAGAGGCCGCCATCTTGAATTTAAAAAAAGCCCCTTTAGTACCAGATCCAAACGAAACCTCTTTGTTGGGATATCGTCTCGTAATAATCGTCTCGTACCGTCTTGTACCGTCTTGTACCGTCTTGTACCGTCTTACACAAGTTGTAGATTTTAAAAAATGTAATGCATGCATCCAAGGCTGGAACTGAATGTATTGAAAAACACTGGATATGGACATATAAGGAATGTGGGCGTGGTTAGCAAACAACCTCAGTTGCTAAGGACGTCCAAAAGTTTACTGTTTTCGATTCGTCTGTAACTGACGTCGATTTGTTCGTTATCGTAGCATAATTCACTTATTTAATACCCGGCGCTGGGATATTACACGAAAATATATTTTTGTTATTGTGCTGTTTTTTTTACTTTATTTATGGTCAACTTTGATCATTTCTTTATTTACTTTTTTTTCGCCAATTATTCCCCTTTAAGTTTCATTTCTATTCAACAATACAGCACTCAACCCTGCAGTTTCTTCTGGAAATGCAGCTCCTTCTAGTTATGAGTATTATTTTTAAGTAAGAAAAGTAAGACATTGACCCTAATTATTATAAATCATCGGATTATTCTATGTGATGAGAACGTCACGTCATCTCATCAACATGATGGCGTTCGCCTGGGAACCCTCTTTATTTCGTCGGTTTTCCCTCCCTCCCCTGACTTTTATCCGCTCACAGAAATGCTCCAACCAGCTCATTTCCTTCTAACTTAGATGCGAATCTGACATGAAGTGTGAGATCAGAACCCCTCATGTGAGATGTGCATCTAGAGTCAGAAGGATGAGCTTCAAGCAACAGACGTATGAATAAATATACAAGTTACGGGAGCACAACTGTCGCAATGTTTGGTCACAAGGAGGAAGTGACGTAGTATTTGCGGGCACGAATCGGGTAGCCGTTACAGGTCAGGGCCAAATCTGGTGATTGACAGAGTCGGTCTGAATCCCGTTTACAGTGCAGCTGCCGTGCAGTGAGCTTGTTGGTAGTCCACACCCCTCCTCCCATTATTCCCATCATGCCACATCCGTGCTTCTGTTCTGAGGAGAGGGACCCAACCTTGTCTTCTGTCCAGAGAAGGGGCCGCCCCTTAATGCTTTCAGCCCCTGGGGAGGGTGCTCGGGGCAGCTCCTGCCTGGGTCTGTTTCTGGGGAGGGGCTCTCCATAAGGCCCCCCATCACTGCTTGGCTGCAGGACCCTGAACTGTTTTTTGTTTTTGCTTTGCTGTGTTGTTCCTCCAGGGTTCCGCTTCTCAAGGGCATCTGGAATCTGCCCTTTTGGGGAGGGGTACTGTGAAGAACTTGCAGTTTAGTCTTCCAGTGACGTTTTGGTCATTTTTTTGGTCATGAGTTGTGTCTTGTCAGTCTGTCCAGGTTCACGTTCATGATCATCACAGCTGTTTGCAGTTGTCAAGTTTTGTCATCCTTTTGATTCGAGGTTTATTTATAAATTGTTCTTCTCCAGAGGAGCCTCCAGGTTTGGGTTTGTTCACTGTGGTTAACCCCATAAACCCTAAAAACCAGTAAAGTTTGTGTGTTATTTGCACAGGTTTCAGGGCGTTCTGAGTAAAGGAAAACAGTGGCAGGTTTCACGAACCCGCAGGTGGCTATGACTGCTGGAGGTGCAGATGCTTCATAACAGCGAGTGCAGCCGCCCACGCCGTTAAAACCGACAGAACGCTCTAAAGGCAGCAAAAGCAGAGACAGCCTCCTGAGCTAATTCTCTCGGCTGCTCGGTGGAGCCGACAGCACCTCTGCCGCTACGCCGACTTCAGAGGCCCTCTATTCCCAAACTCCAAATAACCCACGGCAGGCAGCGCACGCAAAGCTGCCTCCTTCAAGTCATCATCACAAAGCTCTGCACCACGGTGCAGCACACACACACACACACACACACACATGCAGAGCTCTCGCTCCTAATCAACACGGTGGAGTTTGAAATTCTACATGAGCAGGAAGAAAAAACAAACCAAAAGTGGGAGAAATGCATTTAATGTAAAAAAGCGTGTGAGTGCTCTGACAGCTGAAGTGGTAACACTAACGGAAATGAAATCAGAGAAACGTCAAACTAACCGGTTTTAATGTCAAACAAAGACGATAAAAACAGCAGAAAAAGCAGCAACTGCAAAGCTAAAAAATAAAAAAAGCCTGAGTTTAAAATAAACACAGCTTTGAAAAAGAAATGCCTCTCTGACCAAAGTTTTTAACGCATTTTTGTGTCATTTTTTTGAGGATGGAAGACATAAAAAACAACAAATGTCCAGAATTTTCTGAGTTCTTCTGTATTCAAATCCTTGTGAATCAGGAGACGACAAAAACATCCTGTTTGAGACATAGAAAACACTTGTGCCAATGGCCCCGCCCACAACTCAGGTGAATTTCTAATGAACTGCTGCCGCTCTTCTGAAACTGTTCTAGCAAATGCCATAGTCATTATTTATCAAAAAAAAAAAAAAAATACAAGCACAAAAAAACACTTGGAATGCTTTGAAAACAGATCAGGAAAATGATCCAGAGGGAAGATTTACAATTAACCTTCTAAAATGTGAAATACATAAACATTCTTAACGGGCTAAAATGACAAGATTAAAGTCAGAGTGAACTTACAGTCCAGCATTGGACGCCATGTGCAGCAGCAGACCCAGTTCACGTGTCACACCTTAGTTTGACTTATGGCTCATTCATGTTTTATCAATTGCTGCAGGATTTCGGTCTGAAATGGAAATGTTGATCCGCGGATCATTTATGAAACGCTTGTTGCTGGAACACAGACATCTCCCCCACATGCCCCCCCTGCTTCACCAGCGCCTCTCCAAGCCCGCCGGCTGCAGGCCAAAACTGCTGTTGGCACATGCCACTCGCGTCAATCATGTTACTGCCATATATTAGTTACATTTCTGTGACAAGCTGAGAAGTTGCTGACACGATAACTCCAGCTGGCTTTTCTGTTTGCCTTTCTATGCTCCAGCTTTATGTATTTAGATTTTATTTGACGAAAAACAATCATGGTGTGGCTCAGCAGTGGTCGAGCTATTCACTGGGGAAGGACTGAGGGTTCTGTTAGGGGGAGGGAGGGAACGGTGATGCGTCCTATTGGATGTTTAACCACAGAACACCTTCGCTATAAAAAGTTACATTTTTACCAGATATAATATACCCAACAAAGCGTAATAAAACGTGATTAATTAGAGGTGGTTTCTTTATTTTCAACTGTGGTGTGGGTAACAAAATAAAAAAACAAAAACATTGGAACTTCCTTAAAACATGTTCAAAAATTACTGAAAGATCAGGAATTTGAGATCTAAAAATTCCTTAAAAAAGAAAATAATCCTAGAAAGTGGGTCTTTGGTCCAGCCATGTCCAGCCCGGGACATGTGAGACTTCCCTGGAAAAGGCACAGACTCCTCGACACGCGGCGTATAGAAATTCATGTAAAGGGTTTTGCTCGGGTGAAAATCAGCTGGTGGCAGAGCTCTAGGGTTCATGAATCCTCTGAATCTTTTCGTTAACATTTTTAAGGTAGGAAGAAGTTATGCTTATTGAAATGAAATATTTTTCCATTAGAAGAAAAGCCACACAAGTTGGGATAGGCCTGTGAGGATCTCTCCATGAAGCCTCATCTTTAGGAGCTGAGGATTATGGTGAAGGTAACCAGCTGTCCTCTCTACGCACACAGAGGACACGCGCTCTGGTGATGAGCCTTCCATCATGAAACTGGTGTTTTCTTCTTCATTTCTCACATCCATGTCAAAATTCAAATGAACTGACATCTCACTTCAAAGAATTAATCCCCAAGAGACGATCCAAAAAACCACAAATCAGACGAGTGAGTGAAAAGGGACGACAGAAAAAAATCATTAAACTTGAACAGAGAAGAGAGAAGAGAAACCAACTAGAACCACTGCAGAACAGGCATGGAACGTGAAGAATTGCTATGAAGTGGAAAGATAAATGCAGCTGACTGGTGAAGCTGATCACAGATTGGAGGAAAGTGGCACAGGTGCAGATGGACTCATTGTCTTTTCCTTCTACAGACTGATGGGCTGCTCGGGGAGGACGCTCAGCTTCAGGTCATCTTCATCTTCATCTTCATCTTCCATCATAAGGAGGTGGAGTTGCTTTGTAAACGTTTGCAGGCGGCAAACGACATCATCAAAAAGAGAACACGGTCGTTTAGAGAAATTAAGACAAATGCTGAAACTGAGACGGGAAAGCCCTACTGGCTCCAGGGGGGGGGCTTCTCCTGTGGTTGGGCTGGAGCTTGCGCTCTCTGTCCCCCCATGCCTCCCTGCTGACTGGCTATGGGGGCCCCTGTGCCGGCCCTGCCGGCCCTGGGTGGCAGATGTGATCACCCGGCGGGTGGTTGATCTCTATCTGCTGCAGTGGGGGTGTTGGGGGGGGGTTATGGGCGGGGTCTTGTTGTGGGGATGACTGAGTACTCTCCCCTTCTTTTTACATTCCATCATCCACCTTAGAGGACCATAAAGACCCACCAGCTCACCTTTCCACACATAGTTTGAGGGATTAAATGAAATATTTCACGTGTTGGTCCGAATGCATAAGTATGTAAGTATGCGTGTGTGAGCATCAGTTGTATTGTGATGTGAACATGTTTGGAACCCACAGGTATGTTTGTGGCCTTTGGGTGTGTGTGGACAGGCCCCGCCCCCTTTTTGGATTTATATTACTTACAAACTTGACTGTGATGATTGTAAACATCCAGCAACTTGTTGCTTCATGCTGCTTCACGGTTCTACCCCCCCTCCTCTTTAATCACCCTCCTACCCCCCCCTAACATCCCTCTCTCTTCTTCCCTTCTTTTCTTTTCCGTCCGGTCCAACAAAAGACTGTTACAGAAGTGAGTAAGATGAATAAAGTTTAGCCTACATTACTAAAGGGGTTTGTTCAAACATTAACCTGGTGTGTCAGAAGATCCAGAAGCCCTGTTCTAACAGTAAACTCTGTCCAACACAAGAGGCTTTCAGCTCTCATCTATCTGCTCAGCTGTTGGACAGGACAAGTAAAAAACAAAAGAAACTTAGAAGGGAAAGTGATTACAGTCAAGAAATGCCAGAAACAGTCAGTAAGTCGATCAAAACAGGTCATAAGAAACGCTGACATTGGATGGATTCACACTGAAACTGGAGTTTCAGCAGATTAGAACAAACCGAGGTGGAGGGACAAGGAAAGTGAAAGTCAACATTCAAGCAGGTTTTCTAAAGGAAGGAAAGGCCCCATTTTTCCCAGGGGGGAAATCTAGCAAAGGGCTGGAATCCCAGTTTGAATCTGATGTTTGGGATTTTGGACAAAATTGTTTCCCCAGAGATGTGTCACTTGAAAAGTTATATAAGAGGGAGGTTAGCAGTCTTGCACTTCCATATAGCTACTCAGTTTAAAGAACTTGAAAAGGAGGATGATACTGATGAGAATAGCAAAGATGCATATAGTAGTGTTGGAGGTTCCAATGATGTTGAATCAGTGACATTAGAGGAAAGTTCTAGTCGGAGTCCAAACATGACCAAACATGAGCAGTCACATTTTGCAGAACTACATCAAAACTAGATGTAAGATTTGTAGAATGTTTCTACAGGAGGAAGTTTTCACTCCTCTAAACTACAGACATTCACAATCACATTTTACGAGAAAATCCAAAATGTTATCACATCTTTGGTGAAACAAGCTATGCAGTTCTACTGGATCTCTCTGAAATCCATGAGTCTCAGACTTCTGACCCTGAAGGACTAATCTGTGCACAGCATTTATCAGAGTTTGATACTGTTTCTCTCGTTGACACACTTATCTCTGAGCCAGACCACATCTTACTGTCAGGTGTCTGGGTCGCCCTCGCACGCCTGCCTGAGGAACGGGTCACCCACACCTGTTCCACATCTAATCAGACAACCTTTATCAGTCCATCACGCCCTCCAGCCATTGTCGGTTCGGCTGTTTCTCTATGGAAGATTACACCGATCTCTGCTGGTTGAAGCCAACCCAAACCAAGCCAAACCAAGCCAAGCCAAGCCAAGCCACATCAGATCCCTCTGGATTCATCCCCTCGACACCATCAAAGAACTACTCTGGACCTACTGCCCATCCGCCAGTTGCCTCTTCATCGGATCTGCCATCCACGTGTCCTCATTCAACAAACTGCACATCTTCTAACCTAATCCCTGTCTGCTTTTGGGTCCAGCTTATTCAAAACCTGACATCTTTCAGATCCCTCAGAGTGTGATGCCTGAAGGAACTTTGGTTCTACACCATCCAAACAGCTTCAAATGAAGTGATTGAGGAATTTTCCGACAATAACATCCTGCACAAAAACTGAAGCATCAGACGTTTATTCCCTGACAATTCAACTGGCTCTGGTGTATTCAGGGATGTCTCCAGCAGTTTTTGGACAGAGTTTTATGACTGATGCACCCTGGGAACCACTATGAAAGCTCCTTTCCTCAGGCATGACTTCTGTGGAGCTAAATGGAAAGCGATCGGAAGAATTCACCTTTTTCTTGTAAATGTAAAATTGTAGATTTAAAGTCGTAAAAATATATACATATATATGTATTGTAAACTGACGTTTAAAGTAAAATGAAAGTCATTGTTTGCAATAAATAAAATTTACATGACAAAAAATGTCTAACATGTGAAATTGAAATTATATATTAAACCTTTAACACTGGAGCTTTTGTCAGCGACAGGAAAGGTCATTCGCTCTTTGAACTACCGTAACCCTTTGGTTTGAGAGGGGATGGGCTGACTGCCTGTCGAGCCGGGAAGCTGCTAAATTTGTATAGATATGCTTAAGACTTGCAAAAAGTTGTGTGGATGTTGTGAGATGGTGTGTGTACGAGCAACAATGCATATAATGTAGGTATGACGTATGTATGACCTTGTATTATCACGCCCCTTTTCCCCTCTCTCTCTGTCTCGCCTCCTCTCGTCCTCTCGCTAAAACTCTATCAAGTTCAGCTTCTATTACCAAAGGGGTTTATATGAACACACTCTAGAGAAACAACTCAACGCAGCTGCAATCTGTGTGTTCATTGGCTGGACAGGACAAGAAAAGGCAAACAAGTCATGGGTGAAAAAAAGGGAAATGATATTTTTTAACAAACAAAAGTTGAGATCCAGATGATCTCTGATGGCAAAGCAGCGTTTCTGTTTCCTGACGTTAAGCAGATGACCTTCTGACTCTACCTCAGTGGGTCACATGTTGTGATGTCATATTCGCCTTTCTCCACCCTGTTCTCCATCAGCGCACATGTTGGCTTGTGAGAAAAGCATCCAAGATGCCACTCTGACCTGAACTTGAACGGTTACCATGGTAACCAGATGCTCAATGACCAGTTCCTAGCCTGCCAGAAAAAAAAGGCCCTCACAGTCTTCAGATCCACAACACATCAGCTGCAGGCTGGTCCATCTGTTTCCGTCCAAAGCCACCATGCTTTAGTTAAAACCCTTCACTGCAAAAGAAGCTCTCACCTGGCTAATGGCTAATGCTAGCCTTCAACGTGAACAATGCTGTCAGCGACTCTGTGGCTCTAGAGGAAGAACTGATTAGTTACATTAGGTAAAAGTCAAAACCACTTAAATTCCTTGTTTCTAAATGTTAGCTAAGCTGCTCCTGCATGAGGGGCTGTGAGGTTTCTGCACCTGGTTTTTTGTGATTTTTCTTCGGTTCATCTCAAAAACTCACGCGAACATGTGACCCCATGACCTCTGACCTGAAAAAAGAATCCAGCATCCAAGCATTCAGATGCTGAAGCATCAGAAACAGAAATGTCCCACTGCTGAGCGCACAAAACTACACACAGCACACAAACTGGGCAGCCCAGCTCCACGCCTCCTTTCATCACTGCTACCTGCAGCTTTTCAAACGCAACAACTACTATTCCTGTCAATATAAAGGCTGCTGCCCACAAGTTCAACAGCACATCAGAGCTCAGATCTTCTCCCAGCAACTCTCCACTAATCCCATGTGAGTCAGAGAGCCACATCTGATAGAAAACGCAACGCTCGCTCGTTTTACCCAATCCCCCCTTCCTCCCTTCCTGAGGCTGCTGTTGATGCTGCTTTCAGAGAAGGACATCCCCAACGGCTTCCAGCACAAAAAGATATCTTCCTCAGCTGTAGGGGAAACGCACCTGACGTCACCACCTGAGCTAGCTCCTCCTCAGATCCTGACGGGACAGGGAGCTGGAGAGACCAGGGTCAGAGCCAGAGATGTGGACAGGAAGCTCCAGCAGAAGATCCGCTCTGGAGAACAAACAGAACAACTGGTGAGGAGACACTTTAGACAGCAGCACAGAGGACCAGAAGTGGTGCTGAAAGGACAGCAGCAGCTGTGAGAACCAGATTCAGTCACAGCTTTTCATTAGATCTTCTTTGTAAGAAGCAGTTCTCTCTGTTCTGCTGAAAACCCCCAGTGACTGGAGGACCACTTTGTTCTTCCTCTGGATCCACCGTCATTTCTATCCTATTCTAGTTTACTGATTTCTGAGATGAACTACTTGTTTTCAGAAAAAAGCACTGAAACATTTACTTTGTAATATTAAAAGTTTTCCTGTTTATCTTCACCAAAAATGACATTAACCTTTGGTCTTATACATACAAAACTCAGAAAACCAGTCCACTATTGGACCAGAGCTGGGCTAGGATCAGATCAGGACCTATCTTCATTTAGACCAGAACCAAACCTGGAGTAAGTAAACCTGGACCAGGCCTGTACCAGACCAGGACCAAACCTGGACCAGACCAGGACCAGGCCTGTACCAGACAAGGACCAAACCTGGACCAGATCAGGACCAAACCTGGACCTGACCAGGACCAAATCTGGACCCGACCAAGACCAAACCTGGACCAGATCAGGACCAAACCTGGACCAGACCAGGACCAGGCCTGTACCAGACAAGGACCAAACCTGGACCAGATCAGGACCAAACCTGGACCTGACCAGGACCAAATCTGGACCCGACCAAGACCAAACCTGGACCTGACCAGGACCAAATCTGGACCAGACCAAGACCAAACCTGGACCAGATCAGGACCAAACCTGGACCAGACCAGGACCAAACCTGGACCAGACCAGGACCAAATCTGGACCAGACCAGGACCAAACCTTGACCAGACCACGACCAGGTCTGGACCAGACCAGGACCAAACCTGGACCAGACCAGGACCAGGACCAGGCCTGTTGGAGTTATGAGACTCCTATTTTTCATCTATTTTCAGTGTTGCCAGTAGTCTTTTGATTGTACTTATGCCACCTTTGGCCATAGTTATAAAAACCCCAAACCTGTTATTTTCTAGGACATTAGTTCTGCACATAAGAAAAAGGGAACAATGACATGTTTAAAACACCAAAAACACCATTTATATTTTAAAGGAAAGTTAAAGGGAAGATTCTGTTCTCTGCTGCTAAACAGCATTAAAAAAAACAACAAAACACACAAAGTCAAGCAACATGTCAACAATAAGCAGTACATATTCCAATGTTTTCTTTAACAACAGATCAGTTCCATAGAAAAGATTTTGGTTGTATGGATAGCAGGCAGTATACGGACTGAAAGCGATTAGCATTTCAACAGAAGTTGATGATGGTGGTTTTCTGTGGCGCACCAGCATCCAGAAAAGGTCACGATTTGATTTTGTGGTTTGTGAAAGATCCAGGTTGTGTTGGGAGCAAAAAGGTTTAAAATGAAGAAACATCAGTCAGATCCTGAGCGTCTGTTAAATCCACCCAGACGGTTGACGTCTGAGGAGCTGCAGCGCTCAGCTGGGTTTTCCGTCTGGTTAGTCGGTGTTTCTGCGTCAGACCTTCGAGACGGATTCCCACAAAACAAATGGAAGGTTTTGTTTCTTAGCGGAAGACGCAGGGAAGCACCAGAAACACAGCAAACACCCCAAACACAGCAGTTCCTGCTCTCCTCTCAGTCCGTCCTCCACGCAGGCGAGAGCGGAGGTGGAGAGGGGCGGAGTCAGGAGCGCTGCAGCGATGCTTGGGGTGTGGGGGCAGGAACAGGAGAGGGAAGAGGTCCTCGTGGTGTTAGCTCCTCTCTGCTGCATGTTCTTCAGAAACAGAAGAGTCTGAGCCAGGCCACAGTCTGTGACAAACGCTCCTCCTGCACAAGTCTGCTCTGCAGGCAGAAGGAGGTGTGTGGGAGGGAGGGAAGGAGGGAGGGGGGGAGGGGAGGTCTCTCAGCAGCAGGAGGTCCTGGCTGCTGTTTGTGCACTGACAGCGCTTTAATGGCTGCAGGCCGCAGTCACATCTCTGAGTGAAACAACAGAAGCTAATTAAAGCTGCTTTACCAAGCCCAGGGGTGGGGGGTGGTGGGGGGGTGGGGGGGGTACTGGCAGAGAACCGAAAAAGGAGAAATCCATGTTTGTTCACGTGTACGTCCGGGCTGAAACACGCCAGAAAAAACCTGCTGTAGGCGTTGCTGGAACCACTGTCAGCGTCCAACATCACAGTGAGACACCGAAACCTCTGAAACACCGAAACATCTGAGACACTGAAACATCTGAGACACTGAAACATCTGAGACACTAAAACATCTGAGACACTAAAACATCTAAAACACTGAAACATCTGAAACACAGAAAACCAAAATCTCTGACACACTGAAACCTCTGAGACACTGAAACATCTAAAACACAAAAGCCTCTGACACACTGAAACATCTAAAAGACTGAAACATCTGAAATACTAAAACATCTGAAACACTGAAACATCTGAGACACTGAAACATCTGAGACACTAAAACATCTAAAACACTGAAACATCTGAAACACAGAAAACCAAAATCTCTGACACACTGAAACCTCTGAGACACTGAAACATCTGAGACACTAAAACATCTAAATCACTGAAACATCTGAGACACTAAAACGTCTAAAACACTGAAACATCTAAAACACAAAAGCCTCTGAAACCTCTGAAGCACTGAAACATCTGAAACACTGAAACCACTGAGACACTGAAACCTCTGAGACACTGAAACATCTAAAACATAAAAGCCTCTGAAAAATCTGAAACATTGAAACATCTGAACCACTAAAAAACATCTAAAACACTGAAACCTCTGAAACGCTGAAGCCTCTAAAACACAAAAGCCTCTGAAACATCTGAACCACTAAAAAACATCTGAAACACTGAAAAACATCTGAAACACTGAAATACTGAAAACACTGTAACCTCTAAATCACATGACCTCTGAAAGACCCAAACCTCTTAGCAAACTGAAACAACTGAAAGACGGAAAACGCTGAGGCATTAAACTTCTGAAACACAGAAACGTCAGAGACACTAAAATACTTTTGAAACACTACATTTTCTGAGACACTGAAACCTCTGAAACCTGAAATTCTGTGAGTCTCTGCATGATCTGAGACTTTGGTCTCTCCACGAAGGTCCAACTAAGATTTCTGTCATTAGCTGGGTGGAAAAGCAAGAATCGTCTGCTCACCTTCCGCTCAGGCTTAAGGGGAGTGTCTCTGCTAGACATCCCTTAAGTCCTCAGCTGGAGGGGCTCAGAATCGGTGTTGGGATGAATGTGGGTCTGAATCTCTGAATTGTAACTGAAGCTGAAACAGAGGAGGACAGCTGAGAACCCCCTTCAGAGATGAGCCTGGGGGCTTTGGGGAGGTATGAGCATGAAAAATGGAGGTGTGTGTGGGAAGGTAAAGGAATTTCCTTCCATTCTACCTGATCTCCATTCACAGCATTTAAAAAAGTAATGTGCAGCACAGTTTCTTTGGAGATTTAAGAGCTTCAAGTTTAAAGTATTTGAAGAGAAAGAGTCCATTCAAAGACTCGTCCACTTTTTCTACAGGAAACAGGAATCTCTCAAAGTAAAACCTAGAATTCAATGACATTCCACATTTATACTGGGAGCCACAGATCCACCTGGAACACTCAGCTGTTTCACGGGAGCAGCTTGAGTGGAGGCTTTGCTCAAGGGCGCCAGCGGTGGGGTAATGGGGGCGGGAAAAGGTTCACTTGAGGTCAGTCCTACATTGGTTCAGTAATGCTGGCTGACATCAGCTGATGCTGCTATCAGAAGAGTGTCATTTCCTGTCATCTCTTCCATTTGGTCTGGTAGAAACTATTTTAACCTGGTGTCACAGTTTCAGATTCATTTTGGTTCAAGTGATTATAAAGAGCCTAACTGCTTTAATTTCAATGAGATTTAAAGTCTGCTTGCTTGTGTTGGAAACTTGAATTTTATCTAAACATAGAACTAAAATGAAATTCTGGAAGACTGTGTGTTGTGGAACCTTTGGAAGGTCATCTTGAGGAAGCTCAACCTTACGTTTGAAGACAAAACAAACCGGTAGGGGGGGGTAAACAGCTGTCTGAGAGTCACACATCATTGCAAGGCAAACGCTGGCACAGCTTACACTGCACACACTCTGACATTTACACAACGTTAACCTCATCAATCCTGCGTTTGCTCTGCACCCAATGATCCACCAATGAGGGTCCAGCGCCTGCAGATGAGCCCAAACCAAAGTCTAAACTGACCTCAGTGGCAAAAGCTCACTGCTGTCATTCATCTCTGACCACACAACCACCCATGTGCAAGCGGGTGTGGTTAGGTGTGTGTAACTGTGTGTGTGTGTTTATCGATGCATGTGGGTGTGTATGTCTTTGTGTATTTTAGCATGGGTGTGTGTAATTTGTGTTAGCCTGTGTGTGTGTGTGTGTGTGTGTGTCGGGTGCGGGGGGGGGGGTTGTTCTTCTCTTAATCTGCTGCACTTTTACCAGCCACTATCAACAGATTAGATTACTACTGTCACCAGCATAACTGTGCTGCTCAGAAACCATAGAAGCAGCAGCAGAACAGCAACAGCAGCAGCAGAAGCAACAGCAACAGCAGCAGCAGCCTAGCAGCAACAGCAACAGCAACAGCAGAAGCAGAAGCAGCAGCAGCAACAGCAGCAACAGCACAGCAGCAGCAGCAGCAGAAGCAGCAGCAACAGCAGAAGCAGCAGCAGCAGCACAGCAGCAGCAGCCTAGCAGCAACAGCAGCCTAGCAGCAACAGCAACAGCAGCAGCAACAGCAGCAGCAGCCTAGCAGCAACAGCAACAGCAGAAGCAGAAGCAGCAGCAGCAGCAGCAGCAGCAGCAACAGCACAGCAGCAGCAGCAGCAGAAGCAGCAGCAAAAACAGCAGCAACAGCAGCATCAGCAGCAGCAGCAGCAGCAGCAGAAGCAGCAGCAACCTAGCAGCAACAGCAGCAACAGCAGCAGCAACAGCAGCAGCAGCCTAGCAGCAACAGCAGCAGCAGAAGCAGCAGCAGCAGCCTAGCAGCAACAGCAACAGCAGCCTAGCAGCAACAGCAACAGCAGCAGCAACAGCAGCAGCAGCCTAGCAGAACAGCAACAGCATAAGCAGAAGCAGCAGCAGCAGCAGCAGCCTAGCAGAACAGCAACAGCAGAAGCAGAAGCAGCAGCAGCAGCAGCAGCAGCAGCAACAGCACAGCAGCAGCAGCAGCAGAAGCAGCAGCAACAACAGCAGCAACAGCAGCAACAGCAGCAGCAGCAGCAGCAGCAGAAGCAGCAGCAACCTAGCAGCAACAGCAGCAGCAGAAGCAGAAGCAGCAGCAGCAGCCTAGCAGCAACAGCAACAGCAGCCTAGCAGCAACAGCAACAGCAGCAGCAACAGCAGCACAGCAGCACAGCAGCAACAGCAGCAGCAGCCTAGCAGCAACAGCAACAGCAGAAGCAGCAGCAGCCTAGCAGCAACAGCAGCAGCAGCAGCCTAGCAGCAACAGCAGCAGCAACAGCAGCACAGCAGCAACAGCAGCAGCAACAGCAGCACAGCAGCACAGCAGCAACAGCAGCAGCAGCCTAGCAGCAACAGCAGCAGCAGCAGCCTAGCAGCAACAGCAGCAGCAACAGCAGCACAGCAGTAACAGCAGCAGCAACAGCAGCAGCAGCCTAGCAGCAACAGCAACAGCAGCAGCAGCAGCAGCAGCAGCAGCCTAGCAGCAACAGCAACAGCAGCAGCAGCAGCAGCCTAGCAGCAGCAGCAGCAGAAGCAGCAGCAACAGCAGAAGCAGCAGCAGCAGCACAGCAGCAGCAGCCTAGCAGCAACAGCAACAGCAGAAGCAGAAGCAGCAGCAGCAGCAGCAGCAACAGCAACAGCAGCAGCAGCAGCAGCAGCAGCAGCCTAGCAGCAACAGCAACAGCAGCAGCAGCAGCAGCAGCAGCAACAGCAGCAGCAGCTCACAAATACTTTGAAATGTTTCCGAACCAAACCTTGAGGTAGACAGGCTCTGCTAAGGAAAGCCCCCTCCCTCTGTGAAGAATGTGGGATTATTGCAGTGAGCGGAGTAAATTTACGCCAACGACAGATTTCATTCTTTTTCAGTTCAGTGAATGCAGCCCATTCCTGTGCTTCCTGTGGGTTGGCATGGCGACGGTTCCTTCATTCAGTTACAGTGATTACATGGAGGGCTTAAAGGCAACAAAAGCCCCGCAGACACAGTGAGCTTCACTTAACAGGTCCGTGTCATGCGATTAAATCCCACCTTCAGATTGAGGCGGCGGATGCTGATGCTGCCATGTGCCCCTGTGGGGGGTCAGCTGAGACGGAGGGTTTTCCCTGCTCGTTGTCTAACAGGAGGAATAATGAACGCTACAGTGGAAGTGAGTGCTTCATATCAGAGCTCCATCACATTATGCTCTGCTTCCTGTCACAATCTCATCCATGATGAAACACAAATGGAATGAGATGCAGCCCCCATTAATCTTTTAAATACCCCATTCAGGTGATGATGATGATGATGATGATGATGATGCATTTCACAAAAACATTTTAAATCTCGTCTATCGGGATCCTCTCTGTGCAAGATGGAAGATTGGGAAGGGGGTGTAAATATCTATGGTTTGGTTTGTTTTTGGCTGATTTGTGTTTCTGAATGAATTCTGCCAGGTTTGCTTCTGATCCCATCTAGTTCTGGCTCCTGGCCTGATCCAGAGCTGGTCCAGCTGGTTTCCTCTGATGGCCCTCTTGGTTTACTTTAGCAGGTGTGATAAAATGGGCTTAAGTTGGGTTTGGACCAAACAAGAAAACCCTTCAGAACCAGAGTCTATGTTCACTTGCAGGTGAACTCTGGTGTGGTTCACTGCAGTGTGAAAGCAGATGGGCTCTCCATGAAGGAGAGAAAGGCCTGGAAGCTCCGTGTTTGGAGGAAAAAGAAGCAAGACGTGCATGCTGGGTAAACCATGTTTGGTGAGGAGCTGTTTGATAGCAGGACCAGCCACTTTTCTTCTCTTTCTGTCCTGGTCAGAGCTTACTTTTCCAGACCTGCGGTGTGCAAGCCAGACTTTTTCTGTTTTCACAGCAGAGTCAGCAGGTGGTGGTGGTCAGATCAGCCCTGCAGCAGCTCTCAGAACTTCCTCAGATATGCAGGGACCTGGAGATGTGACCGAAGGGCTGCTGAAGGATTCTGATGGCACGCATGCAGGTTTGACTTGAGTTGAAGTCTGAGTTTAGCTGCAGCCACTTCCCTGCGTTCAGGAGCTTAATGGATGCTGAATCATTCATAAAGGGGATTAGGAGTTCATGTTTCCACATTTATACAAAGGTCTGAGCCATTATGAGGCTTTCATCTTTCCTCCATCCTGCTCTCCTGCTTGTTTGCTCTTTAAGGATCAGCGGGGGGGTGAGGGAGGGGGGCACTGGCGCCGGATCACAGCTAGTCTCGCTGTATTTGTTCATGGCACGCTGGTTTCCCGTTGACCCGCTGGTGACCTGTGTCAGCACGGAGGAAATAATGAGGGAGGAGGCTTCCACAAAGAAACAAACCGAACACCAGACCCCCCCCAGCTGCAGCGTCACAGATGAGGCGGCAGAACCGCTCGGGTCTGGACTGCCGTCACTGCTGGCTCTGCTGTGGGAATGCTGAACAACACTCACACTTTCAGCATCCTGTTCTGGAGCTTCAGCTCATGATGTGTGTAAAAACATGCAAAACACCAGTTGTTTCACACTAAAGACCCATCAGCTCTGGTGGGTTCTGAGCCGTTTAAAGCACGTCAGGGTGACTCCTGCAGTACAACACAAACTATTAAAGATCTAATCTGTACATGTTCATGATTTGATGGTTTTATCTCAGCTTCCTCCACGTTTCCTTTTCTCTGATTATTTCTAACAGTTAACAGACTTTATCGAAACGCTCCGTGTTTATCTTCGGTCAACAGCTAAGGCTCTCCACAACCACACACTGAGACGTTTCAGGGACAGCAGTCTTCCTGGGTGTTTTCTGTTTTCTGTTGAAGCTTTCTGACGTCTGTTAATCTCAGCTTTCTCCAAACACTAAACCATGCTAAATGTTTTAGTCTTTAACTTTAACATGACTCTTGAAGTGGTTTCTGGCCTCCAGTGTGAACAGCAGTTGAGTCCAAGCAGAGGAAACTAAAACACGGATATTATCTTGAGTCTCATGCATCAGTAGGAGAGGTTGACCCCATTGACTATATAAGAGAACTGGACTGTGCAAGTGAGACGTCACCCATACAAATGCCTTGCTTCTGGTTCCAACTAATAGAAGTCCATTTTTGTACGTTGCCATGTTGGAACCAGACCAGTCATCCTTATTGGTCTGTGTTGTCTGAGTCCTACATTTCTATGGCAACTGCACTCTCCAATCATAGTAAGCATCTTAGAAAGCCACGCCCCTTAAAGTGGGTGAATCAACACAGTTTGAACGTTCAACAGCACCTACTTTTCTGAGGCATCCGATTGGTCAGTTTATAACTTAAATAACTTGCACTGTAAAAAAATTAACAAAAAAAAGGAGGATTATCAAGAACATGTGTCACCAGGGGGAAGGAGGAAGCACCCAGGCGCAGAGAGGAGGAGGAAGAGGAGGCAGAGGCTTCCAGGACAACAGGAACTTTAATAAACAAAACCCAAAACCTCTGCAGCAGGCAGGCAAACGTGAAACACTAGAACTATATAGTGATCTCTCCAGCGATTCTCTTTTTCCCTGAAAAAGGTGGAGTTTGCTTCTCGCCGTCTTTCCAGGTCCGTTCTGTCAGACACTATAGTCTGGTGATTTTCCTAAGGGCTGCCTCAGTCTGATTTGCAGGGTCAAATTCTAGGAACTCGGGATACATCAAACTATGGAGCAGCACAGAGGGAAGGGAAAGACAGGACTAGGGATGGGTACCGAGCCCCGGTACTGAACCAGCCCCGGGGCCACATTCTTCAAGACCGCAGTATCGTTAAGATCTGACCTCAACGGTTCTGCTATCGGTACTGAAGAAGTCTCACTCTAGTCATTATAAGGTGTGAGTACTGCATCCTTACTGACACAAACGCTGCATGCCCGGGGTGTGCATGTGATATGTAGGTGCCCATAGGATGCCTGTAGGATCTTTTACACGAATTACACTCCGATTGTCTCATTTCCTCCTTTCTAACGGTCAAGCCGCACACAAGCGGGGCACACATCTTACGTGAACAGCACTAACGGGCTCCTTATGCAGTATGCAGGGTAAGGAGGAGATTGAAAACATAAAAAAATGTGTAAGACTCACCTATGTCTCACCTACTTCCCTCTTACTTAGTCTTCAGTGTTGTATAGGTTGTTCACTATGACCAGTCGCCCGCAGCATACCTGTAAGCATGCATGCTACAGGTTCGCTCATTTTTCGCCTGTAGACACCCTAAATTCACCCGTAAGGACAGTTATTACTAAGGTTTCAGAAGATAATTTCATGCTCCATTATTGACCAACCATCCAACGGATTTCAGTCTCTACAGTTGGGATCAGAGAAAAGTGAGCTTACTCTGATTTATTCTGGTTAGAAGACTCCATCTCCATCTTCCAAATGCCAGGCAGATGGCTTTCTTTGCTGAAACACAAATCATATGTTTCTTTATCCAACTTTAATCTGTATGGCCATGCATGCTTTTTACATGATCACGATAATGAAGATAAACACAATCAACTCGGTTCAGCTGAGCAGAGAAGTCGTCAGACCTTCATCATCTGGCCATGTTCGCACACCACAGATGGGTTTTTTAGGGGGCGCCAAACTTAGGCAAAACCGGTTGGGACAAATAAAGCTGACTACCTGGGATAAAAAAATCTGATGCAGACCAAAGCCCTCCAGAGAGTTTCCATTGATGTTTATCTGAACTTTGGCAATAAGATTGATCTCAAACTTTACAGAAGAAAATCTGAAGATGACAGGTTTTAATTTGGAGAAAACAGTCTGAGGATCTGCAGTTCTCAGTATCAGCAGACATCTCCACCAACACTGGGAAAGAAAAAGCTGAACTAGGAATAAATTTACCGGGGGGGGCGGACAACATGATGATTCAGACCTTCACAAAATAAAGTCAGTTTCTGCAGTTTTTATAAACATGTGAGTCAAACTACTTTTGCTTTACTGAAATAAAATCTCTATTTTATACACCGCCTGGCTCTTTCCCTACCACTGCCAGCACAGAAAAAAATAATCCCTGGTGACGTTAAAAACACAGGCAGGTTACCCACAACCATCTCTGAAGCCAGATAATCTCTAACTCGGATTAATGTTTTCAAAGGCCAAAGCCTTGTCCGAGTTCTGCTCGTAGACACGAGGCTAATCCCTACAGACACCTTCCCAAAGCTAAACAGCCATCTTCTTCCCTCCAAAAACCTCTTGGCACATTTCAACCTGACTCAGCATTTTCTGAAAATCAGCTGAGTTTCATTGCTAAGTCTTTTACTGCAAAACGCCCCAAAGACTTCTGGGAGAAGCTATGTCTAAATGATGCAGGACGGACGGACGGACCGACCGACGAATGGTTGGATGGATGGATGGATGGATGATGATGATGGATGATGGATGGATGATGATGGATGGATGATGGATGGACGGACCGGACGGACCGACCGACAGACAATGGTTGGATGGATGATGGATGGATGATGGATTGGATGGGATGGATGGATGGATGGATGATGATGGTGATGGATGGATGATGATGGATGGATGGATGAATGGATTGGATGGACTGGGGGTGGGTGGATGGATGGATGGTGGATGGATGGATGGATGGATGGATGGATGGATGGATGGACGGACGGACAAGTTTGTTTTCTCCAGAGTCAAACCTAAACAAAGCAGTAGGCGTGTCTTCCTGAGGATCTAGTTTACCTTCCTGGTTTGGCTAAATGAGGTAGATTCATTCCAACTAGAGTTTCAGTTTAATCCTGGTAAGAACCAAAGTGTTGACTCCTTATTTTCACATCACAAGTTGTTAAAAAGTTGAAGAACTAAGCTAAAGAAACCTGGTTCATTCTTTGATCATCAGACCTGGGTTAGAGATCAGACAGACGGGGAGGTTTGATCAGGACGGAGCACGCCTGCGACAGTTTCAGAGCGCACAGGAAGGTGGAAGATGAAAGTTGTCTCAGTCTTTCCATGACTGGTTTTTATTAAAAGTTCACTTCCCTTCATTGATCTCCTCACACTCCTGCTGTGCACACATCTTGTGTTTATCTTGTTGCTCTTGTAACATGTTGCTGGAAAGAAAAAGACTCGCCTGGTTTATATAACATCAAATATTTGATGGTCTGCCCAGCAGTCAGTCATGATGGGCCTGTAGAATGATGGGATGTGAAGCACATATTTGAAAGTGTTTTGTGTGTGCATGGAAACCCCATGAAGCAGGTAATAGTTTTTGAGAAAGCAGGAGTGACAGTCATTTTTAATGGCACAGTAAATGGTCGTCGTGACAGCACTTTTCCTCTATTGGCTGATGAACAGCCCGTCAGTGCTGCGCTCCTTGATGTCGCCTGATTGTTAGGCCGAATCTAAATTCTTCAACCACCCGTACGGCTTCTCCCCAACATTTAGCCTTCCAAACAGAGATTTATAGAAAAATAGCATCTTGGAATTCCAACGTTACTCCCACTTAATGATGTGAGCAATAGTTGGCGCTCAGCTACAATAGCGTGGAGCTAGTAGCGCTCTGAAATACATTAAAGCTTTGGTTTTATACGTTGAAAACGGTCATGCATGGGGCTGCACGGTGGGGCAGTGGTTAGCGCTCTTGCCTCACAGCAAGAAGGCCCCTGGGAGCTCGGGGACCTGAACAGATCAACCTTTCTGTGGGGAGTTTGCATGTTCATGCGTGGGTTTTGTCCGGGAACTCCACCCTTCCTCCCACCGTCTAAAACATGCTTCACACGCACACGGACTGCCTCCCAGGGATTATTTAGCCTCATAGTCTCCCAGTTAGAGTAGTTATGTCCAGTCTTAACATTGTTAGCTGGAATGTGTGTGGACTTGGCTCTGGGCCAAAGCAGCTGAAATTGTTAAACCACCTGAATGATCTAAGTGGGGCCCCGCCCCAGAAGAGCACAGACGAGCAGCCCACCATCACCGAGGAGTTCTGAGCATCCCCCTAGCCCCCACGGGAGACCCGCCCCACGCTCCAGGCAGCCACCCACCCAGCCCACAGTTGGTCCAGGAGAGAGCAAGGCAGGGGCCAGCCGTCCCCGCCCAGGAGGAAGACGCCCAAGAGAGGTGGGGGTCCACAAGGAGTGTTGTAGGTTTTGGTTGTTTTTAAGAGAATATGGAATTCTTTTTCAACCACTTCAGTCCTGACATCCAGATAGATAGACATCACATTTGAGGTTTATTACCACAGTGGGTCATTCTGCTAAACTGGGCCCTGCGGGGAAAAATAAAAAAGGATGGGGTCTTAAGGGGTTAACCTTCTTTCCCCCAAAGCAGCGCCTCACTGTCTCTCTCTGTCGGCAGCACGGAGAGGGCCGTTTCTATTAAAAAGAAACAAAATAAACTATCTTTTTCTGTTAACATGCTTTTGTAAGCTGCTGTTTGTGTTAAGACAACCCAACAGAGACACGTGCTGTCAGTGTATAACACTTTGAAAGAGTTTTGATCCTGGTAGTCTGAATCTGTGAATATCTCGCTATCTTATCTTAATTTATCTTAGCTGAGCTTAGCTTAGTTTATCTTATTTTAGCTTAACTTAGCTTAGCTTATCTTATCTTATCTTAGCTTAGCTAAACTGTTTTTGTGTGCATCTTGCTCAAACTAGCACCACAATAAATTGTGGTGATCAGTTCCCGATATGCAGACGTCGAGTAGAGTTTTTGTCTGAAATAATAAGCTTGAAATATAATGCGCTGATCATAATAAGAATAAATGAAATGTCCGACACTGATCGGGCTACAACATATGAATTTCGATCACGTCATCAACCATGCGATCAGAACCGATGTCCAATCACGTGATCGGATCGGGACATTCCTACAGGAACTTTGTGCTTTAAGCCATCTCTGAAAAATGGCTTTATTCAGTCAATCGTTCCTGAGCTCAAACCGAGGGAATTTAAGTAGTGAAGAAGTACTCAGGTGTAGTACAGACTTCCTGTTGTCAGTAATCATGCAGCTCAACAGCTCCTCCCCTGCCCCGAGTCCTTCAGAGGAACGGTTTGTGTTTTGGAGATAAATGCAGGACAGCAGATACTTGGAGGAGGAACGTTGGTAAAAGGATGCTGAGGTTGGAGCTACCAGGAAAGAGGACCAAGGAGGAGGGTCATAGAGGTAGACTAAGATAAATACAGAGAGAAGAGGACGCAGAAGGTTAAACGGAGGCAAATGATTTATGTAGTGAGCCCCTATTGATCAGCTGAGAGTAATAGATGAAGGTCATTGATCACTTCTGATCCCAGAATTCTTTAGTGACTAAAGAAGACATCAGGATGGAAGCTCTGGACGACCAGCACTGCTCTGAGCTGCAGCTCACAACTATTTTGTGTTTCACGTCTCGTCTGGAAAAACAATCCTGAGAAGTGAAGCATGCCAGTGTCAACATCAGCTTTTAGAAGGAAATGAAGTGAACGTGGTAGAAGCAAAGTCATGAGGCGTTTGGACTGAGGGGCGGGGCTCTCAACCACAAATGAAGAGAAGAGAAGAGAGGAGTAAGAGGGGGCGGAGTTACTCCGCAGTACTTAAGCTCAGATGGTTTTCAGACCTCAGTCTGTCTGGTAAAATCCTTCCACTAATTGCTTGAATCTGTTCGATGTGTTTTACATTAGTGTTAATGCCGGCCTCTGTAAGCAGTGAAGACGCCGTAATCCTTCCACAGCTCTGCGGTTTTCCACCAAGCTGTCACTTTTCTCTGAGCTGACAGCTGCTCGCGTGTCTGAAAACACCGTCCGGCCGGCCGGCCTCCCTCCCCGGCGGGAAGAATCGTCTCCCTTTCAACACCAGGCAGCTTTGAGAGAAAGCCGTCACACTGAGAGCAAAGAGATGTCTTCACCACCAGCACTGATCCACCTCCCACAGACGGGGCTCTTCTGTGGCTGCAGACACGCCTCCCTTCACTGAGGGGAAAGGGGGCGTGTCTGCCATCATCGCCTCGCTCACATGCACCTGTGCAGGGGGTTGCTCAGGTCCACGGCGGGTCGGACAGACCAGTGCTGTGTTTTCTCCTCTTCTAAGTTCCCTTGAGGGTCGTACGGCCACCTTAATGGACGATGTGAAAAATGGAGCATTGTTGTGTGTGTGGTAAGTGTATCATGAAGCATTTGTGCGAATAATGGAAGTTACACACACCTGTGACGTCCGGGTGATGCTGTCGTGCCATGTCCTTGTGCCTTACCACTAGGCTTTAGGACGGTGTGAGTGCTGACTCCTTACTGGACGCTGCTCCTACAGGGTGTGCACGTGACACGAAAGTGCACGCCCACACAAACTACACACTGCTGCATGCTGGCACTCATGACATGAACAGAACGTGGGGGTGTGGGGGGTAAAAGAAGAGAACATTCTCTCTTTACAGGTTCACCAGGTGATTTTTAGATTTGGTTTGGGGCCAGCTGCCTGTCCCACACTGATTTGTATCCCGTCTCCCCCCATAAGGGCAGTCATGACTGAGGCATTAGCACTAAACATACAATAGCTCACCTGTGGGTAGTACGGGTTTTTTAAATCATTGAATTCATTCAACCTTTATTATAAAAAATGCCACAGTGATTACCCAAATCTGTGGTTTTTAAACTGTTGCTTTGTAATTGAACAACTGGTAGTGATATGACTGTGAGGGTTTTTTCTCCTTGTTCAGACTGAGACAGTCTGTTGGATGACTGGTGAAGCCTGATGAAGTCCCACACCGACCGTCCATTGATCTATTGTCCAGACGCTCGCAGCGCTCTTTGAATTTCTGTGTGGTTTTCTACATCAGAGTTGGAAGCTTGTGGCCCGCCCAGCGGATGTTCCACGTCACAAATGGGATCTCTTCAAGCTGGATTTGTCATCTACTCCCGATCCACGGCGATTAAATAATAAAATACTCACAAATGAAATGTAAAGCTCGTTTCTCTGAATAGATATAAATTAACAGAAAAATGCCACCAGAACATGTTAAAACACCAAAAGCACCGATTTTATCCGAGCGAATCAGAGGAATCTTAGATGCCAGGATTCAACTTCAAGGCTTTTGTTCAATTTGCAGTATTTCTTGGTGTTTAAGCTGTTTTTGTTACCAAAGGATCAGAAATGTAACCATTGTTATATTTGACATAATTATGTTAATCTAGGAAATCAAAGAGTAAACTGAATGAGAAATGGAGCTGATTCTGTGTCGTGGCGGTGAGACTGAAAGCAGAGCTGCTTCTAGAGCAGGGGCGGGCAATTCGGGCCCCTGAGGGCCACTGTCCCTGCAGGTGTTTCCTTGCTTCCGTGGCAAACATGACTGATGACACAGCATCAACCCTGTTGATGTGGGGACACTGACTGTCGATTAAAATCTGGTGTGTTGAAACAGGGAAATATCTTAAACCCGCTGGACGCCGGCCCTTGAGGACCCGGAATTGTCCACCCCAGACCTAGAGCTTCAGGGATCGGGGTTTGGAGCAGCCATCCACCATGAGGAACAGACACAGCACGGGGGCAGCTTCCTTCAAAACCCTCATCCGGACACACCAGGAGCCCCCTCCAGGCCTGGACGAACCCTTTGGACCTGTCAGAGCCAGGCGTGGCGCCGACACCTGGACCTGGATTTGGGGAATCGCACAGCAGAGTCTGGTGCTCTGCTTCATTTCCTCTGGGCTCTGTAAACCTTGAGGGAACCTGACTGTTCCATCATCTGCCCCCAGCTCCCAGGACAGACCCACGAGCAGATGAAGGTTCTCCAAACCCTCGACCTTCAGGAGTCAGAGGAACGACATTGAAGAGTTTTGACACCAAGTCTCTGCTATTCTTTACAACAGGAAGAGGCAAAACCCTCTGAGGTTTGAGTCAGAAGTCCCTCCCCCACCGTCCTCAGGGTTTGAGTAATCCCCCCCCCCCCCTTACATTCACACACCTTCGGCTTCTGCTAATTTCAGGGATTTTTCGGAATAGCACAAGCATAAGAAGATCTTTTGGGAGAAAGCCGAGTAAAAATGTGCTTCTCCGTCTTTGGCCATCTTACCTCCACATTAAATACCAGGATGTCAGAGGAACCCTCAGGCTTCTGCTGCAGAACCCTTCATGTCATTCCTCAGGTCAACACAGGAGGAGGCCAGAACGGCCTGGCTCTCTTTTTGGAGCTTTGTGATCCTGAACATCTGGAAACAGCAAAAAAAAAAAAAAAAAGAAGATTTAGGGCTGCAGGTTTGAGGCCCTGCTGGAAGCAACGCGGGAGCAAAATAAAGATGCCCCGGACTCACGCTGACACCCACCAGATCTGAACCCCCGAGGCTCCCGACCATCCGCCCTTCCCACCAACCTACATTCAACATGCCCTGCAGGAGTCCACAACCCCCCCCCCCCCACACACACACACACACACACACACAGCCTCACAGCGAGCAGCAAATCATGAAGCAACACGTTGGGTGGAGACCTTTGGGTCTGAGCTCCTCAGTGTGGCCACAGCAGCAGCTGACTCTGTGGGCAGCAGCTTTCAGTAAAGTTACAGCTCTATCATTCATGGATTTGCTTGTTTTGAATGCAGACTTTACCGAGTTCTCCTCCAAGGCTGCAGGAGGCTCAATGTCGGCACATTTTCTGCAAACTCTGTGTCCCTCAGTCAGACCATCCATCAGTCAAACAGAAAGGCTGGAGCCAATCCTCAGTATCTGGAAGGAACTACAGTGGAGGAAAGAGGGGCGGCCGGCCGATAGATCCATTCATTCACATTTTTGTTGACGCTTTATTATTGGGAAAAATATTTTTTTTTTTTTCTTTGTTGGACTTCCATGGTTGGGACTAAAGTCGGTCCGCCAGTGTCTCTCAAAAACAGCAGCAAAGAGGAGCTTCTTCCTCAAACACTCCCACCCCGGAACTGCTGCTAGTTGCCTTCATGCAGCAACAGTTTAAGATGAGGAGCAGAACACGTGAGGACTGAACATTTGCTTCTTTCCTCCTCCAAAGCCCCCCCAGCCTGAAGCCTCCCTCTGTGTCAGACAACCAGGCTCAGACAGAAACCGTTGATTTTCAGCGTTTGTGTTGGTCAGAGCCGCAGCACAGACAGTAAATGCGGCGACGAGATCATCTACATGTTTGTGATCACGTGACCCAGATTTCACTGCAGATGCCGCCATAAGCTGGGATGTTCAAGGACGTGCAGTTCTGCTCTCAGGTTCACCGTTTGTCTGAAAGTGAGCCGTCCAATGGCAGAGCCGCTCCCTGATGAATGACCGCTCTGTAGCTCGCATTGATTTCAGGTCATTATCTGTGTTTGTGTTCCAGCTCCTGCACGGCTGACAGCCGCTGCCGCGTTTGAATGTTAACACGGCCGACGCGTCTGCGCCGACGGCTCACAGGACAGCAGGAAGGTTTTTCCATCCGGAGCCAACGTTGGCGCACCTTATGCCTTTGGATTAAGGTGTGTGGAAACGTTCTTTTCTTTTCTAAGATTTGAATTCCAAACCTCCAGACAGTGAAGATCTACCAAGAAGTCAAGAAGACATGTCAACAGCTGTCCTCAAAAGACGCTGGACGTGGATCGGACATGTACTCAGGAGTGAAGAAAACACAACCATAAAGACACCAGCTGGAAAAAGAAAAAGATCACCTGGCGCCAAACAGTAGAAGCCCAGCTGAAAGCGTATGGACACACCTGGGGAACCATCTACACCTTGGTCCGCGACCGTCAGAAACAGAAAGATCTCGTTGCTTCCCTCAGCGTCTCAAGGCGTAGAAGATAGTAAGAAGAGAAGATTAGGTACTTCCTCTAAAAGCCAGCACAGACCTATTATCCACAGACGGAGAGCAGCAGCAGTGTAACCGTTCACATTTTTGATACAACTACCAACATGTCCGTTTTTAGAAAACAATACCCCGTTTAACAAAGTCCTGATGCTTGTCTGCTTTACCTGCAGCTCCAGCTGCTCCTCTGCAGAGGTCGAAGAACTGATGCATCTGTCTGTGGGAGGGGCTGAGTAACCACTGCAGCTGAATCTAAAAATGACTCAAAAATGAGTCCAACTCAGGTTTGGAATCCAGTCCAGTCATCTCCTCTAGTTCCTTCTTGGAAACAAAGCCTCAAAAAGAGGGATAAAAATGGAGACAGATGGCGATCTGACGGCATTAGAGAAGAAAAACGGGACAAGAGTCGACAGCCGCTGTGTGTTCTTTAAGACGCGTGATGTCATTTCCTGTGTGTCTCCGCTTCCTTTAGACACCTTTCAAACTAACAGATTTTATTCTAAACTAATGTGAAGCCTACAATTAAACTAGCAGTTTGACATCAAGGTTTGTGTGTGTCTGTGTTTGGTTTAATGTCTTAGTTGTACTGGGGGGAGTTTTTAAAGCTCCTTAAAGACCCCCTTCATTGAAAAGTGTGTTTTTAATGTTTTTAACATGTTCTTGTGATATTTTTCTGAGCATACAGGACATTTTTAAAGAGAATTAAGATTAAAATGTGTTTTTTGTTTTTCTTGAAATATTTTTGAATCAGAAGCAGATAAATGAATGCAGCTTGAAAAAGATCGTATTTGTGATGTAGAAAATCCTCTGGGCGGGGCACAACTCCCTGCTCCGCCCCATTCTGACCATCCACTGTCAGACCAATAGATCCACAGACGTCTTTATTTTCCTCGTCTGAGCTGGAATCTGGATCCGAACTGGAAAGCAGGGGGTAGGAGGTGGGGGGAGCGTGTAAACAGTGAGGCCGGGTTTCCTTTTGCACCAATGGTCCTGCCTACAACTCAGAGGTAAACCTCTAATGAACCGTTCTGCAGAAACTACGTCCTGGAAAAATGACACAGGTTTTTGGATTTTGGCTAAAAGCAGCAGAAATTAAAAGACCACCGGGAACGCTATGAAAATAGACCAAAAGATGATCGCAATGCGACTTTTCGTTCCTTATGTAGTGCAAATTCAAGCCCCCTTCAAGCTCATACATACTGGGGGGGGGGGGTTGTAGAACAGGAGGCTTTAAACAGCTGACATTTCCCCGCTTTTTAGTACCTAAGCTCCCCTCTAGGGGTGTCATGGTACAGTCCGCCTGTCCTTATCCCCAACAGTTTTCCCTCAAGGTCTGGAAAACAAACACTTCAGCTGTTGGATGCTGAGATTCTCCGTGGAGAGAAGCAGATCATTCCATGTTCTGCATCTACATGAGAGCTTCAAAAAAAAAAAAAAGGCAAATCATCTGGAATCTGTGTGCAGGACTGAAGAAAATCCACCGTGAGAAGAAAACTTGCTTCTGTCAAAAGCGTCAAACATTTCAAGCTTCGATTGGAATCGGGGTGATGAAACCTGACCTTCCTCCTCCTCCTCCTCCTCCTCCTCCTCAGTTTTCAGTGGTGTCAGGCGCAGCGGGCCGAAGATCGCCTCCGGCTGCAGGAGTCACACTATGATTTGATGCCTTTTATGAAAAACCCTGCAGTATCTCCTTCCTGCCTCGCCACTTTTCTGGTTGGTAAATAATGTGCAGGAGTGGGAACGGAGTTAAGGCCCCCCCACAGCCTTAGTTACGTACGCTGCTATGGTAACATCTAAAAAATAAGAGAGGAATTTATGACATGTGACAAACATGGGTGAACTTGAACGCCAGAGTATTTCATTTCATTCAGTCATTTCATTTTGTCAACTGATAAAAGGATGGCAGCTGGGAGACAAGGTGCCCACCCTCCAGGGGGGCGCTTCACGTCACACTGTAATGTCATGGGGGGAAAAAAAAAGTCTAGGCTGACTTTTCTAAAACCAGAAGGCTTCTGTGGAGCAAACAGTTTCTCTGTAGCGTTCTGAAAATGCTTTTAGAAAAGACTTATGTTAGGCCTTAAGGCCCGTACACACCTGGACGAATATTCGCCAGCGTTTTTCGCCACGTCTTTTGTGTTCACACCCAGGCGATTTTCGCTGACGATGATGTAGACGCTACTTGGCATCTATCTTCTTTGCTGGTATGTGTGCTCAGAAAGGCAGTTTTGTGTTTGAGCGCCCCCAAGTTGTGTTTTACTGTAACTTCAGAAGCTCCAGACACGTGAGCAAAAGCGCCATTCTCATTGGTTGTATAGTTTTTGACGCAGCGCGTCAAACCAAAAAAAACGAACCTGAGGCGTTTTTTAAACAGTGACGCTTTGACACGTGGCGTTTTTTCGCGTCGGTGTGCACACTCTCATTGGTGCCCTTTGCTTAGTGACGAGGCGTTAAACGTCGGCGAATATCGAGTGCGAAATTCGTCCCGGTGTCTACGGACCTTAAGTCTAAGGACACTTCGACACTTGGGCAGGCAAGGCAGGAATCGAACCTGCAACTTTTGTTGGTCGACCGCCCTCCCACTGCACCATGGCCACCCTGTGGTGTGGTTTTTCACATAACATGTTAGGTATGTGAAGAACACAGCCGTGTTTCTAATAATAGAAGAACCCAATATGTCATTTATCAATACAGACACTATGAACATTATTGAACTAGTATGTAAAAATGGACAGAGCAGATCTGAGACAGCGCAGGGCACCGAGGGACACTACACACCAACGCTGAAGCCCCAACAATACAGTGGATCATTACACAACAACCAAGCAACACGCAAACCAAAAGGCTAAGAAAACCTCTGGAGTATTGAAAGTTCCTGACTGTCTCACATCCAGCTCTGCCTAGAACACACAGCAGAGTCTTCTCTTCTCCTCCCAGCATGCAGCAGGAGTCCTTCAGGAAGTCCGCTCACTGAGGCGGCAAAGAGCGATGCCCGACCCAGAGGTGCCAACATCCCCGCGGTTGTGGCGACAAGCGCAGCGCTTCCGCACAGAAACAACAGCAGTGCTCTCAGCCCGACCGTTACATCCCATTCATTCACAATTCAGCAGGAGCTTTTATCCAGAGTGGCTTTGCAGTTAATGCAGCAGAGACCAGCAGCTTCAGCACGCTGCTCATTCACAATTCAGACGGCCTCGGCACGCTCAAACTTTTCAGGAAACGTTTCCCGTCTCGACTCATCCTTCAACTTCAGGTTTTGGTGGACGTTTCAACCCAAGTGTTTGTCCAGAAAAAGACGGAAGGGCACAGATTCCGACGTTCTGCTGTTTTTTGTCCGACGCCTCCAGAAGAGACAGAGAGAAAACAGCTGGGCATCAATGATTATTAATCTGTAGGAACAAGATATATTTTAGTTTTTGAAAGCCAGGACATGGGCTCCGTAGATTGCACCGATTCTGCCGTCTGTTCTCAACATCAATCGCTGTGCCTGAAACTAAAAAGTCTTCTTTTCCTCTGAAAGCAGCAGTTTGGACCTCAGAGCAACAGTCCGGTTCTCTTTCAGGAACAAATGCGACATTTGGACTTCATGTCTGTCATTTGAGGCTCTGACTCCAGCCTCCGTCTGCTCCCTGTGATGCTCTCACCTACACACTTCCTCTTCTACTCACTTTACGGTTTAACAGGTTAGGAAACAGCAACCAGCTTGAGCAGGAAGGACATTTTTACACACCAAAAAAGTTGGTGTGTAATTTATTTCTTTTTAATTAGATTTTCCGGACACTTTAAATTATCATGTTACATTTCACAAAGGTAGGTTTTTATCAATGGAATGGAACGAGAGGAAAACAAATGAAGACCCTAGTAACAATAATCGGTCCGGTACATGTTAACACAGGTACTTAAAAAAAAAAAAAGAAACAAATACGAGACAGGGACATATGCAAGAACACTGTAGCTCACAACCCGGTTATTTATACAGTTCCTATAGATTACATACATTCAGGCATCTCACATCAGTCCTACAAAAGTCTAATTATCGTAGCCATCCTTTCCAAATAGAGATAAATTCCAGTTCCAACCGGAGTGCAGATGTCAGTTTCTCCATATCATAGATGCTGAGCATCACCTCAACCCATTCTTCTACTTTAGCCACCAAAGCGCTTCGCCATCTCCTGGTAATCCCTTTTTACTGGCCAGCAACTCAATGCTCAGATTGAAAGTCACCATTTCAATCTTTCCTGGGTACAGAAGCTTGTTTTCAGGACTTCCTCCAAGCCGTCCTTTGTTTCGATCCAATACCGATTTGTCCTTGGGAACTTTCAAAAGGAACCGGTAAACATAGATGCCATTTGTTCCACTGTGGCTTGATTTTTAAGTAGTGTTGCTCCAGTTATTTTGTAACTAACTACAGTATTATAGCAGCTAAACAGACCAGATGTTGGAGTCAAACATGGTGCAGCTGAGAGCAGACCACCTGGAGGTCACAGAGGCTGGAATCCCACAACTATCGATGGAATCAAGTCGGAGCCATAACTTTGCCGGGGTGGTGCTTTATTGCAGAAAAAAAGACTGTATTCTCACATCCCCAGAGATATCTGAAAGACAAACTTCACAGGAGAAGGTCGCAGAGGAACAGCACCCGACGGCGGGTTCCCGCCGACCGACCCTGAAGCTCAGAAAACACATCAAAAGACCTCCTTCAGAGGATGTTGGGTTCTGAGTGCAGTGGATCCAAATGCTGCAACAACGTCTCCTTCTCTTGCTTTGCTTTGTATTTTGAGCATGCCTGTAAGACTCTCCTTGTTCCCTTCTGCACGTGTGTTTGGGTTGGTGGGTAAATAAAGCGCTACAGAGAAGAACAATATCCCACTTTATGCCGAGAATAGCAAAGAAAAAACAGAACAGACGGTAAATATGAGAGGGCGCAGGGACCCCGTGTCTTCATGAAATGGAATTATCTGCAGCAATTATGTGTTTAAAGGATCTGAAGGATCAATAGTCTGTGTCTCTGAGCAGCAAAATCCAGTTTTGGCGCTTCACAACAAACACACATTTTTATTAGGGTAGTTTCTAACAGAAGAATGAAGTGTTCTGGAGGTTTAGCAGAAACTGCTGCTAAGTGACAAACATTGTGATGTTGACGGTCTGCTGAGAGCGACGGTCCAGCAGCAACACCCGGATCAGACTGATGAGCAGCTCAGCTCATCCTGGTTCGGGTTCAAACTCCTGATTTAACCCAAGTGTCTGGAATGCGGCTCTAGTTCACTAAATGCTCTGTGAGGATGCAGAATCCTGTCATTTGGATCATTCAGAAGGGATGAGACGCATAGAGGAGGGTTCAAACGAGCTTCCACATGTCTGAGCGGCTGCAGATTACGGAGGGAAATCCTGACGGCAGCTCTTCCTCTTTCTTCTCTGCTCCTCCTTCTGGTTCTCCTGCGGGAAACCTTTGTGGATCAGAACCGCTGAGATGAAGAACTGGGATGCTTTTGTGCAGGTGGGGATAAACGGAAAGAAGCAGAAAGAGCTCAGACTCAGTCTGACCGTCGGGTTTCCAGGCTTCCAGATTGACGCGTCTGAACCGTTTCTGACCACTTCAAACGTTCTTCGTCTACCTCATCCTTAGGCCCATTTTCAATCATAAAAATATCTTCTGGCTTTAGTTTTCCATTTTTTGTCTTCTTTAGTGACTAACACTTAGACAATTTTGCGTCTAGTATTGTAATCTGGAGTTAGGTGCCTGTAGTCTTTTTCACATATCCAGAAAGGTCCAGATTTCATTCTATTAGTGATGATTTGCAACTTTGGGACAGGAAACATTATTTTATGCCTTTTGAGAAACGGGAAATCATGCAATTTAACCTTTTACCCCGTGAAACATATTTTCTTGTAATAAAACATCATTCTGCAAATGTTGATATGTTAGCTTTTTGTGATTACCTTCAGGCTTGCATTTACTTATTTTATCAATTATATATAAATGTAATCTTTGTACTGTAGAAGAAATCAAGCCAAATTTGTGTTATTTATAACTAAAGTACATGACATTTTTTACATGAAGTGTTATTATTGATAATAGGACTGATGGAATCCTATTGCCCTACACCCCAGATTAGTGCATTTGATCTGTTACAGCTTTTCTCTAGTGAGCTTGGACTAGAATTTATTAATATTTATTACATGATGTCATGATTCTTTTGACACAGAAATGGCAAAGCAGTTGTCAATTTTTCAAAGCTTTGGAAAGCAACCCACAAAGGAGTCTCCCAGCAAGAGATCAGTGAGCCAAGAATCATATGACAAAACTAAAAGAAAAGGCACATTTCACCAAAGCTGGACAGTAGATGCTTCAATATTTAGGAAAATGTTTGTTTTTAATATTTAATATTTAAATGTCCATCATAAGAGGCCGTTGATATTAGATGTATAGAAGAAATAAAGATGGAAGTACTGACATCTGAGTAGGTTTGTTTGCTGTAGAATATTGGTATCGAAGGACAACCAAAAATTGAGGAGGACAACCAAATATTACTGGCCATTTTTTTTCCTTATTTCTAAGGCTGCTTAGGGTGTTGTCACACTGGACACATTTGGTTCACTTAGAGTGAACCAGAGTTCGTTTCCCCCTAAAATACGGATCAAATTTTCAGTCTGAATACACCCAAGTGGATCCTGGTCCAGGACCAGGAGCCTGACGTTGAAGCAGATGCTTAAAATCGCCCAGCAAAATATAAAGTTTGAAAGAACTAAACCGAGAAGGACTGCAAAGCCAAGGAATCCGTCATTTCTGCCTCTATAGTTGCTTTGCCCCGCCCTGGTAATTCTTGAGCAATGACTGAAGAGATATTGCAGGGGTTGACATAGCCCAGAAATTTGCACTGGCCCACAGGGGGGTCCGGGGCATGCCCCCCCGGAAAATTTTAATATGGTGCAATTTGGTGCATTCTGGTGACACTTTTTTATACACGTTTCAATGACTGAAAATAGAGCATATCAAACTTAAATCTGCTGTAGTCTGCTTCAGATGTTTTGAAGCGAGCACTGCAGTGTAGCAGGTAACACTAGTTCAGAAGGTTTCATGCTGCTTCTAATCACTGCTATTTCACATTAGTTCCTAATCAATAGGTTAAGAAGTTTTAGTTACTTTTTGCTCTGACTGCCTTGAGGTTCTGCTTTTTGTTACTTTTTAGATCCTTAAATACTGTTATGTTGTTCACATTTGCAGAGTTACTTGTTTAAAGTTGCAAAGTTACATTTACTTTAGTTACTTAATTAAATTAAATAATTGAAAACGTAAATAAAATTAAATTACTGAGATTATTCAGCTTTTGACTACTTTTACAGTGTTGTAAAGAAAAACTAAATGAAGTACTTTGACATTCTACTGCATTTGAGTCTGAGATTCAGGTATTTGGAGTTATCTTTGATTCTTTGACATTCAGCTTAAAGCTTAGTGGATACAGTTTCATCTTCAAAGCATTCATTACATATCTTGCTGTCCAAACTACTGATTCCACCCATTACTCCATCTAACATATTCCTATCTATTCCTGTCATGTCTTCCACATCTCTGACATGCTTCAGTCTCTCTTCAGTGACAGTGTCGGATTTTTGATCATCGCAGGGAAAAACCACTGGGGGGCGCGCTGATGTGTGTGTCAGTTTAAATATATCTGTGTAAAATGTAATAATAACCTACTGGCTTGTTCCTTCCTTGTTGCTGTTTAACATTGTTTTGTATTGAATTGTTACATTCAATAAAGTTTGGAGAAAAAAAAGTTAGAGTGAGCGCGCGTGTCGCGTGGGGCTCGGCAGTGACAGCTGCGCGGGCAGGCAGGAGAGAAGGAGAAGAGTGATCAAAGGTTTCCCATAGAAACCCTTGAAGTCTGAACACAGGAACTAGCAGAAAAAGTAAATTATGAAGACGAGGTAAATCTACATAGTTTCGCAAAATATACTTTATTGAAAAAGGTGAAAAATATATTAACTGTTAGATATTTTAGTGGCCCGAGCGGACAAGTGAAAAATAAAGTCTTGTGGTCCGTACTGTTCGAAAAACAGGACCGGGCCAGCGGACAAATGGCTATGTCGAGCCCTGTATTTAGTCCCGTGGTTTTGTTTACTAGCTTTAGTCTGCAACAGGAAGAACCCCTCCAATGCCGTCTGAATGCAGACCCAACGCAAGGTTCAGGACTCGATCCGGACCAAAGAGTTTTCCCATCTGAACACACCCTGAAAAGCTCAAAACGGTGATTTTTTTATGATCCAGGTCCGTTATATTTAAAACTTTAAAGGATTTTCTTTACCTCAACGGAGAACTCATTCACAGAAAACCGTAACAGGAGGGAAAAAACAAAACCAAAAAGTTTTGCCGTTTTCTTCCAACATCTCACTGTTAAATGAGGTTCTCCTCAGCACTGAGCAGAGAAACGAGCAACATTCAATAGAATGATGGCGGTCCAGCTCCCAGCTGCCTCTGACCTCCTAATTACCCTGAATGAGGGGGCATCAGTTGGTTGCAGTTTGAAGGTTTGAAGCTCTTCATGGCAGAACTTTAGCCCCATGGAGGCATTTCTGCCAGCTTCCACATTCATGGAGGTTCTGCGGCTCCCGGACCCGTCTTTGGTTCCAACAGAACCGCCTTGAGAGTGAAGATGAGAGCAGGGATGAAGGTGCAGCACATTCCACCTACATCAGTCAATACGGCATTTATTTTTAAACACGTGGCTGACAGCAGAGCAGCGCCCGCCCGCCCCCATAGGGAGCTGCACAGCTCGCCGTCGGACGGGACGGCTGCTCCTCCCACCACAGCCTGAACGCCGCAGCTCTCTGCCAGCCTGACACATTCTTCCCTCCTCGTTCTGCGACCACGGGCCATAAATATGTCCGCAATTACCCACAATGCCGTCAGGTGGGGGTTAATGGAGAAGCCATTAGCACAGACAGAGTGGACGGATGGAGGGAAGCAGCATTAGAGATGGGATGAAAGGTGAGAATGAGGAGTAGGAGGAGGACAGGACCTGAGGCACAGTCAGCTGATTCTGCTCATTAATTCTGTTCTTTATGACCCCCTCCCCCCCCCCCCATCACCCTCCTCAGGTATGTACACAGTGAGTCTGGCTGCTTCATCAAACCGCCTCTCTGAAGGTCTGCAGCTCCAAGTCTGAGGTTTGGAGAGGGGGAGGAGCTCAGGTGTTCTGTCCACAGGTGGGCGGAGCGACGGATGGGTCGTGGTTAACAGACATCTGAGTTTGAAGACGCCTGGACATCCCTGTGAGCCTGCCACCCCCACGGCCCCCGCAGCTCCTTTCACTGTGACTCTGAGCCAAACCTGTCAGAAGAGCGAAGAGTAGCTGACTGTTCAGTTCTTTGTCTCATGTGATTGCACTTAGGAGGAGGAGGAGGAGGAGGACGGCAGACTCTTCCTCTTCTTTAGGCATGAGCTAAATTTGTACGCGGCACAGAAAACAGCTCGCCTGAGGTCCTGATGGGCTTTTAACGAATCCTCCCGCTTTACTGCTTTTACTGTCGGCTTTTATTAGACGGAGGATCAGCAGGAGCAAATGAATACATTTACATCCACTTTCAGATTTGTGTTCCTTCCTGGGATTTTATGCCAAAACAGGAAAATGCAGCAAAGTGCCAGCTGTGTGCTCTAATGAAAGTCGACTTTTATTCCCTCCTTAAAGTCAAAGCTTTCCCGTCTGCCATCAGAGGAGGAAGAACAAATCGAAAAAAGTGCGACTGGTTTCTCAACTTTATGGTCAAGATGCAAAATTAAATATATTATGAGCCCATCAGCTTACATTAAGGCTCACTCAACATTCCAATCCTGGAGAGGCTACCTTTGGAATATTGATCTGCCTTAATGGCTGGATCCACTTTTCCGTTCACAGAGGGGAGGAGCTGCAGAACCAGAGTTGGTACTGAACTGGGACCGCTTGGAGAACACTGAGCAGCCGGCGCTCCTGCTCCTCTGATGGAGGGGCACCACTCCCATGTCAGCTCTGGGATGTCGGATGCCTCCCAACAGCTCCAGTCCATTCAAACAGAACCTCACATGCTAACAGTCCCTTTGCTAAAGCAGCGTCTGACTGAAGAACCTCCTGAAGGGACGGTTCTACTCTGCTCAGCTCACTTCAACTGACTCTGAAATGTCACAACATGCAGAGTGAATTCGATGGACTCTTCCTTTGGCCCCTCTGCAGCATTAACGTCCCACTCCGATCGTCCTCTGAGCTATTTTGAAAGCGTTCCCAGTGGATGACGTATTTTTAGGCAAAATCCAAAAAAACGTTGTCGTTCTGTGAGACGTTGTTTCTGCAGAGCGGGACTTCCCTTCCAGGGCTCCAGACTAACTATTTTCACCACTGTGGCCCCCAACTGAAAATTTCAGGGGCACAACCCAAAAATTTAGGGGCGCATACCGTAAATCAGCATGCTAACTAAATCTACTAATTTCCACTGTATTACGAATAAATACTTTAATAATAGATGCAGAAATTACAATGTGCTGTTTCAAATTCAGTGTCACATTTTATTCTGAACTTTTGAAGATGCAACAACAGGTAAACGGACAGAACCATCACTGTCATGACAGTAACAAATAGTAAAGAAAACGGATGGAAATTCATCTTGGTGACACCAAATATGTGCAGCCAAGATGCACAATCAGCGTGTTTGAGATCACCCAGGTGAACTCAACGCTGCGCAGATGACCTGGTGTGTGACGTATATTTTTGTTTTTGTTCGAACATCACCTGTCAATCATCACAAAAATATCGTGAGAAAGGGGTGGGAGCAAGGGGCAAACCCCTGTAGCTGCCCTACAGACTACAAAACAATGCATTATGGGACATGTGTCCTGATGGTTTTTGTAGTTGAGTGATTAATTAAAATAATTTAAAATACCAATTCATTAAAAAAAGGCTACATACATTACAAAACATTAAAATAATCATAAAATATAATAACACAGATCACACTAAGGGGGAGAGGAATATTAAAACTAAATTTAATGTTAAGGACAACTCCAACTTCCTGTTGTCCCCCCCCCCACCGCCTGGTCTCCCCAACGATCCAGGCGAGGTGCCGGTTCATCTCAAGCACGTCTATTGTTGCATTTTTCCCCACGTATTTTCAGTGTGTCTAAAACTAATGTTGTTTTTGCTCGAGTGTGTTTAATGCTCAAGCCCCGTTAGCTGTCACGCATGTAGGTGTGAGACATTTATTCTCCTCAGCTGACCCGACTCCCGCGGGAGCGGTGTGCTGCCGTAACAGCCGTGCATTAACCATTTGATGCGCCGCCGTAACCGTAACCAAAACTTAGCCTTCCTCCGGGTCTGTGTGACCCAGAGAAAAGTTCAGCACTGACTGCATATATTTAGAAAATTACGAGCGAAAAAAAACGTTCTAAAAAGGAAAGTAAGGAACTCCTTAATGTGGTCCGGGGAGGGAGGGGGTTGTCAGGTTTCCTGCTTTCAAGCCCTGTCATTGTCCCGCCCCCAAGAGTCATTTACCCCACTGTGATTGGTTGGTCATCTCCGTACACGACAATGAAAAAGTGTCATTCATACAAACTGACGGGCTGCAGTAACATTAAGGCGGGGGCCGCAAAATATCATCTTAGAGACCGCAAATAGCCCGCGGGCCGCGAGTTTGAGACCCCTGCTGTACACTCTGGCACTGGTACACTAGCCGCAGGTTGGAAGAATGAATCAATAGTTCACTTACTCATAGCTCAGACGCACATATCAGGTTGTGATGATATTTGTCTCCGTTTCCTTCCCACAGATGTTAACGCGCACTCGATTATCTCTAGGCCCCTCCCCCTCCACGCATTTTAGCCACTTACAGCGGCGTTCCCTATTCTTCTCACACGCAGTGGCCGCCTCATAGACATTAGGGCATCACGCGAGTGTGTGCTCGCGTTTCATGAGTATGTGCACGAGTGTGTGTGTCTGCCTGCGTGCGTGTGCGCTCGCGTCACATTGATTATTTGATTGATCATTGACGTGCCCCTTCCACGTTTAATGTATGAAAAATACGTGGGGTGGGGGAGGCAAATTTACTGGTCACGCATGTGCGACTGGATGTAAAATTCAGTCGCACACTCTCAAATTTTGGTCGCAGTCTGGAGCCCTGCCTTCTGCTCCCCATGTTTACGCTCTGTCCTGCCCGCCAACAGCCCCTCACACCCCAACCTAACACTACCGGGGTTACAGAAACTACATCTGAACCATCCAGCCGTTAGGTCCAGATTCCAGCTCAGACCAGGAAAACAAAGACATTCATGGATCTGTTTGTCTGCAGGTGGATGGTCAGAATGGGGCGGAGCAGGGAGACTTTGGCCCCGCCCAGCGTTTTTCTACATATCAAAGACAATCTTTTTCTATCAGCCATCTTCCAACTGTATAACTCAAAAATGCAGTTTGAGCTTAATGTTCTTCAGATGTGTCCTCCACCATCAGAAACACCTAAAAAAACAACTTTCATGGGAGTGGATCTGTAAACCCCCTCTGGCATAGACCCCCAGCACTGCCTCACTTTTGCTCTGCAGGTGTGCAGGTGTGCATTGCATTAACCAGGTTCAGCTACACTCCTCTGGCTCTTTAGTCACTCCACAAACAACAACAACAGAAAAACAATGGTGTGGGGGGGGTCAAAGAACTTCACTCGCTGGACGGTCTCCAAAGGTTTCAGAGGAAGATTTGACACCACGTTGTCCGTTTCTGGGAAGGCCCTGTAGTTTTGGCAGGATGATGCAGAGCCACAACTTGGAAGCTCTACAGCAGCATGGCTTCCTCCTGGACGTCTGACCTGACCTGACCTGACCTGCTGCAGTCCTACAGGGAACATTTGGAGCTCCACTAAAGCCTTAACTCAGGACAGAACACCAGAACCCCAGAAGCTCAGAACCTCCAGGTCCAGGTGGTTTTCCAAAGGGAAGAGGAGCAGCTGCACAGTTGTAGCCATTGCAACCATTTCAAGAAGCCCTATCAGTGAACAAACCTCCGCACAGAGCCACCAGATCCTCTGAAGCTTTGACGGAACCGGCCTGAAACAGGAAGGTGGAAGCACCACTTCCTGTGCTCATCCCCTCCCAGCAACACCGTCATGTTTTCACGCCGTCCAAACATCTGCATCACATACCAAAGAGCGGAACTTCTCCTCCGCTCCAATGTGTTCAGAATGCTTGCAGAAAGGCCTTTAATAGGTTTCCCGGGGACTTGGTGGGTTCAAGAAACATCGCTCAGCGTAAGACTGAGAAAGTCTTGGAAGGTCAGAGGAGCTTTAGCTCGGTCGATGCAGGACGTTAAAAGTTTTAAAAGGAGAGTTTGGATTCCGAACATGATTCCGAGTATTCTCCTTCCCGATCAATAAAACGTCAGAAAGAATCAAATGTCAGAAACAAAATAGCTCCTCTGGTAATAAAAGAAGACTCTGCTGCATGTGTGTGTGTGTGTGTGTGTGTGTGAGCACAACACGACTGTGCACGTGATGACACACACACTGAGTTTATCTGCTCTGTCTTTTCATTCTACAGTTAGACACTGAGTAGAAAAACCTGCTCGTCCCTGAACTGACCACCAGGAAACGGCAGTGGAGAGGCCTGAAGGGCCTGCTCTGTGCCTGAACCTGAGCGGGTGACCGTGTGAACTCCCGGCAGATCCTCACCACTCCGAGTCCGGGTAAGCTGTTAGGGATGGGTGCGGCGGTTCATCCCAGAGCCGTCCCGTTACTGCCACTCTCGCTGGAAAATCCTTTTTTAATCTGCGGGGCTTAGTTTTGACACGCGAGAACACAAAGCCGCTCAGAAGGGATCTGCGTTCTGTCAGGGTCAGGGGGACCTGTGACCCCAGTAAAGGCCAAACCCAATCACAGCGGGACAGCAGTGCTGGGACTGTGATCCTAAAGCCAGATTCCCCAAATCCTCCTATTTGAGTGAATCTAAAGAATCCCATTAGACCTGTTTGATCCTGGAGTTTTGCTGATCTGGTCCCTTTGACTTCAGTTTGTTTTCTGACTTGTATGCAGTTCATCACGTCATCGCTTTAGAAGGCACTTTATCGTTGAGTTATGAGCCATGAAAGGGGGTTCTGTCTTAACGCAGGGGGTTGACTCGTTCGAGTGCTGCAGGGTGTTGGCTTGTCCGGCCAGTGAAGGGTCGTAGACAGGGGCGGCTGCATCTGAACGGCTGCTTTCCACTGGTCCGTCTTCGTTGTGTTGACATCGCCTCCATTACACCTACATCTGACATCCGTCTCTCCAAACCGCAAGGCAAGCTTTACGCAGAAGCTACAAGTCCAGTCAGTTGACACGTCAACCCCGCGGCAAAAGGCCGAGGCCCCCTGTGGGGCACACACAGGGGGCATTCCCCCGTAAGGGCAGTTGGGATGCAGGAGTCCCTGTCTGCGCTAAGCGGGTCATCACATCCACGTACCTCAAACGCCTCTGAAGTCTGCCAAAGCTCATCAGCTTTTCCTGGTCGGATTTGTCTGCAGGTTTTGACTCAAACGGGACAACGAGAGAATAACGGATGAAGCTGAACCTGCAGCACCGGTTTCAGGACTAAAGAATCCCTGAAAACAACAACTCTCAGGTTTCCAGAGACCTCCAGACTCCTCTTCTCAGTCATCTGAGCTCTGTTTGGGAACCACTGACTCCCAGCCGTGTGCTGAAGACCCACAAGACATTTATCTGACAATAAGTAATTACAGATGTGTGAGCGCCACCCGACAGTCAGAACAAGCCGCTCTGAACGGCGGCGGCGGTCTCTACACGCCTGCTGAAACCATCTCAGCATGCAGGGTCACACCCAGAGTGCCGCGAGAGCCCAGATCCAGCACTGAGCCGCCGCTCGGCTGCAGGAACACGGAGCGGGGGACCAGCAGTCCAGGGTCAGAGCGGGGCGCTCCGCTCTCCGCAGAGGCACATCCGAAATCATGTCGAGAGCGAGAAAGCAGCGGCTCTCTGCCTCCTCGCTGCACGCCCTGTGCACGTCTGCAGCAACAAAACAAGGTGTGAGCGGAAACCCAAAGACAGTGCAGATGCTGCTGAATGAAAGCCGTTGTTTTATGAGGGATGGGGGGGGGCTTGGACCATGTATGACCGGTCAGAGCAGAAGTTTCACACAGTAGTTGGAGTCACTACAGCAGAGATTTGAAGAGGAACTGAAACCAGACAAGCAGCCGCTCTGGGATTGTCGGGTTTCTCAGCAGGACCGTCAGGTCTGGTTTCAGGTGTTTGATGGTTCCTGGTTATCAGACGTGACAGAAACAGGCCGTGGTTTGTGAAGGGGCCCTCCCGCATGAATGCAAAGAGGACCCCTGATGCATCTCATCTGCCACATCCCGCCCAGACTGCAGCTCGTCACAGGACCAGGAGGCTGCAGCCTCAGCCTCAGCAGCAGCCTCAGCCTCAGCAGCAGCAGCAGCAGCAGCAGCAGCAGCAGCGGGGTGTTACAGAAGTAACAGCTGTTACCACGGGAGCCCAGAGGCAGACAGATGCCCCTTGCCTCCATGCAGGCCTGCACGCCGCGTGCTGCGCGCATCCACGTCTGCCATCGCTTCAGGAGGCCAGGAGGGGGGGTTCAAGAAGAATACGTTCCTGTCAAACATTAGGAGAGCTGAAGCCAAACTTCCCCCTCCTGATCCCTGAAGCAGTGGCCCGGAGCGTCCAACCGCTGAGGGTTGCCGGTTTGGATCCGCCCTCTTCTCTGAAATGCCACAGCAAGAAGACAAGTGACGGCTGATCAATCAGAACATCCACGTCACCGTCCAGCTCCATCTTTTATAGGAGGATACAGTCTGTCTGTCGCTCCTTCAGGTTTGGGTTTCTGCTCCCTCTGAAAGTCCTGACCAGAACCCCTCATGAGGTCCGTGAGGAGAGCAGGGCTGCAGTGAACACCAGCAGCCGGCCCGGGTTCTGATCCACTGACAGACGATCAGAACCAGAGGACCAACAGGAACCCAAAGGAGCGGATTGAATCCAGAGGAGCAGAACAACTTTTTCCTTCAGACCAGTTTGGGGGGGGGGGGGGCTAACGAGGATGGACCCCAGCTGGACCGGGGACCGAGAACAGGTCACCAGGACCTCACCACCGCTGCGCGCGCGCGCGCGCACCCTCCACCAACAGCACGGCGACTGCAGCATCTCTCACCTGCGTGTGCGCGTCAGCGTTCCCGCTTCCAGCCGAGTCCCGGGGCGTCCGTCATCCCGCATCCACCCGCGTGCGCTCGGCGACCCAATCCACGAGGAGCCGCAGCCACAGACCGGCTGCTCCTGACTGACTGACGGGGGCAGCCCCGCAACAACAGCTCCCCGCGCGCGCGCGCACAGCAGAAGGAGCGACGCGCAAAAACCCGCAGCTCGGTCACGACCAGAACCCGAACCGCAAGCTGGGCCCGGAGACGGCTGTCACATCCGGAGTCCGCCGGTCAGCGGAGGCTTCGATTCACTGAACTCCTGCTGCTCACAGGGAGGCGGGCCTCCGCTCACGCCCCGCCCACCAGGCGCAACCAGCCAATAGCATGTCTTCTCTCTCTCTCTCTCCTGCCTCACATTCTGCCTCAGGGGCGCGCGCACGCGCTCTAGGGGACGCTCGTTCCACAGCTGACGTGCATCTCGATCCGCCTGGCCAATAGTAGGGGCTTCACAAATGTTGTTAGGAGACACAAAATCGCAAGAAAAACACACAACTAAGTGTCTCAGAAGGAGCACGCGCGACCGAGCACGTGCCAATTGTCCTTTTTTTTCTGTCAGGATTCAGTTCGATGGCTGAACCTCTGAAGCGACATGCGCAGAAGACCTGCAGGTCTACTAGAAAGGACGTTTCTACAGCAATGAACAGAAAAAGCCTCCTTACGGAGACAGGGGCGGACTTACCATAGGGCAAAGGTGGGCAAACGCCTCAGCCCCCAACTCTCTAGGGACCCCGAGCTGAACAGTTGGTAAAAGGGACTAAAACAAATTTTCCATCCATCATTGAACTCTGTCATGACAAAAACACCACAGATCACTAAACTGGAATAAGTTTGATCATGTAAAAGTGTTTGGAACTCCCCCATCCTTCTGCAGCAATGGTATGATCCAGTCCGGAGACTCACAAGTTAGCGAGCAGAGTCAGCATTGGCACACTGGGCCGTTTCCAGATCAATGGGGCAGTTTTTATTCTGACTTTGGGGTAAAAATGACTTTAGCTGGATGGACATAATTTGGACGGGTTTGGGATCGGTTCTGTAGGAAAGTGCGGTCGTGACGGGCAGTGCTTCACCTGTCATCTTCCTCACCTGCCATCATGAGATGTAGAGCCTACTAAAAAAAACATAATAATAATAATAATAACATAGCTTCTGCTTCTGTCCAGAGGACTTTCTGTACGTGAGCCAGCTGTGTCTCTGGATGGCGGGAAGCTCTCCTGTTTGTCCTCCAGCTTCCATCTTTCTTCTCGTTCTCTCTCACTCCTGCTCCTTTGTTACCCATCATCATAATGCCAAACTACAATGATTTCAGTTCAGTCATGCTGTTCCTGCCATCAACAGCCTGCTGCTGTAGCAGACTGCTCTCCATCATGAAGACCTTCCCGCAGTGGCGGCTCTACAATAACTTACTTCCTGGGCGAGCAATTTTACACAAAAAAGCATGAATTTTCTAAACTTGTATTACAGGGGGGGTCAAACTCAAACGCCTAAATTAAAAACACGCTTTAGGTTTTGGGCCGAAGAAGAGAAACATTTACTGAACACACTAAAGCTAAACTTTTAAACCTTTAATACTGAATTTTTTGGAACACTAATATGAATAAAAACAGGAAAATTAATCCAGAATAAATCAAGTTAAACCTTAAATAACGTATCATATTGGCTCTCCATATAAATATATTCTGTCAAAATGATACAAATCTGAAGATGCTGCAGAACAAAACAAACAAAGCCTGAAAATATTAATAATAAGAAATTACAAATCATGTATTTCTGTTTTCTTTGCTCTGTAATCACTTCTCCTGCATCATTTTTAGCAATAATTTCTCGTGTGACGACCTGTGTGTGTCTTTGTGTAACATATCAGAGCGATTGGACCTAAAAAGAAAAAAACTTATTGTGAATATAATTTTTTAGGTCTTGTAAAACATTACAAACAAAATCATAGAACTCATCAATGGGATTACTCCAAAAATATTTGGCATTTTCCTAATTTTGTGCAACACCAACAGTAGAAATCCTCCAAAAACCTCAATCCATTCATAAACAAATGATCTATAGTTTATTTCTGATGTCATGAAGTGCAGCTGTTTTCCTGCATTACCTGCTGTCTTTATGTCAAATTCGGACACCAACTAAACCACAGAAAAGACACGTGATGAGAATATCTTCAATAGATAATGCCATTATTAACATGAACTGCTGAGTGATCCAACAGCACCTGATGATCCTGGTGTTGCGCAATGGAGCCCCCCCCCCTTCTGACATGCGTGGCTCCGTCTTTATGGCGGGAGCGCGGCTGCAAAGACATGGGTGCGATGTTCAGTGTCAGATGTGTCACAATAAAAGCACAAAGTGCTGCCTGCAGCAGGCACGTCAGAATAAAACCTGAAAGTCACTTTTCGCTAGCGATGCTAATGCTAGCGATGCTAATGCTAATGCTAGCGTCACTAATGCTAGCGGAACTAACGGCTGCAGACAGGAAGTCACTACCAGTACCAGTAACGAGTTTATCATCTCCGAGCATGACGTGAGGAGAGCCTTCAGGAGAGTAAACACCAGGAAAGCAGCAGGTCCAGATGGCATCTCAGGTAGAGTCCTCAGAGCCTGCGCAGACCAGCTAGCACCTGTGTTCACAGAGATATTCAACACTTCTTTATCTCAGTCGGTGATCCCTACATGCTTTAAGGAGTCTGTTATTGTTCCAGTCCCAAAGAAACCCCACCCTACTTCCCTCAACGACTACCGACCTGTAGCCCTCACCTCAGTAGTAATGAAGTGCTTTGAGCGACTGATCAAAGACTTAATTATCTCCTCACTACCTGACTCACTGGATCCACTACAGTTTGCTTACCGTTCGAACCGCTCAACGGATGACGCTATCTCTCATCTACTTCATACTTCTCTCACTCACCTGGACACTAGAAGGGGAAATTATGTTAAAATGCTCTTTGTCGATTACAGCTCAGCATTTAACACCATAATTCCCTCCACACTCACCACCAAGTTGGAGCACCTGGGACTCAGCCCATCTCTGTGTCAGTGGATCTCCAATTTCCTAACTGGCAGACCACAGGCCGTAAGGATGGGCAGATATGTCTCAGCTTCCATCACTCTCAACACTGGAGCCCCCCAGGGTTGTGTTCTGAGCCCTCTGCTGTACTCACTGTACACGTACGACTGCGTGGCGTCAACCAACTCCACCACCATCATCAAATTCGCTGACGACACCGTCGTGGTGGGCCTGATCACTGATAATGATGAGACGGCCTACCTGAAGGAGATTGGACATCTGGAAGACTGGTGTGAGAGGAACAATCTCCTCCTAAACGTCAGCAAGACAAAGGAGTTGAAAGTGGACTTCGCCACAAAGCAGAAGAGGAACTATCAGACCCCCGTCATCGACAAGAGCCCAGTGGAGAGAGTGAACAGCTTCCGATACCTCGGTGTCCACATCACGCAGGACCTGTCATGGTCCTGTCACATCAACACCATAGTGAAAAAGGCCCGGCAGCGTCTTTACCACCTTAGACGCCTGAGAGACTTTAGACTGCCCTCTGTGGTGCTTAGGAACTTTTACTCTTGCACCATAGAGAGCATCCTGACGGGAAACATCACAACCTGGTTCGGGAACAGCACCATGCGGGACAGACGAGCTCTCCAAAGGGTGGTGCGTTCAGCTGAGCGCATCATCCACACCGAGCTCCCTGACCTACACTCAATCTACAGCAGGCGGTGCTGGAACAGGGCCAGGAAGATAACAAAGGACCTCAGCCACCCCGACAACGGACTGTTCTCGCTGTTGCGGTCAGGAAAGCGATTCCGCTCTCTGAAGGCCAACACAGAGAGACTGAGGAGGAGCTTCTTCCCGCAGGCGATACGGACTCTTAACCAGTAATCATGGACATTATAATCACAAGCCACTTTCACATGTCACTTTTAGAGCATATTTGCACACATTCGGTCACTCTGTTTTTTTAATGTTTTTATATTTGTATATTCCTATATTTTTATATCTATTTCCCTATTCCTATTGTTATTCTTTCTTGTTTGAGGTCGCGGGCGGTCGCCTAAGCATTTCACTGCACATTGTACGCTGTATGATTGTGTGTGTGACAAATAAAATTTGAATTTGAATTTGATTCCTTGTGTGTAACTCTGTGGGTTCAGAAAAATCCTTAGAAAGTCAAGGCTAAAAGCAGTTTTAAATCCAAACCACTTTTTTCAATTTAAATTGTGTCATATTTAAATCAAAAATGTGTAAACTGTAAAGAATTCAGATTCATGACAAATGCAAATGTGGAAAAGCCAAGTTTCAGCTGAAGCGTTTGCTCAGGTTCTCATTTCTCAGAAAGCTCCAACTTTTAAGGTTTTTACATCCACTTTGAATGAAAGCCTATCACATGCACCCGTACAGGTGCGCGGGGGGGCCCGACACGCTTGGGGCCTACATGCAAGTAACAGTGAAATGCAGGAAGAACTCCAACTTTCTCTGAAGTTGAACTTCTTTGCATCACGCTTCCTGTAAACATGAGAGGACACACAAACACGTTTTTTCTCTGGAATCCATAATGGATGACCACCTGCTCAGACTGCGTGGTGGTGGGGGGGGGGGACCTTGGGGAGTCACCTCCACACAATCTGTCCGTTCAGGCAAACCTCCTCCTTCACAGCACAAACTGCTCTTCCTCCTCCTCCTCCTGCTCCTCCTCTGCAGATCCTGCAGGTGTCAGACCCAAACAGGACTCCAGGTTCCTTTTCATTCGCTGTTGGTGGACAGGAGACCATGTCACAGAAAACACGGACGCCAAAACACGCCACAGCAATACAACTCCAGACAAAGGGAGTCGGAGCGATTTTGGATGAGGTGTTGTTCAAAGGTCTTCTGGACGGAGTGACAGACGCTTCTGAAAGAAAACCCGAACGGTGCAGCTCATCCCATTGTGGTTCTGCTGTGACGGACCTCTGAGTCTCCTCTGAAAGACTCTTTGGTCTGTGATGAGCGTGACGAAGGGGGGAGTGGGAGCCACGCCGCAAAGGTGTTTCTTTCTAAAGTGAATCAAAATGAGTTTTCAGGTTCACTTTTTTCCTCTTTTATTTTGGAGTTTTGCTGAGAAAGTTCCTTCAAAGGAATCTCACCTATTGTTCTTGGATCGAACAGAGGAAAGTTTAAAGCAGTTGATGGAAGTTTCTGCTGCATCCAGACAGCAGCTGTGCCTGCTGGGAAAATATGCTGACTCGGGTTCCTCACGGAAAAGGTCAAATCTGAACGTGACACCCAGAAACAGCCTTTCAACAGGGAGGACACTCGTGTCTGAATGCACTGAGTCGACACAAAGTTGGAGAAGAAGACGACGTTGGAACGGAGAGTTCCTGCTGACGTGCTCTGGTTTTCAGTCTACGACTTATTTGTTTGTTCTGATCCTGTCTTTGAGATGTCTGTGAAGGTCATGAGGTCGTGTTAGTCGGGTCTGTGTGGTGACGAGCATCACGCCTTCGCTCTGATGTATGACGGAACACAGATGATGAAGGGTCTGGTCATTGACTGCAGTCTGTGTCGAGGAAACAAGCAGTCAGTAAAAAACCCAGTTTACAGGATTAAGGTTAGGAAGTGACGTTGAACTGAATGCAGGCGGAAAACAGGGGAAACACAAAAGGGGCGACCTGTGGAGGATTTTGCTTTCCTCTTTGCTTCATATTTGACCCACACATTTCTGAGACCCCCGTCTCTCGTAAGCAGCATCCAAACTTACCGTAAGAACTCCTTATATAGAACTTGTGTCATGGTTTGGGTTTCTTTGTATTGGTTTTTGCTTTCTGTCATGTTCTGTCATGGTTGAGTTCTGCTTCCTGTTTTATTTTGAAAGGTTTCCTGTTTGTCATGTTTTTGAGCTTTACTTCCTTTGTCCCAATCTGTCCTGATCATGTTCACCTGTGTCTTGTCTGCCCTGTCTGTATTTAAGTCTTGTCTCTGCCTTCCTCTTGTGCTGGTCCATTAATGTCTTCCATGGTTTCATGCTACGCCACAGTAAGTTTAGTTCTAGTTTTGTGTTCCTGCTCTGCAGCGCCTTTTGTTAGTTTAATAAACCCCTTGGAACCGTGTGCCTCCCGTCTCTGCATTCTGGGTCCTTCCTGCTCGCCTGCCCCCCCCAAATGTGACAACTTGGTCCTCAATTTCTGCCCTGTAATTCATCATCCTTCCACTAGGGGCAGTCGAGGGGCTTTTCCTGCTCATGTCCGAATGGCTGTTTCCATCAGATCTCAGAAACACGTTTAGCAGGAAAAGTTTGGCCAATTTTCCTAACTTTATGGTGAGGACAGCTCATGTGTTAATGTCGGCCTGGGCGATATGGCCTAAAAATAAACATTATTTTTTTTTTCCTCCCCTAATTTAGGAAAGCAATTAGTACAAATGGCAGACAACTTAAAGCAAATTTGCTTTTATTTAATCAAACCAGGGCCGGCCCTGATCTTCCGGGGGCCCTAAGCGAAATTTAATTAGTGGGCCCTCTAACTGATCAGCATCACCAACAAAACGCAACTGTTGTAATAGAAATGAGATCTCTCTATGAATAGGTTTTGTGAATGTATCATTGTTGCTGCTGAAGAATTGAAAACAGTATATTGTCTGCATGTTGGATGCACATTGAGTGGTGCCAAACACATTTTAAAAGGGAAAAGAAAAAAATATGAATGACAAATGTGTATATATATATATATAGATAGATATATTTTAATGTAACATTAGGCATTCAACAAATGACATTCACAAAACTGCAACTTATTAAAAACAGCAACTTAATAGAAAATTATATAATGATAAAACAATCCAACATAAAGAACACAACAGCTCAATGAGGGGGATTTTGGAAGGTCAGAGTCTTTATCAGTCTGAAGAGGACCTCTTTGCACCAAATCCATTCTTACTAGATCAGAGTGTGGTTGGCCATTCAGCTGGACCGATTGGATTTGAGGTTGGTGGAATCTTGGATCCAGTAGCTCCTCTTCCAGACACGCCTCTCTTGGAGCCTCTGGAACATCAGAGACAGAACTTCAACAAAAGCAAACGGTGAGAAGTCAAAGAGTGTAATCAAATCTACAGAACAGCTGCTGTGACGCTGGAAGCAGAACGTTAGAAAGAAGTGGCCTCACTTTTGTCTGTTTGTGTGTGTGTGTGTGTGTGTGTGTGTGTGTGTGTGTGTGTGTGCGCACATGTATGACTTTCTTTTAAGTAATAATGAAGCAATAAGTTGGATTTAGGTTCCATATTGTCTAGATTTGATCTTACCAGCAGCAGCATCACTGTTTTCCCTTTCTACAGATGATGTGGTGACAGCAGTTTCTGCTGCAGCTGAAAAACAAGAACTATTATTATACAATAATCACTGATAAAGTTAATAAAATAACTATAGCAGAATACTAATTCTATAATGGCTCATTAAAATCTGTGTGCAGGTTTTTCAATTTCATGATCTTTTTATATATTTATGAGAGATTTATTGGTTGATTGTGTTTTTGCATGAGGTCATATTCATTAATTTAATCATGAACAATTAGGGACTCCATTCTCTTCAGCTGCTGTTTAGGAAAATAAGGGGTTATGCAGACACTGTTTTTTTAATTTACTTTACATGCTATTATAATGACCTTAGATTAGATCTTCAGTGATGTCAGGAACATCTTGGGATGTGGACGCTGCACCACCTCCAATGTGTTTTGATAGTTTTTGAGAGCAGAAGAAACTGTGCAAAACATCATCATTATGTAAAACTAAAACTGCAAAATACAAATAAGAAATAAATGTACCCATTTATAAATAATAAATGTGAACACTCATATGAGTATAAATGGAAATATAAGCATTTATCTTTATCTATTATTTTGTATGTTCATCATTTTAAAATTAGTACATTTATTTTGTTTTTCATTCATAAATGTGAACATTTATTTCCTATTTGTATTTGGCAGTTTGGATTCTCCATATTTATGCTAATGCAATATTTTAATACACATTGTTGAAAAAGTTAGAATACCTGACTGTCTATAACAGAATAACAGTTTTTATACTGACATAAACCGGAAAATGCAGAACGCACTAAATATGTGTAGCAAAACAATGAACCAATACGATTATAACATGAGTTAAAACATTTCTCAGCCACCATACCATCATTATTTCCTTTTCTCTGCTAACTCTCATGTCTGACCTCATGATCTTGGAAACTTGGGTATCAGAATTATTTTTGAATTTTCCATTAGAAATTATGACAAACGGGGTCGTTTATGTGCAAACTTCACCTCGAATTAGTATTTGATTAGTATAAATCGCGCAGCCACACATGAATACTGGATAATGTAAAAATACAGCCCCAACATCCTCCAAACTTACCTTGTGATTGATGTTGAAGTTCTTCATCTTTTTTCAGCTCCTGATGGATAAAGTCTCTGTAGCATGAAGTTCTCTTGTTGTCGCTTTGATCAGTGTGACAAAATGCACTGTTTTTCTTTTCTTTTTCCCAACTTTATTGGAACAAAATGCGCTCGTAAAAACACACTGTGCCAGGCTCAGATGCGTAACGTCATTATTTGGGTTGCCAGATTGGTTCAGGTGTGTTGAAGGGGGGGGATCATTAAAGTGCAGGCAACTTTCTTTTGCACAACATTCAGAGCGCACGTTGGTATGGAAGCTCTATGAAATGGGTTGCTAGATTTGGGTCTTTTTTTTATTTTAAATCTTAATTAATTAATTAATTAAATCTGTCTTCTCCATGCTATACATGGGTACCACAGTGCTTCTCAAATAGTGGGGCGGTGCGATGCCGGGGGGGGGCATCGTTTTTAGGCACAGGCAATACGGGCAATTGTCTGGTGCGCAAATTTAATGTGGGGGTGGCGGTGACAGCGGAAAAAATCCTGGTCCTCTATTCGGTTCCTGTTGTCTGTTAAATCACAGAGTTTACAGCCTGAAGCAGTGAATCTCCGTCCCTGCAGCCGCGTGCTCCCGTTTCTGTCACACGCGGCTGCGTGTCTGAGAACGAAAGGGGAGGGGTGGTGTGGGCTCTGGTTGCCAGGTGACAGGGGGGCACGCGGACCTCTGCTAGCGCTGTCTGTTGCCCAACACCTGGATCATGGGCTACGTTCACACTGCAGGGCTTAATGCTCAATTCGGATTTTTTGAAAAAATCCGATTTTTTTGCAAGACCGTTCACATTTCCAAGTAAATCCGAACTTTTGTGGTCTCCAGTGTGACCGTGACACGACCCAAACGAGACCTGCATGCGCAGAAGCCAGAAGAATACTCAATGGTGAATGAACAACGTCACTCGTTGTTTGTGGAGCCAACGATAACAATGGATGTCAACAACAGTGTTGACAACAGCGGAGCTCTTTTGTAATATAAAATTTATTTTCATGAAGGAGCAGCACAATTACAATCTACTCATTTTAAGAAGGCAATGGAGTCGGGATCGTCTGGACCCACTGTTGTGGAATAGGAATGTGTGTGCGTTGGAGCCGCGCGCCCGCATGTGTGTGCAAGCGCGTGCCGCGATAGAGAATGGGGGGGGGCAGTGTGGGCGCGCATTCATGTTGTGTGTTACAGAGGAAGGAGGACGGTATTAAAAGAAGGTTTCCCCCAGAATAAATGCTATGGACTCTTTATTAAGCCGTTCTGGAGAATCCTGGAGAATCTGAGGATCAGAACAGGGAGGAGGAGGAGGATCGCCTCGGGTCCCCCGCGCTTCTGAGCACGGTCGGACAGGGGAGAAAGAAAAAAAAGTAATCG